>VMRM01000011.1:13836142-14436142 GCA_010277075.1 Poeciliopsis retropinna | reverse complement strand
GTCACAGAGTTTTATTAGATCACAAGCCGACTCATGTCTGCTGTCTTAGAGATAGTGGCCAGGTAAATGTTGTGCCTTATTCCCTTTGAATGTCAATCATATCTCCACATGCAGGAAAGCATATAATGAAAGTTATGGTGAAGGTTATCAAATGGACCCCACCGTGTGCTCTTTGCTCCCCCTCTGAGTCCTCCTTCACACAGTTTCACCTTTCCTCTCCTCTGCGTGTCCACGTTTTTTTAAGATAGAAGGTATTGATGCTGGTTTTAGAATCGCTTTCTAAAACTGCTCTCTCCACCTGTCACAGTTGCTCTGAATGCATGTCATCTTTGGCTTTAGCAGATTAGGAGGCTCTGCAAAAGTCACCTGAACGATAATGTCGCATAGATGAGAGAGGAATGACTGAAGGATAATGCATTCTGACACTTCATGAATAATACAATGCACAATGATGGTGCGATTCACCCTGGGAAGTAGACATTTCGCTACATTGAAAACAGTAAATACATTGACACGTTCAGTCCCCTTGCAATTGACCGTAATTGACCCGCTTTTTCGTGTGGGAAGAAAGTTTTTTCTTCACATGAAGTTTTCTCTTTTCATTTTGCATTTGCTTTGTCAAAGACCTCTTTGCTCTTTTTCCCCTTAAGGTGGAATAAAATTGTATTAGGGAGAAAACAAATTCAGGGGATAGAGAAACTCTAACAGCGCTTAAAAAAAAAAAAAAAGCCAAGTCTTTTTCAGCACCATGGACAGCTACCTGATGCAACAAACCTTGAAATCAAAGGCTTTGCGTTTCTAGATCCATCTCCTTTCCTTTAGTAAGCCAGCTAAAAGCTCATGACTTTAAGAAATGTAAAATAGGACAACATCGATGCTGCAAACAAATAACTAAGTTGGCTTTTAGATGTGCTTCCCACAGCAACAAAACAATATTCTCAGTCACATTAGCAAAGGTTTGTGAACTACACTCAAATTTTGATTTTTGGACGTCTGAATGCTGATGCATAATTTTTTCCATTAGCACCTGCTTGATAATTATGTATTAAGACAAAGGTGTTATTGTAACATTTTATTATTTCTTTAGACAAAAGGGATTTGTGTTTATTTCTCCCTGACTAACAGGCTAGACTCTTAATTAGAAAATGAAACGACCATGTTCCTGAATGTTGTTTAACATCTAAGCCAAAAAAAACACACTGAGGAAAATCATTTACTGGGGGTTGCACAGTTTGTCAACATTACAAGGACAATATGAAACACCAGGATTTTGGGGGGGGTTATGTCTTTATTATAGTCTTATAGGCGCCATGTCGTCTTTGTTGGAATTTTTTAAAGAATTGAGGATGAAAACAAATATGAAAGTGGTTTAACTTTAAGAACTACATGAGACATAAATAGTATTTTGTGAAACGTTTCATAATGTTACAGCATTTCTAATTCATTTTGAAAATATGCAACTCTTTAAAAACACTGTAAACTGCAGACAGCTTTGTGGTTCTGTGATAGAACAATGCTTTTTAGCCCGTTGAGGCGTGTCCCCTCAGGAAGCTGTATATAGAAATCTGTCAGAGAACGAACAGGATATCACTTTCTGAAATATTTTATCACAGTTGGAGGCGCAATAAAATATAAATATTGTTTATATGTGTGGTTGCAAAACTGAGTTGGTTTATGTTTTTTTTTGCATATTTATGTGTGTGGATTTAGATTTCTTCTTAATATTTATGGGATATTGTGTTGTCCCCAGTTGTCACAATAACATTTATTGTGACAACTGCAATAAATAATACAAATTGCGGTTTTATTTTCACCAAGTGTGAAAATATTAAAAGGAGTATGGATGCTTCATCAAGGCACTGTGCAAGACATGTCAATAGATCACACACACACATTGTTAGACCTATATGTTATTAATGCATGCAACTTTCCCAGCCTTCATCACCTGCCTAAAGATTCTCTCTCTCTCTCTCTCTTTTTTTTTTTTAAAGAAAACCACTAAACGGTACAAAACTGTCAAAAGAGATTATGGCATGAACGTTACTCTGACATGTCAGAAAAAAGAATAGTGATCGATTTTTTTTCCCCCCCCTCAATCACTGTTAGTTTCTCCCTTGTTTCCAGCCTCATTCTCGTCCCCTTGTCTGCTGTTTAAACTGTAGTTCTTATCCTCTTTAGCGCTCGGCCTCTCCTGCTCATTCATTTATCCATTAGCTACGCCCACGTTATCCCAGGGAGAGCTTGAGGAGGCTGGAGATGAGATTTCAGTAGAACCTGAGCGAGAGTCAGGCAACTCCCTGAGCCATGCTGCCGGCACATCGGCAGGCTTTCCCATCGATAGACAATTTTCTGAGCACTGTTTAATCCGATTCATCTTTATTGTTGAGAGGCTTGAGTTTCTACAACTTCCTGTGTCTCACATCCTTGATTTGAAAAGTGACAGTGAAATTTCTGGCAAACTGGCTTCCTGCTGACAGCTGCGGCTCTGGGAAGTGACAGCATCATTTTAGACGTGTTAATGAGCCCACGGATATAGAACAATAGGTTGTCAGAAAATTTGATTAAACTAGCTTAGTTTCTTGATTTTTTTTTCTTTTTTTTCCATAAACAAGGTGTTGTTGCAATTATCATCACCAGTGGTAATACCAGATTTTGCTAAAATATGCAATCACCAACAGATTCAGTTACTTTTAAAGTCAAGAGAATCACCGCCACGACTTAGGAGAATTTTTTATTTATAATTGATTTGGTCTTTTCTACTGCTTAATACTTTGCTTAGTTAAGTTTCAATTGTGATGAGAATTATGGAACAACTGATTAGTACTGACCTAAGTCCTGACTACATTTGAAAAGGTTTAAAACAATGTTCTTAAGAAGCAACAACCAAGGCAGTGTGAGTCATTCATATCCAGTTGTCAAATAATTTTTTCCTGTACATATTAAAATTAACAATATCAGAAGTTAGAAGCTCAAAAGCAGCATTATGTCACTCTCGTTTCCCTGGCTTCTTGCACTGTTAGAGTAGAGACTTCTGACTCTTTGTGCATATGATTTCTTTTGCCTTCAAACCCGGCACCAATCTAGGTCAACCATTGCACTGCTTCCCAGCTGTCTGGCTGAAGTCGGTCCATATGTGTGTATTGGCATGCACAGTACTCCAGGCTGCAAGCACAACAATCTGCAGAAGACCTTCATATATTTCTCCCCTTTATTGAAACCAATTGCATATTCATATTATCAAGAGAAGACCTTGAAATAGCTGCTGTTCTGTGGTTAATATGGAGATAATTGCAGAAATGCTAAAGCAGGAATGGTTAGGAGGTATTGATTGAAAGAATCAATGTTACTGTCTCTGTTGACTGCTTTGCACTGGGATTTTTTTTTTTCAAAGCCTGCGAAACAGGCCTCAGGCATCGAATCGCAGATGTCTGTGACTAGCCTCCCAAATCACTGAGGCTGGGGCTACACCCATCTCTACCTCATCTTGTGCTTTTTGTAGATCTTTGACTTTGTTTTTTTTTCCAAGAATTATTTTTTTAAAATAAATAATATAAAAAAAATATCCAACCATGACAGAGTGCTGAGTTGCAAATATTGGAGTTACAGAATTATTTTCCCACCACTGAATGCCTTTAGTTCCTTGGACACATTAAGCGAAATAAACGTACCAATAAAACAATAAGACACATGAAGTGTTTTTTTTCAACCATAATTGCAAGGATGTAAAATGATTACATATTTAGTTTGAAAGTCAAGCTGAGTTAAGGCATCTCTCCAATGGAACAATGTTCTGTCTAATCTATAACAAAGCACCAGGTCAGATTTTTTTTTTTTTCTTTATCAGCAATCACAGCAGTTTCTAACAAATTTCACAACAAAAAATGTCATGCATGTTTGTCAATGTGCATTTGTCTCATGAATGCACCATCCACTTTCCCTGGCTCCCAGCTCTGCTAACCGAATTATACATTATTCAGAGATTCATATTAGATGTTTCATGGAGGTAAATTAGAGCTATCAATCATCCTAGACAATCATATGCGCAACACTTTGGGAATAATTCTTGAATGGCAGAGCAGCCTGTGGAAGACAGAAATGATTGGCTGGGGAAATTGGGTATGAAAATTATAATTATTATTTCTTCATTTTCTAAGCTTTGCTTCATTCTGCTGACATTAACATTATTAGCCATATGTTTGGAATAAATGAAATGTAGGCACCTGAGGATCCTGGGACGGGGCACATAATGAGCAGTAATTTATTCCAAAGTCTTTATCTAACATTTCTGCCAAAATGTCTTTGACGCGTATATCATTTTCAACCTTTAAAATTGAAGAAAGCATTATATATGAGTCACCATTTAATAATATGTCAGCAGGCCTGATAGCAATCAGGTTGTGCTTAAAATTCAAGCCAAATTTATAGGCTGGGACATAGGAGAGTGAAAAAATATCAGCCTAATATTAAAGTTTAATAATGTAAATAATAAGTCTATATTTGTGTGCAATTTACTGCTTATAGCTTTCCTTAATCCTCAAATCCTTGCAGGGTCAATAAGCCCCCTTGAGAAAGTATTATTTTTCAAAGAGTAGCTTTGTGCCATCCCTAATGTGAACAAATAGCTGTGTTGCAGGCAGCCATTATTAAAAGAAATTGTCTTTGAAATTTGTCACAGCATATTAGCTCGTTTCAGACCTTCTAAACACTTCAAAGTGATACTAAGTGTGTGTGCAGCGACGTTCTTTCGTTTGTTTTCCTAAAGCTTTTACAAGGAGCTTTTTGCACGAGAACGACAAATGGGGTCATTTAAAAAAAAAAAAAAGCAGAATAATGAGTGTAAAGTAGTCAGTCTAAATGACATTAAGCTGTAGTAAACCATAACATTTGCATTTATGTCGCTAATTATAGAGTCCAATGTTGAAAGGCTGACATGATAAACTTTAATCCTTGTAACGTAGATGAGACAAACCTGACTGATATTTTCTTGGACATTAATGTTTACCTTCTCTCACCTAAATAACTCTTACCCTTCCAAGCAAATATTTCTACACAGAAAAGAATCTTTTTTATATACTCCTAAGAAGCTATTTAATAAATTATTTGCCTGGCCGCATTAAAATATTTAATAATTATACTTATGTTTAAGAACTGGCATATTTTAAATACTCCAATTTCCTGACATGGTCTAGTCTTAACATTTGTCTCACTTTTGTGAATACTGATGTTTTGTCCTATGCTGGATTCTTAAACAATCTCCTTAAACATTATGCCAATGAGGTAATGCATTTTTACTTATAGTAATGTGTTCTCTTACCAGTGTGCAACAACACATCTTTTTTTATTTGCAATCGTTGTAGTTCTCCATGTTACCTGAGGAGCTCAAACAGGAAATTGGAGGATGATGCAGACATTTTTAAGCATCCTGAGGAATTAGGAGCATTACCATTGTTTGTTATGGATGAAATCAGACGTTGGTGTGAACTTGAACCACCGGGACTAAAGCATGCTGCTGTTGTGTGGATAACTGAATGCATTTGGGGATTGTTCGTGACAATGTTCTGCCTTTTGATTAAGATTTTCATTTGCCAACAAACAGATTAGCCACATTACATGAGGAAATTGAGCTTTGAAGTGAGAGAATGAGAAAGATTTCAGGGTCTGCTTGAAGATTTTTTTTTAGAACAGATAAGTTACAGGAGGAGGGCGACCTTTCACAGGCTGTGTCTGGATAATCCTGTTTTTTTTTTTTTTGAAGACTTTCAAGCAGCTTCCCTCAGGCAATCAGCCTAAAGTGCTTGGAGTGAAGACCAAGAGAGACAGAGTTTATTTCGTACCTGCTGCTGCTGTTATGTCTAATAGCATGAAATCTTGATGTGTGCTGCTTACACCACCGAGCTCTGAATCTCATGGTTGCTGGAACAGACCGTTCTGTTTTTTTTTCTTTTTTTTTTTTCTTCTTCCCCTTCTTTTTTGATAGAATTTATCTATTGTATTAGTGTGTTGCAAATGTAGTGAAATGACTTGAACTTTTATACATTATATCATCTCATAGCCACAACCCTCAGTAGATTTCATTGTGATTGTAAGTTTCACCAAAATGAAGGTCTCCATAGTAGGGAAGTGGAGGTAAATAAAAAAATATGAAAAGTTTGGCATGCATATTCAGCCTTTTTTCCTCTGATACTCTTAAATACAACCCAGTAAGCGGGGGTTAAGTTATAAAACATAACTCCTACTTTCGCAGAGTATTTCTAAATACCAGTAAACACCAACTCAAGTCAGTAGATGTAACGACACAAAATGTGAAGGAATTTCAAGGAAGTTGAAGGTTTTTGGATGCAACTATTATCTGTATTGAGGTTTTTAATAGCGAAACTGGTTAATCTTAAAGGCCGCTTTGAGCATTGGAAAAAGAGAATAATACTGGTAACATTATAGTTGCTATTGGTAAACATCTCTTAATTTATAAATGAGCATAATTTGTGGTGAGTGATTTTCTGTGGCACAACAAATTCAGCACTACTGTGTTGGATGTTGGTCCTGGAGCACAACTGGCACCACCTTAATTAGTATTAATTATGTACAGGTGTTGTAGTCTTCCTATACAGTCAGGCTAAATGGGTGTTTGCCTACATTACTCCTTGCAATAGCTATGGCCCTTTTTCCTACTTATGCAGTTGAAGCTGCTTCAGCTCTCCCTTTAAGTTTAAGGGTTTTGCTTTAAAAGACAGCACTAACAACAAAGGTAAGCACGGTAAGAGTCATAAAACTGTTATTAAAAAAAAAAAAAGATTGTTATGTTAAATTGTTCTTTAATTGAAATTGTTTACTCCAGTATTTTATCCCCTTAGAAGTGCAAAATAAATAAATAAATAAATAAAATTAAAACTAAGACGTTTTAACCAAACCACAGTACACACAATAAAATGTTATTGTTTCCTCAGTTTGCACAATAGGTCTACTTGTCGCCAAAGAATTCATGCAATGTTATTACATTCCCTAATCCAAACACTTTATTGCTTCTGTTACAGGAATTATATTGTTTTGTATTGCGTTTAATTACTTTCAAAACTCGAATAAATGAAAACCAAGCCTGGATGGAGTAGATTTGACAAAGAACTAATAAAAAATGCGTACAAGAGGGTGAAAAAATAAAAAAAAATCAGAGCCCCTTTATTGCAATTTCTAGTCAGTTATTGTCAAGCTATTATATTTCATCAGTATGATAGTGAACCTATATTTTTATGAATGGTATTTGTTTTTTAACAAATAATAAACTAATTGTATTTTAGAAGGGAACAAGTGAAAACAGACAAAGAGTTGTTAAGACAGACTCAAGTGTCACAGGAAGAGCAGATGATGGGTTATAGGCCACATGATCTCAGAGGAAAGTGTGTGCATGTAATTAATGCTCAGGTCTGAGTGAGTGTAGAAATGTTCTTTTGGGAAGATGCAGCTTTGAGCTCAGGTCAGACACACAGGTCTCCAAACTCAACGCATGAGTGACCTCTTTGTCATGAATTATCATGAATGCATTTTGATCACTCTATATTTCTTTATTCTTTTCTGCAGATTGAAAAGGTTAAAGCAAGACAAATTCCTGAATGTAACATGAATATCCAACCATAGTTGTGTTTGTAGATATTTACTAACTATCTTTGAAACCCAGGTTTGATCATTTTATCAGCTATTTTCAACTAGACAATCTGTACATAAATATGTTGATGTTTTATTAAATGTGAATATGTTTTCTGGCAGTTGTGGAGTCCAACATTAATTCTACCGCAACAGAAACTGATAGAAATATTTGCCTTGAAAAGTTTGCATGATCCTTTTATTTGTGGAAGTGTTCTCCAGTGTCCAAAAACATGATGCATGATGTGGGGAAGTGTAGTGAAATGGTCAAAACAGATAAATAAAACACAGCATCAGCCACCTGTTCCAGATTCTTTTGGTGAATTTTATTGTTTACCATTTATTTTAGGCTCTGAGCATCTGAAATCATACTAGTCTTCTACCAAATTGGCAACACAGGTGCATTTCATTAGACCATACCATAACAGAACAGGTCAAACCAAAGACCACGATCTAACTAAACAGAAAACAGAAATAAGATTATCAATCTAATTTACAGATTCAGCTACATAACTGACTAGTCTGCAAAATAAAACATAATACAGGGCAACTCAAAAATTACTTTAAATGGGAAAAAAACAAACAAACAATCAATAGAAAAAAGAGAACCCTCCATTTGGTATAACGCAGTAATATAATCATTGACATCATAGAGCCATTTAAGGAGGAAATGGTGCACTGCCCCTCTCGTACACCTACTTAGGCAGTGGCATATATAATAGAACAAACAATGGTGAGTAAAAAAAAGAAAAACAAATAATTTACCAGAAATGTGTCTTGAGCAAAAAGAAACATTCCTTTCCATCAAATGATCCAGAAATGTTAGCTTCATAGCTAACATTTTATGAAGCTTTATGCACTTTATGAAGCTTTATGCACTTATTAAGTTTTATATATATGTATAAGACATATACATAGATGTGAACTGCAACATAACGCTACCACAAACTAACCCAGAACAGTGAGTGAAGTAAAGTTGCAACAACAATGTTTAAGTTAAAACATCATGACCAACTATAGAAACACTAAATAAATGTAAAAAAAAAAAAAAGAATACGGGACAAGTGGTGAACACAAACTGAACCACTTTGTCACATATGCGTAGTGGGAATAAAACCTCAATTCCTTGATAAACTGGCATTCAGTCCAGGTTTTAGCCAACCCATTGCTAAGTGGCAATAGAAAAACCTGAAATTTTCCCTGAAAGCCAAACAAGATAAAATCAATGTCTAAATCAAATGTTTAGTGAGTGGAGTTTATTGTTTATACCAATAGCCCTGACTGTGCTCTTTTAAATTTTATCATTTGTTCATCATGCTTTCTGCTTTTGCACTGTGAATCAGTGGTACAACACATAAATCCGTGTATCTGCATTTGTGTGAGTCTGAGTTTGCTTATTGTTATTTTTTCCCCATTTTTTGTCAGTTAATTCAGATAAGGTTAAGTCTTTATACATTCTGCCTAAAACAAGCTACGCCTAAGTTTTTCATGTCTGAATCAGACTATATACCAACGAAAGTGTCAATCCTTCCTCACTCGTTCCATGAAAAGTAAAACTTTATTCAAATCAGCAAGAATATGATATTATTAAAAGTTCCCTCAGAGGTACAAAAACCCAATTTAAGGTTTTTGTGACTTTGTATCCTGCAGGGTGGGAAATGTCTATTGAACAACAGTTTCACTGTGCACGTTAACAAAAGCTCGGGAAGGTTATTGGGGTGCCGGAGTATTATGACTTATGATGGCAAATTTGTTGGCACCGGGGCCAGCCCCTGCAGCCGCCAATAAACAGTGAGCCAACTTTGCAATTTTCCGAGCACAGCACCTGCTGGATGCTAATCACCGAGAGTTTGTGTGTGTGCTTTATATATTGAATTAATGGCGTCCACGGGCAATAGACGTTTTGATGCATGCAAAGTCTCCAAAGTACAATTACTGCAGGGTTGAGTTTTTTTTTTTAATTCTTAGTCATTCAGGTAATCCTGTTTTACAAGGCAGCATTTCTCAAGGACATGGGCTTGTGTTTGATCTAATGAGCTAATATTATAGTTCTGCTATGTCAATAACTGTCAATACAACAAAGTTTTCAAAGTTATTTAAATTTTATTTGATCAGTTCAGTGCTATGGAACATAAGCCTAGATTAATCTGTCTTTGCCATTGCTGTTACAAAAAACCCTTATTTAAAATAAATAAACACACTGGGCTTAGCCTGGTGCATAGTAGAGCCCACCGGGATCTAAACCCGGGATTATGATATATCTAAGTAAAGAAAAATGCCATTACGTTCAGCTGTAACTAAAAGTTTTGAGATAAGCTGACTTGCCCCAACTATTTAGTCATACAGAAATTATTTCTATAAGGTCATTCTGTTTTCTGCCTTGCGTTTGAAAACAAATATTCACAAAGGTGGTAAACTCAGTCAGCTGCTCAGTGACTTCCATCTTTGTCTGTTTCATTGAGAAAGAAACGTGAACACCAGCCAGCACATCAAATTTGCTCTTTGTTGGGGTTTCTGGTTGTCCAGGAGCCAAGCTCTAGTGACTCATCATCACTTAGGAGGGGAGATGCCAGACATAGAAGTGGTGTTTGTCAGCGAGAGTGAAAATTACTATCCGCAGGGCCCCTCACCAGCATATTTTATTTACAAACATCATCCTGTCTTGCTAGCGGCCTTTTTCCAGTTAGGTTGCTAGCTAATAGAATGGCTGGGTATTTGATTTGCAGACAAACTATATTGTCCAACACTCGGTGAAATGTGTGTGTATGTGTACATTTTTGGAAAACTGATCCCACTCAGTTGCACATCCCTTGGATTGCACGTCCATTATGCCTATTTCTAATAATTATACAGTATCTTTTGTTATACTCTAATTGTACTTTGTCATAGTTGGGGAAGTGATGCTTCACTACCTCATGTGGGCTGGGCGAAGACCCACATGTTATGTGTTTTCTTTTTTCCCCTAGATACTAATCACTAGAGAGAATCGTGTCTGGAAATCAATTTTCTGACGAGCATCACTTGCCCAGATACAGTACATAAAACTGTGATAAGTGGGGCATCACATTTTAACAAGTCTACCAGGACCTCTGTTTGTAAAGCAACATATTGAAAGTGACAAGTCTAGCTGTTTGCATTGCAGATTAATTAATGTGTTGGTTTCTTTTAAGAACTCATTATTTATAGCTTGGTCTTTTTACGGTTGTGTTTTAGAGTTCCTGGAGTTATGATGTAAAATAAATGTTAGTCTTTAACCTATTGTAAACGTATTTGTTTTTGTGCATGGTTTTGTTATTAGCAATGCCGGTGCCAGACCAGCCAGCAGAACAGGAGAAGGGGGCGATGGTTGCCCCTGTGATGCCTGCCTCCAACGGCGACAGACCTGAGACGGAGACCACCTCATCCATCCTCGCGTCTGTCAAAGAACAGGTAATAACCCACTCAAGTATATATCAAATAAATGTGTGCTGAAGTAGTTCCAGGTCTTGTTAATGTTTAATTTTTCATGGATTGGGAGCATTTTTTTTTTTTTTTTCCTTTTGCTTTTTCTTGCCCTTGGTCATCTTCTCTCACCCCATAGCTTGTGAACAGCTTGCGAGGAGACAGGGCTAAAGGCTGTCAATGTTATTCAGAGAAACAGGCGGTGTGCAGAAAACCAGGGATTGATTGGTGCCAAGGGACTGGAAATGTAATTGAAGGAAATGATGGAGATTACGGGGTGAGAGCTGTATTTAGTATAGACATAATTCAAAGGGCTATTTAAATCAAGGCAGTTGCTTTACAGCAGGTGTTGGAAGGGTGACTGCACTGCAGGAATAAAAAAAATAAATAAAAGAATAGACAGGCTTGTTGCAGGAATAGTAGTGGTAGCTTTAAGGATTCATTGTCATGCTGTGTTGAGCTGCAATAAAATGCAGAGAAAGACTAAATTATGTTTTGCAGCTCCAGTCTTCTGCTGTTGCTCTGATGTAACATTTTGGGTCAATATGATGGAAGAAGACAGCGTTTTGGTATAGATTGTAATAAGACAGAAGAGAATGTTCAGAGGATAGATCTAATCCGATTTAATCCTGGGATTGTAAGTCCTTACCTGAAAGGAATCTAACTTAACTTGGCATGAAGGTTACAAAGTGTAGAATCTGCCTACCTTAGGTTGCAGTTCACATGGAGAACAATGTTTGCTTTTATTCAACCTGTCTTTACAGTTACGATCTCAAAGTGCACTGGTAGGTTAACTGACTTATTCCAGATAACATCCTTAGTCTTCAGAAAACAGACATTTTTGGGAAACTACCATTGCAAAATGCCATTTACTGAAATTGTAATGCTTGTTCTTTTTGGCCAAATAAATACCCATGTTAAGCGGATTAGAATTTCATGCATGGCAGTGAAAATAGCGTTCAGATAATGGTTGAGAACAAAATGCTGCTTCCTAGAAAAGAAAGACTGAGATTTAGCCAGCCATCGATTCAACCGTGTATCACATGAAATTATCTTCTGGAAAAAAAAAATAAAAAAATTGTTTTTTCAGCATCAGACAGACGTGAAGGTGTTTGCAGTGCTAAATGCTGTGTCATGGTTGCTTGTATATGTTCATGTGGCATAACTTTACTAGAATGCTGTTGCACTGTACAGTCCTTTTCTTTTTCCATGTTGATACCTTGTGGAGTGGCCAAAACTCCTGTTCAATCCAAAATCATTTATACCCCTGGCAAAGTTTACATAACTAGATTACTCTGAAAAATACTGTTCTACGTTACATATACTTGTGTTATTGTGTGCAACATAATCATATAATACTGTTATTAAATGGTGTTGCTCAAATCATTTGATGGTTTTTTCCAGCACTGTTCAAATGGAGGGTGCTTCCTGTTGCTCATTCGTCATTCTGCAACCGAGATGACAAACATTTGCTCATTCAAGTGTAACTGTACTGCTTTGAAATCTAACCCAGTCATATAAGTAAAAAAAAAAAAGTAAAAAAAGAAAGTACAGCCTATTTTATACATTATTGTAAAATATATATATGTATATATATATATATATTTTTTTTTCTTGTTTACCATTACTTTGCAGTTTATGCCAAAACAAGATTTTCACAAACTTACATTTTAGCTATGCCTTGATTAATTAACTGCATTGTGTCCTTTTGTACATGAAAGTACGATGTACAATGAGAATATATAGTAATATTGCGTCTTGCCCAGCTAGTTTATGAGGTTATTTAAAAATATTTTGTCTTTTTTGCACTATCATAGTAAAAGAGAGGTTTTTGTGAAAACTATGCTCTGTGTGATTGATAAAATAAACCACCAATCTCTGAAATCAGCACTAGCAGTTGCTCCAAAATGACGGAAACCATAATAAAATGTATGCTAATCCTAAATGAAATCATATGCTGTTTGTGATGTACCTAATTTTCCACAAACCTTTCCATCTGGCTTCATCTTCATCTTAGTGAAGTCTGTGTTGTGTGGATTTGTGTAGGTATCTATGTGCAAGTTCTTGCTGCTGTTGCAGAAGGATGATGCAAATGGGTGATAAAAGTGTTTTTCTTTTTTTTTTGTAGAGCTCACAAAATCTCTAACACTGACTGCCCAGGAGTGCATGCCTGTTTGTATTGCTCCAGTAACCCAGCAGACTTACTCCCACCATGGCACATCATCATGCTTGGCCAGCACCTCTCTCTGTGGTGTCTCTTTTCATGTGCACACATCTGAGCAATATATGCATGAATTGGAATTCATGGATATCCATAATTTTTGCATATCTTTGCAGTTACATCAATTTAAATTTATGTGGCAAATGGACAACGGATGAGAAAAATAATGTGGTTTGATTTTGTTGACATAGTACATGTTGACATAAGGCTGTCAAATTACCTCAAATAGCTAAAAATAAAAACATCAATCAGTAAAGCAAAGTTTTTCAGAAAATATAATGACCTGCATTTTTTATTTTTATTTTTTCTGCAGTTGGGAATGAATAATTTCTGTTCCTAATTTGATCGATTTATTTCTTAGTCTCCTGTGTAGTTTGGGTCCACCAACAAACACATTGTGACAACATAAGCTCTACAAAATTAATTAAAAACTAAACAATATTTTGACAAAATGTTCATCATTAGTATCGATCATTATTTTTGGTGCAACACTAGAAAGTTTGTTCCTGGGACTGGTACAGGAAGTGGAAGTCAAATCCCTGAAAAGATACACATGCAGTAGTGGAGCCCAGCTGACAGCTACATTTCTTTGTATTCTGTTGCAGGTAAACTTAAAATATTAATTGAACACCTGGCATCCCTCAATCAAAGTACAAAGAAGGCTGTGTTTGCCCATAGAAATGGAATTTGTAGCTTCTAAGAATTCCACATTAAGCCTGCAGCATATTGAGTGTAGTTAAATGTATGTAATTGAAGGCTACTTTACGTCAGTTAGGGACTTTGGTAAATTAGGATTTGCTTTGCTTTACATGTGCTTAACTGGCATATCTGATAATATCTGATTATTTCATAACTTTATCACATAATCCTTCAAACTGTTTTGCCTAGCCTTGCAAATATCTGGTTAAGCTTAATTTATTTATTTTTTCTCAAATGAGATTTGATCATTGATTATCTTCAACCAGCTTGGATAAAATGTTATAATTTGCTGTCTTGTAATAGTAGTTCTGTGCATTAGATGGATATCATTGATTTGGATTTTTCATCCTTTTGTGGGATACTTCTTTAGGAGCTGGTTTTTGGGTTGTTCCTTGCAAACAAATGGGTTGTTTTCCTGCAGTCAACTCCATCAAGTTAATTAATACAACATACTTTGATCTGCCAAAACTTGACATACACTGACAATTAAGAACTAGTTATTCTGTCTCGTCACAAAGCAATGTTATGCTGAAATAGAACACCCCCATTATTGCCTTGACATCCACACGAATGATTTTGCATATAATTCCTTCAATAGCACACCTTAATATAGGTACCTACTGATGCAAAGGACACAGTGATTGTGACGACGATTGCAATCCAATGTTATGTATCACTCTAAGTATGAATGACACTAATGCGATCTGATGGAAAAAGATGAAGCATAATATACTCCTTATGATCTCTTTCATGAGCCAAACAAATTTTGCTAGCTCTGTAGTATCAGACACAGTGGAAATCTGGAACCAAATAATCAGATTTTTTTTAAAACTCTTGTATTATGACCACCAACAAAATGAGTAATACTGGTTATCTCTTCACCGCAGCTCTTGACCTTAAGTAAGAATTCTTTGGCAGAAAATGTACATTTTGTTATCAAAATAGATGCATTAGAAGCTTGAAAAATGGATAAAGAGGAATTTTGACAGGGTCCAGTTTGTGATTGCCAGACATCTTCCCCGTCTGCAGGGCCAGTATCCATAAAAAGGAAGGAGCCGTAATAACGTGGAGACAGTATCACTGCTCATTAATGCAAATTGAGAGAAAAAGCTGAGTCACGTAGTCCAACAGAAGAGTCTCTGATGTGGACGCTACAGTGACAAATACCTAAAAATTGTGCTGACCACATACATCCGGATTGACAAAGTAATATTTGGTGATGGCGTTGGTTTCCCGTACTAAGATGATGCACTTATTGTATGTGCGTTGTCCAATACATATTGATTAAAAAGCATGCTGTATTTTTTATGTTTAGGAATCGAATATCTATAAAACCTGGTCACTTAATCGGAAAAAAGATGTGCTCCACATTTGATGAAGAACATCAGAAGGTTTTCTCCCCTTCTTTATTCTTTTTCTTTTTATTAAGATTATTTAAGAGCTCTATTACTGCACCAAGTAAAGCCTTTTGAGTTTTTCTAGACGTTTTGCACCGTCTTGCATCATATCATAAGTTGCCCGAGGAGAGCTCCGGTAAAACCAATTTAGCTAGTGCTGTTAGGCTCTCAAATCTATCGGTTTTCTGGATGTTTTAATGTATTCTGCTTGTAGGTCCTGTTTTACGTCTGGAACAAGATCGTGCAATGTAACTTTGTCCATGACAAAGTTTTGTTTTTATGTTTGGCCTTAATTTAATACTGAAATACAATAATTAACTTCCTAGTCAGATTGATGATATTTTTCTGTTTGAAAATGTCAGGTAATTTTTCCAAAAATAGCTACCCAGACAGGTATGCTTTCCATTCTTCATCTTATATTTTGTGTTGAACAAAACAAAGGCAGAATTGGATAGAAAGTTATTTCTTTTCTCTTTTTTAGTGGTTGTATTCTGAAAGTCTTACGCGGATGTTGAATTGAAATATGATTTTGCTTTCTCACAATTTCTATTTTTATAGTTTTGATTTTTTTTTGTAGTCAATAATCTGCTGGATATTATTAGTATTGTTAGTACTGTAAATAACCAGTAGTCGTATGTTTGCATTCTTAAACAATGCCATTGGTTTCACACTTTATGAAGGGTGTGTTTTGAGAAAATATGATTTGGTAAGGTTTTTATTTTTTAGAAAACAACTTGTAGCCTAGATCAAATCATACAATAGAATGAAGTTTTTACTTGTGAAGTTAATTTAGAAAAAAAAAACCCAAGACAAAAAAAACAAAACAAAACACTTCTTCATGTTATTATTGATTTTAAAATTAGACTTTATAAAATGTAAGTATTCATATGCTTGAGCTGTCAAGGACTGCAGATGGAAGCAATTAGTATGCTTGAAAGAAGCAATGTTAACTCAGAGCTGAGTGATAATGTTGTCTGCCCTTGAGAACGCTGTTTATTATCTAGAGTGCACTCCACTGGACTTTACAATGTTGGTAAAACTTAAAAATTGCCCTTGCAAATCTTAAATACTGATTATTAAATGTGCTAGTTAACAACATGTTAACTCTCTTTCAAGATATTGTTTTAAAATGAATGTTATAAAATGGCACAAGTTCATAACTTAAACAGTCTCTCTCCGATAAAGAGATTTTGTATTTCAGTGAAAAAACCTACATGAAAAACGGTTAAATAAAAAAATAATTACTTTCTCTAAAATTGATTAACATTTATTTGACATTACTGTGTTTTAACACACAGGCTAAATGTCTTTGGTGTTATAAATGATCTGTTTTAAGGTCACATTGGAATAAGAAAAATCAATCAAAAATTGTTTTGTTCTGGATGGATGTGTAAAATGATCTAAATCATGTGGATAAACTTGGTTAAAATCTAAAGGAAATGTTGATTGTTTGCTACATAGGAAATCGGTTCAGTTCTAAGAGAAAATATATTCAGCAGGGATATAGGAAAACACACGCCTTTTTTTTTTTTCAGAGGAAAAAAAGTTCTGACACCTAAATCTAAACTGATGTCAGATGTCCAGTTTTTCAGCAGTTGCCGAGTCCGTTAAACGTTCGTTGAAAAACAGGATTGTGTGTGATATACAGTTTTTTAGTCTGTGTCGTTAGTCTTTAATGATTCACTCAAATGCCAGGTGCGATTTTAACATTTGAGACACATCCTTGATGGTGACTTATGGCTTTTAGATGATGCTAAAAGCTTCCAAGTTAGTTTCTAATGATTTTGTGCAGCTTTGAGTAGGAGGTATGTCACAGTACCAGGATTGCCTTATTCATTGAAAAAGCATTTGTGGGAGACCGGGGCACAAAAAGGATGGTATTAAGTTGCTTTCATTGTGGCTGTGAAGTAATGTGGCTGGGGGAAAATGATTCACCCAAAGGCTGTTTTGCTCTTTGGCACAGTTATTGCATGTGTTGGTGTGTGTGTTTCCCAGATGTTCTGCACGTTCTCATTTAGCTAACCTCACCCAACCGGCAACCCGACTTTACTGTCACGATCGTCATAGCTACCAGCTTGTAGGCGGTATCCTTTGCAACTTTTCATCTTATAAAGAGATAACAAGACTTATCCTAGAGACTTGATGAAACAAATAAATAGCTCTAAGTTAAGAAAAAAAAGGATGGAAGCAAATCACAAAGAGAAAAGATGTTTTTGTAGAAATGCCCAGAGGAATACAAATAATAAAAAAAATATTTTACAGTATAGATAGGATATTAGAAACGTTTGTTGAGTTGGACTTGTAACAAGGCACAAGAAACTCCTGGTAGACTACATTAATAATTTACCAGTACTATGGTATTTTGGTTTTATTTGTTTGTAAAAATATTTATGACATCTGACATTGTTTATTAGCTCAATATGTTGGTTGTCAGGTAGAAATCTTTGACCTTATCATTTACATGTTTTCTTAAGCCCAGATTAAATGTCTTTGTAAATAAACTTTAAACTGTTGGGCACCTAAGATAAACTGAGGTATCACTTTCCTACCTAAGTTTATCTTTACTTTTAAGTGCTGCTTGTTGTATACAAGTTTTCGAAATAAACTTTTGCTTCTTTTTAAAATGGCTACGTCAAGAAAGAAATAAGGAAACAAATATTCTAACTTTAGTGATATACATTTTCTGACATGAAGCTGAATTAAGTGTTTACTTAAGTATACTTAGTACTGTTTAACTTATAGATTCAGAAAAAAAATAATGAATGGTCTCATGTTGCAACTAATGTTTGTTAATATGGCTTAAAATAAAAGCCTAATAGAACACAAGAATAATTCTGAATTCAGTCAAATTTGGTTAAAATTTACAAAAAGTTCATTAACAGTTAACCTCATGTTGTCAGCTTTTATTTATTACATTTGTTTTATGCTTCTTGCACAAACATTTTGAACATGCATGAGGAAAATTATAGGATATCTGGAATATTTCTTTCCTACAATTTTGTATTGTATCACTTGCATTAGATGCAAGGTGTACCATGATATCGTGTTTGACATAAACATGATTTTCATCATGTATGTCCCTTGCACTGTTTATAATAGCTTTTTATAAAGAATTATTGTGCTGACATTCTTGACATGTAGAATAGCATTTTGTTCCCCAGGCAAATGATATATGGCTTTCTGCATACTTTATGCAACATTAGATCTCCATATGCTGTTCTTGGAATTTCTGTTCAGTTACCTCCACAGTCACACTGAGTATAATATGTCACCACACAACATTGCACAACCCAGCAGGATAGCTCAGCTAATAGCCTTGCAGGCACTCTAGCCTTCTCCCTTGCACATTCTAAATAGATAAATTATGATCACACGCCGCTGCAGTTCTCTGGCTGCTAGGGCTGACATATACACTGTTAAGACACTGGTTAATGAGGAATTGCCACTGAATTCAACTTGAAAATAAGGCAAGTCACTCAGTCTCTTTCTCTGTCTCATTCTTTTAGTCCTTCCTTTTTCCCCCTGGTCCTGTACTGTTGCACTTATCCATCCATTTTGTTGCTTCTCTCATTGCCTTATGTGTGTGAGGACTAAATTAGTTTTTGGACTTGTAAATTAATCAAACACTGACACAGACATGCATAGACACGCACACTTAGCAGCCATCTGAAATATTCACGGTATATTTTGTGTGTGTGTTGCTGTTATTTAAAACCAAGTAGCATGTTTTGTTTCTCCAGATTATTTTAAGCGATGTCTGTTATTGGGTGTGGCAGTGGGTTCGAATCCCAGACATTGACCTTTGCCACAAGTCTTCTCCCCTCTTTCCTAACACACTGTCCGGTCATTCTACTGGGAAATGAAGGCCTCTAGTGCCATAAAAAACTTTTAAAAAATAATGTTTTACTTTGTTCTTGAAGTAGAATCCTTGCCCATGGATTAAAGGCAGGGCGATACATTTGAACGGTAATATTTTATATATATTTGTAAAATGATGATAAAGCTTTCCCTCTTTACAATTTTAGATAAATTAACCAGAATTTCTCAAAGAATGGATGTATCAGTTTGAATGCCCAGAGGACCACCATCATTGTATTTTTCATACCTCTACGCTTTATGACCACTTATTAGTTTTCTTGTCTCTCGTGTTGTTTTAAAATAAGTAGTGAGATTTCTGTCAAGTGATGGAACAAAGAAAAACATTCCTTTGACCAAGTCTGACAACCATAGTGAATCAAGCAGTACAAGGAGAACATGGGAGGTGTAGACCTTTGTGATCGAAAGGCTTCAAGGAGATCGAGTGTCCTGCAACTTTCAGATGTGTCCCTAGTCCAGCACACCTGAGTCAGATGGCTGAAATGTCTCCCCAGTATGTTGTCAAGTTCTCCAGAGTCCTGTGAATAACCTCCTTATTTTACTCAGGCTTGTTGAAGCAGAGACGCGTCTAGAAGTTGCAGGACACTGGCCCCCGAGGCCTGGGGTCGAAGACAGGTCAACTGGAAACTAGTCAGAACCCATGGCAACTCTTGCTCATCACTGTAAACAAAATAATAAAACATTTCTCCGAGTGCAGCTATTCACCAGGACTTCTGCTGAATAGATTTGAATGTACCAGATACTTGTATACACTGCCTACAATAGTTTATTTATCTAAATGAAGCCCACACACTTCACAAATTAACACTAGCAAGTGTATCTTGACTGGTGCAGTAGAGCCCAGCTTCTGTTGTTATTGTGGGGAGCAACTGTCCCTATGTGAAATGGATTAGTTACTCCTCTTACACAGTCTTCTGTACCTACCTAGATTTTTGAATATCAGTCACTTACTGAATATTTCCAGAATAGTGCATGCCATTCAGGGGTTTATACATCCATGATTGGTGCTATTTTTCCTTTTCATATTGAGTTCTTGTTGCATGAGACAGTACTTAGCAATCCATGTTTATTCTTTTCATAAACTTCACTGATAGCAAGAAGAGGGAGATGTGCAGTGAGATGAATGTTATGAAATGCAGCCTTTAAGTCCCCTCCGTCCTTTTCTGTGAACGATCAGCTTTTCTTTACAAGTCGTGTCATCAGCCAGGAATTCTCTTAACCAAGGACTTGAATAATTTAGAGACAGAAGAGGATGAAACATCATTTTTTTTCTTTTCTTTCCTACCAATTTGGAGTCGAAATGTCATATTGTCAGTGGGATATGCCCATGGTAGCAGCTCTACCCAGTCTGGCCTAAATATAACTGTCACAAGAGATGTTCTAAAAATGTACTTTTCTGTCTGTCTCTCTGTACTCTCTCCTTTATTTTTATCAGTCCTCTGATTATTCTGCTTTTTATTTTCATATTTAATTGTTTTTCTGCTTTCCTTTTTTGATAAAATTTCTTTGCCAATTTTTTTTGTACCTTTTCTCCTAACAATGTCCTTTCTTATTACCTTGTTTTCCATCTCTCATTCACTCGCTGGCCTCTAACCACAATTATTTGTATTCCTGTTGTACCAGTGTCTTCTTTAACCTCTGTACCTTATCAGTCTCACATTTCTACCTCCCACTCAGCTGTTCTTCTCATTGCTGTTCTCCATCTGTCTTATGTCTCCGTGGTGCCATTGCTTCGGGGGCAGACAAAAACATGCCTGTCATCTGTCACTTTTGTTGCATTTTTTATTTAACTTATCTTCATCACTTTTTCTTCTGTCTTACTTGTCTGACTTCGCCCCATGGTTTGGATTCAAATTGGTATGCCTTTTGTTTACTGACATCAACACATCTTGTATTTCTAATTATTCCCAATGGCTTTCAATTACTGTTTTTAGTGTTTTTCCCCATACATATATCATTTTCCTTCTTCTTTCATCTCGCTCTGTTATAATTTTGTGGCTTTCTTTGTTGCCATTCTCAGTTTTCTATTCTCTTTTTTTCCCCTTCTGTGCTCTGTCTGCCTATCGCAGTGCTTTTCTGTCATTTTACCCCCTTCTGTAGCTTTGCACTTTTCCCTCTAGGTGCCATGACTTTTTCCAACTTTGCCCCTTCACCTCTGCTGCAGTGTGGGGTGTAAAGGCTAAAACAACCTTCCTGTCAAGACAGATTTATGCCCTCACCTTTTGCAGCCCTCAATCATTGTCTCTGTGCATCTGTAATCTGCCCCTGAAAGGTGAAGCATTTACCCCACACTACTCTGCTCTGGCTCTTCTGGAGCTCTAGATTCTCTCTGGGTCTGTCAACCTAGCATTAAATATTTAGAACGCAGCCTGTAGATTACCCCAGGCACAGCAATAGACGTACGATAGGTAGACTGAGCAGATTTAAATAGCATAGAATTATTATCCTTTAACACATTCGCTGCTCTCGTGTATGTACTGCCGTTCTCATGCGAACAGCAGTGTTTAAATGTTACTGGAGGGACCAGATTGATAGATATACTCTTGATCCTAAAATAAACTGAGAGCTGTTTTTGTCCTGTGGGTCTGTTGGGCTGCCCTATAACACCTGAGGTCAATGTCAACACTATTTTTCACCTCCTCATATGTGCTCAGATCTCAACTCATTACTTTTCCTAACTTTTCCTGCCACAACACGACTTCTAGTTCTTTATTTTTCTCCCTTGTTGTCACCCTCTTCTTCCTGTAACTATATTTGCTCCTACCTTTGGCCTTGTCATTCTCTTAATAAGCATACCAGACTGTTTCAATGTCTAGTCCCAGTCTCAAGCATTGTACAAGGGTTCTGGTTAACACATGGTATGAGTGACAGTCATCTGACTCCAGAGAGTGCCCCTTAACTGTGAGAACTCAGTAGTCTCAATTTTAGATCTAAGTCAAGTGATTGACTAGGCAATTCATGCAGTTTTACATCTCTCTCTGAAACCATGTAAGGATGTCCTTGGTTCTCTGTTTGGACAAATGATTTGCTTTGAAATCCATGCTTATTTCATTAGGGAGGTTTTATTAAAAAAAAAAAAAAAAAAAAAAAAGTAAAAAATTGCAGTACATTTTTTTTCATTCTTACTTTTTATGATGTACAGATGAACCATATTTCTTCCAAAGATGGTGTGTGCATTGACATCCAGAAGTTAAGCCTTCATTTCATCTAAACAGAAGAGAGAAACATCTTTGAATAGAGTTAACTTTGATGTCGCCTTACCTTTTTCTCTAAAATGATCCCTGTCATTTTATGGTTCAAGTCATTATTATACATTTTGTGAAATTCTACCATTATCCAGGTCTTGACATTTACACAAAAATGATATCATTTGGGTGTAGACTCCATAAAGCTAATAATCGTATATTCGTCTTCAGGCTAAAATGTGCACAACTCACAGTGACATTTCAATAAACCTTTCAAAGACCTCAGTTTAGCTACCTTAACCTGGTCCATATATCATCTGCCTGGGTTTTTAAAGCAATAACCCAGTGAACCCTCAACCTGAAGGAAAACATATTCGATTTGGTTTTGTTTATTTTTTGGGGGGTGGGGGGGTTCAATATGAGTGAAGGAAAAATTTTATTGATTCATAAATGTTAGACTGCATTTATTGTTTCTTAAAAACTGGCATTTTTCAAATAACACTGTGACAGAGGGGCCATCACAAGCTTGGATGTAGTCTAAACACTGAAATTTGCACTGACATGGAAGTGCATACACACACACACACACACACACACACCAAACAAAACTTATCTTTCGGTTCTTGCATAAATGGTCACGGTTCCTCATGGGCGCACACACGTTATTCCTGCCTCAGTTGTCATGTCCTCTATACAGTAAATATATTACACAGCTTCTCCATTTTTTATTTTTTCATCTGAAGATGAATATAAAGAAACACGCCTTGAAGTTTAACTATACCATCGGCATTGCATTTTAGCCGAGTCATAATGGAGCCTCATCACACACACTTTATAAAAGGAAGCGAATGACAAAAATACAACAGAAAGCTCTACACTAAATTTGGGCACTTCAGCTTGCATAGATAGTGCTTTCAGTAACATTTTACCTGTTGTAGTGAGTGGGTGTATTACCAAGTTTTTATTTTACTCTTGTTTAGATTGTTCTAGCACGGTAATATGTATAGTAATAAAATATTATATTTGCTTTTGAACTTTATGTGGTGTGTTACAGACTCATGAATCATGGAGTGCACTTACCGATTGCATTTTTAGGCTTTGCTTTTGTTTCATAACTACATTATACTATTTGAAAGAAAAGTAATTTCTTTTTAACATGACTGTACATACATGTACAGTATTACAGTACAGTATTGTACAGTATTCTCCCTCGTCTGGAGACATATACTGCACTTTTTTGTGCTCATACTGGTCTGTCTCAATTCTGAGGTATAATTCCTCTGCCAACATCAAGTAAGATTACTTCTCTTTTGTTCCACTCTTCCACATTTTAATTTAGAGAGGATTTATGAGATATATCCCCTTTCCTCATAAATGAAACAGTTTGCAAAAACCAAAGTACACAAAGACTGCAAAAAAATTCAAACATACAGTGGTTTGGTTTTACAGTCCCAGTAAAAGTTTTTAGTTGATCAATTGTTCAAGTAGCATATTTTCTTCCTTCTTTTGACAACTCTGATTCATAAATTTATGACTACTTACATTGAGTTCAAATGTCCATTGTAACAGAACAAATCTTTGCTTGATCTTCTTTGCAAAACTGATGAAATAATTATTGTTTTGGTAGTTTTTTCTATGTACATGATTTTTGTATGTGCAGTCAGTACTCAGTATATTTGGTGCACTAACTGAGGTTTTCAATAGGGTTGAGAGCAGTGGTCTTTTTAATTTTTTCCAGAGCTGTATTTTCCCAACTGTTTATTTATTTATTTATTTAGTGGCTTTATTTTAAGCATTAAAATAAATTCCGGAAATCAGATCGCAAACAGAAGAGAGTATTTGTCTAATGATGGTAGTTTAGTTTGCAAAGAAAATTATTCTTGATCTCGTCTTGTACTCCTTTAACCAGGCCTCATAAAGACAAAATTCTGTTCCTGGTGCTTTTATTTAATACAGTAGAGGTTCAAGCAGAAAATCATTTCAAATTTAGTATCCTTTTAAATTGCTAAATATTACATTTATTTTAGTATTTTCTGTGTTAGTGCATTTGTTATGGATGTGTTCTGCCCACTATAGAAGGATGGAGGTACTCAGCAGTCTATCTCTGCAAAAAGTGCTGACTAGGAAGGGTGTCAGATAGCAAATCTTTGGGACAAACTGCATCTCAAGCTCATTTCCTACTTGGTTATCCTTCATCCCTAAGCTGTTTTAAAAACAGTTTTAATCTGTCCATTTTCTCCCATCTCTTTCAAATCTGTTTGACAATGAATGTTGCATACATGGGTATGGACAGAATAATTATTCTACTGTCCTATCTGCTCCTCTGCCTTGATTCATTTATCAAATTGATTATCTATCCTCAGCATGACACAAAGACAGAAGTAATGCTATGTTGTGCATCAAAGAAATCACAGTGACCCATCAGCCCGCCCCCAATAATTACTGACAGAACATTGTACATCTTTTTCAGTGGTTGACAGGCTTACAAAGCCATTCTTTTCTCACATGTACCCACGACTACATATTCACAATTATAGTTTAAAAAAAATAAAAAAGCAAGCCTCTCAAATTTTAAGCTTTATGCCTAACAGAAAAAAAAAAAATCCTAAACCATATCAGGAATTTGAAATCCATAGGAATAATTAATTGTAAAGAAAGTCCATTAATCTTAGACTACTTTCAAAACAGTTCTGTGTGTCTTTTATGGGAAGTATTTTTTTTCCTAATTATCAGAAGTGTATTAGTATAGGCCTTCCACATTTTTATGTGTTGTAACAAACAATGTAATCTTCAGCTATTACAAGAATGGCATCTCAGTCATACAGACTTCATATTAGGAGGTCTGTTACTAAATTTATGTAAGCGCTACTCAAATGTAGCAGCAACACATTACTTAGACTACCTAATCTTATTCTGCCCCTGGAGATGCTTTGTATGATCTGTTGAAGATCTACTGACCTTGATGTACCTTGGCATGGCAGGCCATTTGGCCCAGTATTTTTATTTAATTCTGCTAATAATTATTTCAGTACTATTTGGCACCAGAACTCTGTGTTTTAAAGTTTGTATTTGATTTAATTGACAGTGTGTAGAGTGCTGAACTTTCAGATGAAGAGGGTCAGGCAATTATTATGAGTCAAAAGACAAATACAAGATGGTGACAGCATGGCAAATATTTAAGTTCTCCATCATTATGCATGCACATTTTACACCCTTGATCACGAGACTGATTTGTAATTATCAGTAAGAAACAAATGCATTCAGACATGTGGCAGATTGGATGTGTAAATAACAAAACTTAATCATGAAACACAAACTTAAAAAAAAGAACAAAGAAATAATAATCTGAATGCAGCAGACGTGAGATGGGGGGGAATCTAGTGAACAGAGCTCAATGAGACTTTAGACTAGATGATATGACTCAGTTCTTTGTGTTTCATGGCCAGGATGAAAATCACACTGCTGCAAAGTTTTTTTTAAATTTTTTTTAAATTTTTTTATTTTTTTATCACCTTAGTGACCTCAGTAACAGAGATCAGAGAGCCTCGCCCAAAGTTATCAGCCTAGTCTTTGGCAATCCTGGTGGGATTCAGGAGGTCTTCGAAGTTTTCTGCACACCACATTCTGGGTGGAGGTCAGCAGCACAACATCCCCACCATAAACGGTATTGGTGGTGCCACGCCCACTTTTACCTCAACAGGCAAACTTTTCAAAGTATTTTTTTCCAATGGTATTCATTAGATTGAATTATTGAAATGAATGATAGCTTGGATCAAATCCTATTGAGGGAAAAAAAAAAAAAGAAGAAACATTTGTTGTTCTGGAGCTTAAGCAGCTGTTTAAGCAGATGCATTTTTTTTTCATTTGTGTTGAATGGTTTCAGTCAGAAATTAATACCATGAAAAAGTCATGTCGCTTTCAACTTTAGCTGCATCCACTCAAGGTGTATTTTTGGCTTCTGGTTTATGTCGGGCTTCTTTCTGTTTTGCTTTCTTGCATCTGATCTGTATACATCACCCCCCTGCTGTCATCCACTGCAGTTTTGCCTCCCCTTTATTTTCCTCTGTTTTTAATCATTCCGCCTCTGTCATCTTCTATCACTCCTCCCATCACTTCCATCTAGCCTTCATTTTTCTCAGAGGGGGGCCGGGAGCCATGTTTCTACCTAATGATGCATTGCCAAGAGGGGAAAGAATATGACAGTAACAACATCCACACTCATTCTGTATTGGTGCTGGAGTTATTGATAAAAAGAAATACACAATATCTGGATTTCTACAATAATTGTAACTATTATAGCTGAATGGGGGGAAAAAAAAAAAAAAGAAAAAAAAAAGAAAACCCGATCTTGTATTCATCAACATACAGTGTAAATGTGTTTCCCTGGACAAGACTTCTGTAGAGCTAACGTTAATGACTTTCTTGTTGTTGCTCATTGGTAAAGCAATACAAGGAAACATCTAGCAATGTTTTATGTGGTTAATTAAACTTGATAAAGATGGAAATACATTAACTGATTTCATAACATTATTACATCTGTGAGTATTTGTTAATGTTTTGGCCGTCAATCATTTTCTTCTGTATATCTATTGTTGAGTAAATTAATGTGGTCTTAGGAACACTATATTTCTTCCTCTGACGTCTTTTGCCTCCTCTTTTCAGTTTTTCATCATTTTCTCTCTATCTAATGAGATGACATGGCTACAGTGTTTTTCTTCTGCCCCATGACAGTTTCTCTGTTGCCAATTAGAGGTGGAGGTCAGCCACTTAGAGATAACATCTCTGTTTATGTGCACCACCCACAAATGAGAATATCTGTTCAAATGCTAAAGATGTGCTGAATTTTTTTTGTATTTTTTTTTTTTTACTTAGAGCAATTTATGACAGGGTAGGAATTAATGTATATCTACCTAATTGCTAGAAAATAAATTAAAATGGTATTTTAATGCTTAAAAGAAAATATTTTGACATGCTGAAAATCAATTATAAAACCTACATAAAAGCTCCAGCCATTTTAATTAAATCTATTTCTTTTAAATTTATTTTACAAGTACCTTATTTTTCCAAATGACAAATTGTCGAAGATCTCAATATAGGGTTGCTTCAGAAGTCATTATGGATGTTCTGTGTGCACAAAGGATCTCCTGTTGCTCTGGTCCCATAAATCCCTCTAACTGAAGTCACATAGTTTCTGGGTACTAAAAGCCAAGATGTGTAACAGCGAACATCTCTGTTACACAGAGATCGGCAGTCGTGATGCATATTGTTGGAACAGGTTGTCTCTAAAACACATCAGCTGGTTGTCTCAAACACTTGATGTCAACACCGGCCGAGCAGTTCACTGTGTTACACCAATTATTCGTACTCGGCCTTAAAACTGACCTTTGCATGGACATGTCCTGCGGACGTCTACTTTGAGTCGGAATCGAATTCAATTCTGGTACACAAGAATCTCTGGGAAGTGAAGTATGCCTGAGTCTCTGGGACGCCTTAAGTGAGTCAGGTAGTCATTAATCCAAAAGAATGTGGAGGCATCCATCTGTTTGTTCTGAAAGTTTCTGACATTATGAATTAGTTTGAAGTGTCCTTTTAATTTCTTAAATTACTTAGAGAAATTATTCCCAAATTATTTCCGAAGTCAAAGTTTTTAGTTCATAAAAACTTTGACTATTCTGAACTGTCACTGGAACCGAATTGAACTGTATTCAAGTGGAACATAATCTGAAAAAGGCAAATAGACTGTAATAAAATGAATTTTATTGATCTGCACTGAATTTAGATTATAGTGAATTCTGTATAACTGCATTTGAAGTGGATCTGTTTGTTTTCTAAAGTACCTTAAGATGACAAGCACTGCATCTAACATTTAGCATGCACAAAAATGATGTCAGCGTCTATATATTCTGGAATTCATTGCAGTTGCTGGGATAGAGACAACCAGTCAAAACAAAGTTTATGGGAGATTAAACCCTGATGCAAATGGCTTGTGTTTACACAATAATGAAAGCTTTTCACTGACTTCAACATTTGAATAAAACCACATTACATTCTGATATAACAATTAGCTTAACTTCACGTCATCCTGTTTTCAAACTTCAGTTAAATTTAGGCGTGGAGTAGTCAAAGCTATGCTGAAGGTGATACTGAAAGCTATTTGACTATAAGCACCTAAGGAACCTATTACTCTACATTTCTTTATTTAGCTTGATATCTGTTCTTGCATGTACCAATATGTTCTTGTAGACAGAATACATGTTCAATTAGTAAGAGGTTGATTTTAATTGTATGAATGGATGTCAAATGAAGAAGCTGACAGACAGATTAAGCATTTTATTAATCTTAGAATTTATCCTGAGGGTTTGTGTTTGATTTTTTTTTTTTTTTATTAACTCCATGCTTGTCAGTTTAGTTTATGCTTAGTGACTTGCACACTGTATCTGGCATGCACACATCAGTTACGCTTAGATGCACACTAGGTTTTTTTCCCACACCTCCACACACACACATATAAACTCGAGCAATTTGAAATCTAATTTGAAAAATAAATCAATTAAAAATATTTTTTACTCTAAAACCCACAGTGACTTGGTTCAATTTGGACATGGTGCGTTTACATTTTTCTTTATGGACATATCTGAACAAGGCTCCAAAAGGATGGCAGCAGTTTAAATTTACTTGCACCATCTAATCTATCAAAACAAGTGCTTGTGAGTTCTGGAAGAAGAGAGACCTTTGGGGTTGCTCTGGAGTCGTCTGCCAAGTTATGTTGCGGAGACGGGAGAACAAACTAAGAAAAGGTTGACTGGATTTTAAATCAGTCTTCCATGGAAGATTGTTTTTTCATCCATGCTTGTTCTTTTGTAGAATCAGTTTTTCACATGTATGCAATAGCCACATTTCATATCAGAGATGATGCACTGGGGCTTTGCACAAGCAAGTCTTGAAAAAGAGTGTTAACATATTCAGCTTTTTTTTTTTTTTTTGGCAAGAATTTTGTGTCTGGTCTGAGGAAGTCAAATTTGTTCTAAAAAAATCTTAAAAAGCTGCCATCACCTCCTCGAGTTGAAATATTAAATTGTCTCTAAAATATATATTCTTCCTCCCTAAAGCTCCTCAATCCTGTCTGTGATCTTTATTTTGACATACTTGAAGCAGCTAAATTCAACATTTTAATTTAGTCAACTTTTAAATAATCATAACAGGAATCTGATATCAAAATAACCCAAAAATATTAATGAGAAATTTGGAGCGCTTTCTATGTGCATGCTTAAGATGCATGTCAAAATAGGTTGTAGATGATGTTGAGAAACTTTTTGGCTTCTAGACTGTCAGTCTGATTTATTTTATTTTTTTTTACTATCCTTTCTACAGTATACCCAGTACTAACAGGAGATTTAAACAAACCTTTTCTTCTAGCGCTTCTCTGCATCCACAGAAAAAAGTTATTTTTGCAATTCAGTTACATAAAGTTTACTTTATGTATACTTTATAGATACACACTTTTTGTGTTATGGGGTAAAAGTGAGTGTGCACCAATTGTTATTCACACACATGCCTGCGCGCACACACACACAAATCACCACTTTAAGAGGCGCAGGGAGCTGCATTGGCATTTAAGCAGTGACATTTTCGAAATGACATTTTGTCTGTTGCTAAACCCACACTCACTGAGCATGAACCCAATCCTTCTGTTTTATAAATTTATAAAAGCTAGCTTCAACTTTCACATTGCATGTGTGTTGTTGCACATCTATGTGTCAACCCATGTAGCTGAGAACGGAGGGCTGTCCAGTTGGAACATTTAAATTCAGATATTGTAGCAATTTTGTGTTGTTTGCTTAAAAAGTGCTTAAACATGTTAATGTTTACCTCATGAAAAATCCCACTAAACAGGAGTTGAAAAAAATCTGCAGAAAAGCAGTGAAATAAAAATTGGCTTGTAGCAATATAGAACAATTTAATTATGTCTTTCTTGATTATTTTTTTTCTGAGCAATAATCCAACCAAGAATGACATTTGCCATTGTCCATGTTTTCTAAGTTGGAATTCATTCCATTTTTTTCCTATTTCCTTATTGTCAGATTTAATGGATTACACACTTGTTTATTTTTTATCGTTCCTTAGTTGGGGAAGTTCATGGTCTCTCTCAGCTGCATAACATCAGCGTAATCTCTCACCTGTTTAATCACTGCTCTTCCAGCCTCCAGTTTTCAGTCACTGCTTGCCGTCGTGGTTTTATTGCTCCTGTGGCTCCCTTGCTTCTATTGTTCGCCATAATTTCTGACTTCTCCTGGGCTGCTGTCTGTGATTTCAGTTTGCAATTTATTGTCCTTTATTTCTTTAATCACCTCAAAGTTATTCTTTTTTGCATTCTGTCTTAGGTTCCTCTACTAGTGACCCTGCTGGAAAAGGTGGTGAGATTAATATTGATCCTATATAGCAGGGGTGCCCAAATCATCATACTAATTTTGTTATTATGACAATTAAAAACAGAGTCAAACAAAAACAAAGTAACAAAAGTCTGAAGAAATGACTTACCAGTTATTATTTGCCAATATGGGAGCAACAGAAAACTCTGCTTTCTTTTACATGTTTTTTAATGTATGTATTTATTAATTTATTTTCTTATCTGAGCTCATTAGAGCTAATAAGACAGTCCAATGTTTGTGCTAGTCCATACACTGTCTCTTATTGTTTTGTATTGGTTCTCTAGCCTAAAACGACTAAATCATAGTTAATATATATCCATAATTGTTGCATCAGCCCTGCAAAATTCAAATAATTAAAATCTTTTTAACTGCCTAAAATTTATGTTGAATTGTGGAACAATAACAAACCAACATTTTATCTTCATTGCGCAATGTGACCAAAGAGATGGCTGTACTCAGACAAAACAGCTCCACTGTGAGAAAAGAAAGAAATTGCAGACGAAAAGAGAGTTGATTTCATTTTGCCCACAGAACCCTTAAATAATTTAACGTGGGAGAGATCTGTCAGAGTACTGCTGTGTTTGTGTGTTGAATATTTATAATGCATATAAAACTGTTATAGGTCAGCTGTTGCCGGTCATATATCTCAAGTCTGGATAATGTGTTTTATTATTATTATTATGGGCTAGAATTCAAGATGCCTATTCTAGACATGACTTGTTTACCTGTAATAAACTTTAAAAGAGATAGTGGAAGGTATATGTTTTCTTTTTTCTTTTTTTAACCACGTCCATGCTACATGAGTGTTTCTGGGAGTGTTTGAAAGTTTCAGAAAATACAGAAGTCAGATAAACCACGACTTTGAAGCCCTTTTAAAATATCTAGGCCGTCAAAGCAAAAGGGCAGTTCATCACTGCTACAGGCATGAGTTTTGTCTCTAGCGTGTAACAGCGTGTTGTGAGAAAAGACAAGCGATCATATGCATAACTGATGCAGAATAAAGCAAGCTCGAGTTGTGCTTTGCTGTGATCATTATTTCATAATTTCAGAGTTCATGGGTGTTAATTTTGAGCTTTTAAAAATTTATCTGGATTTTTTCAGGGAAAAAGATTCTACAACACAGACCCTAAGCTGAGCAAAAAAATGAGTTGTAAATGTACACACTCTCTCAAACATTTCCAGAAACTCTATCTTTACTTTTTTTTAATGGTCCATCAGGAAATTGCAAACTGAATCATTTGTGCAGGCATCAACAGGCTTGTTGACAAACTGGCTTAAAAACAATAAAAAATAATAATTTTGTTTTTGGTTTGAGATTATTGTCCACTTGCTTTATTCATTCCAAAACCAGTTTTGTTGAATGTTTGGGATCTTTGACTTGTTGCAACACATATTTGTGTCCTACTTTCAACCTTTTAGGTTTTGACTTGAGGAGAAGTTGACGTCCTTGGACATTGTCCTTCTTCTTTAATGTCCCACCTACTTTGTGCCGTGCATGAAGCTCTAATGTTGACAGGACAATTGTCTCTGGGTTGAAATCCTCTCTGATATATCCACAAATAACTCTCGTCAAAGTCAGTGATGTATCATAAAATAATTCTGCTGGAAAAAAGTTCAAATGCATAATTAATAATGAATAACATTCATTGTCATTATAAGTAAATGTGACCTCCTGAGTGGTACTATATACAACTTAAATATTTTTTTATTATAATTCTTTAAGTTGTCAGGCTAAATTAGGAATATAAATTATCTTCAAACTTTTTTTTTTTTTTGCAAAGGTAAAACCTGTGCTCTCAACCTTGAAAACACTCATGCTTTATGTAGAAATTCATCACTGAATACAAAATATCTAATGCAGTGTTCATGTTATTGCCTTTGATAGCATGCAAACTGATATAAATCTGGAGTTTTTATGTTTTCCCCAAACCCAATCTCTCTTAATGGACTCATTCGATCAAATATGTACTGTTTGCCAGTTTTGTGGCTCACATACTGTAGAGCATGTAAAGCGAGCAGTGGAGGGAATGCTATCACACAAGGAATAGATGAGCAGCATGTCTACATTATTTTGTGTGATAATGTAAGAAATATAAAAAAAAGTGATGGATGAGGGCTTTCAGAACAAGCTGCACGACAAACACTTAAGCTGGTATCGAGTCCTCTGTAGGCAGCGCACACCAAACATAGCTGCTGTCTGTATTAATTTTTAAAAATGTGAATGTAGTGTTTAGTGTTCAAATAGCTGTTGTGTTATTAGCATGGAAAAAAAATACGCATTCCCTATAAAACCCCTAAGAATCACTTTGATGTTACAATGTCTCTTACAATTGCACCATAATTTTCTATATACAAGTCTGTATTATTTTTGTTTCCATAAACCCCTATTTTCATAAAGTGGTTGGTTCTCTAAGCTCATCAAAACTCATAAAATTAAATGCTCCTAATTTTAAGAGACGGCGTGGATCAATTTACCTCTCATCACTTTTAGATTTAAAGTACATTTAGATTTAAACACTAGAATTATATTTTAGATGCTTTTTGTGCAGTAGGCAATGATGCACATTGGGAGACTTAAACTACCTTCTCCTTTTTTGCATACACATGCAGAAAGATGCGTTAAAGTGGATCAGGTTTCCCTCCATTGGCCATCATTTCATGTGGCGTTCATCAGGAGTCGTCTTGGTCTCTGTTGGATTCCTTTCTCTTTTTCTTTCTTTCCTGTCCTCCAGCGTTCCTTTTCAGAGCTCTATTCCTGATGGGGTTTTACATGCTCATTACAGTGACAGACAGGACAAACATAGTAGAAATGGTTCTGTGCTGAATCCTAAACTGGCTTCATGAGGTTCAGTTGTTTTTCAAAGCACTAAAGTTGATTTTAATGTCCAAGGTTGTGACAAAGAAGTGGCAAGTAATCCCGGTACCAGTTCCCCTTCATATTACCCTCTAATTATTGTATTTTGAATTATCTTATTTATGAAGAAAACCTGAAAAAAATACCAAGTACATAAAGGGAAACCAGCATTAAATATGATTTTTACAAGACAGTTTCTCTCTGCATATCTTCTGGGAGAAAGATGATGTTTGAGATTTTGCATATATTTCCTGTCTATGGAGGATAGTGCAATTCCCTCCACTTTTCACTCTTCTTAGGTTGGATCAAAGGAGTGAAAATGCTTTATTTATTTACTCTGAGAATTGCACCGCGTGATCTCAAGAATAACTCTCTCAGATAATCTACACCTGGAAAGAACAGCATTGATATAAATCACTGGACTCCAAATTGTTTCAACATGGCGTTATACCCCATTAATAACTGATGGGCAGCAAGAGAAGCTCCTCAAAATTAATTGCTCTTGTCTTTGCTTTTGGGATAGTCTAAGTCATTCATGCACTTGCATCTTTCAGATCGACCTAGAAGTTGTGAACATTTTGTCTTTTTTATTTTTCTTTTCTTTTTTTCTTTCCAAAGCCTTATGATAATTCCCTGCACTGCATTGTATAATTAATACATCAGCAGAAACCCTGTGAGAGTGATCCAGGTTTGTGAATAGGCGAGGGCTGTAGAGGGGGAGTTTGGACTCATTGTGTAATGTTTGGGTTTGATGGGGTTCTGCAGTTGCCAGAGAGATCTGTGTGGCTAATTGGGGGCTTTGCTTTATATGGGTTGTTTGTTCTAGACTGTAAGACCTGTGCAACATTGAAGTGTTATATTATTTGTCTTCAGAGAAACATAAATATATATTAATTTAATTCAGGGATTGAATATGCGTCAGTAAAGTCCCAACTTGTACATTGTGGACCTGCCAAATTGTGATTTATGTGTAATATAATAATTCTAAAAATGATCAATTCCACCTTAACTACAAAATAGTCAACTTCTCAGAATGTCAGACCATCCAGAAGGACTGCTGCTATGTAAAGAAAAACAAACTAAATAATAATAATTTTTTAGAAATCCTGCTAAAAAGCCGATACCAATTAAAACTTGGTGCATTTTGTCTGCTTCAGACTGTACTTATTGAGCAGTACAGTCAATACTGCTCAATAAGTATTCATACAACTGGAACAACTAGTTCCCAGTTGTATGAAAGTGGGAACTACATATTCCCAGTTTCATACAAGCCCTCATAATTCTAGAGATGATTTAAAAGGGTGTCTTGGTAAAATTGTATATCAGTGTTCAATAACTTGTAATAAATTCCCTTTTCTTTGACTTTCAGCAAATTCAGTTAACATTTTACTCAAATTAAAGGCTTCAATCCTACTACAATCAAAACTACATTTATCTAAAAGTGACTCTACACATTTTTACCACTGCTTCCCATTATCGTTGACTGTCAAAAGAACATCTCAATTCAGCTCACGAAACTTAATACAAGCACAGATGAGGAAGTTTAAGTGGGGCTGCCTGTCATTGGGAATGACATTTTAGCGATATCAAAGCAAATTCATGATGGCAGTGGCCTGAAATGGATGAACTGCTCAAAAAAGCTATGTGTTCAATTATGGGGTAATATTCATTTGCTTCCCTGAAAAAGCCTATGTCAAGATGCTATAGGCAGAGGAGTCCATACAGTTCTTGAGTTTTGGATTTACGAGAGGTAGTGTAGTTTTGGATGTAGCTTTAAAGCAAATGATTTTTTTCTTTACGATCCTGAAGGGTGCACCACATTTTCCCAACTTGTTTGTATTTATTGTAAAGACCTAGAAAAGACTTTTCACTGCATCCTTACTGACGAATGAGCATAAAATACAGCAAATCTAACAATAAAATTTATGTTTTTTCTTGTCAGGTTCATAAATAAGACATGTGCCATCTATAACAAATTTCTTCTTTAAAGTGTTCAAAATTAATAAAAGCTTTGAAGAAAGGTTATGTAACATTGAACAGTTCTCACCGAAAGCAAAACCTGCGCACTATGTCACTCATCTGTTCCAGACATCGCCTTGTTGCCTTAAAAGCCAGAAAATACATTTGGTCATTGAAGCATTAAAACTAATCGATTAGCATAATGTCACTCTGGGTTTAGGGATTTACATTTTTACACCTTGAGGATTTAAATAATTTGTAACTGTTGCAAACGAGGTGACAACACAGTGTGCTATGAAAAGCAGAACCGAGCTTTGAAGTGAGGCAGCTCTTTGTAAAACAAAACTGTAATTCACAAGTGGATGTCCTAAGGGTGTAATAGAAACTCCCTGAGTCCCTTACTTTAAAGACAAGCAAGTGTTGATAAAACCTGTTTCTGTGTTCACATATCTGAGATTTATCTTACTGTGGTTTGAAGATATAAAATTTATACAAGAGTACCTGACAGGAAGAATACCAATAAACAAAGGAAGGCACAAAGAAAGACAGAAGGAATTGTAATAGAATTTGTGTCACTGGTATTGTCGTGGGATGAGACATTGCTTTTAATTAGTTTCTATGTTGCTCTATATCACATGAGCAGTGAACTAATGAGCTTAATGCACCATTATATACAGGTAGTGCACATAATGTACAGTGTCCTTCTGGAGTTTTAATAATAATATAATAATGAAAAAAACATTTAAGAAGCAGGTAAAGATTTGAATGGAAAACGGATAAAAGGAGAGTGTGCATATTGATGAGTGAGCTGTTGCTGAAAGCATGTGCAAAATAGATGTATGGAAGAGACAGAGACGGAGATGAATTGCATTGTGCTGTGTTTTGTTGGGGTTTGGGGGTGCGATTGAAGTTGGAAACCCAAGATAGCGACTGGGAATCAGCTCACTCAGAGCTTCAAATGACTTTGAGAAAACCAATCAAACCAGCATTCACTCTCCTTCTTGTTCCAACTCTCTTTCTCTTCTCAGGTTTTTCACACATGTGCTCAGATACTATACGGAACATCTCTAGCGTGGTACCGTTTTTGCATTCTTCATCCACCGCCACACTGTTATTAACTACAACACATGCTTCTGCACGCACACACATGAATTTATCTAGAGTTTAGGGTGAAAATGATCTTTTTCAAAGTCAATTCAATGAATAAATCCCTCGGTCAGCAAATGCCTTCTATTACAATCCATCCGATGGAAAGTTTCATATATATATATATATATATATATATATATATATATATATATATATATATATATATATATATATATATATATATATATACCACTGTCCAGGATGAAACATCCAAGATCCATAGATACATCAGGGACAAAGCCTCAACAGACAATCTGCTCAGTGAATGTCTCAGACAATGGGGAACAGAAGTTGAGGTGCTGGAGGTACCATCATGGGAGGACAAACCCCTACATGGGATGTACCACCGGCAAATAACTGAAGTGGCCAATATCAGAAAGTCCTACCAATGGCTGGAAAAAGCTGGACTCAAGGACAGCACAGAGGCCCTCCTCCTGGCCGCCCAGGAACAGTCCATAAACACCAGAGCAATAAAGGCCCAGATCTACCACACCAGACAAGACCCAAGGTGTAGGTTGTGCAAGGAGGCCCCTGAGACAGTCCAGCATATAACAACAGGGTGCAAGATACTGGCAGGGACAGAGTACATGGAACGACATAACCAAGTGAGGCATAGTACAGAAACATCTGTGCAGAATATGGACTGGAAGCTCCGAGATCAAAGTGGGGAACACCCCCAAAGGTGGTGGAGAATGGCCGAGCTAAGATCCTGTGGGACTTCCAGATCCAGACAGACAAAATGGTAAGGTCGAACCAACCGGACATTGTTGTAGTGGATAAACAACAGAGGAAAGCCGTTGTGGTGGATGTAGCAATACCGAGTGACTGCAACATCAGGAAAAAGGAGCACGAGAAACTGGAGAAATACCAGGGACTCAGGGAGGAACTGGAGAGGGCCTGGAAGGTGAATACCACAGTGGTGCCTGTGGTCATCGGGGCCCTCGGGGCAGTCACCCCCAAACTGGAGCAGTGGCTACAACAGATTCCAGGAACAACATCAGACATCTCAGTCCAGAAATGTGAAGTTCTAGGCACAGCAAAGATACTGCGCAGAACCCTCAAGCTCCCAGGCCTCTGGTACACCTGATCTTAGAGGATAAGAACCACCCGCGGTGGGTGAGAAGGGAATTATATATATATATATATATACTTTCTTGTTTCCACTTTGCAGAAATTTCCTCATAATTGCAGAGTCTGACATCTTGTGGATTCATGAACAGCAAGACTTGCAAATTTCTACTTTATTAATGTCAGTCATATTTTTCTTATTGGCCTCTAAATTCTTTAAACAACAAAACCGAAATAAGAAAAATACTTTTAATTTCCTTTTATTGTTGTGCTGACATTTTTTTGAGCATCGTTTAATCAAGTAGTGTGAGAGGGCTGTTTAGCCTCATGACTGCTTAGGTCACAGAATATTAGTTATTTTTTCATAAACTGCTTGTGCATTTTAGCTTGTTTTTTTAGATAAAAAAAAAATGCTTTTATTTTATTTATTTATTTTTTTTTACAAATGAGTATAATATATTATATTTTGTTATATTTTTAAAGACTTCTATTCTATCAAAAAAGTCATAAACTTTGTAAGTGAAAGTAGGGGAGGACAATAAATTAATAATTGATGTAGATAATTATCAAAATTGACTGATGTGAAACACAAATCATGTTTAGCCACATTTTCCAGCCCGAAGTCAAAGTTGTTGTTTCTCACTGTGGAAATTAGGGAAATGGATGTATGGATGTCACGATACTGTCTTGTAATATATATTATTGCTTTTGGTGCTATTTTGCTCTTTCTCCCTTTTACACTTCAAATAAAAGTTGAGTATTTCCACTTAAATATGTGAGGTATTTACATAGAAATACACTCCCTAGCATGCCTTAAATGATATTGATTACTGAAACTCAGACTGTGTATCTTTTATCTCACCAGGAGCTTCAGTTTGAACGTCTGACCAGAGAACTTGAAGCTGAACGTCAGATTGTTGCCACCCAGCTGGAGAGATGCAAGCTGGGCTCGGATGCAGGCAGCATGAGCAGCATCAGGTAACATAGAAAGGACTTTTCATGTGTTTGTGTGTCTCTGGCAGTGTGATGCTTTGTGATAATTAAGTGAATAGCAATTTTTGTATAGCTTGGGGAAAGATCTGATCATATGAGGACAGTTTGCTGCTGTTCCCCTCAGGCTGTAGTTAAAATACAGATGAGGACTTTGATTTATGAGTCAGGTGTTGGTGCTTCCAATAGCATCCAATTTTTTTGCCATTATCATTGAAGCCGTGCTGCTGAATCCTCCAATATACTTTTGGAAAATTACGACACATATTTTGTTATATTACTGTTATAAAACTTATTTCTACATTTATACTGCATCTTCTTCAAGATCATTTATGCATTGCAGTAGCTTCTCTTAGTAAGAGTTCTCAAAATTCAAATCCAACAGTGTCGAATGACTACCATGCTTACATCACCCATATCTTATTGGTAATGTATCATAAACAATTATTTGCCCAAACGCTAACTGAACTGAAATAATAGTTTAAATGATTTCTGGTATCTTTAAGATTTCTGATGCCACACAAGTAATAAACCGTATGAAACACACTGTATATTTGATAGCTCTTTGTCAATTTTATCTTGCACATCTTCATAATGTTTGAGAACTAACTATTGCTGAAGTGTCAGCAGCAGGGAGTATTTCTAGTCCTGTGGTACTTAAATTTTATGTTCAAATCCAGTACCTGGCACATGCAAATTAGACTTAGCAGTAAAATAACTCATTGCTTTAGCGAAGACTTTTGCCTCAAATGACCTTTTACTGACAGGCTGCTTAGGACTCAGGACAATATCCTTCTGTGCTCTCTCTGGTTTGTGTTGTCAATCAATACCCCACTGCATCTATGCATATGAGCTAACAAACTGCATGTGTTGCTCCTAGCCTCAGCAGCATAATATTGCACAGTTTGCACAAAATTGTAGATTTTGTGCAAACTTAATTCTTGCTCAATGGCAGCATTAAATTATGAACTGACCAAGTTGGAAATAAAAGGTGCCATTTTTGTTTCTGCATTCTTCAGAGAATAGTACAATGGCATAAGTGATGTGGGGTCCTCTCATTGTGAAGAGCATTTACATAGGCTAGCTTGAAGAGCACTCTATAGTTGAGAGTTTATTTTGCACAATTAAAATAGAGTTCAGAGATATTAAGAAAAATATAATAACAATGTAAGAAGAGGCAAAAACCCAGTGGGATTATATAAAACCTGCATCCAAATAGTATAAATAATAAAAATATTAAAATCCAACAATATAATGCTGTATCAGTTGATCATACACATATAAACATGTACATATTTATGTGTACAAATGGTACACATAAAACACATCTACAGAGTATCAAAGGGAATTTACATAAAATTTGTAACAATTAAAAAAGTGACTATCACAACTTTTTAAATGTGTGCAGTATTAAATAAGGCTCTGACTCTTTTTTTCTTGTTTGTTTTTATATCACTGAATTAAATGACTAACTGTAGCCATATTCAACCTGTGCTAAACTGGCTGATGCCTGTACTGACCTGAGACAAGTGAACCAGATGATTTAGATTTATTTTACGAACTGTTCCACCTCTACTAATTAATTGTGTGTTACTCATTTTGGACCTTTGTTTATCAAACAGTGTGGTTCAGCCATCATCTGTTGTGCCACGCAGTTGATCTATGTATTGGATGTAAACAGTTAGATGCTGAAAATGTCTTTTTATTAATATTCAAATATCAAAAAAAGTATCTTTTATACATATGAATGCATAAAAGCCACTAGGGCCTTTATTCATTCATCTGCAATAGATGGCCTGGGGCTGGGAATCAAACCTAGGACACCTGCTTCGAGAACTGTATCCTCTGTATTGTGCACTTTTACTACCAAGTCACCCAGGGCTCAGTGGTCAAAACATTTTTAAACTATGAAAATGTTGTGTAGTGTTCATGTCTTTTTTCAACAGGATTCTGTATTGCAGGAAATAAATCAAAATTAACTTTTTTAAATAACCAAATACAGTAGAAGGAATTTTTTCCAGCTCCATAGGGTATATCCTAACCCTAGGTTTGAACCTTAAAAAAAGAATGCAAATGCATAAAAATAATATGCAAAGTAGCATTCATTTTATAAGCCATAAAGTTGTCATGGCATATGGAGGTATTGTAATGGGGCAATAACAACACTAACTAACATCAAGTTGCATAGGAAGTGTGGTTGCAAAATCATCAGCCCTCCACAGCCATGCTTGATAGTTTGCAGGAGGTGCTTTTGGTATCTTGTTTTCTCTGAATATGTTGCTATGCACTAGGATCAAACATTTCCAACTATTTCATAAATTCCAACATGCTTGGAATGTATGTTATCAACATGGATTTTATTTAACTGTTGTTTGACTTGAATTGGGGTCAATTTTCTTGGAAATCCACAAAAATAATACAACCTTGTTTTTACTTGGGGATAATTCTAATGGTTGACTAAAAAAGGCCATGTTAGTTAGATTTCGCCTTATTTTGAGTGATTTAATGCTCAACAAACTTGCTAAAGTTTGTTCTAGAGTTGTAAACGAACTCCTGTTACTTTAAAAATGTTCTTACGATTGTATCTCCAGACAACCCTTGATGGGGAGTTGGAACACATGATAGTGTGCAGTTTGCAACTAACATGAATATCAACCAAAATAAACTGAAAACTCCCTCTTATATAATAATATCAATCAACATATTAGCCACATCCTTTAAATACCAGTTTCATGATAAATATGACCTTTGCACCACCGACATAATTTCCAGATAAAGGAAAGAACGCTTCAGGCAAAAATGAGAAGCAGAGAGGAATGACTGGGGGAGGGATGAAGGAGAGAAGATGTATATGACTTCAATGCTAATTTATTTTATGCCAGCAGCTCAAATGTTAAACCCGGTTAGACTAGACGACTATCCAGCATTCTTTCTCACAAGCTTCGCTTCCTGTAAATAAAACTGGGTAAAAGTAAAGTTTGGTGGAAAGTTGTGATAAATAATTCACTCCTCTTGGGTTGCAGATGTGTCTATGCCTGTTTGTGTGTCTGTTTTTGTGTTTGGCGAATTCTTCTGTCATGTCAAAGAGTGCGGTTCATATAAATTCAGCATGCTACTGACTCCCTCAGGCAGATTGTTGCGTAAGTACACAAACCTGAGGAGAGCAGGGAAACTGTGCACAGTTGAATTTCCCTAACTCATTCTGTTTTCTCCAGGTGATTCACCCTACTTTGGTATAGTAGCTTTAAAAATGATTTAAGTTCTATGCATGTCATTTATTTTGCTCATGGCTTTAGTATTTTAATTTACTAGTATGACAAAACGTCAGTACATATGTATGAATATACTTTTTCTGATTCTATAGAATATTTTATTGTAACTTGACAAATGTTTGATTAAAGTGAAATCAAATATTTTGTAACAAAAAAACTAACTTCACCTCTTGAAAATGTCCTCATAATGTAGGCTTCTGTCTTTATTTATTTTTACAACCAGACATGTTTTTTTTATTTACAGTCACATTTTCAGTCAATTCTTAACAACTTCTCATAGTTATCTTTACTGTCTTATTGTTTTCCTCAGAGCAAAATATTGGATTATGTACTTTTAACATTTTAAACTTATTTTTCTAAAAAATAAATAAATAAATAAATAAAATTTTCATTTTTAGCTTACTTGTTCAGCTGGGGAATTGGGCTGGCATTTGTGTTGTCAAATTCATTACACACCCTTCAGGACTGTGCTCTGATGAAGAATAGTTAAAATGCTAGCAATTAAATTGCAGTGTTGAATTTGGTGAACATTGGGAATCTTTTAAAAACAACTAATGTCTGCTGACTTAATAAAACACCGCAAAATCTGTTTTTAACCTGTGGATGTGTTTATGCATTATTAGTACAAATATGTGAATTGCTATGGTTCCCCTCCTCTCAGCTAATTTGTGTTTGCATGTCTATGTGTATTTTTAGCTGCTGCTTGACCCTGCATGCCCTCTGTTGGGTTCCACTCAATAAAGCAATTTAGACATATGAACGGCGTTCTCCTAAGACCAGAGGGTACTTAAAAAAACACACTGTGGTGTAGAACCAAAGGCAACACTGATGAACATATGTTCACACTGTGAACTGTTGGATTGTCGCACAACAATTTACAGGATGGTGGAACAAACTGGCACACAAGCAGACGTTCATGCAAACACACAGCATTCACCGTGGAGGTTCTAATCTATCATTTCTCCAACATTAGTGGTAAACAGCAGTCGGGTCAAGCACTGGCTCCTGCTGTTTTTTCTCTGTTAGCGGCTGTGAAGTGCAAACTTGACAGCTTTGACGGCATATCACAGAATTTTTTTTGTGGTCATGGCAAAAAATAAATACACCTATATGCGATTATATGGTCTAGTCTAGTGTAACACAAATAAATTAGTGATGATGCTTCATTCCAAGTGAGTTTCCTAGCACTAGAACTATGTTGTCAACAATATAATAATGGTACCTACATGCATAAATGCTATGCGATTGTTGCAACGATAATATAACACCAGAACTTACATTCTACTCTGTGCAGATACCCTACTGAATGGATGAGGATTTACTCTCCTCAAGTCTTTTCCTGGGAGTGACTGCAATGGCAGGGGACCTAGCTCTGTCTTCAGAGTAATTCAGCAAATAATTATCTGACAACTTGTGGGATCTCGTAAATTATGTAGAGTACTGAGGCATGTGTAGATTGCCGTAGTGCTGTCCTTACAGGCACCCATTTACATATGCACAGAAAGCAGAGAGACTGTTGGCATCTTACACCCAGACAGGGTGGTATTTACATTGTCTGGAGTCAAGACAGCTTTGCCTCCCATTCTGCTCTGGGGTCATTAAGTAGCAGTATTTGATCCCAGAAAAAAAAAAAAAAGTTTTCTCTATTTGCTATTATTCTGGCCTCAAAATTTCTGAAGCATCAGTAAATGTTATTATGAAACAGTTTGATGTGATTTACTTGTAGCTGTTTCAGTACCATGGTGTCTTCAAAAGTGGGTATGAAACTATTAATATATATTTTTGTTCTGTAGATGGGGGATGGGCAGGATGTAGAACAACTCCTAAGTAGTTTTTAAATTTTAAGGACTGTAATAAAAGTTCACAAAAGGTAAAAATAAACAAGTTGTTTGCTTGATTTGAAATCTGTTGATACAATGCAAAACCTCCTTAAAATGTTGAGTTTCTTTTAAAAACAAAACAAAACAAACAAACAAAAAATCATGCCAGATTGCAAAGCCATATTTTGTTTCCCTTTAAAATACCACTTAATCAAATAAAACTGTATACATTATATTCAAGGGGAATATAACCATCACCATGATACATGTTGATGGTTTAAAGACCTTAATTGATGACATATAAAATCAAAAGCAATATGGACTGTACTAAGGACTTTTATGCTTTCCTAAGACCAAGACTTGAGACATTGACATTGTTCTGGCTGAGGGAAAGGTTTGGTACTGTGTCGACTGGTAAATTTGCAAGGCAGTAAGATACCAAAAATACTTACAAAAAGTTAATATCTTTCAGTGTCACATCATCTAGTTTATGTGTTTTCAACTCCAGTCCTCAAGGGCAAGTGTTCTACAACTTTTAGATTTTTCTGTGGTGTAACACAGTTTAATAAATAGCTTAGCCAATTCAGTATGCAGTCAAGTTCACTGTATTTTTTGGAGGACATAATGTGTTTCATGAAATATAGAGACAAAGGAGATGCATTTTTTTGTTTGTCTGCCATAACAAATATGAAAATGATATCTTTGTTTGTACCCCATTACTTACAAGCTCTAACACATTGCTACTGAGCCGGTATATCAAATAGCTCTTTGTGTGTGAATGTGTGTGTAAAGAGGAAACTGAGAGCAAGAAGGAGGATGTTGAGGTGTAAAGTTCATGTCCTGAGGCACTAACAGCTTTCTGATTGTGTTGTTCAGGCTTAGACATCTGTCCAAAGACTAGCCAGGTAGAGTCAGGAAGAGATAAAACCAGTCTGTTTAAGCGAGTGACTGTGTGTGTTTTTGTGTGTGGGTTCATCTCAGGGAGACTGCTAAATAACAATAAAAGGGAGAAATTAAGCAAAAGTTGTAAGTCTTCTAAATGTTTGCATGAATATCAAATAAAATTGTAATTTTTTTTTTTTTCTGCGTCAATTGTTTGACAAATGAAACATTTTTCCACAAGTAAAATCTACTAATATTATCAGGTGATGATTTATAGGGTGGACTGTGAAGGATACACTAGACCTATCCTTCAAATCCAGGGAAAAGAAGGCGCATTTTAGGAGGGGCACATTTGGAGGAACCTTTGAATTTGAAAAACCTTTGTTGGATTGTTGCGACATAATCGGACTTCAGATTCTTCAGAATTTGGACACACCCATTGTTGTTAATTAAAACAGCAAGTTCTTCCACATTAAAAACATTGTTCTACACCTAATACCACCCCCATGTTTTATTATAATACATTATTACAGTTAAATACGAGTATGTTGTACTATATTAATTTGATATTAAATCCGTTTAGAGACACTCTTTGAATCCATGCAAACAGCAATTCTTGTGTTGTGAATTTTGTCTTTCTGGACAGCTTTATGGCTTGATCATGTCATTATCACTTTACAGTTTTGTTCCAGCTTTTCTTTTGTCAGTCCATCCTCCTCTTTTCTGCTACTAATATACTATCTAATTACATTCCTTTATCCCACTGTACCTCACTCTTCTTTCCTGTGTTGGGTGATAATAGAAGGATCCATCACACCATTAGCTGCAGGCGGTTTTATAAGCTCAGCAAAATGCTGCAGAGAGAACTCAAATTATAGGCTGTGACATTATACCTTAAAATACGCCTTGTGTTTGGGCTTGAGTCTGCACGCGTGTGTGAGAAAGAGAGAGAGAGCGAGAGAGAAAGAGAGTGAGAGTGATGATACTGCAAGTTATGCTCCCCCTTAATGACTGATGATGCATTTCCAAGAGGAGAGGAGAAAAATGATGGCAGGTGGCAACATCTCTCACAGTGCTGTCACCCTCACTGTCTATCTGTCTCACAGCCTTTCTCTGTGTTGTTTCAACTCTTCCCTCATCTATTTGTCTTTTACTCCTAATTTGTGCTTTGGCTTTTTCCATATTAAAATATATAAGGAAAGTCCACCTATGTGACTTCCCGTACAAATACATCTGGTATCAATATTAGGTCAGGGTTCTCAATACGAACTGATCAGCTGATTTCTCTTTTGTGACTTAATAAATATAAGAACTTGTGCATTGCTGATTTAAAATAAAATCTTTAAAAAAAAATACTCTTATACAATTTAACTAAGTGAACAGGATATCAGAGGTCAGAATCAAATTTAGAAGCACATTTTAAATATGCTATATACCATGGGATGCAAAAAAGAACAGGAACATCTAAAATGTCTATCAGCGACGCTGTGCTGCTCCAAAAACGGTCCAGCACATTTGAAAGTTGGCTCATTCATGATGAGCTAACCTCATTGAAAAGGTTTTGAGGTTTACTTTCTCATCTAAAAACATCTTAAAGCTACTTTTCATGAGTAGTTTTCAAGTTCCAAGAATTGTGTATATTTTAAATAAGCTATTCTCTTAGCTAATTATAGAACTATATATAATTGTCTGTGTGTCTTAAAAAACGTGTTGGGGATGGAGACAAAGTCATAAACAACATCAGATCATTTCTTTTTTTTTTTTTCTTTCTTAAGACTGGGACTATTCTAAATAAAGCCTCTCTTCTCCTTTCTGCTCCATTTGTTATTTATATTTGTTCCTGAAGGTGTCAGCAGCTGGTGACTCTGTGTCAGCTGCAAGGAGACAGGGGCCTTCAGGGCCAGGAGCAGCGGCATATTTGTGTTGCTGTGCCCATGTGCATGTGTGTTTCTTCATGCTGAAGGGAATCGGGGGTGTTTGGTTCATTAAACATGCAAATGCAAGCTTATCTTCCCCTAACACCAGATAGTGGTGAGAATAGATAAGAAACAAACCCTGCCAGAGTGGCAGACAGAGTACTCTCAGTGTGATGTGGGAAAAGAGAAGGATGCATTGAGACCAGAACCCAGATTAAAACAGAATGGAAGACTGGAGAAATATATAAAGAGGACACCAGTGAACTTAGTTTATATGGAGTAGGGGAGGTGGTGTCCCAACAAGCTGTTTTTTGTCATTCATTCATCACACACCTGTAATTACATTCAACATGTCCATGCTTTGGCTTTTGAAATGGCTTAGAATAATTAAACACTGTAAAAGTAAATTACAATTTCTCCACTTATTGGCTTACAGATTTATATTGTGGGAATTCAGTATCATTCATATTTTCCGTTGAGTTTACAGGTCTTCTTTTAGTCAAATTACCTGCTTTTGTAACCAGCTGTGCTTATTTATAATAGAAATGTTACAGACTTCATGCTACACTATCGTTACGCAGAATTCATTATATCAAACTCTCATTACAACTAAGGACAGACAAAACAAGCCTCCTACACTGTGGTTTTATCATGTCAGCACAAAAAAGCTCAGCCGTTGTGTTGGATAGTAACTGTATGAATTACAGACTACTATAAGGATAAATTTATGCAATTTTTATAGATCTAGTGAGGAAGAGCAGATTAATTTTGTTCGTGTGAAATGGACGTGGTAAGGTGCAGGGATAATAGTAAGGCAGAAATGCTTAGAGAAGTCGGTGGGAGGTAAATGGACAAACTAGACAAGAGGTTTGGAAAACTGCAGTGCAATGAGGCAGGTTATTGAGAGTGTTAAGGTTGTAGTGATGCCTGGGCAGCTGATGGTTTGTTAAACAATCAGAAAGCAGAAAAATCCCTTCTGTGCCATCTACACACTCACACAATCACGCATGTGCATGCAGGGCAAACACAAATACAAGTTTTTAGACTTTTAAAACTAAACCTCCTTTTTCATAAAATTCCATCTTTAAATTTAATTTGTATGAACAACCTTTAATCACCTGCACTTTCAAATAAAGCTTGCATCACTTGGTTTTAAAAGTATTTAATCTGATTTATTTATTTATTTTTTATTTTAATCAAGACTTAATATTAAATACTTTTATTGCAGAAATGTACAGTTTGTTTTACAGTCAATTATAATAATACTTACAAAGACAAGCACCTTGAGTTAATATAACATGGTCAAAGGCCAGCAACAGAAGTAACAGAGTAAACTAAAACAATTAAGCAAAATAAATGTGAGCAATAAAGCATAAAAAAAGATGAGATATTAGGATTAACTAAGTGTTAGTAATTTAGGAACTAAATTGGTCAAATTAGACAGGTGTGTCAACTGAGAAACAACCATTGAGCTGGAGGACATGAGGAACAACTTTGCCATGAATGATAGACAAGGTTGGGCATGTGGAGAAAAAAGGTAAAAAAAAAAACAAAAAAAAAGCAAAGGACAACACACCAGGACAATGATACATCTTGATGATGAGAGCTTTTATTGTTCCTTTCCCCATAAGCTAAATAGACTGTTTGGATGGGATGGTAGCTTTTCTGGGTTGCATGCTTATGAATGTTTTATTTAATGTCCTGTCTGTTTTCCATCTTGTACTAGTTTTGTTTGCAAGTGGCCAGTGCAAAGCAGGATTAAATTAAGTGGTTTCCCAACATGTCTAACAGCAAAGGTTAAACTTTGCGATGCATTTCCAGACGACTTGTCAGGCTGCCCCACAGATTTTGTCAAAAATCTGCTAAAAGGTGAAGGTTGGTCTGAGGATCTTTGCAAAGTATTTAGATTTTTGTGAGTGCACAAAACTTAGATGAGTTTAATATCGTGGTGGGAGTGTACAGCAAAAACTGTGTGATACATGGGATGAGCATGGGTGAAACACCATAGATGTTGTGTGGAGCTTCTGTGTCACTTAGTTATCAAGATTTTGAAGCAGGATTGATTACACTGTTATGGCTTGACTTGGACAACATCACATATCTTTATGTCAACTCTTTGTTGTGAGACTGCTATGGTAGTTCTGCTCCACCTCTACTTTCACTGTAACTAAAATGATCAGGCCATGCTCCCACACACAGATGCAACTACCAAGCATGGATTTATATGTACCAAAATGGTTCTTCACAGTTGGGTCACTTTTCCATGTTTAAGTCAGATGTGCCATGCTCGCCTTTGGAGGAGCACGTTGAACTTTGAAGATGAACTGTATGTCATAAAGCTTGTTGAAGTTAATGTTGCGTTTATATTGCAGCATGCATCTGTCTGGTGTGTACAGTGAATAGGCTCTGGTATTACATTCACCAGTGAGGTGAAGACTGAGTTGTGGCTAGAAAGAGACTGAGTAGAAATAAATTTGCTGGCGATTGTGGGACAGTTGAACTCTCATTTGTCAAGCACAGTAGCAGTACAGCATGCTCTCTGCTGGATTAAAGAAATCAATAAATACTCTTATGTTAAGTAGATGAAAACATTTCCTCCTCCCCTTTATTTTATTACATCCCATGCTGAAATAATTAAAAAGCACAGCTGATTATGGAAAAATATTTCATGGTTTATTTTTATTAGAATTGTATTGTGAAGTGTTGTGACAATGATAAACTGTGACTGCTGATATTTGCAAACCTAAAGGTGTTGTCTGGACTACTCCTTTTAATGCTTTTTTTGTTTGTGTTTTTACTGTTGGTTTAATCAGAAATAATTCATGTATTCAAATCAAATGAATTGTTGTAGCTAAGTGCAGTTATTTTGTGCTGTTTAACTGTACAATTGTGACACTTGTGGTGTACTCAGTTTTATTTTTAAGAGCACTATGTGTGTCTGTGGATCTCTGACTAAATGCAGTGACATAAAATATGAGCCCTACTATCTAAAAAGCACTGAGGGCTTTTTCTTCTTTTTTTTTTTTTTTTGAAAAACAATTATGGTGTTTTATTATTGTCACACAAAAAATACCACAAAAATACTGTTATAAAAGTTCGTATCACCCATTCTTACTGCTATGCTAGCAGGATGAGGGTGCCAGACACCCTCTCAATATAGCAATGATTTTGTGACAGAATAGCATTAGTTTTCAGTAAATGACACTTTTTTCTCAATACAAATTCACTGTTATTTTACCCAAAGATCAATTTGTTGGCTAATTTGCTGTGTTATCTTCGTATATGTGGACTACTGGGGTTGTTTGATATCTGGTGTGATGTTTCTGCCAAGGTATTATAAATATAACTAGGAAGAAAGTTGAAATAATCAGAACTTATTTTAGCCTCTGCATTTGCCTTCACAGCAAAGGAGGATGTTAAAATTTGCTACATTCCACCCATGTCCTAATTGGTTGTGCATCATGTGTAAAGTTTAGCAAGATCTTAGTCCTTTGTGAAAGAGATTTTGCATACACATTGGCTTGTTAGAATTGACTGGTGTTTGAGTGAAGTACACACTATTTTGAAGTTTTATTATAAGTACAAATATGTACTAACAATGGACAGTTGAACTCGCACATGTCAAGCACAGTGGCATTACAGCATGCTCTCTGCTGGATTAAAGAAATTGATAAATTCTCTTATGTTAAGTAGGTAAAAGATAAGCAAGAGACATAAAAACAATCATCTGTTCCTTTATATTTTAGCAATAATTCTTCACCAGCTGTTTGACCAAGTAAGGAACTAATTTATTAGATTTTTTTTTTCAGAACATAAAGTCGACTTTTAAGCGTTTTACATTAAAACAAGAGCTAAAACTGGCATTCCCTTTGGGCAATAAGTTGTTTAGCTTTTAAGCAATGCTGAGTATTTTGTATATATTGTCTTGGCAATGTTCTGTCACCATGTTTACAAATGAGCTATAATAACCAAAGGAGTTGATGACAGAAAACTGTGACAATCTAAATGCATCCTTATATTTAATGTTTGTTTTATGTGAATAACAAAAATAACTAGAGAGCAATTATTTTTAGTGAAAGTTTAGATGTGTTTACTAAAAAATATGTGCTTTATAACAAAGTTTTGTCTGCGTAGATGTGGACTAATCATTGAATAATAGAGTATTACTTATTTACAATGTTTTTAAATTGCTTTACATCCATATTTTTTGTAAGTATAACAATAAATGATGTCTGTAAATGATACCCACCTACATATATTTCACTCATGTGTAAACCACAACAAGCAATGCACTGAATAAGAAATGCCTTACATGTGGGAATTACTGCGAGCATTTCTGTCTGTGGTATTTTATACGTGAGTTGTCAGATCTTAGTGCGTTTCCAGTTGTAGGTATTTCACATAAACATTTAAAATTGCCATCTTGAGGTGACTAATTTTATTACTTATGTCAGTCACAGCTTTTATTTTTTCTAGTCTGCCAGTATTGCCAATTTTCAGTATGAAAAATAACTTCTTTGTCTTCTAAAGCATTCGTTTAAATAAAAAAAAATTGTGCGTGGAATGCAATTTTTCTCATTATATTGAAGCATGAAAGTGGGATTTTTGATTGAATTCTTCTCTTCAATGTTATTTTCAACCAACCAGCAATTAAATTGGGGTATATTTTCACCGTTTCCTCTAAATTGTACAATTGACAAATTTGGTGAAAACTTAGAAAACACTCGCATGGGTCGCACTGAAACATTTTCATCATTCGGTTCATACATTAATACATTCTGTCACACATGAAAACTTTATGAATGCATGTGGGAAAGGCACACTTAATCCTACTCTTGTTCAATTGCATTGTGGAGAGGCCATGCCATTGTCCTCCGTACTAAAAGCAACTAATTTCAAGCTACTAATGAAATAAATAAAAATAGAAACTGATGCATACTCAAGTTTGGATTGTATTCAAGCACATCATTACTGTAAGTGGTAATAAACAGGGAAATTACATTTGTTAAAGACATTGATTACGCATAACTCTGGTCTAATTAAAGCAGAGAGAGTAGAGGGAAAAATAAAGTGTTAATCTTTACAGTTAAAGCTTAATGTAAAACATCTTTATTTCGACTTGTCTCTCCTGGCTAATATTTGCATTATCTTCAAATTTGACTTGCTGAATGCCAAAGAAAATGCGTTTTCCATTGTTGGGTGTACGTGCATGTGTTTTATTTATTAACTACCATGCAGTGATTGCCATAAAATCCTGAGTATTGAGAATATCAAGCTCATGTGGAGCCATTCTGCTCATCACAGACTGGATGGGGAAACCTGCTTCTTCCTGTTTGGATTTAAATTGCAAGTGTGGATTTGTGTATTGTTGTGCTATGTGGTGGTGGACAGAGTATCAGCACTTGACCTCATGTGGCTCTTCAAAGATAAACACATAAAAAGAATAATCTTTATCTCTACAAATGCCATCCAAACACTGAATCTAGTAGTTTCTCTTATTCACCCCAGAAGTGTACACTGCAAATGAGACTCTATTTAATCTAAAATTTTGCTTTATTAAAGAAAATAAAACTGAGCTTTAGGGTTCTCTTGTGTTAATAAAGTGTGTTGTGATAACATATACTATTGATACCTTAAAACTAGGCACTAGATTGTTTTTATACGAGTGCAATAACCTAACCAGGCAAGCTGTAGTTGACAAGTTGAAGAATAATCCTTTTCAGAGTTGAGCTTATTGCTCTGGAACAGGTAGAATATAGGTCGTCAAGATCTAATGCAAAATTAATTGGGTAATCCTTTATCAGCATGTCTGAACACAGCGTAAGAACAGGTTGTTCCTCAATCATTTCATCAAAGGGATGAAATTAAATCAAAACTGTTAAATTGACAGAATGCCACAAAAGGTTCCTTAAATTCATGAAGTGGTGTCGTGTAGAGCTGAAAGATTTAATTTTCAGGGCACAATTTTTTTCTGATGCACAGTTGCTCAGCAGTAAGAAGGTTCTGGGTTTGAATCCTGGCCTGGGGGACTCCTGCTTCCTCCCACACTCCAAAAACATGGTCACTCTGAATTGCCCTTATGCATGAATGTTTGTCGCCCAATAATGGACTGGCCAGCTGTCCAGGGTGTACCCTCCCTCTTGTTCAGTGACCACTGGAGATATTTTCCAGCCTCCTCTCTCTGACCCTACAATGAGATACATGTATAGACAATGGATGAACAAATATTAGTTACACATCTTTCAAGAGATATTGGATTTGGAGTTGCTATGTTGTTCCAGGCAGTTCAATCCATTTCTTGAAGTTCTCATCAGACATGATGGTATGCCCACTGGACCTTTGGAGTTTTTACATTTAGATTAAATTTTATTCACCACATTTTGCCCACAAACAAGGAATTTGACTTTACTTGCAAGAAAGATATCTCATACGTTTAAAAGGAAAATAAAACTTTTTTTTTTTTTTTTTTTAGATATGTATATTTGTAATACTTACAAAAGAGGGTTAGCTGTACAATTGTACCACAGTCAGCTAAGACCTGATTGGTTTAGTCCAATATGCTTGGTATCAACCTGAGCACTTTGTCTGTTTAGTGTTCATCAGAGAGACATCCTGGGGAAAGAAACTGTTTTTTGCTAATAATGCTCTGTTTTAAATGTAGAATATGCAAAGCCAGTAAGAGAGCTAGTAGACTGCTCCTCGGAATCCTCCAACTGCTGGGTTAGAGGTATATTGGATGATGATTTGATGTGAAAATATTTATCTCAGTTGTCTGACATTCAAGACTTAACTCTGAATTGGGAGTTAAAGGCTCGAGACATTTAACTCCCAAAGAAAGAAATGTCTTGTAAACATCTGACATTTTATTGTATTCCATTCATAGTAGGAAACAAACATGTAGAGACATACATCTGCTATTACTGCTACCTTCTGGAAAGACTAAATGGCTTTTTATGTGCAGTTTGAAGACCGTCAAAATTGAGATGAGCCAGTTGTCTCTTTAGGAATGTGTCCTTACATCTTCACACCTTCAACTCCCCCTTTGTATTCCTTGAGCGTACACACATTTCATAATTCATTTCACTAAGCTTAAGTGATGATCTAATTTTTTAATGCTCTAGTGGATTTCAGATGACTCAAAAAAATGGAATTTGACGGTGTGTGTCGTTACCTGTGGGTAAAGAGACTCTGGAATAACGACTGTGTTTTTCACACTAAACATTACAGGACTGGTTTGCTTAGAAATCTTGTTGCTGTAGAAGCAAAGGTATCATGATTTTTAAGCATCAATAAAGTACTTCTATATATGCTAGATGTTTTTCTTCAGAGCAGTAAATATACAAATAAAGTTTTACTTTACAAATTACTATTTTACTGTAACACACTGTAACACAAAGTAATGGAAAATGCAAAAACATATTTTAATAGCTGCTAAGTGAATAGTGGCACAGTGGAATTTGAAGTTTAGTGTAAATCCAAGAATGTCTTAAATTCATTTTAAAAGAAGGTAAATATTAATCTTTTTAACGTGCATATATGACAAAACCCTAGATTTTTATAGTTTGTACTTTCTTCTTTCCTAGAAGAAAAGAAGAAATGGGAACAGTCTACAGTAAATAAAATTAAAATTTTAAATATCATTTTATTAGACTCCTTTATTAGAGGAATATATAGTCTCTGGTTGAATAATATGTCACAACATTTGTGCTGCAGGCAGCCTTGCAAAATGAGTATAAATATTAGACTAGCCCTGTCTGTTTGGAGCACAATAACACAGAGTACAGCAAGTGTCAGACCATTCATCCCTGGTAAATTATGCATGGAGTTATTCTGTCATTATCTATGTCAGTGCAAAATGGCCATTATCCCCCTATCATAATATGAGTATTAGGTTGGTGAATTGACAGTGTTCCACAATTTTTTTTTTCTGAATAGAATTAGTTTGACCAACATTTTCTGGATTCATATACAGATTAAGGAAGTTTAAAAGCTGTGCATCCCACTTATGCACACTGAATGGGTGTTTGAATGTATCTTTATTTTCTATAGTACTTCTTTTTGCATGTATATGAATGTGCTATATTCAAGTGGATATGTATACATGCTGAAATGGGAAGAAACCTTTGTGGAGAAAATTATCTCATGCTGGTATTTTCCTTCCATCCTTAAAGAGAAAATCGCAGCTGGTGTAGCAAAGGTCACATATGTTGGACATGAACTTTAGCCTAGTGAACTCTTTGTTTGTGTTTTTATTTTTTAACGCAGGTCACTTCAGATGATCCCATAGGATTCTAGATTTAGTCAGACTTGAAGCAGATTGTAAGGTTATTTGTGCAGGTGGAGTGCTTGGATTTAAAAAAAAAAAAAGAAGACTTTGACCTTGCTTAATTATTACTGTCCATTTGTTTGTCTGAATCTTCTGCAGCACAAGTGAGTTTCTCACATATGATTAATTCAGTTTTTGAAAACACTGTATTACTGATGCATCTGAGCACATTAAAAGTAAATTTCAGTGCAAATACTTTAGCCTAAAAATTTGCACTGCATTTTGTGAGGCTTGAAATACTGAATGGGAAAGGAGAAAGTTTTAGAGTTTCATTTTGTTTATTGGAGTTTTCAATACCATGATGCATTGTTATAAGGGTTTTGTTGCAGCTGTCAGACATTAGAAGTTATTTTAGAACACTTTGACTGTAGACAATTGTTCTCTATCCCAACTGTTGAGCTGTCATTCAGCTGTCATATTTACAAAAGTATGTTCCCATCCTTGTTCTGAGGACAATAGACCGGCTTCTGAATAAACCATCAGAAACTGTGAACACACAGATGAACATGCACAAACCCACATACTGTGAAACACCAGCCATATAGTCAACCGTATAAACAAAACACACTATGCCTTTCACCTTTGGAGATTTGACACATTTTGTTGGTCGAAGTGAGTGTGAATTTATTCTTTCATTCCACAATGTCATCTCATTCCTTCCTTACACCCACTTCCGAAGCAGAACATTAAAAGCATTCCCCCTCTACGATGACTGACATGCTAATGTTGTGGTGTCACACAGTCATGCTCATGATGAGGATGAAGGGCAACAATATTTCCACCGTAACCACAAAAGCGATGATATACAGTGAGATTGACAAAAATAATAGTCCTCCTATTTTGCTGTGGTGGTCTACAGGTGAAAATGCACAGCAGACAGCAAAACACTCTTATGATAACATGTGAGATATCCCACACATGCACAACATTTTCCTAAGAACATTTTGTTTTCTCTGTATTGTGATGCCAACATATTAAGGGCAGAGCGGGGAGATGTGGTAGCATGGTGGAAGCAGTGTTGGTATAATCCCTGAATGTATTTGTGATATAAAAATATAAACAAGTTCAACTTGCCACTCAATGGAAGCTCAATGTGATAGTGACTCCCATACGACTGCATTATGCAGAATTCCATCAGACATATCAAACAGAGATACGCGTATATGATTATATGGCCAAAAACAGTCCTGGGCATTACCTTTATTGTGAGTTGGATGGTGAAAAAAGGGAGGGGAGATAAGATCGAATGAAGTAAGATCATGGCAGAAGCACACAAAACAGGGTACATGATAATTATTCAAATATTAACTTGCCCCATTTTTCCAGAAACTGAGCTACTGTTTCATATTTTTCACAAGTCATTTATGTTTAGAAGTATCAGTATAAATTTTGGTCCACCTGTCAGACTGAATAACTAAAGACTATCAATAGTTTTTATTTAGATTCATACGTGTAAGTATATTTGTTCACTGTAGAGTGACTTGTTTCCACACTGAAGACCAATGCTGTCATCAACAGTCATGATGCTCTTAAATGCAAACTGAGTCGTAGCGACTCAATAATGGAGTTTTGCTCCTAATTTTAGCAAAAGTTTTAAAGTCATTTCTCACTGGCATAGTGTGTGGAAAGACTTTTATTTAAGTATTTTTGTATGTCTCCGTTCTATATTAAGAAGTTGGAGGAAAAAAAAATCAAAAGATATTTGTTTTAGCAAAGTGTATTTACATCAAAACAGCTACAGTACATGTATATATTTCATAGGATGTGTATATATGCGTGCATGTTAAGTTCTCAAGCAACAGTAGAGGACGCTGTCTGTCGATCTCAGTTGGGTTGTGCTTTAAAGCAGTCCTGTGAATTTAAACTGTCTCATAAATACAGACTTGCTGTTCAATGTGAGGCACTGCCTCGCGGGGTGTGCTGTTGTGGCATAGCTGCTGAAGATGCGATCTTGTGGAATAATGCTGCAGTTATTAAATCTCTCTTGGGTCTGTTGGTATTGTGAGGTTCTCGTGAAAAGATTTTCCTCTCTCGCCTCTTTGTCTCTTTTACCAGAGACACCATATCACGGTGTTATTCTGCTGTCTGTCGTAGTGCTTTTGAAATTCAGCAAATTCATTACAGGACATGGAACTACAATTTACCACAGCTTGATAATCATTAACATGACCAGTGTCACTCACTGTAACCAATGTAATAATTGAGATCTTGTCTTTAAGAGCTTTTTTTTGTCTTTTTCATTTGGTTGGATTTTATGAGAAGTTTTGGATTTAAACTCACTGTTGCAAAGAGAGTAAGACCACTTATGTAAACCCAGCATTACATAACGTAGACTTTTCACTTCAGACAAAGACAAGATCAACCTTAAATTTAATACTTAAACAACTCCAAATCAGTGGAGTTAGTAAAAAAAGATCACTACAAATTATTATTTGAGCAAAATGTACATAGGATGCAGACTACATCAAAACTATCAGTTCACAAATCTGTTGCATTCTGGTCAAAACCTAGTAAGCCATAGTAAAGTAGGTCAAAGAAAGACACTGGTATTCCTCAAGTATTCCTTTGCATATATTCTATTTTAATACACAGATTAAAGTAAACAGAAATAAAAAAATAAATGTTAACCTTTTTTTTTTCATTTTTGTTCAAGATAAGAGTTAAATATATTTTTAAAAATCAGTGGTAGATTTAATGATATGGCTCTAAAAATGTAATTTTTGCACAACTCTGCCAGAAGTGTCAATAAATTTGTCTTGATGTGTAGCTTGTGATCACTTTTAAGTATTGAACAAACAGTCCGACAGCAATCGACTCTGACCTTTCTAGTACTCACTCTGACTGGAAATCAGCTCACCTACAAGATACCACAGTTCCAGTGGACAGTCTGGATAGCAGAAATCCACATAATATTTAAAACACCAACTGATCCGAAATCCACTGAAATCCACATTACATTATTCTTAATTAGGTTTGATGGTAATTGTTCTGTGGCTTCAAGGTTGTAAAGCTGGCATTGAAAGGTATTAAAGCCCAAGGTCAATAACTTATCATATACGCTGAAAACAACTTTACAAGAACTCCAAAGTTGGCAACTCAGTAAACATCAGTTGTAGTTTTATCAGGTGGAATACTAAACAGTTTAATCAGGACACACACACACGCACGCCCACAACTAGATGGAATAATGATGTAGATGAAGTCAGATGAAAGAATCTATATGTGTCGGTTAGTCTGTCTATGTCGACATTAATTAGTCGGCAGACAACTCAATAGTTCTCTCTGGATTTCTCATTCAACATGTCTGTTTTCTCCTGTCTCTTTGTTTTTTACCCCCCTTTCAACAAGCATCGATGACAGTGAATTGACAGTGATAAAGAGAATGTTTGCACTTGTGCAGTTGTAATCTTCAACATTATCTGTTTTGACTTAAATCAATGCTGTTTTGAGAATAGGACACTATATAAACAGAGCATTAATTGGGGGGAATTATGCAAAATTCTCTTTTTAGCATTGTATCGTATCATAATGTTCTCTCATCAAAACATACTTGATTTATTCACATAATTGAGAAATCTTTGAATCTGCTGGGGCAGCCATTTGGGGGTCCATTTGGAACACTAATCGACAAACAAGATTTAGCTTCCTGACTGATATTAGTTGATGTCGCTTCAATTTTTCTACATAATAATCTTTCCTCATGGTGCCACCTATTATACCAGCTCCTCCTGCAGCAAAACAGCCCCACAACATGATGCTGCCCCCCCATACCTCAGTTAGGATAGTACAAGCACCTTGTTTTTTCCTCTAATGTAACAATGGTTGTCTTGCCCAAACAGTTCCACTTCAGCTTCATCAGACCATAGAATATGTCTCCAAAAATGAAAATTATCCGTGTGTGTGGATTTGCAAACTGAAATGTAGCTTTTTATGTTTAAGGGTTTCTTCATATTCAAACCACATCTACAGCTTTTCTGAGCAGACTGAAGCTAAGAAAGTGCTGCTGTTGACTGACATTTTGTTTTCACATTTTTTCCGCTGGAATGACGTGGATTGTTGTCCACTGAACTGATGGATCATCATTTGACTTTTACATGCAGCGTATTCTATGAAATCTACGTGTTGACATGTTTGGGAGGAATCTTTGCTAGAGTGTTTGTGTTGATTTGTATACCCAAATCCTTTTCTTAGGGGGGATGAAATTGAGTCAGACAGATATCACTGTGCAATCTCATTCAATCACAGCTGAGCCCTCAGCCTCTCAAGGGGGGGGCTCTTTATTCATAATCACACTACTAATCTGGTGCTAATGGTTACATTTTTTTCTATTTTTTAAATCTGTTTTTTATATCATGTTCACAAATGCTTTTAAGGAAAAAATATTTCCCTACGCTTCTATTAGAGTTTTTAACACTTTTTGAGGGCCTATTTGTAAGATGACTTTTTTTTTTTTTCAACTTTAACTCTCATTTAACTTTGTAGGAATCTTATCAGTAATTTGTCTCTTTTTGTCAGCTCCACGGATGAACAGTTTCGCTGGAATGCTCAAGGTAAAAATCTTTATGAAAGTTTGTAGTACTTCCTGTCTTTGTTTTCATCTTGTTAACTTGCAAGAGCTTGCATTGTACATTACATACATTCTGTCACAGCTACTTTTTTTTTCTCATTTGCAAAAAGTTTTAAATTTAGATTTCAGATAATCAACTTAATTTTGATGCCAGGCAAAGAAAACTTGGGTGAACACCAAATGCATTTTTGACTGATTGATTTATTGCTAAAGACGGAAACCAGCTGATTGTCTCACCTTTGTTGTGGTTGATGTTTTGAGGTTGCTTTCTAAAAATGCTGTTAGTTTTGAAGCCCATGTAACAGGATGCATACCGTCCAAAAATCTACTCAAAATATACTAGAAAATATTTTTTTCCCAAAGATATTTTTCTTTTTGTTGAGTCCTTGCTTTTTTCCTTACCTGAATAAAGCAAGGACTCTTTCAGATTTTCTTCTGGGTTCTTTGTAACCTGAATGACCTGAATGTGGACAGTGCACTCTTTAATTAAGTGTGGTAGGCTAGCCACTCTGGCTTCACAACATTTTATTTATTTTTTCATCTGAGAAGTGGTGATTAATGTGGTTCACTGTAGTTTGTTCTTAACTTGTTGATATTAATGGCTAGATGGATGAAATCTCTTAGCCAACTTGATGCTTCAGAAAGGTTTAAGCGATTTTATGATTTCACAAATCAGGCAGTAATCACACATAGATGTGACTTGTGAAATTGAACTAAAATGTGTTAAATCACAATTATTTTATTTCACTTCGTACATCAGGTGAGGTTGGTTTGGAGAGCAGTTTTTCCCATGGTAAATCTCCTTGTCCTTTGAAACTACATTTTATGTTGACTCAGATAATTTCGGTTTGATATTAAAATATGTCATTTTAAATGGCAAAAAAAAAGAAAAAGACGCCCAAGGAATCTAGTAAAAGTCACTTCCACAGAAAAACATAGTGAAATACACTTTTGTAGGTTACAAAAGCACAGAGATGGTGACGGTTTGTTCACAAACACATTTTTTTCTAGGTACAAAAGGGTAAACACCTTTTGCCCAGATTCTTAAGTGTGCATGTAAATAACACCAGCATAATTTTCTACTTGTTTTCCCTTATTGTCTTATTTGTCCACTGTCTCATGGATATTCCTGTGTGTTTTTGTAACCATGGTTTAAACAGTTTAGTTGTCTAATATAATAAATACTTCCACATCTCATAATTTTCTGTTGTGGGTAATGCTTTATAGGCTATTGTAGGAAAGAGCCTAGAGTCCTGAGAGATCTCAGTTAGTCTCTTTCCAGCTTTGTCTTTGTCTTCCACTGAACTTCCTTTTTTTCTTATCCACAGCAGATGGACAAAAGGACATCGAGGATGAGTTAACGACTGGTTTAGAGTTAGTCGATTCTTGCATTCGCTCTCTACAGGAATCAGGAATTCTTGACAGCGGAGAACGTAAGTAAACTTAATCGCCTTGTTTTTTTTGGTTTTTTTATTGTGTTTGTGTTTGGCTTGTGTGATTTAATTGGTTAAGACCTAAAGCAACATGTGTTCATCAGTTCTGCATATGTTAAATACACTTGAGTTCTACATGGTTTTACTCAATCTGTGTCATTACTGTTGTAATGGTGAGTCAGGCAGTTAACCCTGTCAACAACAGAACAATTAGAGAAAAACAGAACATGCGGTTCCAGGAGAAATTACTAGATCACTTTTCACAGAATTTAGACTTTTTCTTAAAAATTAAAGCAACAAGTAATAGAAATAACAAAATCTAATAATGATCGAAGGGCAGCCATTGTGCTGTGGAAGGTCTTGTATGGTGTAAAGTCTAAGATTAGATACATTTAGTTCCAGGAGTAATCACGAGAAAACGTTTCTTAATGTTAAACTTTGACTTAAAATGATATCAAAGAAATACATGAAATGATAATAAAATCAAAATCTTATTGAAGGGCAGCTCTTGTGCTTTGTAAGGTCCTGTTAAATTTTCCAGGCATTTTCTTTTCAGGTCATTGCTTTTGGAACAAGACATTCCCATTTCGCTTATTGTCTGCTGACCTTTTGGATGGCTGATTTAGCTGCAACAAACGCAGTTTTAAAAGCACCACAGTATGAAGACTTACATATAAAAAACATAAAATATGTTATTTTTCATGCTTCTAGAATAACATGCATATTAAGCAGGAAATATCTCTTTATTCCACTTGTTAGAGGTTAGAATCATTATGCTTGCATCCAAAAACACTAGTTTGTATGACTTTAAAAAGGCAGATTTGATAACTCTCGGACACCTGATTTTGCTAGATTTACCTCATTTAGTTTCACATCAAAATGAGAGAATTAAGATATATTTAGTCAACTTTTCCTATGGGATTGTGTGCATTTTATTTCCAGTGTAAAAGATCTACAAATTATCCAGCAGTAGAGAAATGAAACCCTGACATGTTAATGTTTTCACTCAATGTCTGCACACAAAGAATAATTTTTAGCTTGCTAGAGAGGGGTTGGTCGAGGGTGATACAGCACATAATTAATTCTGCACAGACACATAATAAAACCTTCCTGTCAAACCAATTTTTACCTCTACACCAGCCTTTTTATACTTTGGTGTTTTTAGTGGCTATGCATGTTTATACTAGGCCCATTTTCTTTCTTATTTCTTTTTTAATTCTATCAATTAAGTCATAAATATACACAAATGAAAGACATTCAAGAAACCATTCAATGTTGCACTTCAATAAGCCCTTTTGTCTGTGAAATCTTGATACACCAAGCAGGTTCTGCATTCATATAATTTAAAATATGATAAAAAAAGTGGTCAAAGTACATTAGGCAGCCCGGTTTTTGTAGAGATACTTTTTGAACTATGCTGACGCAAGCATGTTATATGCTAAATTTGATAGAAATGAGATAAGCAAATTACTTCTGTGTTTAAAAAGCAGTTGTGCAATTTTCAGTACATATCAGCTGTCAAGACTGTTCTTCCTATGGAAGATCTTGAAACTGCCATTCCAGACTTCATTCCCTGCCTTGCAGCTTGTTGCAGTGCACATTACATTGGTCAGTCCTCCGAAATATATATATTCGTTTCAACCTTCCCTTAGGTTGGCATATTCACATCCTACCTTGCTTGGATTGTGTTTTCTTTGATGATTCGCCAGCAACAGGGTGCAGAGCAACAATAGTTCATGCAGCAGTTGCAGATGATCAAAGCAAATGCGGTATAAAAATAGCTTTGCTGCTTTTTCGTTAGTGTTGTGTGGATAAGACTGCTAATAAGTCTGCTGGAAAAAATGTTTTTAGGACTTGAGCTTTTTTTTTGAGAGAAGAATTGTATTTAAGCTCTGAACATATGGAGACGAGCACAATATATTTTTGTAAATGATAGAGAAAAAATGTGCATTCACATGACAGGATGCAGCGTCACAAAAAAATGGATGTAGTAGGTATGCCAGGCCAAATGGTGACACTGTGACACGACAGCAAAAAAAACAAAAAACAAATAAAAAACAAAACAAAACACCATGGCACCATGTTTATTTGTGGGAGTGAGACACATGCAGGATAAAGAAAGGGATAAAGCTTCAAAGTTATTGCAAGGTGCAAAGCAGACACTTTGCATCTTCCATGATTCTGTTATGAAATCCTAAATCAATTCTTCATGTACAACACATATTTTTGTCTGAAACTCTTTTGAGATGTTGTTATATAAAAGTCACAATGTCACAAATTTTCCTTGGCTACATTGCAACTTATCATAGTTGTTTTGATGATTGCAAGACCTTTGCCATATGATTATTTTTCTCCATCTTATTAAACTAATCTGAATTAATTTGAGTGTAAATTCAGCTAAAGATGTTGAATTTCCTTCATTAGTATGTTACCAGACACTCTATATATAGGCAACGTATAAATTTGGTATCTGCCAATTGTAATGTCAAACAAACTTCACATTACACGTTTGATGGCTAAGAGAAAGCATACACCATTTCTGTCTCATAACACAGAGCATAACAAGCACCAAAGCTCAGTGATGATGAGTTTAGGAGTTCCTACTCTGACTGTGTAACACAAAAGTGCTGTATTAATAATTCATAAAAAGCCAGGGATGAATCATGATGAAAGAAGACAAGTCTTATGAAGGCGAGAGGCAGAGGAGTTGATCCTGGCTCACAGCACACATAGGGAAAAGCATCCTGGGGAGAGAGGAAAAGAGCAATACAGAGCAAGCAAATAGATAGGGGAAAGGAATGAGAAATTATTTTTAAAAAAATACATATTTTTCTATTTTGTGATAACAAATACTCAGAGTTTGAAGAACTAAACCCTGGTTTTATGTCACCTTATTTGTGACATTTTTTTAAACCCCAGTTTGGCATATTTACATGCAAAACATGTAAAATTGTTGAAATTGCCTTCAATAGAGTATGTAATTACAACTACATACAACATTCAAATCTAATGTTATATTTACTCACCTTTCATTGCTGCAAGCCTGTCTTAACCATAACACTTCAGCTTATAATATTTCCTATTTGAAAAAAAATCCTTTAGATTTTTCTATTTTAACTGATATTAGTAAATATGTATAGGGTACAAAAACAGACAGTAGATTTTCGAGTGCAGCTGAGACTGTGGCAAGAGGAGGAAGCTCACTTTTATGAAAGTCAAGATGAGATTAAAGTCCTATTAAAGTCATAGTTAAGATTGACCAGGGGGATATTTCTAAATCATTTTGTGCATTAACATTTTAGTGGTGTTTAAATTGTCATACTGCATTCATTTAGCAAAACGTGTTTTATTATCTGCAACTCTCATCATCAACAGCAAAGGGGGAAAAAAAGTTGCTAAAGATATTCTTCCTTTACTTACCTGTTTCACACATTGGCTGAGTGAAGTTTTCAAATGGTATCAGTGGGAAGGTAAACAAGAAGCTCTGTCTAAGCTGTTAGACCTCCCCTCCATCATTACTTTTCGACTCAGCCCTCCTTTTCCCTTCCACTACATTTCTCTGCTCCTCCTTCTTTTCCCATTCTCTGTGTTCTCCACTGTTTCTCCCTTCCTCGGCTAATAAATTATGTATGCCATCTCCAACTCAGAGTGCTGCACTGCTGCACTATCTGCTCTAAATTGCTGCTCTCTCTCTCTTCCCCATTTCACTTTTTGCCTCTCAATCTCTCCTCTTTCACGCCCCCTCTCTTTCTCACTCCTAATCTCTCACTCTCTTTCTCGCACACAAACTCAACTCCAAACCCCCTCTCCGCCTACCCGACCATGCACCACAACGGCCTCAATCGGTAGGACCGGCTCTTCTTTCCCAGAGTTCCTTGCAGCTCAACTCCACCCCGGAGGCTTCGCTCCAGTACTCTGCCAGCTACCATAGCAACCAGACCCTCGCCCTTAGCGACAGCATTTCTGCAGCAACTCCTCAGCGCAGCGGGCAGGTTGGAGGAGCCGTGCACAGCTACAACCAGGTAGGAAACACTGCTGTGAAATGATGGTGATGCAGATGCAAGTGGCGAAAACCTCGGACCGGATTGTGTTTGAACTTTTAAGTGTTTCTGAGAACTTTTGGTTTGTGCAACTGCTTGATAGGGCGAAACATGTTTGTAGTTGTCTTCAGAAGCCTGTGAAGATACATCTTCTGAAGTGTCTGCCGCCTGACCGTGCAGCTGCACAATTTACAAATTTAAACTTGTAAGAGAATTCATGTTGCATAGTTCAGAAGGATGTTTTTTTATTTATTTATTTATTTATTTCTGTTCCTTGCTGATCCATTTCTGTAAGTTTGACATCGTGGTTTCTGAGTCTATTTGATCAGTGTTTAATTATATGTTTGTAAAGGACCCAATTTCATTAGTCTTGCTGAAGTCCAGCAACACCAATCCTCCTCCTTAATACATGAACTGGATTTTGACACAGTTTCGATGACAAATTCATTAAAGCGGTTTAAAGGAAGACCGGTAATTAGACAGAAATGAGGAAAAAATACATAAATGCATGCTGAGAAATCTCAGCACGTGTCTTGTTTAGAACTTGAGAGCGAAAGCGAGAAACGGTCACATATGAATTACAGCAGAGAGAAACCCACCAAATTATTTTAGAGCCTACAGCAGCCAATTATTTCTCATTTTCAAGTCACTAATATATCAATGGTAATACTGTTACTGGAAACACAGTTACACTTGCAGACACCTACGCATCTGCTTAATCAGTGAGCAGCTGCAGTGCTTTGTTTAAAAAGAAAAAAAAAGTGTATATATATATATATATATATATATATATATATATATATATTTCCTCTATCAGGAACAAATGTTTCATTTGCCAAAGATGATTGAGAAACAAAAGTAATCAAGTTATTCAATTTAATATTTGCCAATTTTAAACCAGTGCTCAAACTAAGAGGCATCTATTAAACTTTTGGGAATTCGTTTTACTCGTTTGACTTTTGTTAAATTCTCGCCGTTTTACAAACACAGAAGGGGACGCCCTTTGCTTCAGAAGAAGCTCAGAGTTATCCTCTATTTGAATATGTAACACATGAGAAAAAGATTGAAGGAAAAAAAAATAGAGAGAAGGATGAGTGTTAAATATTTTTTTCGCCCCTTTCTGCAGTGTTCCTGTCCTCCTTTCCCACCTCTCATCCTCCTTCCCCTGTCCTTTCTCCTCACCATCTCTGTCCATGTGAGCGTGTGTTTGTGTGCTCTTTCCTCTGATGTTTGGGCTTGTCAGTGTAATGGGGATACTGCTGTCAGCAGAGTTTTGTTGCTCATGAATAGCTTTATGTATGCCAGAACTGGGAGATAGGGAGGTTCAGCTTGCATACATGTACTGTACATGAATTGTTAAGTGTATGCAGCTTTGTGTGCACAACAGGGGGTGTTACTATAACATGTAATTATTCAACCATGTCTGTACCAAGGATAGATTTGTTTAATGTTTGTTTGAGTGACTGTTTAAAGAATAGGGAAAGAGTGAGACAAAAGGTCTATCATGTTTCTTCTCTTTTGTAGGATATTTTTAACCCGAAGTGGTCTTGCTTTAATAATGCATGGCTGCATGGCACCTAAAATATCCCAGTCTGTTACTGACATGAGGAGGAGATAAAGTGAAATCACAAAGTTTTTGGGATATTTTTTCTGTTAGTTACCTCAACCCACCATTCGACTTTTACTTATTATTTATTTACACATTTGTTTACATATTGATCCATTCATCCATCACTCCAGACTCCATTCCTTATTGAGCTTTCTAACGTCTGAGCAAACCTATAGCTTGAAACTATGTTGAACACTGCTTTTTCAAAGTAATTTATCAGTTATTGATATAATATTTAAGCAGTTTGCTGTGTTTTATATCACCAGCTTCAGATCTTCAACTTTGTTTTATGACCCATTAAACAATTTTGAAGACTTAAGGAACTTCTCAAACCTGCAGCCCATAATCTTATCTTCACTGTTGATACTGGGACTTGCTTACTCTGACCACCATTAAGCTGTTCTTGAAGGTGTTATCATGACAACAATCGATCATGAAAACCGTTAACTATCAAAGATGTGTTCTCTTGGTGCATTTGTGGCTTTGGGTTTGTCAGACCTCTTCCTGTTCCAGTTTCTGAGTTCATCTTAATGGTGAACGAAACTGTACTCACTGATACCTTGAATTTCCTTGCAATTTTTCTGTAGGAAAGACCTATATTTATAAAGGCTATGATGTTCTGTCTCTTAATTGCCCCTTTCTTGAAGTTTTTGTAGCAGCACACTGTTCAATAGATGCTCATGAAGCATCTATTCCAACTCCACTTTTATGCAGACACTTGAATTGAAGAGGCTTGATCAACCTCCGATGCTGCAAAACACTTGTAGATCATTTTGTGTTCCCTGAAAGATACTTTACAATTCTTTATATACATTTAGGTTTAGTTCAGAGTTGGAACAAATTTGGTTGAGATGATGGGACAAAAGACAAAAGTAGGAGAAAGAAAAAGTATGAATAGTCTATTAAGAACACAACATTGGCCTGATCACAGTTGTGAACATAGGGCAGTCTTATTTTGACAAAATATAATTGCGCAACAAAAGCCTAATTTTTACCTGAAAAGAGGAGAAGATGTTAAGACATGCTAAACTTTTAGGTGTCAACCTCATTAAAACATTTTCTTCAAATTATAAAAGATTATCTTTGAGAAAATGTACATGTGTTCACAACAATGAATGTGACATTTAAAAGTAAATACTTTACAATTCTTACTAGCCTGAATAGTAAGGTTTACTACATTTTGTCATTGAGCTTCTGCTCTTATCAATGAATAACAATGTCTTCCTTAACTTTGTGATATTTTAGAATCTTTACCTTACATTTTACTTGCTTACATTACTCTGAATCTGCATGCTTCTAGAACAGAATCGTGTTTAGGATAATACGTTTTTTGAGCTTCATTATCATGACGACTTGTGGAATGGCATTGTAAAAAATATATATATGTATATATCTGTGTTTCAAGTGAAAAGAAAATAAAAACACACTGTATTGTGAACATGTTCAAATGATAAAACATATGCATGTGGAAAAACAGTTAAGTAAATACGAACCTGGGGGATTATACACTTATGACCCCGCGCCTTTTCCATTTCCCCCTCCTCTCTCTTCCTAAACAACTGGGGCAACAGTGGCTCAGGGGTTAGAGGTTTGTCCAGTTCAAACCCCCGCTCTGTTTGTCTCAGCTGTTGTGTCTTTGGGAATAACACTTCACCCGCCTTGCTTGCTGGTGGTCAGAGGGTGATGCCGTTTGATTGGCAGTCTTGCTTCTGTCATTCTGCCCCAGGCCAGCTCTGGCTACAGTGAAGCTCACGACCGTCAGTGTTAATGTATCTACGACTGGTGTGTGTAAGGTGCTCTGGAGTTTTCAGACTTGGTAAAGTGCTATACAAATGCTGGCCACTTAGCATTTACATAGTCAATTTCCGTTTTTTTGTTTCAGTATATTCTCTGCCCATCTTTTTTCTTTTATGAGCTGTTTGTTGAAAATTAAGATAGCGATAGAAAAAATAGTTGTCATTATTGCATCTTGAAAAAACCAATGAACAAAAAAACAACAACAACAACAAAAAAAACTGTGCTGGAACCACATGTTTGCTTTCTATAAGAAGTGCATTGGAACTTATTGTAAGGCGAAAAACATAACCAGAAACAGCCTCTGGAAAAATAATGGAAGCCCTGAGTCTGTTCATCCTGCTATATTTGTCTCAGGAAGATTTGCTGAGCAGGCAGGTTTGCTTTCCTCCGAGGTGTGGCTACACAACAGAGAAGCTGCAGATATTAACACCTGGAAACAATTTAAGAATATAACTTTCAGACAGTGTCCTAGTGTGTGTGTGTGTGGTGGGTGTGTGTGCACGCAGATGTAATTAGCGGCTTTATGTTATCAGGCGCTTATCAAAAGGTTTTAAAAGTGTGTTTTTATTTGTGTATTTGTTGTAAAGTAAAAGTACAATTGAAAGATAATGGAGCAGATTCTCACATGACATGGTTATTTAATACTATTTCAAGAAGGAAATTTCCACTACATTTGAAGAATAACATAGACAAAATTCCTCCATTTGCAAAATAGTATAAGTGATAGAGTTTGATTTTTAATCTTTGATTTTAGAGAACTAATTCCTGAATTTTTATTCTGTTGCTCTGACAATAGTAAAACGTGTTCTATTGTGAATTCTTGACGATGCTGTGTCATGCCAGCAGTAACATAGTTTAAAATCTGTTCAGTTAAATTGTTAAGTTGAAACTCTTGAGAGCCCGTGAGGTGATTTGGGTTTTGTTGTATTGCCTTTGGACCGGATTGAGCAAATATTTTGAAAGATTATTTTTGATCCTTGGTAAAACATCTCACTGCTTCCAAGGGGATACAACTTCTGTTTGTATGTAGTTCATAGGGGTCAAAGCTGTGAGAAGAATTTTAAAATGTCTTTTGAAAATGGGGTTAGTATCTGATACAGCATGTGCAACATTGCCACAAAATAACAAATTTGTATACAAAAAATAAAATTTTGTTTTATCAAATGTTGCAAGACAATAGGAAGAAATGAAGACAATATTGCTTTGTAATCCTTTCTTCTGCACTGAGTATGTGGTGCAATCAGGTTTTAATAAAAATTACGTCATTTATTTAAGCTTGATGGATTTTTTTGAGAATCTCTTTAAATCTTCATTGACTTCTAACAATATAGTGTCATTATTAGCTACTTTAGGTTATTTTATTTTGTCCCTCAGAGGACTAAGTACTCTTACTGTATGTAAAGTTTTTAATGATGACTATAAGCTACGTTTGAACTCTTGTTTGATCCTTCTTCAGTTTCAGTCCCCCACCCCCTGCCGCCTCCCTGCTACGGCTGTGCTCTTCTAACTTGCTTTGTGTTTCCTTTTATCTCTTCAGGTGACATCTAGTCGTGCAGCCCAGCAGCAACAATCACAAACTGGAGCAGGATCAGGTAGGCATTTACTTTTTTATATTTTTTATTTTTTTCCTTATTAATTTTCCTTCTTTGAAATGTTTTTTTCTCATGATACATGCATAGCATTCATTTCCTTCGTACTACTGATACTCAGGGACTTTGTAATATTTGCGATAAATACTTTCTCTTCTATTTTGTGGCTTTAGCTGCTGAATTATTCTTTTTGTCTTGTTAACTGCTTTTGATCTTTTTGCTTACTTTTATACACTATTCCAGTATTTGGTGGCCCTCTGTTTTAAAGCCAGGCATCAGCCTTATAACAATCTCACCCCTTTCCTCGCTTCCCCCAAGGAATTTACTACTGCAGCTCTACTTTACCTGCTCAGCGGGTCAGTTCCCCCCTTTCTGGGGGAGGAGGCTCAGGGTCAGGATCTCCCAGTAAACACCAGCGTTTGGGATCAGCCTCCGACACGCCAGGTTATTCCACTACCCAACGCCTGCCTTCCTCTTCCCCCTCTTCCTCTCCCAGCAAACAGTCTCCTGCTAACCGGCTGGCCAAGTCATACAGGTAGACTATCACATTCATTGGGTCTCTAACGTTGGATTCTTTGTGTTGTTAATGATACTGAAGCACATAAACTTAAGATATGCACACACTCACATTTATCCAACTAAATTATTATTTTTTTATTATTATTATTATTTTTTTTATTCCAGTAGTACGGTTGCTGTGACAACAGCAGGAGGTGGGTCACCACTGAGGGTGGCATCTCCACCAAATTCTACAGCAACAGGAGGAGGGAACAGTTCATCACCGTCCCCTCTACACCAGGTAACACACTGTATCTTCTTGAAGGGTGCTTTACATTTTAATGGATTCATATCGGAGTCATTTTTTTCAAAGCATGTGCCAGAAATGATAAAATGTATATCTATTAATGTTTGTAGTGGGAATGAAGTGTTTTTCTATAGGTTGTGTGCTCCTTCAATATGTTGAGATGTGTTTGTGAGGTCTGAAGTTAAACATTTATGTGCTATAGCTTACTCTGCATTGTCATTATTTGCAGACAAAGTCAATATGGGAGGCTTTGTACTGTGTGATATGAGAAAAATCTTGTTGCAAATGTGTTTGCTATGTTGTAATTTGACACTTCGGCACAGAAACCGACAAGGTCTTCTTTCTATCTTTGCCCATTTTTCCAGCCTTAAAATGTTTATGGCAATTTGGCGCCTAATGCTACTGATGCTCAATAACATTAGGCACTACTAAGAATTAGGGTACAGTGGTAAAACAATAATTAATTTAATTTATTTCACATTATCAATAGTTATAATAATATGTCCAATCGGTGTATTTTAATCTAAATATAATTTTGGTGATTGAGTCCCATCTGGGTTGATAAAAAGTAGTTTTCATAGGTTTTTGCTTTGTTTTATACATTGCGTTCATTCCTGAAAAAAACATGAAATAAATCTGTGCGTACAAAGTTTACTTAAATTTTTTTTAAATTGAGCTTTGTACAATTCTGGTCTTGCATTTTTTTTTCATACAGGACATTAAGCAATTGTGTATTTTATTCAAACTATGTCTTGTTTTTGTTAAACCGAGTTACTGCAGTAGACTGAGTATGGACTGAGTTAGTGTCCTATCATTTGTTCCTTTTTTGTAGGAGGCTGTTGTACACAAAGCAACATTATTTGCGTATTTGGTTGTATTTTTCCCATCCATAATAGCCTCTCCTCAAGATATTTACTTCAACCTTAAGAAAACTTGACTGAAAGAAATGAAAAGAGAGAAATGCTACTTATATCACTTAGCTGTTACAGTTTTGGCTGCCAGCACACAGCATTTGCTCAAGTACAACCTAGGCATAAACAATCATACCATTCTGTTTTTAAGAACAGCAAATCAAAACAAAGCATAGCCAATAAAAATGGCTTGTGTTTGCAGATGAGTTCTGGCATAGGGAGCTATGCCACTTTATCTCCTAAGCGTCTGGCAGCTCACCACGCCTCTGACCAATACAAGATCTCGCACGAGCTCTACGCTACTGCTACACTACAGAGACCTGGCAGTCTGGCAGGTGAGAATTTACTTATTTACCCGGTTTAAAATGGTATGTTTGTAGATAAACCCAAAGTGCTTTTATTATTTTATTTTTTTAATTGTCACCTTTTGCAATGACTTAGCTTAGTCAAAACACAGGGTTTCTTTTATGCTTAGTTTTCTGTTTTTGATGTTTGTTTTGAATTTTCAAGATCACTTAAAAGCCTTCATTTTTAAAAAAAAATCATTCTTCTCTTTTCTGTCGAATTCTTGTCTGAGAGCTTTTGATCGTTGTCCTTCCCTCAGTGGTTCAAATTGATTGATTCACTTTACTGATGTTTTAGTCCTCTTGGATGAAATTAGCATTCTGAAGTAGTGATTTGTTATTGATTAGTCATTTAAACTTGGTAATAAATCAATATAACCTCTGCTTGGAGGTAATTTCGGGAACGCTTTTGGTTTTCACTTGCTTGAAGACTTAAAGGAAATAGGAAAGAAAAGTCTTTATCTTGAAATCTGTACATAGTACATTAATTATGAAGAATAAAAAAATAAATAAACTGCAAAAATGTGTTATTGGTGCAATTCATGCAAAATGAATTGGATATATTAGTAGAATTAACAACACCAATATGAATAGTTGCAATTGCTAATAATAGGTGGTACTATATTTCCCAGATGTAGTGAAATTGATGCATTGTAAGTTTAGTTCTTTTTAGCATACACACAGAATTGTAAGACGTCATAGGACATTCGGTTTTTATACATCTTTTTTCTAATATTTCAGCAAGTGAAATATTTTAGAAGAGAATATTTATCTTGTCTTTTTCTTTTGAAATCCTCTTTCCCTTGAAAGAAAGAGGTCATTACTTAAGCAAGTGAGCTCTTGTGAGACATAAAATAAATGAAAAGCGAAATAAAACCAACTCTAAGATGAAAGGCATGGGTGGAAGGAAAAGAGCTGGGATGAGTCATCATATTAATGGGTGTGTCTACGACTTCAATTTTTGATCCTTCATAATTATTTGAGTTTAGTCCAGCTTCTTTTTACCCACTCTTTTTTTTTTTTTTTAGTTTGAAGTTATTAGAATATCCTTCTATTGCATGTTTTATATTTTTACTCCATTTTTGACTCTTGATATTGAATTTGTTCTCTCAGTAACTATGGCACGTAAAGTAATGTAGCCTCATGTTTTATCTCCTGTTGAGGTTAATTGGATACTTAGTTAAACTGTGCGTGTCAGTAAAAGAGTAATCTTGATACTAGCATGAAATATTTATATCATAAGGCTCCATTTCAGCATTTGATGTTGTCCAAGCCTGACAGTGCAGGTATGCTGTGGTAAAAGGCTTCTTGTTTCACTTTATTACAAAGATCAATCATGAAAGTAGATTCAAGGTAATCACTATGTTCTGTCTGAGTGTATATTGCATTCAATCATAACCTCTGCTTTGGAAGTACCTACAAGCTACTCTATCTGCTCGATTCTTTTGACATGACAAAACACTTCACATGTTTCGAAGACTTGTCAGCTTGAGTGACTTTATTTACTTGGAGGCCCGGATCTAGAAGCACTGCCCCTTCCTTCTCTGGAAAATGCCCGGCACACAACTTGCAATCCTTTGAGAACTAATATGATATGATAAGACATTAGTTCCACTGGATCATTTCTTTCTCTGTCACTCAGAGCTTTTGTATGCGTGTGGTTGTGTGATCTCATTTTATCTCCTGCCATGTCAGCTTAGCCCTTCTGACTTGTCTTTGGGTTTCCTGAGTGTGCCCCTTTTCAGCCGTTTTCTAATTGTAATATTTTGTTTTGCTTTCAGAGGAAGGCTACTCTCTTGCATTTGTTCTGCTGTGTTATGAACAAATGGCCGTTGTCAGTTATTCTTTTCTCCCTGCCCTCTGTCTGTGGGATTCCTGCCAAACACAGGAAGCGAGGGGACATTGTATCTCATTACGTTCCAGCTGACAAAAAGCAATGTGTGCTATGCAGATTAAAACAATGAAAAACAGACACATCATTCTCTCGCTTTCTGTCTCTTTCTATCTCTGTGTCTCTTCTCCTATCCTTTTTGTCTGGTATACATGTTTCTGTTTGGGTGTGTGCGTGTGTGTGTGTGTGTGTGTGTGTGTGTGTGTGTGTGTGTGTGTGTGTATGTGGTTTAAGGGCGTTCTAACTCACTAGTTTTCATGTAAATTGTGCCAGATATTCTCAAATACACACAATCTCAGCTTTTCAGACCAGCAAAACTAAATTATAGGTTACAAATGTGCAGGTCTACAAGCAGCTTCATTTTGAAATGTTTGGTTGTCAGAAGTCAAAGTTTTTGTTTTTTTTTGTCTTTTTTTTGTCATTGCCAGTAATTTTTAATCAACTGTTATGCAATATTTCCAACTTTTCTGTTTTCTTTTTCTCACCTCCTCAATCCATTTGCTGCTATATTCATTTGTGATTAATTAGATATGTTCTTTTCATACCTACTCTCTTACTTGCCTCTTTATATCATCTTAGACTTCACTCCTTTATTCTTCCTTGCCCTATCTCCCTTACTATGTCATGAAAAATTTTACAATGTGCTCCTCAACTTTCTTTACTTTCATGTCATAAGATTGATCAACTGACCTCACACAGACATCTTACACTGTCATAAAACATCGGGAGATTGGTCCTTCATGCTCGCGATTAATACTCCTGCTGCTTTCCTGTACCCAGAACTTATTGCAATCAAAGTCGTCTTCTTTAACATCAAACACAGATCCCTTTTCTTCACAAAAGACAAATGGCTCGCCAAAACATTTGGTGCATAATAATCCACAACTTCACACCTGTGGTTCAATCAACCTTCCCTTCCTTTTGTTGGGAAACACTCACACACTTTGACAGCCTTCTGTAACAAGATCTACTGACCACAACCTATAAAAGACAGCCAGGATGAGCAGTTAGCTAAATCAGACTTGACAGACTCCTTTAACCATCCACCAAATGTATTTCACTTTGTGTCATCCTTTTCATTTCGTCAATTTAAACCATCAAATTTTCCCCCTCTTTCATACAGGCTCTCGTGGCTCCTACAGTAGTCAACACAGTCAAGAAGCTCTTCGTCCCTTAGGGTCCCCCGAGCACCACATAGATCCTATCTATGAGGAACGTGTCTATCACAACAAGGGCCCTATGAGGAGCCTTAGTCAGAGCCAGGGACCAGACACAGGCCCCTACCGCAACAACACTGGTAAAAGACTACTTCATTTGTAAAAGCAATTAGTTATGTTGTCTTTGATTGTTTATATATATTTTTACCGTGTTCGATGTTTGAATATTTTTGTTCTGATTTTATCCTAAACAAACACTTTGAAGAATAGTAACTGAATAACCTATATCAGGCAGAAATAAAATAAATTATATTTTTGTTCACTGACTATAGATCAAGAACCTGGCTAGAAAAAAAATGAAAGAGATTGAAATTAACTTTGGTAGACATAGTTTCCATTCTTATTTCTTAATTCATTTAATTTGTATTCTTTATTTAAATGCATGCAACTGTGTTAAGACCCTTTAGGTTTTGTCGCACAGGTTTTTTTTTTGTTTTTTTCCCCACATATGGTTTATTATATTTTTAGCTACTTTAATTTTTTGTTTGTTTCTGTTGCTTAGTGTATGTGTGTGGTTGGATCCAACAAGGAATTTTGTTGGATTTAAATTATATCTCAGAACATATAAATACTGAAAGCTGACTCCGTACCGATAGTACTACAACAAACAGCCTGCAGTGCTTGTCACAAAGGAGAGCTACTGGAGCTACTGCATAGGAAAGACAAGAGGTCAACCAACACAGGTGCTCAGGATTTATAGGTTTGTATGACTGGTCAGCTCTATTTGAGATCCTCAAGTCTAAATACACCAATCTTGTATTACAATCTTGACACAATCATTTTTTTTACAAAAAAAAAAACAAAAACATACAAACAAAAAAAGAGCTACAGACACTTTATATCAAATTCAGATATTTTTTATCTGAATTAGTTTCTAAAAAAATTGTAGCTGAATTTTGGTTCAGATATGGCAAAAGGTGGCTCGTACTTAGTTCAGTGTAACTAGCATGTATGTTTCTTTTATTAAATAGTTGAGGACATTGGGCAGGCTGGAAGTAAAAAAAAAGTTTCCTGAGCTGCTTGAATAAAAGCTACAAACATATTTGCTTCTGCAATACTATCCATACTTGCTACTAATGAATAGTTTCTAAATATTGTCTTCTTGATTCTGCAAATGTCTTTTCAGAAATATGGTCTCAGATTAGATATAATCAGCCAGATTTGGTTTGCTTGCATTGCTGTGAGATGTTTGTGCCAGGAATGTGCTGGTAAATGAAAGAATACCCTGAATCGCTTCCTTCCACAATACAAATCTTTTGTATGTGTTCTAAAGGAAATATTTGTTGAACAGAAACATCCCAAGGACAAGAAAGTTTAACTTTAAAGGCAGTGTAGTCCTTTTCCAATAGCAGCTTCTTCAGTTCATTCATAAAGTATCTCTAGTGTCCATTTGTATATCTCAAAACGGAGAAGACTCATGTCCTAATGAACAACATTTTTATCATGCTCTTCAATTTGTTAAGGTATTTCTATAATAAAAAAAATAAAAAAAACAAGCATTAAACATCTAAAGCATCCAACCTTTTCTCTCTCTCACTCCCTTTTCTGCAAACCTGACTCCAATACGGTGCCACAGTTTTCCTTGTCTAAGCAAGGTTCACCTCTTTCTGTGTACTAGCATTTAGTCTTAGTCTTACCCCTACCCTGAGGAAGATTTACTATGAGAGACTCTGCTTGGAGCTGAATCGTAAGACAACATAGCTCCTAGGATTATTTGGATAATAAAACCCCTCCACATCCTCAAGGCGGATATTTGCCACTTAAAAACTTTTTTCTACATCCAGGTGTCCATCCTAGCATCACTTTACTTGTTTACTTTTCTGTCATTCTCACCCATTTCCAGAAACTGCACCCAATGGTGAACTTTAGAAAAGACAGAATAGAGAAATTGAGCCATATAAAATACACCAAGAAAACACTTTTTTTTTGAGTAATTCTTTTTTTTTTTTTTTTTTTTTTCTTTTTTTGTAATGAATAGCAGTAGGACACTTTTTCTATCAAAGACACGCTGCCATCTTTACAGCTCCCTCTACAATTTCATTGTTCCCTGCAATGTGTTTTTAATAGACCTTCAATGAGCTTATCTCAATGTGGGTTTAGGTATGCCATGTTAATCCCATTATGGTATAAAAACACCCAAGTTTGTCATGCCACATTCACATGTTCCTCTGTATCATTAACCAGCCTTGACAAAATAGCTATCATTGTCATTTAGGTCACAATTACACCAATAGATATGCAGATGTAGAGTTTGCTTTGTCTCAATAAAAAGCAGTTATCTTTAAACCCTTAAGTCTTATAATGCTTTTCAGAAATGTATGTTAGATTTCAGTTCAAAGATTTATTGAAATTTGTTTGAATTCAATGCACTGGAAGTCTATGTTGCCATAAACATTATTTACTGCAATTCTTGTAGTTTTTTTGCTCATATCACCGCAGTCGAAAACCAAATGAACTAAAGATGAATGTCACTTTGTACTCACCATGCCATTAAATTAAGATCCGGTCTTGTTTAAAAGTCATGTGCATTCTATGTGCAATGAACAGAGGTTGTCTAATAGGGATTCATAATGCACTGACTGATGGCACATAATGAACTGATAAGGCTTGTGCTGACATAGTGAGCAGTAAGTCATTAATTATGTCACGGTGCCTTTTCTTGGCAATGGCAAGCTCGCATTATTGGTTCATTAAGCTGGCATGGATCAATGTAATTAATGCTATAAGTCATTCTCTTGCTGAAAAGGAATAGGAGATGTTTCTGTGGGTGTTCGGCATCAAAAATCACCACGTTGTAATTGGTGGGTCTATATTTCTCCCTCATATTTTATTTTTTGCAAACAGTGTTTTGAGGCCCTTTCAAAATGTTAGATTTTTTATATAAATTTAACAATAACAAAGGAAAAAAAATGGATTCTGAAAGAGAAAAAGTGGACAGAATATCTAAGATAATTTTCCTGTCAATACAAAGTGTAAATGCTTGAAAATCTACTTTCTTATATGAGTTTCATTTAGTTGTGAGTTCCAAATATTCCAAGGAAACTCCCCTCTGCCTCTCCTGATTTCTTTACCACGTTTTTTTTTTTTTCCAATCCAGCAGAGTTAGTTTGATCCTTACTGCCCGATTTAAAAAAAATCATGATAAAACAGTGCACAGATAATGCTCATATCTGTTTTGACTGAATAAAAATGAATGAGCTCTCTTACTTGGAAAAACAAAAGCATTTTAACATTTCAATGACAGAGGATATGAGGGAAAACTTAGAATCTTTTTCTATACAATGCATCCTTTACTTACCTACCCTTTTATATGACTTTTATATTTTAATGTTTCAATTAAAGATTTGTCCTGCTTTCCCAAGCAGCTTGTTAGTGTTAGATCAGCAAAACATTGAAGTCATCTATTTTTTTTTGGCACTTGGACACATTTTGCAATGCTAACTGTGTATCTTTAATGTCAATGTTTTGTTGCATGAATAAGTGTCTGTATGGTTTTGTGACATACATGTCATACGCATGTGTGTGGGCTGCACTGCATGCATTTCATTCTTGAATTAAACTAGGGCAGTGCCCAAGAGGACCACAGGTTAATGTGGCCTATTTTAAGCAAATGTTCCTGGCTCAGTGTCTCCAATGTACACATGCATTCAAATGATGCTGATTCACTGCAGGATGACTGATGTGTCTTCTGCAAGGCCTCATGTGTTCCAAAAGGCTTTTGTTTTTATTTCCTCATATATGCAAATCTTACAATCTCCATCCACGTGGTGAGCTCATGATTGTTGCTGCTACTTCTATTTTGTTCCTCTTCATGTTTTTGTTGTAACCCACAGTGCTGTATCCTTGTTACCTTTTCTGACTTTTTTTTTTTTTTCAAATTTTCTTTTTACATTGTCTTTGTGCATCCTATTTTTACTTCATGAACGTCGCTTCAGCTCGTATTAATGACTCTGACCACCGGGAATAACTGCCATAAGAATGGATGTGGCTCTTTTTCTCCTTAATAGCTTAACATTAGGTCTGTGTGCGGCCCTGGTAGTGGCAGTTTGAATTAGCTGTTTCAGTGCACTGGCTATTTATCAGGTCCCTCCTTTAACAAGATAGAACTACTACTATTGACAAGATTTCTGTATTTAAGACCACTCCCCAAAGCATATTTGAAGTAGATGGATACACATTCTTTCACAATTTGTTACCCAAAAGACGTTTTAAAGTGGTGGTATTATGTAATTTCCAGGCATATAGTGCCATTTTAGAGCATAATCAAGTAACTATGTCAGTTGTTAAAAAATGCTATGTATACCAAACATAATTTAAAAGACATTTGATGCATTGAAATTGGCCTCTGTCTCTTTAAGAATCTCATGCTCTTCCTGACACTCCACCACCTGTGTTGCCATCACAAGGACTTTCCATAATGCCTTCAACCATTCTTGAAAGTGTTGGACTGACAAGTACTTTGTATAATAAGCCAAGCAGACTTGCATTTCCTCCTGGTGTTTGCTAACTACTGCAGCCACTAGGCTGATGGAGCCATGTGGGGAGGGGAAGCTCGGATGAAGGCTGCAGGCCCTCAGAGGAACTTTGTAGAAATAGGCACTGCTTTGTGATAGCAAGTGTTTATCAGGTTGTTGAGCTTTTTTAGGTCCCTGAATCTGATGCTGCTGGAACACTCACAGCAACAGATTTATAAAATATATACAGTATCTTGCTTCTAACCTTGTAGGATCTTGACTTCCTCAAAAAGTACAATCCGGTTTGTTCTTTCTTGTAGACGGCTTCAGTATTGTGACTCCAGTCCAGTCTCAGTGTCCAGATAAACACAGAGTATATATTCCTCAACCACCCCTACCTCTTGCATGATGGAAAGAAGGTGTGATGCAACTCTTTCTCCTGAAATCTACAATCAACTCTTATACATTCAAGATAAAATATGAGCCTATTTAAATCTCATTTATATCAATGTCTATTAGTTATAATAAGAATGCATTTGCAAGCGAACTGCACATATATTATATAGTCGACTATAAATTGGACTATAGTCCACTATAAATTGGACTATATAAACTGAAGACTGTGTGTTCAGATTCCATTTTATGCCTACGGAAGTTCTCAAGTGTTTGTAAATATTGATCTTTTTGCCCCACATATTTCACACGCTTCCTTTCATTACTCTACAGTTTAATTCTTTAATCTAACTTTTGTAAGCAAATGAAACAGCTTCCTAAGCAGAAAATCATCTTTCCTACTCAAGTGCAGGATTGGGTGTGTCGTAACTGATTCATTGTGTATTGTTGGAATTATTTTTTGATCGCATGTGGAGTACACTCACCACTGTGAGGAGAGACAAAAATTATGTGGAGGATTTTTACATCAGGCCATTAAGCCAAACTCCTTTCCCCTTTAAATTCTGTTTTCCCTCTTTAATGAGATCTAACATTCTAATGAGGAGGACAGAAAAGAGAGGTTGACAGAGAAAGGAGATGAAAGAGAGAAAACAAGCCCATGAGAGCATCGGCTTAGAACAGCAGTAAAGGTGCCCACATCTTACATGCATCTACTGGCCAGGAGGCAAAGAAAGTTCAAAACCTCTCCTAAATATGGGAAGTGACAGATCTCTGCAATGAAAACAAAGATGAAGGAAAGGCTCACTTTCATGTGGCACACATCATTTGGTGCCCATGCGTGATTTATCATACTAATTATGGTCAATGAAGCTTGCGTGTCTTGAATATATTTGTGCCCCTTCTTTTTAGTCACTGGTGGTTTAAAGATTCAAGGAGCTCTGTCATTTCACATGCATCCACCAGCCACATGTATGTACATTTGTAAGTTAATATAATGTACATACACTTTTCAACAACAATCTACTACATGAAAATCTCATTATTGGGCATTAACAGTAGAACAAACTGTGTAGAAAGAGATATAGCATATGAATTTTTCTGTCGCGTGATTTTGCAGATGCAAAAATTATAGTTCTTATAGCATACTCTTATTTGCAGCAGATATATCAAGTGTAGGTTCTTGAGAAGCAGTAATGTCTTAGTTTCATGTCAACAAAAATCTATTATAAAAACCAAAAAGACAATGAAGTGTTATGAAAGTTGTTTTAAATCAAATGCTTAATTCTGAATATATAAGACTACAGCAGAATCGATCACTGCTACATCTGCTAAGGCAAAATGTGCTACTAAAGATTGGGTTAATACAGCCATAACAAATTGGAATTGGTCAAAAAGTTGGCCAAAACCTTATCCTTTTGTCACAGTTTCGACTTTAGTCTGCCTCGGGCTTGTTGAATGGCTGTGCTAGTCTCCAGAACTACAGCCAGGTTTTTAATGGTGTGTATGTGATTGCAGAAATATCTCTAATCATTGGATGAGCAATTTTAATTTCTTGTATTAAGGTCAGTAACTGTGAGAGTAATTTGATGTCAGGCCAACAAAAACAGTTTTATATTATTCATCTGTTCCTTGCTGTCTGTGTGTATGAGGTAAAGAAATCATCATCATTTGACTACAAAATTGTTTGTTGGAGTTTAAAAAAAATCATTGGATCGTTGCATATTTTGTTAATATCAACTGAATACCAGAACAATTGAGATGTAAACAATTCTTTGTTGGTCGATCAGTGGAGCACTTACTGAATGAGTCCTCCTTGCAAAAATAAATAAATATTCTGTTCTAAATATGGCTCTGGGTCAATTCACCCATTCTCAAATTCCTTCTACAGTTTCGTAACTACGCTCTATTTCATCCCAGCCTCCTTCTTTTTATACCTCTTAATGAACTGTTGAGATACAAAGGAATACAAATGCTAAACATTTGCTTAGAATTTGATTTAATTTGTATTATTTTTGAAGATTTTATTTTATCCCCTGCTTCCTTTGACTTTGGACCTGATCTTCTTTTGAGTCAGTCCCACTGCATGTAAATTAAGACAGATTATGTCCATTTATCAAACCATAACAGTGAAATCGAGAATGTGTTGGTGGATCTAAATTATTGAAGTGAGCTCTTGCCCTTGCAGTAGACTATGAGTAAACTATACAAAATAGCTTCAGATTATATGATGAATAAAAGCTTGAAATCTCCCCAGGGCATGTAATAAATGCAGTGCCCCTTTGTACCCAAATAAACAAAACTGCAAAAGCATGAAAAGTCAGAGGCTCACAATGACTACTTAAATATCTCTACACTCTCAGGAGCTATACTAAACTGTTTATTTTCTGTGCATAAACCAAAGCTAATTAGATATTAAAAAGTATGAGCTGGCTCTCAGTATGAAACACTGCATTTTTTAGAACATGTTCTTATAAATAATGTACATTTTTAAAGTTCGGAGTACTTTTTCATAGGATGAGATACACTAAATCGTAAAGCACTCTGTTGACGAAATGCCCGTTTTAATGAAACATGCAGGGAACACACTTTTATGTTAATTGTGTGTCTTAGTGTTCTGTTGTCAGTGTGTGTTTGTAGCAAAGAGACGCCGAACACTCAAAGTGCACTGCGCAACAATTTTGGCTCCAACACCTCATTAGTCACTTCAGTGTTTCTCCTACTTGGTTCTCTGTCTCGGCCGGTCAGAATTTACTTGTTTTTTTTCTGTAAAACATTTAAAAATACGCAGTTTTGTGAAATGAGCTTCCTGTTAAGAGTTCAGTAGCAAAAAGAGCGTTTGGCTTTATTTGGAAAGCTGTAGAACTTACTGAATGCTCACATTGTAGCAATCCAATTTTGTTTTTACTGAAACTCACAGTCCAACCTAATTTATTGTGGCAAAAAATAAATTGGTAAGAAGAAGTGATGTGAGTTAAATATGGTGTTTAGTTTCTACGGATTAAGCAAATGAGACATACTTGGAAGCAGTATGTTTTTATATTTTAACAACACTATTTAGTAGTATATGCATATCGGTTCCTAAATTGACTTACTGTTCTGTAGTTAATACTTGCACAGTAACATGAGTTTCTGCTGAGGGCTCAAAGCCTAATTACAAGTTCAATGTAATTCCGACTTATATGACAGATCAACATAACTTTTCACCTCTGGGAAAACGTAAGACATTTTTCATCACCCTACCCAACTCTGTCATAATGGAATATTAATTTTAGGTACATGTATATGGCAGTAACAATAAAAATAAGCACAAAGGAGAAACAAAAATGAGCAAGAAGGGATATGCTTATGATATTGCTCTGAGATTTTTTGGATCTTTTCTGCTCAATGGTTTTTGTACAGTATGCTATATACACTGTAAACTATAATGTCAGTTCTCTCAAGATTAGCCCAATGTTATTTGCCACACAGTGGCATTATTCCAAACTTCTGGTTTTGTTTAGAAAACCAACATTTATATATTGAATGTAGGGCAAACAAAAATAAACAAAACAAAACCAAGGTTAAAGTCTTTATGCTCATATTTCACTTTTTTTTATTATTTTAAGTCTATTTGATAGGGACAGACACACATTGACATAGACAAACTGAACAAAACAGCTGTCCCATGTTTGCTACATAGTGCAGTAACAACAACTAATTCACAGCACTTGCCCCTCGATGGGCTTTTGAAAAGTAAGTTGATTTAATCAGCTGTGTCCAAGTCCAGCTAATATCCTGCAACATTTAGATGCATACTGCATACACCTCAGCAGCAGTCAGCCAGCTCTGCAGAGGCCTCGTAGAACGCCACTCAGTTGCTTCAGATGTGTTGGAGAAGAGATGGACCTGAAAGTTGCAGGATGGTAACTTCTGAGGACAGGACTTGGGCATCTCAAGATTAAATCTATTTTCTTCATTCATTTTCTCTACCCAGTTTACTCTATTCAATGTGTCGGTGTGGCAGGGTGTCCAGTCAAAATCCAGCATTCAGTTATCAAGTGGCAAGGTTCATCCTGCAAAGGCATTTATTCACAAAGACACATCAACCAAACACCCACGAATGATATGACACTAAGCGCTGGTTTAGACCTGTCAGTTATTCTGGGATCACTGTAATTGCAGTGTTGAAGTATGCTGAGAAAACACACAATTCACACATCAAAACATTCCCTCATAATAATAAATGTGTCTTCTCTTAAAGTGACTTTGAATATTTGTATTTATGAAGCCATTTATCCTCTTCCGCTCAATTCAAATTTTGTTTGCAACTCAGTTAGTGCTTTCTCTGGTCCACTTGGATTCTTCCAATAGAATTTCAGACATTATGAACCAAGAAGTCAATTTTCTACACTGTATTAGAATTGTAGACTGCCTGTAGTTTTAGCAATGGCAGTGGAGGAAGTGAAGGAAGATGTTCAGTCCGTGTTGACCACGCTTCCAAATATTGGATTAACATTACCAGCTGCCTCGTTCGGCTCAGCACTTCTCTCTTCGCAGTACAGGATGGTTGCTTACAGCACAGGCAGTTTCCAGCTTTAAATTGGCGCATTATGTATGTCTTGGACAAACGTTAACTATTGGGTGCAGTTTAAAACCTCAATAGAGTCCGTGCCTCCATGTAGCAATTGTTTGTCAACAGCTGAGAGCCCAGACCTTCTGAACGAAGCAGACTGTAGTACAAAGGACTATTTTTTATCAGGCTAATGTAAGATTAGAATAACCACTGATTTTTTTGGGGAAAAAAAAAAAAAAAATATTGCATACCAAAAGCATGACTATCTGGCAGAAAACCCATGTCCTAACCAGGGGTTTGTACAGGTTTAACTTTGCAAAATATAGTATTCTTACTGCAGTGTAATTGCAAGAGAGGACATTTCTGGCTGTGCACATGTTTGTGCATGTGGATCTTCCAGTGCCTCCAGCTTAGTGCTGTATGTTGGCTGGAAGGCTCCCCCAGGGATAAAAAGAGGGAGTAACTAATCCCTGCTCCCTTACACATCCAAACTGTGTGCACATGTAACTGTCTGTTGGTCTCACTTAGCTTTGGCACTCCATGGGTACTTTAGCAAAAGGCTCTTTGCATACAACAAATGACCTATGTGCTACAAGCGTGCAGATTCTGTTAACGTCAGTCACTTGCATATTTAGAAACACTTGTTAGTTCAGTCTAAGATTGATGGGAATTTCTATGAGAGATAAAAACTCTATTGAGGGTTTTTGTGTAATCGTGCTGAGCAGTGAAGCGTGTCGAGAGGAAGGACATGTCCTCAGCTCTGATCACATAGGCTGCTACAACCAAACCACAGGGGGAGAGGCAGAAAGATAGATGGACAGGAGGGTGTTAGAAAAGAGAGGGGAATATGAACATGAAATAAACTGATGGCGGACTGAGGTGTGAGAGCAGAGAGTGTGTAAGTCACAGCAGAAAAGAGGGGTGTAACTCAGAGGGAGGAATTCCAAAGAGATCTGTGGGGGAGGAAAGTGGATCGAGGTGAGGACAGAAAGCACCAACAAAAAAAAAAAAAGTAATGGTGGAAAAAGGAGTGACGGAGAGTACAGCTGAAAGGAATGGAAGCAGAGATGAAAGAATGAGAAGTTAACATACACACAAAAAGCTTTCAGGATTGGTTTGATCCCTTCTCTCCTACTTTCCATCATCTGTACATGGGAGCAAGAGCTCCCTCATCTCAACTGCAGCCCACAGGAAAGTCGGCCTTGCTCTAAGCAAGGCGGCCCCTCAGCTGACTGGCTAATTGCAGAGGTATCACTGTGTCAAATGACTAATAGAGTTTCCCTTTCCGTCGCAAATCTGCCAGCAGGAGCGCAGCCACAATTTGTTTACTCTATGCCCAAGCCAAGGGAATACAAAGATAGACCAGCCTCTTCATTTATTCTCAAACACAATTTCATGCTGCCAAAGTGTTAGGTGTGAGAGGTGTTAATGAAACATGCATGTGTTCATCTGACTGCTGGCACATGTGTGCACACACACACAAACACACACACTTACCACGCTTCATGGTGTTCCTAATGTTTTGTCAAGCAGTAAAGTAAGTTTTAGTTCTGTGAGCTTTCAGCAAAACTTGTATCCCAATGTGTGTTTTAATAAACTGTCAACTAATTTTTGGGACAGAAAAAAATAATAACTCTAACATGGCTAAACTCCTAATTTACTTAGAATTTTACTTTAGGAAGTAGAACACCTTGCAGTGAGATTTTCTAATAAAAGAAAGGCTCCCTGCAACTTCTTCAGAAGAATATAGCTGAACCCAGTGACTCTGTGCTCAAGGACAGAACATTTTTCAGAGAATGAAGAGGCATACACACATTACACACGTGTGAATTCTTTTGTATCTGATCGATATCTGCACCTTTGTGATTGATACAAAGTTGACATTTAGGTTCTGGCTAAGTCAATCTTCATATTAGTGTATTCACGGTTTAATAGGTTTAATATAACATTAATAATGCCAAAGTTAATAATGTCTTTATTTGAAAAAAGGATTTTGTGATTAAATATTTGTCTCTTTTTACATTATTCATATTTTGTCGTGTTGGCAACAAACTTGTTTTATCGGGATGTTATGTCATAGAGCAACAAAAAATATGGCATATTTGGATAGTGGAAGGAAAATTCAATTTGTGTATGACCATCTAATCCCTTTGACTGTCTTTTGAAGTCACATAGCTAGTAAATAGACTAGACTTGAGTAATTTAACCTTATAACTGTCACCCCAAAAAAACACTTCCATATAAATCAGTGGGTTCATGAGGTCACCAGTGTCATTATGAGAGCAGAGAGATTTTAATCTTAGTATAAAATTGGCTGTTCTTCAAAGGCCTCAAGGGTTTTCTTAAAGAACATGCATAAACAAACAAGGAACATAGCAAACGGCTCAGAAGAAAATTGAATTAATGTTTAATGTTGTGGCACAAAATAATAAAGGTTTGAAAATCTTAAAAAGAACAGTTTGCTCCACCATCTTAATATGGAAAAAAATCATGGCTCACCATCTAAATTGACAAGCTAGGCAAGAAAAGCAGTGATGAGAATAAATCTTTGAAAAGGGGGGAAAAATAATAGATGAAGTCATTTTTTGCTACAATTGATATGGGGGAGATGGCAATTATTTTTTTAAGGAGAGGCTCCCGTAAGATAAGACTAAAATGCTGACATGTAAGATACAATAACTAGGTCACAGTGAAAACATCACTAATTGGATGCTAGTGGTAATTATTTTTCTAAAAAATGGTGATCAGAGTTGATTGAAAGATAGATGGAACTAAAAGTGTGGAATCCTGGAAGGGAACCTATGAGAGGCTGCAAAAGTGTTAATACCAAGGCTCATCTTTCAGCGGGATAGCAATACTTTGGATCGAGCCATATTTATGTGGATGAATGGCACAGAGTTCAGACCTAGATTTAATTGGGAATCTATGGCTAGACTTGAAAAATGATGCTCACATCTAATCCAATTGAGCATGAGCTCCAAAGAAGAATGGGTAGATTGTGTAAAACGCATAGAACCGTAAGCTATGTGACCTGCAGTTGTATCTGATGGTTCAACTAACTACCTAATATAAAGGCATATGACACTTTTTTTTTTTTGCATTTTTTTTATTTGTTAATAATTTTAATCACACACAAATACGACTTTAAAGCTTTTTATTGCAGCATTGAATGTGGCAAGGTTCATGTCATGTGAATCACTTTGCAAGGCAATGTAAGATGTTTCTATCTTGTCTCATTATTAAAGATAAACAGTTACAGTGACACAAATCCCCATGAAGGTTGCATTAACTTTAAGGTCAACTCATTTGTCAGAAGACTCTGTCAAATCAAATAGTACAGTCAGTTTTATGTAAAATATAAATGAGAAACTGTGAGTGAAGAGGATGACTAGAAATGGAAAAAAAAAAAAAGTAGTACCTGGAAGTTGCATGCACATTAACCACATCCAAAAACCAAAACAAATGAGCTAAGAAAAAAAGTCATGGCTGTGTTTCTTTATGTCTACATTTTACCCCCTCTTACTTTTAGTATTTTTTTTTTTTTACACTTTTTACCCAATCATATTCCTTTCCACTGGTCACAGCTCAAGCTACTGGATAAAAATATTTGACAGGCCACTTTTTTCTGTGTGAGACTTTTTTTTTTTTTGCCTACTCCTCCTTTTGCCATTCTTCCATGCCTTCTTTTGCTCTGGGGTCTGTCCTATTTGGCTGTCACGTCTCTCGGTGAGTGCACACTGAAACTGGTAGTGTTAGCCTAAAGCCCTGGCTACTAATGAGACGTTGAGAGGGACAGACTCACCATGGACACTATTTAAAGAGCATAGAGAGAATTTGCCCCTTATGAGAGTGATTCTGCCCCATTGCCGTCCTATACGACCGTTCTCTCTCTCACCACTCTTAGCTTTTTCAAGATGCTCTTCTATCCCTCAGTTTTTAGCTGAAATATTTTTTTCTCTTGCCAAATTGTTTAGATCTTTATCAAATTTAGGGCAATAATAGAATACCTGAAGCAACAATTATTCTCCTGTCATATTTTTAATGCCAGAAAAGTATATGCCCAGATAATTCATCCATCCATTGTCTATATCCTTTTGTCCATTCATGGTGAGCTGTTGCCTATCTCCTGCAGACATTGGGTGAGAGGAAAAACATGGAGACAACCTGAACAACACCATCCACGATCACACTCACAGCTAAGGAAAATTAAGAGACACCAGTTAACTTAACAGTCATGTTTTTGAACCCTGGACCTCCTTACTGCAAGGCAACAGTGCTAACGACTCTGGCATTCAGCCCTCCCAGCATAACTCAATGATTGAAACTATTTGTTGACTTAAACAACAAACAAAAGTCAACAAAAAGCGACTTGCTATATGGTGTGTGATAGAGGGTGTCCTCATGTATCTTACAGATGAGGCAGGTCAGAAATGTGTGAGTGAGAGGGCTGAAATAGAGCAATATCAGGGCTGTGAAGGTCAAACAAATGTCAGCTCTCAAGACAGCACAAAAGAGCAAGTTTGTCGGTCACATAATGATGAGACACTCGGCCTTAGCACACACTCACCGACACGCACAACCTGAGGTTCTTTTGCTTTTTTTTTAAATTCATGGTCTTTGGATCTATGTGTTTAAGTTAAGTGTTTGTACCCCATTCTGTGTGATTACAGTTTCAGTCAGACATTCCCTCTGATTGTGAGACCAGACTCATTGGCTGGTGTTAAAGTGTTAATCACATGACCACATATTGATTTCCATGCTGCGAGTTATCACTCAGTTCCTGACAAACACATTTACGTTGCTTCTATGTGTGTGTGTGGGCATATGTGCGCGCATGGGCATGCGTGTGTATCTGTGTTGTAGTCTGCAGATAGCTTGGTCTGAATGACAGATGAGAGGTTCCTCCTTCATACAGTTTGTCTCCCTGTTTACAGCCGAGGAACAAAAGCCCCTAGACCCACATTAACATCTTGATATATCACCGATCCATAAACAATGTAGAGAGAAGAGGAAAGCTGATGTGTCTGCACTGGCTGTTTACATGTCTAAGCAAAACAAGATTTGATTTGCAGTCTAATGAACGATGATATTATGATTTATTATTCTTACACGTAACATGTTATTCACATTTTGTGAATACCTTAAAATGCATTATTTCTAGGTGATAATCAGTCCTTAAAATGCCATATAAAAGGATGCTGGGAATATATTAAATCTAATCATAACATCAAATCGTAAACCTGGCATTTTTAAGTGTATTTTTCTCATTGGCAATTATTCAGAGCACTAAAATTGACTTGTCTTTCAATTAACTTGTTCAAACCTGCATTTCCTGTCCCTTCCTATACTTGCCTTTTTGTCCTTTCTTCCTCTCCTTCTCCTCCCTCCTTCCCTGTCCTGTATAGAACTGATGATGCATGTCCATAGCCATGTCCGTGACCTAAGTTATGTCCTTTGTCCCTACTTTGCCCCCATAGCACCCTCTTCCCCTGGTGTCGACTCCACCCCTTTGCAGCGAACAGGAAGTCATGGCACTGGCACAGGTAGCTACAGCCGTGGTGGGACCAACAACTATGCCACGGTGGGGCCAGGATACACTTCAAGCGCCGGTGGAGGAGGCGGAGATGTTTACGGGTCAGACCCTTACGTGGCGGACCCCTACCGCACCCTGCAGTACTGCCCCTCGGTGGTGGAATCTCCTTACAGCAAGTCCGGGCCGGCCCTACCGCCTGAAGGAAGCCTGCAGCGTTCACCTTCCATCGACTCTATTCAGAAAGACCCAAGGTAGGATCAAACCCGTGATGTCCAGTGAGCTCCAGTATATGTGAGTGTGAAGAGAAAGTTTAAACATCACATATAAAATTGTACTAACATTTTACAATATTTTTCTAGGCATACAGGTGCATCTCAAAGAATAGCGATGTGTGTTCCAGTGAGGCCTGTTTGTTGGATTAAAAGTACATTTTGCACTTAGTAAACGACATTTCAGCAAGCCCGCCTTTTTGGATTAAAATGAGTTTTTATTGGTTTGGTGTAATGTCCCAGTCTTCTAAGAAATAAAATGTCCCATTAGCCATAAGTTGATAATCACAATAATTGCCAGAATTAGAGGATTAACAACATCAATGTGAATTAATCAAAATGATGTGTTGTTTAATTTAGTGAATTAATTTCCTAAAATTAATGAATTTTTCAACGATATTCCAATTTTCTGAAATACACCTGCATATGCAAATCATAACCACGGTCAACATGGGGGAAGAAAATGTACTCTCATAACCAAAACATTATTTTCACATCAACCAGCTTTTGAACAACGGTGACTCACTGCACCAGCATGAAAATGATTGAATAACTAACCTGCAGAATGATCCGTTACTCTCTAAGCTGGAAAATCTTTGCCAAATGCTTGATTGAACCAGTCAAAAATCATTATTTTATAAAATACAAAAACTTTTTTTTTACAACACACATAGGGTGCAGAAAAAACACCATACTACAGTGTTTTTGTTGCAATGTGAGTGCAAATGCATTTAATTTTGAAGGATAACACCTAAGTGCACACCAATTTATTTTTAGGTACAAAAAGGTGCATTGATATGTTAAACAGAACAGGTTGTGTTAAGAGGTAGCCTGGAGATGCAAAAGTAACGTTTACAAGAATGTAAGAAACAAAGCTGAGCATTTCAAAGTGTTAGGAACATGCTTGAAATGCTTTGCTTAGAATAATTCAGTTAAAAAGTAAAGAGTTCCCAATCAAGATATTTTGTCCCCAAGACTGAATCATTTAAGTGTTTGTTTACCAAGTCAGTCACATTCCGGTATCTGCATTCCTGCAAAGAACCTACTTGCAAAATTGCACAACAAAGCTTTGTATATAATATTGTATATATCTTTATTAAAGTGCAATGGGTATAAGATCTTATAAAGTAGAATCACATGTGAGAAAAGAAGTTTAAATCATTCAACTAATCCAATAATGTTCATTTCCATGCAATAAACTTTGCAATGAAACAAATCCATGAGTTATATCAAGCTTTACTGTTAAGTGTACAGTAGTTCATATAGACAAAAAAAACACACAAAAAAAAAGACTAATACATCACAGTTTGTTGCTTCCAGTCACACACCGGTTGCTATAGAAGCTCCTTTCATCTTCCTTAATGTCATGCTGGGTGTGAAAGAGCCCTACCGGGCCGTGATCACTTTTATCCTCTTGTCTCCTCAATTAAGCAAAGCTCCATCTCCATCTTTTTTCATATATATTTCACTGAACTCTTGATGTATAATTCCTTTAATGAAAGAGGGAGAGCGAGTGAAAAGTGTGGATCAAATTTCAGCAGCAGCTATCAGTCACAGGAAGAGGTAAAGAATGGGGAGACAGAATGAACAAGATCAAAGACTGGAGAGTGTCTGCAAAATGTGTGCTAAAACGACTGAAGAATCTCTATGTAGCACAATGAAGATTTAATCACCTACAAAATTTGTAGGTCCTCTAAATAAATGTTTTACTGATGATGAGGTTATACATTTTTATGAATTGTGATAAATAAAAATACAATAAATTCCACTACTTAAAGGGATATTTCCAGGATTTATCAACATATAAATGGTATTTATTGAATACAATGTATACAAGATATCATGGACACATGTTTTATAAAAATGTGCTAGTTTTTTTTGTTTTTGTTTTTTTGCTGAAAGAAAAACTCAGTGTTCTTTTAACTGGAGAAAATTGAAAAAAAAAAATACAATTCAGAACTTGCAAAATGAAATTTATTTAGTAATCATATTGTAATTTTCATTTCATTACAGATGCATCTCTGTAAATTAGGATATTATTGAAAAGTTCATTTTATCCTCTATCTCTGTTCACTATGTGAAAAAAATTTTTTTTAGATTAATAAAACACAGATAGATGTTTCCAAGTCTTTAGTTATCTTACCTATGATGATTTTCCACTTATAGCTGTTGACATGTCATTTAAAATATTAGAATATTACTCCAAACAAATAAAAAGAAAAATAAATAAAATATTAAAAAAAAAACATTTTAATACAGAAATGTGGCCCTAATAAAACCATAGGTTTAATGCTTGTTTTAAGGCTACCGTTTTCAAAAGTTACTTTTAATTTGACAGGAATGCATCATCAAAAGGCATACAATTTGCAGAGATGTTTTTACATATATTGGAAAAACTGAATTTAAACTATTCTACGCCCTTCCAATTTTGCTCAGAAATAGCTCTCTTATGTGGGCACATCCCACAGAGCTCATTAAATTCACATTGTATTAAAAGTTAAATCATAATAACGACATCGCAAAACAGAACCAGATGAAAAGCAGTTGGCTTGGATTCCTTATGTCGTCTTATTAATTTTGGCCTCCCATGAACTGTAAGAGTAAGACAGAGTGCATGAAAGTTGAAAACAAAATATGGTAATGAGTGAATTTCATTACAATGCTAATTTACAATGCAAGATATTAAACCCCTGTAAACAAAATTAACCTCTATCTAATGCACTGAAACTGCAAGACAAACATGCAAATATGCAACATCCTGACTGTTCCTAATATGATTAATCAATTTGTTCAGTGTTGTTGTAAATGGTTGACCATCACTAGACACTGAGTGACTTTTGAGTAACTTTCATTTACTATAAACATTGTAGAAATTGTGTGTGCGGTTTTGTGCACGGTGAGTTATATAGTTGATTCTTCATAGAACTGAAGACAGTAAACACAGGGGTTTCCCTAGCAACAACTATTGTAATTTAAAAAAAAAAAAAAAATTTTTAAATAATAATTTAGACATTTATTTTATGTAGATTGTATTTTATTTTTATATGTTATATCAAAGAAAATATAAAGAAATATTCACACAAATATATGCATAAAGCTTATGAAGCATGCTACATCACCAGCAGTATAGAAATGAATAAAAATAAGCTCTTGTTTATTTATTAACAAATAAGAAATCCAGGGAACTGGGGTTATATCTGAAGAGAAACAAAAATGAGCAACCTGACAGGAAAAAGAATCTGACTTTACAAGCTCACCAAATATACATTTAAATGTTTCCATAAGCACTACTACAGGGGAAAAAAACAACAACAAAAAAAAAACAAACAAACATATGGAACAGGAAATGTGTCCAACCTTATAAAGTAAATTTTACAGCTTCAAATAATTATGATAGACTTGTCTCTTTACTCTTTGGTCTTTGTCTGTGCAGATGCTAATCATGTCTCAGGGATAAGGTGGGGAGATCTATCATTTAAATGGTGGTTTTGCTCCTCCACATTGAATGGAGCGAGTTAAGATGGTTTTAGCATCTAATGGAGATTCCTTCTGGATGTCTCCTTCTGGCAGGATTTCAATGTTCATCCCATTGAGAGGAGAACCTGTTGCAGACATAGAACTTCCTTTCCCTTTTAGCATCGGAATGCCTCTGGGATCCCCTAGACTGAGCCAAAGACAATGGATGGATAGAGAGATGAAAAGATCCCTTTAACTAAATTGGTTTTTATCATCTTTTATCATCTTATTCCTTCTAGAGTACAGTTTTCTAGACATCACTTCAACCTCCATGTTTTTCATGTTAATCTTTGAGTGCCAAATTTTGACTTGAGAAAACAAACTAAAATCAAATTGCCATCCACTTCTATTTTTTCTTCATGTGTTGATACTTTATCCCAATTTTCTTTATTTTAGGGTGAGAACTCTGACTCCTTGGTGTAATGCGTAAGATAAAGTCTTGCAAAACTTTGACTTCAGACTCATTGATGATAACTGTCATCTGGAAAAACCTGGGTCTCTGCCTAAACTTTTGCATTCCACTGCACAATTCTGTTAGTGTGCTTAATATTATTGAATCGGAGCCATGTGTTACAGTTCTCTTTGTCATGAGGTTAAATTGCCTCCCACTCAGACTTCATTCTTACTCTTGCTGTAATTGGATCTGGCTGAGCTAACATGAAATGCTAAATGAGTTAGCAGATATTACAGACAAGGAATACTCTGAGTGAGGGCAGAGGTTATGTGTGCGTTGAGCAATGTGTTTGTGCTGCCAAAACCGTGAGAAAGAGTGGGAAATGTATCTTTAGGATGGAATTGGGTTTAATATAGTTTTTCAGTGTGCTCTGTGTATTTTTGTGTATTGCACGGAAATGTTTAAGTGTATATTGTAACCAGTTCAAACTGTACATCAGTAGGCATGATGACAGCAGAGCACACACAGTAATAATCACTGTTGGAGTGCAAAAGGGAGTCTATAAAAAGGTAACATGAATAAGAATAAGATAGGAGGAGGATAGAAGGAATTGGGGAAAACGAAACCAGAGGGTGGGAAGAAGAAGGTAAGGGAAAAAAGAAGAAGGTAGATCTTTTGCTGAGGGAAAGTCAGAAACATGGGGGAGGATTTTAAAAGAGATGCAGATAAAATAAAAGTTGATAGCTAGATGACAATCACAATTTGAAGGACTTGGATAAATACAAAAAGTGAGGAAATACTTGTGCAGATGACTGCCTTTTTGATGTTTTGTTTATGCGTTCCTCTCGAAACACCCTCGGTGAAAAGAATCTCACCACTACTGGTTCTTCCCATCGAAACAGATGTTATAAATGACACAGAAAATGAGATTTATTTTTTCATGTAACCAAGACAAAATTGTTTTGAAAAATTGCTAAACCAATAAAGAATAATAAAAATAATGACGCTTCATTCAGTAGCATTAAGACAGAATGAGAGGTGGAGATGGAAATATGTGTAGGAAAGAAGATTGACCTTGGCAGATGGAAAGTATGGAAAGTAAAAATGGAGAAAAAAAAACAAAAAAACACAAAGGGAGAACAAGGTTAACATCAGCTCAGGGATGATGGGAATTGGGGACTAAAGATGTGGATGTGTGGTTTATTGTTTCAAAGCTTGGGAGCTTGAGAGGGATAAATCACCTTCTCCCTAAAAAATCAGAAGGAAAAAAATCATGAAGTTCGGTGGCAGGTGGAGCCACTGTGACATACTGATTAAGAAGATTACTGAACTGCTTCAACTGTAGGTATAGGACTGACTCACAAGATGTACTCAAATAGAAACATGCCGCTTCAAAATAAGATCAGACTTCCATAATATAAAACAGTTTGGCTTTTTACGTCTGTCAATGAAAAAATATTTGCAGGACAGAAGGACTCATATAAAATCAAGAAAAAAAAAAGTAGCAACATTTGTCAATCATTAAAAACAAAAGAAACTCCATATGCTCCATAAAACTGTACTGCTGACAACAAATTGCTATTTATGATGCCGTGATATGATGTGATCTTCCGTGACATGTCACTGTCACCACTCGCTATTTATTGTCAGTGTCTGTTGGCTCGGAGCCGAAGCACACTTCTCTATTTATGGAAAATCTTCAGTGGTCAGCGGTGACTCTCTGCACAATGGTGTGAGACGTACGTGTGGAATCGTTCAAGACTAATCAAATGCAATATTACGAATATAAAAAAAAAATAGACACAAGTACATGGGCTTTGATTAAAAGAATCGGGAAGACTAAAAAAGGAGACATTGAGTCTGTGAAGCTTTTCTGGCAGTTTGGCTTATATATCTCTTACAGTCAGTGCAGAAGTAGATTGTTTGGTGTGTTTTATTGACATTTATGTAAAACTGAAGGTATAGAAGTCAAAGATAGAATGTTCTTACCTCAAGGAATTCCCTTAAATTAAAGTAAGAATGAATGTTAATAAAAAATATGTTTATATATTATAGAATCATCCTTAAGTGACAGTGTGTGTGGAAGTCAGAGAGAAATATTATTGGAAACACTGTAAATATCGATACAAGTCCTGTTTGTCCAGAGAATATTTTCTCTTGAGTGTTTCGAAATCACTTACGATTATGTTGTTCATTGCTGTGCACAGAGCAGTGATTCCTTTGGATGTCCTGTCCTTAAACCTGGACTCGCTGACATTTTCAATATGAGAGTGAAGAATGCACTCTTGTCTTTTGTGTAGTAACAATTGTTTACAGTAGTCATAAAAACAGCAGATGAATGGTATTATTCTGGTGATTCTGTTTATAGTTGAATGTGAGGCTACTAAGTACAAGCCAGAGTAAAAAGCTGAGTTTTTCTCAGTTCTTGATTTTTTGTTAGGGGACAACTAAATCTTGACCTTAGTGTTACCTGCTTGACTTACAGGCCAGATCCCATCAGTGCCATCAGACAAAGGAAGACAACAGAGGAAAGCTGAATTGTCATTGAGAGAATGATAAAAAAATAATAAAATAAATAAATAAATAAAAATGTGTTGATAAGTGGGTAGCTCAAGTCCAAGAGAGCAGAGGCAGGGAGGGTGGCAAGTGTGTGACAGTCACAGGGTGAACAAGGGATTTGAAGAAAGCAAAAAGAAGGGAAAGACAGAGACAGAGGAAGGAGGACACACTCTGTTGGCTCTCAGCACGGCCCAGGGGTAATTTCCTCTCCACATGAGAAATGCATGCTGGGATATGAAATCACCTCCAAGGGAGGGTAATGATGCATTGCCAGAACCTTGGCCCTGAGGCACAGCTGTGTGGATGCGCCAGTGTTCCTGTGTGCGCGCTCACACAAATCTGTGTCCTGGCCGTCATCCCTGCCTGTTCTGGGTAAATTGCCCATTGTAGTTATTTTCCTTTTCCGAGGTGGCCTATCTGCATGTGTGTGTGTGTGTTTGTGGGAGTGCGCACCTGACCTTGGGATAATAAGACTCTGTGCCTATCCCTTTGCTTGCTATGGGGAACTTCCATCTTAAATCTGAAGCCAGAGAGGGGAAGGAAGAGCAGAGAGAAAGTGTGATAAATGTGCTTAGGGTGGCTATAATGCAGTAATAGTGAGAGGCACATCCCCTCCCAATAGATCTTAATGTTTGACCTTAATCAAAATAAGTATGAACTTAAAACAAAACAAACAAACAAAAAAGCTTCAGTGTATTTAATAGAGTTCAGCTGATTTCTTTTTGGGAACACAAGGTACATCTCAGTAAATTGGAACTTTTGTTTTAGGCTTGTCAAATTAAAAGTAACATTTGCAAATTACAATCCTTAACCAAAAAATTATATTTCATATTTTTATTAGCTTTAGGTGGAATTTATCATAATTAATTGGAAGAAAATCTGGAAAACATTAGTATGCATATAAAAAAAAGAAAATATAAACGTGTTTTTCTTTTATGAATTGAGTTCCTAAAACAAACTTTCATTTATATTTAAATTTTGCGTGAATTACTTGTATAAACGTCAACGACATAAGGTTTTTCTACTTTCCTGTTAATTTTATATTTGTTACATTTTCAATCAGCGCTTACAGCAGCATTTCAAATGTTGGTCTCCTCTTGTATTTCCTGTAGCTGAAATAAACCAAGATAAACCCAGATTGCCAAAAGACTGTCAGTGTTTCGTAATGTGCCATGTCCCATGGTAGACTGACCTGGACTCTTCAAAATGTTAAAACAGAGTATGTTTTATCGTGTTTGGCTTACTGTTATTTGCTGGAGTCTTACCATCCAATATGGCAGCCTGAATGAACAACCAAACATGCTGTTTCCTTTTTTAAACAACTTTTGTCCTTCCTCCCTTGTAGTGAAAATATCTGGGGGCCTTTTTCCTTTAGTTACAACTTTGACATGAAAGATTATTATCAGATTGACCTATTGGCGTGGTTTGTTCACTGAATAGAAAATAGATCAGACTGTTAGTGTCCAACCCACTGATCGATGATCAATGATCATGGTTAATCAAATATAGAATTTTCTGGCTTCCAGTCACCAGCTGATTTCTTTGTGCATCTTTATTATTTACAGAATTTCTATACGTACAGCAGCTAAACATCAATTTCTTATTTCTTGTGATGTGTTGGTAAACAACCATAATCTGCTTATAATTATAATTACTTCAATATTTGAAGGTAGTTAATGACATTAAGATTCATTTTATCTACATTCAATCCTCTTTACATACATTTTCAAAAAAAAAAAAAAAAAAGACAGGAAAGCACACATTAAATAAATATTAATACACGATTATACCACTCTGTCATGCTTAGCGATTTTGTGTGGGGAAAATGCCTTCCATTCCTCTTCCTCCTACCGTCCCCGCTGCTGGCCTGTCTGCTGCCTCTGATGGTATTTGGAAGGGATTATATGAAAATGTCACAGCAGCAGAATTACTGTATATGTTCTCACCACACTGTGCTTCATCTTGCTACCTCTTAAGCTCTCACTTGAGAGCATCATAGCCTGGTGCTTACATGTTCCCAGAAAACGTTACACTGTCGAAACCCAGTCGCAGCCATAAGAGTAAATGTTCATTTTAGTCAACAGTCATACCTTACATATAAATATGGATTGAATTTGATGAAAAAGGTTATAATAGTTTTAATGTTTTGAGTTAAGCATAATTTAAACATATTTGATGAAGTTATAGCTGTGTTTTCTTTTCTTGGTGTGCTTGTGGCTGTAGTAAAGCATTAATATATGTTGCAGATACGTTCACCAGTTTATTTCCATTTACTACAATCTTTTTCTTTAAGCAAAGTTTTCTGGCAAATATGCTGCAGTTGTAAAAGTCTTTGGACAGGGGTGCAGATTTAAAGGTCAATGAGTTGTGCATCTCTTGGGCTGGAAAGGGATGTTGACCTTTCAGCTAAATTGCTTGCTGAAAATCAAGCACTGTACCTCGTAGCCGGCTGATAAAGTACTGACCAGCAAAATTAAAGCCGGATTTGACAGAGGAGTTCGACAGAAGTTAATAGAATCAGCACATCTGGAGCCATTAGGTTTGTTAAATAAATCCTCAGAGAAAGAGAGGGGGGGGGAAGGTTCATTATTGTTGCCGTGTTCATTTAAAATTATAACTCTGGCAGTTCCTTGTTGAAGATAATCACATTTATCTGTGCAGCTGTGTCGGTATTCACCAGCTGCAGTGGCACAAAAGCACCTGCACTTCGCAATTATCTCATAATACATCCCTGTGGAAGTGTGCACACTAAAATAAAACACTTAATGCCCACTCACAGTGATGCACACATGTGCCCACAGAAGCTCGAGTCAATATTTGCTGCGGTCTAAATTTCTCTTTGTCATGCTCATTAAAGGAGCCTGGCAGGTATGATGGCAAACAGTTTACAAAAATGAAAGCTTGAGATCAGCCATGGGAAAAATAAGTCATCCATATTTCAGTTTGCATGTTTCATTCATCAACACATCAAAAAACAACTGGACCTTAAAATAAGATAATTACAACCTCAGATGAGTGTTTATATGTGGCATATTACACTGTGACTTTTTTTTTTTTTAAGTGTGTGTGTGTGTGTGTGTAGTCCTTGGCTTAAACATAAAAGAGCCATAACTTAGCAAGCAGACACTCAGTATTACTATGGTCTACCTCTGGGTGTGAACAAAGCAGCGAAGGCCTCTTAAGTGATGAGGCTTCAAGGTCGAGCCTCTTGAGCAAAGGGTTCTCTAAAACATAATATGAAGCTCTGAAACTGAAGTCTTGCCACTACAATGGTCTGAGTGCAGATACTCTTAGACAAAAGATGCATTTATAGTTGAACATCACTGTTAAGGTACATCTTAGTTATTTAGAACACCATAAAAATGTCAATTTACTTCACTATTAAAGTTAAAATTTGTCATGCATTTGTGTTAAATTCTGGTTTGCCTCAGTTAATACCGAGGGCAACAAAAGATCCTTAAAGGAACTGACTGGTGACACTTATGCAAGTAAGCATATTAATAGAAAGTTGAGTGGAAGGAAAAAGGTACTTTTAAAAGAAGGTAGGCAAGAAACCTGCTATAGATTGTGAAGCAAAGGCAATTTGAGAGTTTGGGATAGATTTGCAAAGTGTGGATTTTAAATGGAGTTTGTGCTTCAAAAGGCATATCCAATAATGTGGGCTTGTCAGCTTTATTTCTTTGGTAAATATTCAGAAAGATACTGGGATTTTTAAGAAGTCATAATTATACATGGGATAAGTAATGGATTTATGTAACGTATAAGGTTCTCTTTGACAGTTTAATTGCCAAAATAATGCCAATAATCAGAAGCTAAAATTAATCCATTTGTTTGATATTTACTGTTCTTCATAAATGAGAATATGAAGAAGTATAAAGAACGAGTACAGAATAATTTCTATACTTTCAGAACTTAATAGAATAAGTTCTAAAGTACATTTATCCACAGATATATACTTTAGAATACATTAAAATTAAAAATGTGTTTTAAGAAAAGCTGAGCCATAACATGCCATTTTTTTTAAACTGGCAATATCACAGGAACACATAACTAAATACAATTTAAACATGATGTATAGTAGCAGACTTCTACATCGAGGCTTCAGTTCCAAAACTGTCTGGCCTAACCTGGACCCCAATTATTTAGCAGTACATTACCTAACCATCATCTAGATAGTTAAAAATGTTTAGTATAACAAGAAGCTTTGCTTTTGACTATGTGGGAAAAAAAAGGGTTGATGTGCAACATTATTTATTTTCATTCCAAGAATAAATTCCTTGTGATGCAGAAATTAAATCACTGAGTCATGAAAAAAATAACACTGACGCATCCCAAGAGTTCTGACTTGATTTAGAAACACTCCTCCAAATGTATCCATCCCTCTATCTCTATTCCTCTCCTCTCTCCATCCCACCATAATACCTCTGCAAGCAGAGACCTCCTGACAGTGAAAATGGGTGGAGAGGTGGAGGCATTCATCCAGCATCTGAAGTGTTTTCTCCCTTTGCTTTCAGTCTAAACACACGGTTCTCCTACACTCCCTCCTGCTGTCCTTTGTGTCTATTTAGGTGGCAGGTCTCTTCTTTTCTTTAAATCCCCTCACTTCTATTCCTCTCTTTGTCTCCATCAATCCTTTCTCATTCCTCCTCGCTGCACACTGTGAAGTAATTCTATCATGCAACAATAGTCCAATGTGTTTGTCTGAATCTGTGTGTACATTCCTCTTTGTGTGCATGTTTTTCCACCTCATATAATCAACAAAGCCCACTGTGTCAGCCAGACACATGCTTTGCTGTGTGTCGTGCCAAACACTGGTCTTGATCGAATGATTACAGGAGTGGAGTGAAAGACAAAAAAACAAAAAAGAAAGAAAAATGGTGAATTGAGAAAAAGAAGCAGGGCAGCCCCTCCTCTGAGTCATTAAATAGTGTTGGTATTGTTTCTGCCCCTTTAGTGAAGGTGTGAGTGTGTTGAATGCTGCCTGTGCTTCCATGGTCATTCACTCTAGCAGCTACAAGTAAGTGAATTCATGCGTGATCGCGTTTGCTTTTCCCAAGTGTGCATTTTGTACATTTTGAGTGCTGCTTGCATCAGTTGGTTGATTTTTGCAGTCTTGAAATGCCATTTATTAATGCCTAGGACTGAATTTTATATACGCTTCTTATCGCATTTATTTATAATGAGCACCACAGTGACACAGTCCCGATTTTAATTAGTTATTTGATAATATATGCAATAAACTGCAATCATTCATGCTGCTGTTATTGTTGCCAAGTTCAGCTGTGGGTTTTCACCTTATTGTTTCATAGATGCTAAACAAGCTGCAAGCTGTCACGGAAGCATTGCTCCAGCTAGGTAGTAATTTCCTTCCTATTCCATTTTGTGTATTACTTTCACTTTGCAAGGATGAGTGAGCTGTAGAAAATAAAAGTTTTATTACCAAATGATACCACTTCAGAGGATGCAGTCATTTGTGTCATTGAAACATTGCTCAGTGAATATCAGGCAAGCACCAAATAAACAGACAACTCTGATCATTTGAATCAAAGAGGTGGAAAATGAAATTTCATAGCTGCCGTCAAGCATTTTTTTTTTTTAGAAAAAGTGTTGAAAATGTGCTGGCATAAAGTTTGCCATCCTTATATTATTTATTTATTTATTTATTAACCTGGGGAGGTAATGGAGTGTTTAGTCTGTTATTTTGTGTGATCTCAGTCACCTTGGTATGTCTGTTCACAGCTGCTGTTTTAATTGTCATAACTAACTTTAAAATGCTGTGGGAAATTTTCAAAATCAGTCCTGCTAAGGGTAAAGTTGCTGTTTGCCCTTATAATATACAATTATATGTATTTACTACAGTGCAACTACTGTATTAGATATGCTGTATCTAATACAGTGTTTCTAATAGTTGCAGATAACGCAACTATATGCATTATCTGCAGTTATTACTGAATTTCACGATAATATAAAATTTAAATCATCAAAACTTTTTCTTTGGTAGTTATGCAATACTCTCCACATCGGCGTACAAATATGCATTTGGAGGGAGAATAGTTAAATGTAGGTCCAGCGTAAAGCACTTTGAATGGTCAATACAACTGGAAAAGCACTACATATGTTCAGTTTGTTTAAAGGTTTGCCGTTTGATACCAAAGATTAGCTTGAATCTATTATATTAAATGCTTTAATTTCCCCCATATTTTTACTAATCTGCCTCCATAAATTCAGATGATGTGATGAAAATCCATGTAATCAAAAACATACCTGGAGTGTTGCTTTTACTCACTGAATTAGTCGTGGCCACTATTCAAAGGTGGCTAAACTTCTGCTCATAAAACAGCTGCCTAAATTCCCCAAATCTGCTTCGACCTCCAGACCTCAGCCAGTTGTAAGTAAATATGTTTTTTTTTTTTTTTTTTGGTCATAACAGCTGAAGGTAACAGGTACTTTAAATGGCACTATGTGCCAGGAGAATACATTATGACCCCATGTTTAAGACTAGGCAGGAAACTTTCCCTTTTGAGAAAGTTTGTAGTTTTTTATTTAACCTTTATTTAACCAGGAAAGTGGCATTAAGATTAAAATCCTCCTTTCCAAGGGAGTCCTGTATTATAGTGGCTTAGGTTATCATGACATTTAAGCTGCTGGAGGATATACTGACCAGTTTTCTTCCACTGCTCTGCAACTATATGCATTATCTGCAGTTATTACTGACTTTTACATTATCTTCTTCCTCTACTTTCCTATCCATAGACATTACATTCTGTTCCAATTTGACACCTTCACAGATGAGGTAATGAGGTAGATGAGGAAGAGATGAAATCTACTGTAAATCTCTGCATAGACCCACTTTTTTGCATGGTGGCTTGGGGTGACATTTGTTGTGAATTGGTGCTATACAAAGAAACTTATTTAATAAAAGAAGCCAACCATGTGCTGGCATTTACAACTGAGGGATTGCTATAAGTGTTCAGCTTCTTCACATGTAGGCCTTGTATTTCTTTTGTATTTCCACTAAGTTACACTGTTATTAGTAGGGATGCGAGTCAATATCCACAAAGAAGAAGTCACAATGGATCTTATCAAATCTGACTATTAATCTTTGTAAATACAGCCTTGGGTATAAATCTACTGTTGGGCAGGGATGAATGTTATTTTGTTATTTGTTATTTGAAGGGAGTTGTCAAGACTCATGGCCATGACCATATATTTCAGCAAGCGCATACGAAAGAAGAGCTCTTCGGATTGAAGAGAGGATGAGGAGAGTGATGAGTAGCAGTCTGAGAGTGAAATTTACCTCATAAAATTACCCCTACTCAGCCAACACTCCTCGGCAGGTCTCCCAGCACTTAGAGGAGCATTTTTCTCCAGAAAGATTGGAGTTTGTGTCAGACATCTCCTTTGACTGCCAGTAGGCATCCCAGTCGAAATGGTCTGTTAGGTTGATGGTCTGCAAGTAGTTTCCATCCATTTAAAGCGTAACTTGTCACAACTTTTACCTTCTCCAGAAGACAGTCTGTGAAAGCTTTCCAAACATTCTTTACATAGAAAATAATAAACTAAAAATTACTTTGCTTTCTAGGCAGCTTCTTTCTTGCCCTTCTGTTATTTGCAATTTTGTCAGTGAAAATTTAAACTCTTGCTCATGTTTGCACCACAATTCCTTCAACACCTTAGCTCTTGTGAGATTTCAGAGCAGCACTAAAGTGACAACACTTTGAAGCTTTCAGAAGTGAATACTCTCATGTTAAGTTATGTTTTGTTGTAGTGTTAAGAATTAAAACCACTTAGCTGTTCTGGACGTGTCCATTTAATAATTTACAAATATCCCCTCCAAAAAAACAAACAAAAAAAACAAAACAAAACTAAGCACGGGATAAAAACCTCGTTTGAAATGAAACTTGTTTTGAGAAGTTGATGATTGTAATTTTACATGTGTATTTCCCAGTCATCACTGTCAGAAAAAAATCTAAGTTTTTATTTTTGTTCGATTGAAAAATGCAACCTCAAAGCACTTTGAAACTATTTTCTTCCATTTTAGGATGTAATCACAGTGATTGTGTCTTGGACTCAAGTGTAACACTGAATGGATGCAATGTTCGACCCACAGAAAATGGAACACTTAAGCTGCCGAGCTGCTAATGTGGTGTAAATGTCAGTCTCGGCCAGCTATCTGTTTCCACTTCATCTTTATCCTGCCATTGTTATTATTCTGCTAAGGCAACAGACACGCCAGAGGTCTGTGTTTATTGTTGTTTATCTTTGGGCCTGTTTTGAGCAAGATTGTGCAAAACACTGACAAGTCAAATTTCATGAAATATAGGCTGTAGAAGGGTAGAAGCTCTGTGCATTGTGTAAGATTTACTTGTCCAATGTAAAAGTAGGTTCCTCACCTCTGTCGTACTTGTCTGCTCCAGTATTGTACGTTTAACATTTAGTGAACAAAATTCATACGTGTGAATACACAAACGCACACACAGAGACGGTGCTAATATCGCGCCTGACCTTATCACTGTGATATTCACTTGACAGACTAATTCTGGATAATTTGTGCTTGCGTGACGTACATGGACACATGCTGACACTGAAGAACCTTCATTAGCGATGAGGCCTGAGGGAGCATTTACTGGACACAGACGCACACATCTTTATTGGCCGGAAACACTCATTAGCATTGTCACAATGAAATAGCTCACCTTTTTTTGTTTGCCACTCAACGGCCAGTTCAGATGATTGTACAACCTTCCAAATCAACGGACAGTGGGTTAGTAATTTCTGAGCAATCTTCTCTTCATTTGCCATCTTAAACTAGGTCATGCAGTCTGATTGAGTGTGTAAGATGGGGATTTGATTGGTCAATTTTGCCATAATTGTTCCCTGATATGTGATTAGTTTAAAGACTCATCCTGGTCTAAAGGAGACTTGATTTTGTCACTTTAGAATTTGTGAGAATAGAAAAACGAAAATCAGCTTCCCACAGTCCTCTTGTGATACCATTAGCAAGGAAAAAAAATGGGTGCAAATATGCAGAAAGAAAAAGAAGACTAACTAGGAGTGTAAATCATTACCACTCCTCTCTTTACTGTCGTAACCAGGCTGCATATTCGCAGCAGCCTCCTCTGCATGTGGGTCTTTGCAAGCCAAGCAGTGGGGACGAGGAGGAATTTCATCCTGTTGAAGTCACACAACTGTTTTGATGTTCAAAAAGAAACATCTTTCTCCTTTGAAATTGTTCATTTCATACTGGTAACAGATACTATTCACTTGAATGTCAATGGATTTATTTTTTCCGTTCTGGTCAACATAACAGGATTTCATTCTTGATGGTTGTAACTACATTGTTCCTCTATTTTTTGGTTTTAATTAGCATAGAGTATGATGCGGTGTAATGGTCTAGATAACCTCTGTGTCTTTTTTTTTGACCCTTCCAAATAATGACTTGAGAGTATATTTCACCAGCCCATTGTTTGGTTGTGCAAGCATCCAGTAATTGCGCTGTGCAATCGGCGAACAGTGCCACTTGGCTGAAAATGAATGATCAGCAAATGCCGGATAATAGCTCTTTGAATGCATGTGTGTTTGTATATAGAAGAGTGTACATTTGCATGGTTTCAATACAAACACTATTTGCAAGGGCTTGCAGTTGTGCGGGTATGTGTTCACATAATTAGTGCTTTATGTGCATGTGAGTGTACACTCTGCTTAGCTGCAGTGTGTTAATAAATTCCATAGGCTGTGTAAGTGCATGTTTACACTTACACGGGGTATGTGTATATTAATGAACACCTGTCTGTCAGCTTAATGTCCTTTTCGATTAGTCCTTCAATTCTGTGTGTTCAGCTAATTGCAAAGATTTGGGCTGGTGCCTGTTTTCCTTAGGTTGGCAAATCGCTCCATGGTACTGCACACTAATGTTTCCCCCTCGACCAGCCCGAGCACTGGCAGCCTTAAATATACACAATTACACACACACACACTTACATGCATACACACAATTGGTGTATGCATGTAAGTCAAATATGGTGCAGGGTTTACTGTTTTTTTTTGTTGTTTCTGTTTTCTGAGTAAAGCAAGAAAACTCTGATAATTAAAATTGCAAATATATTATTACGGAAAAATCAGGATTTATAGATTTTATCACAGTCCTATGATAGCTGAGTTATAGTTTTATTCCATACCTTTTGTATTGTATTCCTATTTCTTTTTATTCGAGACTTATTCAAACTCCTTTGAAAAAAGGACACTTAACAAGAGTTGCAGAAGAAGTATGAAATGTTTATTGGCATTAACTCCTAAAATAATTTTTAAAAATGCATTGAGTATCCATGGATTTAAATGAATGCATTCATTTAACTTATTGAAAATTTTCAGGTTTAATTTTGGAGTTTTTATTTACATGGTGAATTTGATGTGAGCCTCATAATATATAAACTGAAGTCTTGTGCCCTAACTATGTAAGTTGCAGCTAATTTCTGTCTGATGCAGACGAGGAGGAAGAGTTTACACCAGATAAATTAGCAAAGACTTTACTTTGTGATGACCAAGTAGTTTGGCAATCATAGTGTTAGTTATAACCAAAATAACATCCCAGATTTGGACTTCAAACTACTGACAAATAAAATTTTTAAAATTGTGTTTTAACAGATTTAGAGGGACAATAACCTTATAGTGCTTCAACATGTTATTTCTATTGGTAAAGTATCAAAATTGCTCTCACTTGCTTTCTGAAAAGTAAGCAATTGACATAAATTTCATTAAAATGAAATTTTAATGAAATTTCATTAAAATGAAATTTATGCCAGCAATAAGAACAGGAAAAAAATAATTGGATTTGAATAAGCTGGCAAAGGCCAGACTGTAAATACTAGTCAATGACATAACAAATAATGCGTGACGCTATGATCAATATGTTATTAGAGGCTTTTTCTGATTTAAAAAAAAAAAAAAAAGTTTGATAAACAAACAAGTTCATGTAGGGACTGCAGACTTGCTCTTAACTAGCAAACTTGAAAGTATTCAGTTTTAACAACATGATTTGAACATCAGTATTAGTATTGTGACAAATATGAACTATACTGGTAAATGTATTTAAAAGAGAAACCATACTATATTCAGACAGGATCTGTAGTGGAGCCTGCTTGCTTTGAGACAACAGCTATCAATTATAGCACCTTGCTGCCGACCTTATCACTGGGAACAAAGATTTAATAACGGTTGCTTAAATTCTGTTCTTCATCAGCTCTTCCTTTTGCTTCCTCTTTCTGTTCCACTCCACGTAAGTCTCATTCAACACCTCTCATTCTACTCACTAAATCCTTTCTTCGCTTTTATTCAACCTCCTGAGCCTCTTATACCCAGCTGGAAGATGCCACAGAGAACGCATATTGATTTTTTCCCCCTCCCTCTCCGTCTGTGTGGTTGCTTGGAGCAGTGAGTGAAAAAGAAAAAAAAAAGAAAGAAAGAAAAAAAAAACAGAAGTCCAGACAGGGAGGGGCAGAGATAAAGTGATGAACAGTGAGGTGGTATGAGGAGACAAAAGGAAGAGAGGAGGGTGTAGAAAGTCACAGGAAGCTTTCAGTGTGTTACAGATGAGCTAAGGGGTCCACTCCATTCTCAACTTCTTTGCCTTATATTTACTTCGCCATCATCTGATTATGCGCTTTACTTTTTGTGCCTAACCTGTACTGAGCAAACAACTCGCCTTGCTTTGTCCAAATGAAGGCGTTGATGTGTGATCACCTAAATCATTTCCATCTGCCCATCATTTACAGAGCAGCTGTAGGTAAGACGTATCGGAAGAGGACGGTGACAGAAGATGAAGTGGTTTCATTGTCGCTGACTCAGATTGTTGTCCACTGTTTATTTCGGGATGGATTTCATCCCAGGTTTCCTCCACCCATTTCTGTCTATCCATTTGTCTGCCCAGCTATTACGAGCACCACATTCATCCCTCCACTCTCTCCTCCTTATTTCATTGATCCTCTTTAACTGAGGCTGTGCTATGCTATTTGTTTGCTGCTTGCAGAGTCTGCAGAGCACCAATCTGAGATTTCTTTTAAAATGAAATTGGGCAAACATCCAATATTGCGAAAAGGCTCTTCGGACACGGCAACTCAGAAAACCCAGCTTGGTTGACATTATAGTATAGATATTATTTGAGGGAATGCTTAACTTTTTTCAATGTGAACTTGAAACTTATTACTTTTAAATAATTTGCAAGGCCTCTGTATTTACTTAATGAGGTGTTGTATGGCAGAGGCCATACAACTCATTAAGGAATTGTATGACAACTCCGTAATGTATGCAGCATGATGTATTTTTGAGTCAGATCACAGCAGGTTGAGGAGACACACTGGTTTGTGCAGCTGTAATTAGCAGTGACTCTGTTGGATCTTGCTTTGACCTGGCTGTTTGGCCTGAAGCATAAAATGAAGGCAGAGACATAAATTTAAAAAGATATAAATAAATTTCAAAACAACTTCATTTCAAAAATTTAAATCAAAGGGGGAAAAAAATCCCCTGCAAAATACACACACTTTATACCCTCAGTAACCTAAAATATGCCTGTTTTATCTCAGCTAATAATGCCTAAGAAACTAATTAGGCAGTTTCATCCACCTCACCTCTCAAAGGTTATAAGAATGCAAGGATGCAGCGGGATAAAATATTTTTTTTAAATTGAGGACTGGAGGGTTCCTGCACAATTTTGAAAAGTCTGGAGTTTTATTTCAGTAAATTCCAGATCTATATGGAAAAAACAATAGTATGAAAAAAAAAGAAGACATTATTCCCAATATTTCTCACCTTTCTTCCATATATGCGGCCTTCCTTCCTTCCATATACTCATCTATTTCACCTTTCTTCCTGTAGTCAAGGGCAATCTGCTTTTTATACATCTCAAGTTGTGTTACAATCACAACAGGTCTAACAGCTCAAACTCTTTCCCAATTAGACTTATTCCTGAGTTGAGTTGTACTTTTACCTAATCCCAAGTAGGTGTTTGGCAACAATATTCATAAGCATTTGCCAGTAGGAGACATTGACAGGGCTTGTTTTCTTCACTAGATAGCATCTTAATTAACATGCACTTTTAATTACACAGAGCTGAAAAATACTTAGGGCTACTATTTGGGCATCTTTCTCTACAATCTATTAATGCGGTTGTTCATCTGTTGAATTGGTGAAATGTGTTATTGACTTGAACTGCACAATTTACTTTACCTGAGAAAAAAAAAAGCCTTGGAAATGCAAGATCTAAAGAACACATATATATATATATATATATATATATATATATATATATATATATATATATATATATATATATATATATATATATATATATATATATACATTTCTATCATAAACAGAAATGAGTTTTACAAGGTTCTTACCTCCCTCTGCTTTCTTATGTTTTCTGAATGTTTTCTATCTTCTCTGTTCAACATTTATAAAGATTGATGCTTTGGTGTTAATTAGTCTCTCTTTTGGTATGCACACTGCGATGCTGCCCATTCCTGACCCTCCAATCAGTTAACAGACACGACAGGCCTTGTCCAATCAGATTAAGGCCAGCGGGACAGGCTTCCTGTGTGGAGCTGTCAGTCAGATTCATTGTGGTCAGTGTTGATGGATGTGAATGGGCCTCCGAGACCTAAGTGATTAATGTTTAAAATGTGATTTACTATCATGCATCATATTAGGTGGGGGGGGGAAAGAGGGATAAGAGTGAGTGTTGCTCTACATAGCAACACTTGCTATGCTGAGTTTTACTATGTAGAACACAGCATTATTATTAATCCTATTGAAACATATACATTATTGGTCCTCGTTGAATTTTTAAAATTATTCATAACTGAAGGTATTCATTTACAAAAGTACTTGGGCATTTTAATCAATAGACAAAGCTGCCTGTTAACAGCTGTATCTTTTAGGCATAATTCTTTTCTTTTATATATTGACTACAACCTTTGGTATTTGTTTTACTCTGAGAAGCAGTGGAGTTATTTATAATAACAGTCAAATCAGTGTAACACTTTGCTTCGAATGTGTGCGTGAGAGAAATACTTTGTATACATGTCCTGAAGATAAACCTATTACTTGTGTAGTGATCTAATTTGTCATGGTACTGCGACTATTTATTTACTGAGCAACAACAGCATTAGAAAAGTTCCAATGTGGGATTTTTGACTCCGACACAAATCTGAGTATCTTGACTGGTACTTATTGACGTTAAAGAAATCCGATGACACTTACATGCCTAAAAAATGTTTTAACTTTACAGTGTAATAAAGCATCACATTAGCTTTCACCAGTATTACACTTAACTCACTCACCTCTGATGTTCAGGATTCTGTAGGCTCTATAATTCGTCCCTTTCATTTTTTGTTTCAAAACACACAGCATTGTCCTCATTGAGACGTATTGTGTCAGTCTTCAGAAAACTCACTTGAGACTTGCTCTAACAGAATTTGTGCTTTAATGCTAGGCTAACATTAGCCAGGATTGCTAAAAGTTAGCTGTGTTAAACACAGACGTGTGTCTCACAAGGGGTGGTGCAGAGATAATTACAGATAACAGACAAACAATAGATATCAGGAGTTGACTGAACTGTTTGCCCAGCAGTTGTTTTCACAGTTTCACACATTTTAATACTTCAAGGTTTTTCCATTATATTATTACCTAAATTTGTGTTTATTTTTTTGTTGATACAGGTGGTGTGTTTTCTATTTACTATGCTGCTTGATTTATCTGGTGATCTAATTGTGTCAAATGCTACACTGTCAAATGTGAGGAATGCTACATTCTTATGACATCATGTCTTATAATTTCGCTAAAATAAAAAAAACTAATAGACAATCGGGCGATGGGTGTAAAATACATGCTTTATGCTGTTGCATTTTAAAAGCTGTAAAATCTCCAAAACATTTTCTGGCCATATTTATTGACTCTAAATACATTTACTCCATGTAGTCGACATTAAACTTTTATTCCACTGGAAGACACAATGTTAATCTTTTGGGTGATTATTTTGTTCGGTGATGTACCCCCGTCAAGGGGCACAATGATGTTTCAGGGTTACGTTCAACTGTGCCAAATAATGTAGTAGTGCAAGAGTTTGGAAGATTGGTTTTGAAAAGAGAGACATATTGTAGTAGAAATTATTTTTCAAAATCCTGGACAACAATGATTGTATTTTATTTAAAACCCTTAACTTTCTAATCTGTGTAATACCCTTTTTCATCCTTCATTCTCTAAGTGTTGTATGTTGACCTGAAAAAGCCTAACACTCATAGAATCTTCTTCACTTTGTGCCCATTCCAACACTGTTTTTAGCTCCACCCTTTCTCCAACACTGTCCTCCCTTGCCACCTGCCTTTTCTACTTGCTCTTCTAAAAGTGCTCTTCTGCCACACCTAATTTTTTATTTTTTAACTAAAGTATTTTGCTCCATCACGCCTCCGCACGCCTCAAGACATTGCAAACATTCCCATCTCACTGGGAACACAGAGCTCTGTGCGGCATCAGAGGCTGACTTCATTTTCATTCCCACTAGTCTATTGAGAACGCAAACCTCAAAGCGTATGCTATAAGATGATAGTTATATAAAGAATGTGCCACGCAGGAAGCAATGCATTGTGATGCAGATTTCTCAGAAGTAATCTGAAATGTTTGTTCCAAACTTTTTTCACAACTATATGTTATGCAATTGTTGCTCTCTTCTGGCTGTTTTTTTTTTTTTTTTTTTTGCCTGCTGCTGTTTCATATCAGTGGCATGTCACCTGGGTTTGCATAAACCAATGCTATTGTTCTTATTGGCACCTGTGCAAGCATGACGGGCCTCTTGTTTGAGGGTTAGTTTCCTTTTTTTTAATATACCCCTTCCTGTCAGCTTCCTCTTGCCAGATGAACCCCTAAACGCTCTGGTACTTGCATCTACTCTCTCTTTCTAATTCTCCCTCTGTGTTTCACTCGCTCTCTTTTCCTTTCCTCTGCTCTTCCCCGCTTGCCATCTCCATCCCTACCAGGGGTTTTTAATTAATGGCGAGCCATGATGCTTATCTTATCAGCAGATCACTCTGCTTTCTATTAACTACACTGACAGAGCTGAAAGGCTGTAGGGGATGGATGACACGCACACGCAAACACACGCAAACAGCAGGACACATCAGCACATCTCCCCATGGTTGCATTCTCTTAAGTCAAGACACAAATGAATATAAATAGATCTGCAAATACACAAACACTGAAAGTATAGCAGACACCAATGGGCACCGATGCAACTATGCCCACAAAAAAAAAAAAAAAAAAAAAAAAAACACATACACACATAATGATGCTGTCTTAAACTTGCTACACACCCATCAGACACACATAAACAAACAACCTGCCCTGATGTTATCTGGCTCTGTGATTTAAGGAGACCTGTTTGAGGGTCTCTCCTCCTAAATCCCTTAAACGCCTTGGGAATCCCTCCTCCTCCTCCCTCACTCTCCTTCAGTCGTGTTTTCGTGCTGAAAGAACACTTATCATTTGGCAGATAAAGAGCTGTCCACGCTGGAGCTTGCTTTATCTTTGAGAGCCATGTTTACTCCCTGTGAATGTGCCGCTTTTTGCAGACATTTCATAAACCGCACTCGCTTGATCCGCCAGAAATGAGAGCGCCGGGGCTTTATTTTCCCGCTGGATGCAAAGTTTCACATCGTCCTTTTCCCCATCAATTTTCACTCTCTAGGCAGGTCAGATCGCCCTTTTTTTCATGTTTGGGTGAGCTGGGCTTGGGGGTAAAACAAATCATTATAGCTTGATGGGAATTACAGAGCCCACATTTTGTCACAGAACTGTAGCCACAAAGGCAGAAACAGCAAAAATCAATCCTCAAACACTTCAATCGATGAGGGCTGTGAAGTTTCAGCATACGTTTTTTCAAATCACTTTAAAAGTAGTGACCAATGGGCAGAGCAGTTATTGGAGAAAATATTACACTAGGTGGAGGTAACACTGCCGTGTGTGTGTGTGCGCACACTTATAATTTCCTCATTTAGGGGCCTGTAGCAAAACAATTATTAGCGCAGGATAACACAATAAAGCAGGCCATTTCCTGAGTACTACCAAGGGACAAAACATTTATTTCACTTTGTCCACTGTGTTCAGAGATGTGTAAACTTCTAATAGCTGAAAGTACAGAACATAACTCAACCTGCCCCCTCAGCAGACACTCTTCTAGCACATACTGTGCTCCACAATTTATTTATTTATTTTCTTTATATTTTTTTGGTTGGGTTCTTGCTCATATAACAGTACATTTCTAATTACGCAGGCAGCAATTAGCTTGTTCCTTTTGTAGTTCGGAGGTATTTCACCAAAGTTTTTGGGGTTTTTTCTTCAATAAGTAGTGTACACAATTATGTTCTTGGCTTGCCCACTTGTTTCCTCTTGCTTAACACATCAAATGAATTTTACATTCGTGTTCCAGAAGCAAATATGAATCAGAAAATTATCATGTTTGTTTTTAGGTAATAAGTTGTATGTCTTTCCTCTGAGGCCTTTTTTGAATGAAGTCCTCATCTTTGATCTAAGATGGAGCTGAGGAAACAGCATGAGTTGTTGTGTTGAAGTCGCTACCTGTTTAACCTGATGGGCTCATTGTTTTATCTATCATCTCCTGTGTGTAGGATGGAAATGAGCGTGTTTTGGTAGACTGCTCATTCATCAAGCACCGTCTGTGATTTAAATCCCACTGTGTTGCTTTCTTTAAAGCACTCTCTTTTAAAAATGCATTTGTTTGACTAAAGAGAGAAATAGAGATTTTTCTTTTTTTTTTTTTCTGTCTTTTGATTTCCTGAGTCTCCTTGTGAGTGCTGTGTAAACATGGGAGTGAATAGCTGAGTCTCCAGCTTTTGTGATGTTGGGAGGAAAATCTGTGAATCACTTGGACCTGTCTCAGGTAATCTCTTGTGTTTCAGTTGGATGCCTTGTTAATGTGCTAAAGAAATCAAAGTGCCTCTGTCTGTTGCTCCGCAGAGAGTTTGGGTGGAGAGATCCGGAGCTGCCAGAGGTGATCCAGATGTTACAACACCAGTTCCCATCGGTGCAGTCCAATGCTGCAGCTTACCTGCAGCATCTGTGCTTCGGAGACAACAAGATTAAAGCTGAGGTATGCTAGTTTTGTCGGGTGTGTGCGCGCTTGGTGTCTTTTAGTTTTTGGTGAAGTTTTGATAACTGATGCTGCATAGACAGGTAATCTAAAATGAATGATAAAACACCATAAAAATCTGTTGACAAGGAAACAAGGGAATGCCATCTTCTAAAGATTACATAGAAAAAGCATTGGATGTTTATTATTCACCAGTCAATTCTCTCGTAATGTTATACATAATAACACTTAACACAATTTCCATGCTGAAAATGTACATTTTACTGAACTGGATATATTGAAACAATAAGGTTCAATTGAATCTAGAACTGGTGGCTTGTCTCCCAGAAGCAATTTCTTTAATATTCTTTAAAACAGCCTTTAATAAAACTGGAGGTGCTAAAACCCAATCATACTGCCTCATTCAAATTCTCTAAATTTCAGATCTCTAGCTCTCCAACCCCTGTTATTTCTTAATATACTCTTAGCACATTAATCTCCCTCTCATTCAGCCTCAAGCATTTGATTCACCAGTAAATGTAGGGAGGGTCATTGATGCCTTTTTTCTCAGTATATAAAATATATTTTTGCGAAGAATGCCTATTTCATTAGAAATAAACCAGTTGCAGCTCACTAATCTGTTATGTGTGCTGCACTGACTTTATTTATTTTTTTACAAATATGGTTATCTGAAGTTGTGTATGTACAACTGAAAACAGATGTTTACATACACAATAAAAAAAAGAGATGCAAGCTTTTTTCTCAGTGTCAGACTTGAAAATGTGACAAAACTTTTTTTATAATTTAAGTCTGTTAGAAGGAGTGGCATTAGTTCTGTGTCCTAAATGACAACAAAAAAGGGAGAAAGCTTCTCAGAAGTCTCACAATAGTCTGATTTTTGGTTCTGGTAAACATTTTGGAAAAGTCAGGTATTCACATCTCTTTTCTGCACTGTTCATAGGTTTTCTGTCCTTGAGATTTGGGGGTCTGCAAAACATTCCCTTTTCTGTTCTTAAGTCACTGTACAACTAATTTGGTGGTAGACTTGGGGTCACTATCCTTTTAGAGGACCTATTTATGTCCAAACTTCAAGTATCTGACTAATTGTTTTGAAATGTTGTCTCTTACAAAGGCTTAACATCTTTGTCTTTGCTTTTGCAAAATATTTGAAGGCCTATTAATTTTAAACTTCAGAGTTTAAAGAAAGTGTTAAAAATTATTTGTGTGATGTCAGATAGTGAGGAAACACTTTTTTATACGGTGTACCTGTAAATAGCCAATGTCAGTTGTAAATAAGCATTAGGAAGATTCTATAATTACACTTGATATAGTGATTATATTTAAAAACAGTGGAAAATAAGTTAAAACCTTTGATGAATGAAAGAAACTTGAACACATAAATTGGAAGATATAGCTTCAATTCATTTACTAATTACTACTGCCCACCTACACACATTCAGACATTTTCAGGTACAAAAATGTGATCACTTTTAATGCATCACATTTCATTACACTCCCACACACTGTTCCTTACTACTCTGAAAGAAACACGAGTATTTTTTCTTTATTAATTTTTTTAAATTGCTGTAATTACTGCTGGAATTCAATTATTTAATCCAACTTGTTTAAATGACTTTTGTGTGCATCTTCCTAATACGTTCAGAGGCAACAGTGCCATTCACCATGTTTGTGAAAGATGAGAAATATTTTTTAGTATGAATAACATACATTGCATCTGTAACAATGCAGTCTTTGTTGCATGTTGATAAAAAACAAACAAAAACAAACAAACAAAAAAAAAAAAACAGATAACCTGTCACTGTCCTACACCAAGTTGAGCATTCAGGTTCACTCATCTCGCGAACAGACATTAATTAAAAAACATCACATTGACTAATGAGCGCCAAGCTAGTTATGGCATATTAATTTGGTTAAAGATCCATCCAATGAGTGGCTACAAGAACATAAATCTCTGCTGTGATGTCAGTGAAAATTCTTTGGTTTACAAAAGCAAACTTTACCCTGAAAATAAACTATTCCAATGACTCTTTTAACTTTAATCTTTTAATCTTTGAGCTTCCTTATATATAAAAGATTAAGTTGTATTTCTTAAAATACATTTTAGGAAATAACCTGCACCTCATCTTGGTGTAGATCCAGCAAATGCAGTGAAATATAATTTGTAAAACTTGATGCTTCTGTGTAATTAAAAGTTTCTAAATATGCCCCTTATGTTGACTGAATCTAGACCTACTGTCAAGATTTTAACCAGGATTAAAGATTCAAAATTTATGTCATTTTCTTTGAGAAATTTCTTGTAAAAGGTTAGGCCATGAGATCCTTTCTGAGGTAAAGTCAAACAAAATCCCTGTTTACTGTACAATAAACACAAATAGCCTGTAGACGTTTGTACAGGTGATTTGTGGGATGGTTAAGACTGAATCGCAAATTTAACCGAACCTGTGACCACACCTATTATAAATGGCCTGCTTTTTACTTGCAATTTGAACAAAAAAAAAAAAATCAGACTGTGTTCTTTTCAGTGATAATTCCCTTCTTTTTTGTCTCTGTTCAAGAGAAAGACAATGATTGTGGTCTTTGCTGCTGGCAAAAATTTAACATAGAAAGAACTTCCATTGATTACGTAGATTAGAAAAACTCGAGCAACTCGGGTAAATTGAGTTTTAACACACCTTGTCCCAGTTGACTTTTAAAGCATTTTTCACAGCTTTATAATGAAAAAAAAAACACACAAAAAAAAAAAACTGCATAAATAAAACACAGATCAACATAATTCGTAGCATTTGGAGCCAGTGGAAGTGTGTCCGGTGTGTCCGATTTACCCAGCCCCAGTAGCAGCAGCAGAACCTTCGGCAGAGCCATTTCTGGTCCAGCTGCCTGTGAATGTCTGGTCCTGCAGCAGCTTTTGAACTCTGTTCACAACTTCCTGCTGGACAAGAAACCACCAATCACAGGACGGACACTGATCTCTGCCAGGCCGGCTGAGCCGCCCTTAACATCGTAACAGGTTTTCTAGGCTCTCTGTACGTCTAACAGTTTTTATTTCTGGCTGCTCAATCAGTCAGTTTCAGTCCAAATGTTTCATGACAAAATACAGAGCAATGTGAGCTGGGGATTTGTGGGATTCCTTTAAATTTGGCCAATTAAAAGGATAAAACATGGCAGAGTTACCAGTGCCTGAAATTCATGTTCTTAGGAATTATAAAAACATTTAATAAGCTCAACTTGACAAAACCTGAGACTGATGCACTTTCAGTAATACTTTTCTAACAAATTTGTCAGATCATAATTTCTTGGTTAATGTCAAGTTGTCATAACAAAGACATTTTGAATATTGTCAAGTTTGTGTTAAAAGTGTCATGATTTACCGAATGACACTTTATGACAACAGTCATAAATATTCATGAAGACTCAATCATGTTCATGACATGTGTTATGTCATGTTTATGACTGTGTCATGACAATCTTTATTCCAAGTGTTACCTACTTTTGTCTTTGACCCTGATCAAGTAAAACGTCTGCTTTGAAAAGAGAAGCAAAGAGCTATTTTTTTTTTCCTTTTATTACATTATTTCTTAAAACAAATAAGTAAAATCTCTGTGTTAACTTTTCAAAGCTATGAATTTTCTTATTGGAGATCTGAAGACTCTTTTGTGTCCTGTCCTCAGAGCCTTATTGGGCAGCTGTAGGTGAACACTCAGGTTGCCCCAGTTTAGAATTGTCAAGAGAGAAATGTTAGCCAAGAGTCAAAAACCCAATTAGCCCATGGATGAAAGACACTAAAAAGCAGTTGGCCTTGGAAAAATATCAAGGAAAGGAAAAAAAAACCCTCTTGATTTCAGCAAGGATGCCAGAAGATGATGCTATTCAAACTTTTTACAGCCTTGTTTTGGATTGTCTTCAGAAAGAAAGCTATCTGACCAGTCCTTTAGGACCTGGATGATTTAAACATGTCCTAGTTATTGAGAAACTGCTTTATGTTAAAATCAACAAAGCCGTTGGTGTCATTAAACAAGACACCAAGTTTTATATTTAATTTTGTGCTGTGATTTCAAATGTTTTATTTTACAAAATAACTTTATATATATACATACAGTATATTCTCTGGTCATGTCATATTTTATATACTTACTATGCATAGTTCACATGTAACATCACGCTTCCATAAACACACTGACAGCCTTGTTGGTGGGCAGTTGCTATGGCAACGATAAACAAACCACAAGCTTAGAACAAGCTCTCACCTATTCCTATCTAACTTACAAAAAAATTGTATTACAGCTGTCATTCAGTCACAATTATTGAGTACTGTACTCACGTGTGTGTAAAACTAAAACAAATGTCAGATATTTACTTTAGTACTTATTAGCAAACTAGCTGCAACATGTGTGCATGTTACCTTCTGTACTCACCACAACATTGTTATTCACATAAAGAGTTCCTTTGCAAATCCATCATGTGTTAATGCAATCAATGCGGGTCTATCCCAACAGCAGTGATTTACTGTATCTTTCACTTGCACATTGGTCAAGAATGTCCATATATGTTCTATCTGTTGGTCTCAAAGCCACAGTTCAGCTATACTTTGTGCTGCACTTGCCTACCAAGATGACGTGAATCACTTCCAGTTCAGATTTGTGGGAACTGTCTGTAGAGATGAAAGAAATTCAATAGTGTCATTAGTTTTGAGCAGTACTGTGAAATTTACAGAACTTTGTGACACATGCTAAAGCTATCTCAATGGTCTTCGATAGAATCCTTTTTAAAGCATTCTGCTGTCCCAGACTCTGCACCATGTTTTTCTAATTTCCATGCTTTATGCTTGCTCCATCTCTGATTCCGACATTCCCACCTGTCACCTCTGCTAACTGTTACCAAGCAATGTTGTCGCAATGGGTTACCGACAGGTGTGAACCTCCGCTGAACAGCAGAAGACAAAGACAAATCAATATGCATCTCTAATCTCTGTTGGATGAAATAGAATAAAAAATGCACGTTTTGGCAGTTCTTTTAGCTTTTTGCTAGGTCTTTTCCTAAATAATGTATTAACCCTGCCACAAACATAAAGAGGACACAAGTAGGTATGCCTAGATGAGCAAATTCTTATGTCAGTCATAATTTAAAAAAAAGACAAGTTCCTTAATTTGGGTGTTTTATGTAATAAAATTACATTAAATGTGTCCTGCTTTGTACAAAAAACACCCAACAGGTTCTACACTGTCATTTATGCCATTAAGAAAAACAGAACAGGTTAAAATAGAAGCTTTTTAAATGGAATTTAAGGTAGAAAAAAGCATTCAGTGGCAATGGCAGCTACTACTTGTATCACTTGATTTAAATAATTATCAGGACATTTGACCAGATATATAAAAGCAAATATATCAGAGAAACTGCATAAAAATAGAGCCATTTCAGATACTGCAAATGTCATCTAGCCCCCACCCACCCGGACATAAACTGAAGAACACCACATTCTCCTTTGTGGTGATTGACTCGCCATGTCTGCCTGCACTAATTTTGTTTTGTCTCTTGTCCTGTTGTCGATATACTAACGGTACTTACTACTATCTTTCAACCACATTGAAAGGCTTTTTTCATCCCGCCAACATCTTTAAACTTCTCCCTTCTCCTTTTCCTGTTTTGCACCCCGGATAGCTTTTTTTCTGCCACTCCATCCTGTAGTAAAGTGCACTACGAGTGGTAGTCTAAGATTTCCAAAAAAAAAAAAAAAAACGCGCCTGAGTGCGTTCTCTTAGGAGCGTGTGCCCAAGCCACCTGTGTGGGAAGGGAGAGCAATAGGAGAAGAGGTGAAGGAGCAGAGGGGCACCTAATCAGTGCCGTTACTCTGTTATTGATTATTTCATGCTGTTAAATATAGAAAACACCAACTGGGAAAAAAAAAATCTATTGGGGGTTTTGACACCCCCACTGGTGCAGCGCCCCTATGCGTTGCATAGGCTGCAGACCCACTTTTTGTGCCACTGATTCAGAACAGTTGGTAAACAGTTAGCAATTAGTAAATAACTGAAGCAAAGTTACTTCTCTAAAATTAATCTGGCTGAACATCTTGTCTTATAAAGTTGCATTTAAAAGAACAACGTTTGGAAAAATATCCAGTGCCAAATAAGTGTAAAAATCACATCCATTGGGAGTTCATCATCTTATTGGTTTTGATTTTTAATATTTTCGGTCACAGTAAAGACAGACACTTCATTTCCACAAATCACACAATTCATAATATTGCAAACAGATTCCTTAATTTCATTATATTAATAGTCACATTTTTAAAAAGCAGTGTTCATGACAGCTTTACAAAACAAGACCAGCTGATCAGTAATCAGTACTGATTACTGGCATGCAGGTGTAAAGCAGGAAGCAAGAAGCATTAAAAGTATTTGAAATTTGGATTGACCTAAAATGCTCAACTGAGTGGGCAGCAGCATTTATAGATTGAGTTTAAAGTTTTATTTGAAAGTGCAACTCTATGCAGGATAATGACCTGTTTAACATCTGACAGTTGATTTGAAAGTGGCAACAGTGAGGAAATGCCCTCATGCTAATCAGATTTTTTAGTTAGGTGGAAAATGACTGTATTTTAACTGGGCAGATCAGGAGTAAACCTTACTCAGCAGTTTCAAGCACAGCATTTTTATTTGGTTCTAATCTCCATAAACATGTCTGCGGTTCCTAATGTAAACAGTCCTTCCTAGTGATCCAGGTCAAAATTAGTCATAAGAAAGCAACAGCTTGTGGTGGTTGCACTAAGAACTGGTGATAATCAGTGACTATCTTAGATGCGAAGCCATCAGTCAACACCCTGTTGGGTCATACAAGGGAACAATGCCCAAGCAATGTACAACAGAAAAGCTTTAAAAGGAAGAAAAAGAAGTCAGAGGTGTTGCAAAACCCAGTCAAAGCCCACATATGAGCTCTATAAATCCTCTTGAAGCTTCATCTCCTGCCCAGATTTGATTTAAGATAGGATTCTGGTGACTCGCTAGACCGCTGCTTGACTTTAATGTGCTTTTCCTTAGGGCACTTCTTTGTTTACATCTTAAGTCTTTGTCGGCTGTAGGACTCACCCATGGCTCATCGTCCTGAAGGTTGTTATCCAAAATGCCCTATCTAATTAATCCTCAATTCACTAAACTTGCCATGTATTCATACCTGAACAAAACAGCCTCAAACTATGTTTTCACCTCATTTGAGGAATTTTGACACAGTAGTCTATGTATCAGAATGTCAATATATTCAACTGGTGTTGCAGAAGGACATACCGTCACACTACCCATACAAGTTTTCTGCGTTTTATGATCAATATCAGGTGACCGTCACTGGGAGAATAATACAGAAGTGATAGGATGATGATGGAAGTAACTTTGAAAAATCTGAAACTTATTATTTTTTTTATTTTATTTTATTTTTGACACTTGCAGTCCAACTCAAGAGAGTTTAAAAAACTTGAATCCATAAAAATACCGGTTTCTTCTTTACCATTTAGTGATGCCTTGCAATAGTTAACTTATCCCTCTTTCAACAAGTCACCTGGTGATAAGAGCTGCCTGTCTTGGTGATTAGCCCTACACCCCTGTTGATTGGACCAAACACATGCTGTTTAGACTCTTTGACTCCCTGTGGTTGATAAAAATCCCTGCAGTGCAGAAGTGATGTGGGAGGATTTAAAAATCAACATCGGAAGAAAGCCTATGTTAAGAACCATAGAGTGCAGGCAACATGTGTTCTGCCATGGGTGGAAAGCATTATGTGTCACACCATAGAGGGAAGGCTTTATGCACAACGCCAGATTGTTCTCGTTGTGCTTCCCACTGGGCTAATAGCATCAGCTGTTTTGCCCTCTGAGGGATTCAGGGCATAATCATAAATTTTTACAGATTGGTTTGCTTAATTCTCTAAATTTGGGAACGTTTGTGACTTTGTGTGTATTTAGCAAAATGTATTCTGTTACACAGATCAAATACAGTGAGGCTGCATCTGGTGTTAATTGGTCATGCTTTCTCACTTCTTTTAAAAGAGGAGATTTTCCATCTGCCACAGATTCAGCATCACATGGAGTGTCATATCAGCAGAAAATAATAACCTGCAACCTGCGAAATGTCTGACTGGATCTTTAAACATTCTTGCCTATTTTAAGTAATGATCTCATATACCACTTTTTGAAGATTTCAATAATATTTTTGGACACGTATTTAATAACAGGAAAATAACAAAACTGTGAACAAATAATTTTTTTCACTTTATTTATTTTTATTTAAATTGCTGACTAATAAACGTGTAATAACAGCAATTACAATTTATTTCAAACAATTGGATTTTCCAAGAGAAAATCCAATTGTTCTCTTGGTCTGCAATTATAGAAAATGTACTACATCAAATTTTGTATTTTTAACTGTAAATTAGCTGATATTTACCAAATTATGAAAATGTCTATTTTAGCATAAACCTTGCAAAGTCATACAACACAAGGTTAACAGAGATCAATTTAATGTGGCACTTTGTGACAAACTAATTGAAACTTTCCCAAACAAAATATGCCAAATAAATCCCTAAAATTCAAAGGGTCTGTAGATTGTATCATTGTTTTTTTGTTTTTTTTTCTCCAGTACTTTGTGTGACCCTGACATTAACAGATGGAACGGTATCTACACTCATACGCATATTGAGTTGTACTGTCATGGCACAGCATAACCTGTAACCTCGTTAAATCTTGGACAAATCTGAATATTTTGCACAATGTCATGCAATCAAAACTCTTAGCAGATCATGAGTACTTACTGTCACCATAGGTTCTACATTCTGGACATCTACAATTATGTGAAGTAATCTAATAAATTGAGAAGATATTTGTTGTCAAATAATCAAAAAAAGAAACAAACATGTAAAATTAGGAAAGTATTTAAAAGCAGAAAGAGATTCTGATTTTTATTTTACCAAATCAAAACTCCTTTTCCTTCCTTCATCAGTGTAATTAAGTGTTAGTTTTGCCAAGGCAAAGCCATTAGCTGTGTCATGTTATGTTTAATTAGCCCACATTGGGTTGTTAATCTGATTGGCGAGAGTGGCAGATACTGGAGGCTAATTACACACATATACATATATACATACACACCTGCACACGCTCACACACCAACGAACACATACACAAGTCTATAGATAGCTCTGTGGACTCTGTTTACTAAAAGGGACATGCACACTTTTTACCATTACCTTCATCTCAAATCTGACACCACTCCATGTTTGTTTACATTTCAGAAAGAAGAAAGTCGTGCTCGTGGTCTTATTCAGAGGTTTTTGTGTTGTTTTCTGCGGTGGTTCTCGGGGCAGTGCATCACAAGCAAGACGTTAAACAGGTTGCTCAAAGGGTTTGGTTTGTTTATCACAGTGCAGTGTGAAAGCAAATGTCACACTACCTAAAAATGTAACAAATGTTGCCATTTTGGTCCCCTACCATACAGAGTACTTATCTATATCAAAAACAACTTTATAGAAATCTGTCTTTGCATTATAGCTGTATCTAATGCCTTGAAATTGGCCCCTGTCTCTTTTCAGAACCTTCTATCCTTTCTAATACTTTGTAGACAAAGTATTAGCAACTTTGTGCGAGTGCACGTTTATATGTTAAAGCCAATGATTATAGAACATTTTGGTGTCATTGTAGATAATAAACTTTCTTACAATTTCATGCAGATTACACAGATGAAAGGTTTAGGTGACAATTCTCTTTTGAGGGATTTGAAAAGCTTTAACAACAGTAAACATAGTAAGAATTCATTATAGTTATGTTATTCAGTGTTCTTTCCTTTACAATAACATCTCAGTAGAGCAATATTTATGTTAAACATCAAAAGGCACTGAATCAGACTCTCACTTCAGATATATGATAGATGAATGCATAAGAAAGCCACTCATGTCTATAAAGACTTTTTTTCATATTTTTTACTCATTGTTTTAATTGAGGTAATTCATTAGAAAACTATACGTTTATTATAATATTAATTTTATTTCTTCAGTTGTGTTTTAAATATTTCACTTCCACCAATGCTTTTAAATACTCTTTTTGAGTTCTGTTTTCAGATATAAATGTGTTTGTTTGTTCATACAATTTGGGTTTTTGTGTCTAACCATTTTTTATTTTTTTGGGGGGGGTGAATGTGCTTTATACATTCAAGGATGTATTTACATGGAATTTTCTTGCTAGATTTCTAACTTATCTACATTTGTTGGACATAAATTATATTATTTTATCTAGTATCTTCTGTTTCCTTATCTTACTGGTGGTTATTTTTAATCGTTCATGACAAAAAAAAAAAAAAAAATCTTAATGAATTTTAACTGAATCTATGTCTTTAAATCTCAGATTCGTAGACAGGGAGGCATCCAGCTGTTGGTTGATCTGCTGGATCACAGGATGAGTGAAGTTCACCGGAGCGCTTGTGGAGCATTAAGGAATCTGGTATATGGCAAAGCCAATGATGAGAACAAAGTGACCCTGAAGAACTGTGGGGGGATTCCTGCTTTGGTCCGTCTGCTTAGGAAGACTGGGGATGTGGAAATCAGAGAGCTTGTAACAGGTACAGTGTTTGCAATTAACTTGTTTTTCACCTCCTGGTACTGGTGCTAGGTATGCTCCAGAATGACAGCAGCCTTAGGAGAGGATATAATTGCATGTGTCTGTGTGCGTGTGTGTGTGCGTGCAAGACTTTCCAGCTTTATAATAACACGTTGGTATTTTCTTGCGAGTTTCTGAAAATAAACTGCATGCAGATGTATGGATTTGCTAAATACTCTGTCTATATTAATTTGATCCTTACTGTACCTGTTAATTGTGACGGCAGTCACAACCTCCCAGTCAGGCAATTGTTAGCACCACAAAATGTTAAAACTGGTTAGAGTCTGGTGTTCACCAGAACTCCAAACTCTCAAAATATATGGCTTAGATGAAGCAAAACTCAGAAAGTCTCTACCTTATGGCACCGAGTGCATTACTAAAATCATGACTTAAAAACCCTCACAGCATCCGTACATGTTCTTTCACTATGCTTCTAAATGTTTGATTTGGTTTTAGTAGAGAAAAAAAAAAGATTAGTTTTGTATAGTATAACTTAAGACAGACATATAACAAGTAAAAGACATGCGTCTTTACATCAATGTAATCTGATTACTTGTCCATATTGTTTACTTGCTAACTTTTGAAGCTGAATTATTTTTATGAGGAATTAACTCCATTCATCTTTAACAGAATTAAAATACTTCAGAAAAGTTTTCTCTTTAATTTAAAGAAACCAAGGTTATAGAACTTGAGCTTCTAAATAATTTGGAAACGAACCTCAGGATCTGTTTAAAAAAGAAAAGAAAAAGCAAGAATGTTAATAAAGTAAATACAATAACAAAGTCGGGGGAGGTAGTTCCTCCTTTATGGTCTGGTCTGCATCCTCCATTTTTTTTAAAATTATTTGATTACTCATGTTTTAGAGGCACAGAACATTTATTTTTGTTTTTTTGCGCTCATTAGGTTATTTTTGAAGCACTTCATTTTGCTTTAAAAGTACAACTTTGCTTTTCTCAAATTCAAGATTTTAGCAGCAATTATGGAGTCTGATATTTATTGGCCAATCATGTTTTAACCTTGAGGGCAAGAAAAGTTATCTCGTTGGAATAGACACCCACACTCGCAAACGCAGTAACACAAACACACATACATTAACTAATCTGAATGCTCCAAGAAATATGTGCAAGCAAAAGGTGTATAGAACACATTCAGACTCCCACACAGACATTGCATGACCTATAATAGTTCTGTGGGTGTTATTTTCAGATTTCTTGGAGATTTTTTTTTTTTTTGACTTTCCCTTTTTTTTTTTCTTTTGTAATCTTTATAGTTTTGGAAAGTACGATTAAAGCAGTTGCTTCATTCTTTTTCATGCCACGATAACCTAAAACCCTGTTTTGCATGTCTACGTTTTGTACAGTATGTGTCACAGGAGGTATTCTTATAAAACCTAATAGTTTGTCATCCCATGAAAATACATAAGTGAGAATTCATATTGAGGTGATATTTGAGTTTCTGTTGTATGCATCAGCACTTCAAAATTTCTTATAATCACCTCCTGCTGGTGAGACCACAAGAAAAGAATAAAGCTAACCTATTATTATTCCACTCCTTGTTACTTACATCTTCTCTCTAATTTCTCACTGTCTGTACTTAGGTTTTGTATTCTTCCTTTATCACATTTCCCGCTTTTGTCTCTGTGTGTATCCCATCGTGCTGGTGCAGTGTTTTTGCACTTGTGTGACCATTGTTTCCCTCTTTGCATTTTGTGTCACCTGACACCAGGCTAGGCCAAAGATAAGAAAAAACATGTGTAGCTCATAGACTAAGACATTTCCGAAGATAAAGCATGAGTGCAGCCATTCAGCAGAAGACAATGTTTCGGACGCCATCAATCCATCCAAGCCATTCACACGCTCATACATAAATGAAGCTAAAAGAAGCCCTTCGTTTTCAATTTGACCCTTCAACCCTGCTCTATCAGCGATGGGACAAAGCTCTTCAAGCACACACATGCATACTTAAACATTCTTAGAGGATTCCCCCAGATCACTTGCTGCGAGAGGGGGATGGACTTTTGAGAGAGCCAGAGTAAACGGAAAAAATACTGTTTTGGAGTAATGCAGCAGGAAATGGAGAAAGTGACTTGTTCGTACATAAAAGAAGCGTAAATGCCATTACTTCATTATAGGTGCATGCAATGCAATGATATGGTTTTTAGCTTGGTGGTAGTAATTGCTTTTTTGAAAGCAATGACTTTCAAAAAAGCAAAGGCGCAAAATCTCTACGCTTTTGCATTTTTGCAAGTGTGGTTAACAGCTTTCAAGAAATTACGTCTGAGCACCTAAATATGTCATCTAGGAGTAAAGAAAAAAAAAAACCTGACATGGAATGTGAAGTCTTTAACAAGGCATAAAATTCTAAATATTTATTTTTCTCAAATTGGCCACAAAGCTGTATACTTAGAATATATACATGACAATGTTAGTTGTAACCGCCATGAATACCATTATGATGTTGAACACAAAAGCAGTATAAGAATCAGGCTGATTCTTATTCTGCGGAGAGAAGTATCACAAGACATTTGGTTGAACTTAGAAAGCAACAAAGTTTTTTTGTTTTTTTTGTTTGTTTGGTTTAAAAAACTCCACTCTCTAAAGGATGCAGCAGTCAAGACCAGCTTTGTATAAACCAAAACTGTAAGATTTTGTAAGTCATTCTATGATTGGGAGTTTGAAGGAGTCAGTAGCACTAATTTACCCTGAGAAATAAGGTGAGTTTGCAAATGTCTCTCTCTCTGTCTATGTGTTGTAACAACATCAAGAAGGTTGCAAGGAAATTGGTGCTTCAGCTGCAAAAGAACTCAGACCATTGTCTGTGATACTGCCCACTTGCTTATTTTTGTCAGTGGATTAATGAAAGACTGTGAGATTATGGAGAAGCTTGCAGATATCCAGCCAATGCACGACACTACATCAGGGAGTGATTTGTTCACAGATTCGAATGCATCCATGGAGACACTTGGACTAAAATGGGACAAGCTGGTAGATGCACAAATCAGCTGTCCAAATCCGACAGGGAAAAATGTTGGCCTTTTGAAGTGGACTCAAGTAAATGAATGCAGAACAGAAACCAGTATCATTGATCAGGAGATGTTGTGCAAGTCATTGGTATGAATTGCTGATGTAAGTAAAATAGTTAATTTAATCAGAGAAACTTTACTGAATCACATACAGTTTGTTTTGATGTTGGAAGAACAGGACAGTGAACACAGTAACAAAAGTTCAAGGAAATCCCTGAGCTCTTTATGTAATGAATAGTGGATGGCAGATCTGGCCTTTACTGTTGATGTGAATGGATTCACTGAACGAGTGTCCTAACACTAGTGATGCAGATAAAAAAATACACTGGATGCACATTTACATAATGATGTTGGTCTTTGAAAAACTGTTAAGCAATTGTATAACACAACACATTTCTGGTATGCCCATAAATCTGACGCACAAGCGACATTTGCAAACAACAGCGTTGAATGACGAAGCTGCTTTTGTGTCGTACTGGGGACTAATTGTTGCGTCCAAAAACGATCTGAGGGGCTGCTAGAAAAGACAGTTGTTTTCTATTATTATTCAGATTTCATGTGGCCGCTTTAGAAGAGCCTCCTCTGCTCTATATGTTACTGATATGTTAGGGACAGCATCCAGTAAATTTTGCCTTTTGAGGAAAATTCATTAAAATTATGGAGATGAATGTCCAAAAATAGCTTGGAGTTTGTCGTGAAAACTGGCTTGAAAGGGTGAGGTCATTCCAGGTTCACACAGAAAACAGATCACATAAACCTGAGAGACTGAAGTAATCTTGTATGTTGATTTACTGATGGTTATAAAAATGCATATTGATTTGATGTCTTAATGAATGTAAAGTGAATGAATCACATAAAATTGTGCATTGACGAATCTTTGGAAACGTTGAGTATTATAATCTGACTTTGAAATGATTATTAAATCTCATGAGTATTAACAGTAGTAATGATTAAGGAAATATGTTAACGATGATTGTGTTAATGATTTATGGTAATCATGTAACATGTAAAAGTTTAAAATCAAATAAAGAAAGGATAGGGATAGTATAAAGTTGTAAAAGGCAAGTATGTACTTGAACTGAGGCAAGTCTGGACATGCCCTGGCCAGTATACCAAATTAGGAGATCCGGGAACTGAGCCCATAGAGTTGAGATAAACATGAAGCAGAAGCTGAGAGGGCGTTGACCGAATATGGAAGACCTGGGACCTGCCATGAGGTCATCAAATGCCTGAGAAGTCACATACAACTAAAGTGCAATACACAACAATGGGGCAGGGAGGGTATAAAAATCCGAAGGCAGAGAGAGTCTGGGTTCTTCATCCCCGGCGTGTGGATTTGACCAGCTGAAGACCAAGAGGACCAGCACCAGCAGATGGGGAGAGCCGCGCCCTGGAGCAGGAGGGCCATTGCAAGGGAGAAGGGATCTGATGCCCCACAACTCTGGCTTCTGATTCGATTGCTGCTCTACACTCATCCCAGAAAGATCTTAAGATTGTTGCAAAGGACTCGGGGATTGGACAAAGGTCACAGGAGTGACGAAGATTTGGATATGTTAGGATATAACAACCAGCTACGCTTTGTCCGAGGATATTGAACTTTTCTGTTGCCAAGGTCCTTTGTCATCCGGGTATGAGTTGTCTGCTCCCCAAAAGCCTTAATTAGTAAATAGATGACACAATTTAGGGAAAGTAGTTAGAATCAATTCAAAATCAACTCAGCTTAAATTCCCTGTTTATTTAAGAAATTATAATCATCGATGATCGATTTTGCTGTCATTTACCCCTGCTGAAGCTTGCTTAATAAATATATACTTTAAAATTCTAATGATGGTTGTGGACATTGAAATTAATTGAGTCATATTGTTTTTAGTTCTTTTATTTTATGTAAAACTCATGAGCGTGATTCCAGGAATGTGGTGGCTTCGGAATTTTCTTTTAGTAGTTACAAAAATAATGACCCTGAGACTTACAAAGTCACTAAATCTAATCTAGCCAGTAACAAGTGCTCGTTATTCTTAGAGAGGGGGCTACCGTTAACAAAAGTGGTTATTGGAGTTATACAGTTGTTAGGGCTACTCAATTGATTGCTCCTTAACTGAAAAGGGTCATAACTTCTGGATTGTAGGTAGTTAGAGCTAGTCGAACCACTCTCGACACCGGTTTAAACAGATTGTCTCCCTCAGACCTTATATAGGGTAATACCCAGGTTTTGGAGACTCTCCGGACCCGTTAGACGGAGAACTGGTCAGTAGTCAGTCCAAAGGAGTTGTGAGGTTAGGGCGGGGCTGGCTATTGCGCAATAACAAACATGGCGCCCAACGTGGGGCGGTTCCAAATGATAGTAGGAGGGTCCTTTGTTCTAAGTCAGTAAAAACAGATGTGTGAATCTGAATAGCTCACTTAGTGTTGTAACTCTAAAGAAATAGAGTTAGTGGTGACTGACGAGGCCTTCAGTCACAACCCTTGCAGTAACTGTACAGCGTGCAGGTGAGGTAAAGCTTTTACTGAGGATAAATGACCAAAGTCCAGACAGTGAAGCCAGTAGCCACAGTAGCCTGAAACCATCCCTACTCAATAATGTTAAGAGAGGCTTTGGGAACAGGCAACTCGACGACAAAGACTAAAATGAGTGTCAGTGAGGAAGCACACTCATACTTGCAGTAGATAATAGCATTTTCACAAGAAAATGACGCCTCCAACCATGAAAGACATAGTCGGAGCGGTAGGGAAGAACAATCCGTTCTCTCCCGATCCACAACGCACAAGCTTCCAGTAAAGCTGATCCTCTATGGAGAGGGACTAGAGTCGTGGACGACGGTGAATCAGCGAACATTCTTTGCCTGCCACTTCACTGAGGACAAGAGCACTATTCAAGCCCTGGTGGAGACCTTGGTGAGGGATCGAGGCATCTACTTTTGTTCCAGAGTGATGGGTGGCGCCCGGCTGGGTGTCATCCACAGCCCGGTGGAGGTTGGCAGGAAAAGTGAAATTAAAGCCTGGCTAGAGTGGCTAGCTGACCTACTCGAAAATTGGAAAGAAGGTAAAATAATGACCATCTACAGTGGCTCTGAAAAATATGATAGCATTTTAAAACTGGCCTCCCGGGTGACCGGGATAGACGGAATCCTGGTGGATCCGAACACCAAAGGAACATACCAATACAACGAATGCACCGAGGTGCTACAGAGGCTTGCTGCCCACAAAAAGCGCATGGATCAAGACCAAAGGCAAGCTGCGAGGGAGGATCCGGATGACTCAGATGCCGTCGAACCGCCGTCACAAGTCCACAGCAGAGCCATAACACCGCCTGGTGATGGTGGGCTACAGCATACAGAGCTGATAGACCTAACAGGGGACGACAGCGGGGGAAAACCGGATCGACTGAATCCATCGTCAGGCCCAGAAGACTCCCCTGAAGAGACCGACAACGGAGCACCTCGCCACCAACTCACCGAGCAGCAGCTGAAGGAAGCAGCCGAAAAGTGGTCACCTCGGCAGGACACAGAAGCTGGATTTAACCTGAGAGCGCACAGCACTGAGAGGAAGCCGTCGGCGCACCTGAGGGACCTCGCTGGAGGCAGCTCCGATGACGAGGGTAAAGCGTCGGAGGAAGAGCTGTGGAGGCCCACCAAACCCAGAAAGGCTACTCACAATAATACCAATAAATATAATGCATTCCCCCGTAATTTTCAGAGTGTTTCGGCATCTGCATAGTGTCCCAACGGTCAAGGAACTGGATTTTCTCCCGGCGACACCAAAGAACTCGCAATAGAAGGAGGATGGAAGGGCCCCTGGGAATTGACCACTTGGGCCCATCTGGTGCTGGAAATCATCAATGATGCCACCATCCCTACAGTGGACCTACCAAATGTACCACTAGAGAGTGGGGTGCGTGAGTCGGAACTGTATTACTACACCACCAAAGTAGACGCTTGGGAAAGCAATGCTGCGAGACCCAAAGAGAAGTCATCCCTCTTCTGGGTAACGGTGGAGTCAGCGTTTCGCAACGGAGTGCTGCAGGTCCCAGGAGGCGTGGCTCACTGAGTAGAGACGCCCTCTGACCCAAGCACCACCCGCCAGGTTCAAGTTTCGGTACGGATGGTCATCATCCCATATAAGGGAGTCTATTCCGTCGGAGTAGCCATTGTCCCAGTGCCCGATGAACAAGCCTCCGCCACTGTGACAAGCACCGAGCCCCCAAGCAAGAAGCCCAGAACCAGCGCCTGGCAGTCATTCACATCAACATTAAGATGGAAGAAGAAAAGCAAGAACTAGCTGAGATACCTGCAAGAGCAGGTCGAGTCGTCAAGTCTAAAAGTCAGCGCAAAGACAAAAAACAAGATGGGAAGAAATACTTTGTGAGTAAATTGTTTAAAGTAGGCACCGGAGCTTGGTCTGGAACCGCCAAGAGAGGCCCCTTTCTGAGACTCCCGCACGGCTCCATTTTATTAGATAAACCAAGGGAGGATTTTACGGTCCAGTTTCCTCTCTCAGAACCTTACTATCTCCAGCATCTGATCCATCTTCGCCCTATGGATTTCCAGGAAGCTAAAAGAGCAAGCGAGAGGGAGGAGTCAATACCAAAGCCATGGCACAGCCTGCATTACTTTGCCCCGTCAGAAGCTCCTATTTGGCGGGGGCGGATAGTGACTGATCCGATAAGGCAGGCAGCAATCTCTCCTGACTGCCGCAGGCACCTTCCCTGGATTTTCAACACAGTGTACCTTATGTCAAAGGGGGTAGAAGTAAGGATCAGATGGGGTCCCGATTACTTGGAGCCATTTCAAGGGTTATATTGTGAATTCTCAGTGAATGGCATGATTATCTGGACATCCTCACCGGGTATGGCAAAGACCATAGTCGGAAAGGAAGTGGATCCAGACCATTACATCTTCAACAACACACGACTTCCACTGAGACTGGAGATAGACAAAGTCTACTCCAACCCCCCACACCAGAGGATCTTCACTCCACCGCTTCAAGTATACCGCACCAAACTCACCTTAAAAGGCCAATCGCTGTGCACCTATGTAACGGTACCAATCCCAATTGGGATTGGTACGAAGCGTGGAAAGACCAAGCTCTCTCGAATGGCACAGCCCAAGGCCCGTTTCCTAGGCCTGAAAGTTGGAGGATGTTCTTCTGGAAGTAGATGTGGAGGGGGCTGGAACCTGATTTGCCCTACCCCTCACCTCTATATACAGCACTGAAACAAGGAAGGGCAATCAGAAGAGTGGCCAAGAACCCAGCTGCTCAGCGTCATACCACAACCCTGCGACAGGTTTGCAAAGAACCAAGTGAACCAGACCCGAGGGAGCACTTGGCCCAAACATCAAGGGGGCCAAGATGGAAACAATCCCCATAATCCGCCAGCCTGCAAGATTGAACTTGATAAAAGGTTCATCAAGCTCTGAAGAATACACAGATTCTGAAGACGACGACTCGACCACCTCTAAATGAACCCTGCTACGGAAATCGACCAAGATAACGGATAAGTCCCTTTGTATAAAAAGTTTGCTTATGCTCCTTGCTTTGCTGTTTGCATAATCTGTTTTAGTTACAATTCTCTACTGCATCGGAATAGGACCATGTAATTTTAAACACTTCAGAGTCACCTATGAGTCCTCAAAGTATCCAAGACCTTGGCGTATGACGTGTAAGGACAACAACACTGAATGCACCATCGGATTGGCCAGGAAACCCTGTCAAAATGTTCGAGGCTGGGAAAACTATTGTAAAGAACATTACGCTGGTGAGTACGACACCCACTTACCTGAAGTACTGTGGAAGAAAAGGAATGGGATTTGGAGAAGAGCGGTGGGCGCGGGCACATGTACCGATGCCATCTTGGGATTTCAGCTGAGGAAGCGTAAGAGCATCACCGACCTACCAGTGCCCTTTATGCCACACCCCCTGATTGCCATTGCTGAAGGGCATGCCTTCCGGCAAAGTTTGTGCAGAGGCGAGGTCGACCATGGGTTTGATTGGGTAGGTCCCAATCTCCTGTATTCTAACCTCAGGAGTTGGAGTTGTGAGGTTGGCTATTGCGCAATAACAAACAAGTTGAAGTGCTTCAGTGTGTGTATATGCAGTCTGGTATGAAACCAGGTTAAATTTGCTACAGGTCACATTAGATGATGTTTTTATAAATAGCCATCGTCATCTCACTCAACCAGACACACACTATGAAATTCGGTCTTCCCTTCTTTCTGTCTCTTCCTGTCTCTGCCCTTATCTGTCCAGTTTGCCCCTGCTGCAGGCAGTGTGATTCTTTGTCACACATGTTCTGCTGTCTGTTTATTCTGGCGCTTAGCATTGCACCTCACATTTTGCATGCTTCTGTGCAGGCAGTGCCGTATTTCAAAGACCGTCTTCATTTAACACCCCGCCGGTGATACGATTCACCTCTCAAAACCCCTGCTGTAATTTAATTTCAATTGTGCTTTAATTTCTTACAGATCATTTTGGAGATGATGTGTGCAATAATTTAATTCTATCATTTCTGCTTAATGCCGCTTTGACAATAGACACATTTCTTCCCATTCAGTGGTGGTTTTATTGAAATATGCTCAATTTCCTACAGAGATGCTCCACAGTTTTCGCATTGACTATTTCAGTTTTAGGCACATACTGTAGAGGCATTAGAAGTAAGAACTAAAAGCTGAGGCTGAAATAGTTTTAACAGGTCGATTTAGAAAAAAGACATTTTATAAATTAATATTAAGAAAAGGTCCTTAACTGGCCAACAGAAAATAATTTGAACTAGTGGAATGTTAGGCTGAAGTACTTAATTCTCTATGTTTAACTGTGCAATTTGTGTAATTAGGCCAAATTTATGTAGCGGTTTGCCTTTTCATGCCAATGTAAATCTATACAAAGTCCTTTAAAGCGCTACAGAAATCATCCAAGTGTGTGGATAAAGAGTAAATGAGAACTATAAAGATCAGCTCATGCTTGCTTTTCTGTGTTTTTATAGCAAGAAGGCATTAAAGGCATGACTTTACCAGATTACATTATACTCAATGTCTGACCTTCAGTACTAGTGGTCAGTTAAATTACTTAATGGTAAGCCATTGAAGGGACTCTCAAAGGTTCATTGAGACCATAGCATTTACTAAAATGATACCAACAGGCATGGTCCTTGTGTAATGGTCTCTTATATAAGCAATTGTTTTTGAAACAAAAACTTCTTATTACATGAGTGATGCTGTTACTTCAGTATTCTTTTTCCTTTCTGTGTGATTTAAGTACCTTTTTAAGACTGAGAAAATGGAAAAGGGCATAGTTATTTTTTTCTTTCATTTTTTACATCAACCAGAAAGCCCTTTCTGTAACATTTTACCCTTTATTGCCTCCCTGGGTCTCGGTGTGAGATAGATAGCATGGGGCCAAGGCTTCCGGGCCTGTCAGTCAAAGTCTGGTCGATGCAAAAGCTTTCTGTGTCAGTAGGAGATGCTATCCCAACTCCTCGTCTCACCTTGATGCAGTGGACCATGACTGCATTTGGTACTATTATATATGCTTCTAAATGTTTGCATTGAGCAGCAATCCCCACTTTCTCAATACGCAACTACCACTTTAGAGTAAATTGTATTTCTTTTCAACAGTTGATAGCTCAGATCCCATCACTTCCTTTTACCTCAAACTAAAAATATATTTGTGCTTCCGTAAAACCAAATGTATCCCATGACTTTGCTGCTGTGAATTGTGGCATTTTATTATTGATTTGACCTTTATAAAATGTCAACTAAAATAGCACTTCTTCAAGAATCTGTTAAATGGGAATAAATGCTTTCTTTTCAAAACACAAGTACAGGAATGTGCAACAGCACATTTTTTAAGATAGAAAATTTATGAAAAGTTGGGTTATTTGAAGGTATAACTTGAATACAGTGGGGAGCATAAGCCACTGATTGTCCTAGTTTTCCCACTTACCAAGAAGAGAGGTTCAATCAATCAATCAATCAAATTTTATTTGTATAGCACATTTCAGCAGCAAGGCATTTCAAAGTGCTTTACATCATAACAAACACAAAAACACAAAGGCATGCAACATAGAATAAACAATCAAAACATTAATTTAGGCGGCTGTCAAAGTTATAATTTGTTATCCATTAATCTAAATGTTTTGCTTTGTGCGGATCCTGATCTTTGACATACTTCCAATCGTTTGATTTTAGACTTATTTTTACTTATCCCTTTCCCTATTTTTATTTTATTTTTTGTAATTTTCCTCATTGGTATATGGAGGGGGGCGTTGAGCCAAACCCACTGCTGTCACATCTCAAAGTACAAATGAGGTGATAATAGCCTTGCAAAGGCTAACTTAGACAAGACAGGACTCCCTGGAAGAACAGATGTATCTTAATGGGAACACACTGGCTAAACAAATTCTTTAATATTTATTATCAAAACAAGTTGCATGGGACAATGAAGAGGCCAAAGACAGAACAGCTTAAGCAATTGTGGTGCTTAAAAATAGATTACACACTGATGTTATTCATCCTTTACAGTGATATAATGTCCTATTTTGACCATTCTAGTGCTACTTAAGAAAACTCCTTTGGCTTTTGTGATGCCCGTATGGCCAGCTTTATTGGTAATTTGTTATCTCAAAACAAGGTTTGCTCAGTGGCTTTATGATGGAAATGTTTGGTAAAAGAGGTTATAATGACAGTCGTTAAAAAAAAACAGAAAAAAAAACTGAATCCTCCCTCATTCTCTGTTTCTATTGAACAATACTCTTCTGGACACATTATGCAGGAATGACCTGGTAGAAAACATCACGCACTGTTAAAAATTGTTTCCGAAACAATATGTCTCCCAGTGAGAAACCAGCCTACCTGGAAAATTGGATTAAATTTAGGTAAATTGTTGACCATTGGTTTCCTTTTGTTCTCCATATTCATAGTTTTATTTTGTTATATTGATTGTATAATATGTGGCTTTACTCATCACCAGGTCCTGACCCGATGGCTAAGTAATTCTTACAGAGCTGAAAAGATGAAAGCTGTTTAATAAAACATAGCCACTAGAGGACTAACAGGTCTCACTCTCCCCCTTACAAGTCACACTCTCATTTATTCATGAATTTATGCAATCATCTCCCCTTTTTCCCAAACCACCCAGTTCCTAGGAAACTGTCAAGTATATGAAGACAACTATTCACAGGAGGGGCATTAAGCTGTAAAGACAGAGAGACGGGACCAATGCGCTAGGACAAAGGCTTGAGTTTGATGTCATTGAGTTTAATTCACAAGATTTTATCCTGAAGGACACACAGTTTAGCAGAGCATTACAGATTTATGTTTCTGGGACAGGAAAGTGTGTGAGAGAGTTGGTGGGCATATGTCAGCCTCACAATTGTCGAATATTATCTCATGGCAGACACATTGATATTGTCTCAGAAAGAGACTGAGCTTTGTTCTATAAATTGTATTTGTTTTGTTTTTGGTGGAGGGGAAAGATTTCCAAAATAATTCACACCAGAATTCCTTCCTCTTGCATTTGTGAATAATGTCTTGTACAAGTACATACAAATTTGTTCATATTTGTGCAGGTAAAGAAACCCAACCCAAGCCAGGAGCCAGAATTCTTACTCTTGCTAATCAAAGGCAACACAGTTTTAATGTGATTGCAATCATACCCTAATCAGCACTTGATAAATTGCCCTACACAGATTCCATCAGAGAAACAGATGGACAGAAAGAGACACAATATAACTGAGGTTGTTAAGTGTCCTGCTGAATCTGTGTGTAGGCAAAGAGACAAGCGGCAAAACAACAAGCTTAATAGAAACAGAAAAGAAAAATGTTGCAGCCGTCATCTCACAGATAAACCCTCTGCAAAACCACTTGATTTTGATTGCTGACAACTGACAAGGTCACAGCGCTATCACCCAGTTTCTTTTGTCCCCCCAAATGTCTCACACAAGGATACATTTTTGCCATTTGCTTTCAATAATCTCTTTTCCGTTTCTCTCATTTTTATCATAGATTTTCTGTCCTTGTTTTAATGCTATTTAAAAACATTTTTGCTGATATTTGCCTTATTTTCTCCACTTTTGAATTTTGTCTCCTTTCAATAAAGATCTAACCGATGCTTTAAATTCTCCACCTATTTATGCAATAGAAACCAAAACCTAGTTCAATAATGTAATATATTTTTATTTTTTATTTTTTTATTTTATTTGTTTACATTCATCAAGTATAGAGATATGACCACAACTCCTATGGTTTTTGATCGTTCAAATTTGGGACATCCGTTTTTGTAAAGCGGACGTCCTAAGAACTATTGGTTATTTAGTGATTGACAATAAAAAGCAAGGAACTTGCAATAAACTCTTGTGTCTTTTTGTTAAAATATAAACCAAATATGAGTGGACTGGACATTGAGTGGACTTATACGGCATCCACCTTCATACTGTCCAGAACAAACAAAGGAAATCACTCACTCTCTTTGGTTAGACAGCCTGATGCCCATTGTAGAATGTAGAGGGTGCTGTGCATGAGGAAATAAAACGGTGTCAGATTTTCAACAGATCTCTCCCTCTTGTTATATAGTGTAATTTTCACATAAATTAAAATGTTTTAAGACTTTATGTGTAGTTTGGAGATTTGTTGTTCAGATTTTGCATCTCAAAATATAAAGCGTAGTTTTGGTTTCTAGTTATACCTTCAGAAATGGCTGGATTATTTTGGACCTGATCCAGAGCTTGATCCAGCCCAGCTTTAAAAAACTACAGGAAGCCTCTTCCACAAGGGCCTAACACCTGTGAGTAGGGACATCAATGTCAGGTGAAATGGAAGGAAGGTGGCAAGCAAAGCAAAACCAAAGGCTTCTGTGTGCCAATTTCCAATGTCCTAATCTGGATCTTGGGATTTGGAATGTTATCTCACTATTAGTTAAAAAAAAAAATAGGGGTGTGTGAAACCAGCTAGACTTAATTAGGCACAGAATTTGGACTAATGATTCTAGCTCCTGGATAAAGTAATACTCCTCAGTGATTGCCCAGGGAGAGAGAAATCCAGGGGTGTGTGCAAACTTACCAGTCCAAGGCTGAACAGTTTGGTGTTAAAGGTTTCTTTGGTGAGTTACAGTGTTTTGTCTTCGTGGTTCTGAATATGCAAGAGGTAAGGTTCTGATTGTTGTCTGTGCTTATGCACTACAACATATTAGATCTTGGAGTCTTCTGGTGCTGTCCTGAGTCTGGGATTTTTATTGTGCTCATAGAGAACCTCACTGCCTGTGTAGCCAAAACTATAGCAATGTGGAGGGGTTTGTTTAGTAGTAACAGCCTTCCTTTTTCTTCTACAGGATGTTTTTAGTTATTAGATTTCTCTTCAAGGCATGCCATCAAGAAAAAAAAAAAAGATTTCCAATAGGTGTACTTGGTAACAAGTCACCTTGGGTCAAATGTCGATAAAAATGTTGCTTTTATGTAGTCAGACCTGCAGCAGGTAGTGATCACTACCTGATGGTAAATAGCATCTGGTAGTGGGGGAGGCTCCACAATAGACTTGGTAGACTCTTGTAGAATCGAGATGGACCTTGTTCAGAACCTCCAATGCAGACACATGTTTTAGAAACAGTGGCTTGAAGGTCTCTGGTGCCTATTGTGACGGCAAGCAGAAGACTTGTTGGTGCACAGTAGTGGGGCCATTTAATAACAAGAGCTTCAATAAGAACCTTTCAACATTGCATTTTAGTCACCCAGACTTAAAGTGGTATGCTTTGTTTACATTTTAATTGCCCAGCTTTAAGCGATTTAATGAGAATATCATTATCCTTATGTCTCTGACAGCATTAACAAAAGATTAATAAATACAATTCTGTAGTATGTTTCAAATGGTAAATAGCGCTGTGTGAGGCCACCCACTGTTTGAATGGTAACTGACACTAAATGACATGTCACGTTGACCCTGTAAAATCTGCTATCTGACACCAGCCTTTAGTGCAACAGCTCTTTTAGTGTGCCATGGTAAATAGAGAAGTGTAAGCTTTTTTTTCTGTTCTGGTTGACATTTTCTCATAGCCATCACTCATCGCCTCCAGCTCTCTTTTACTTTTGTCATACTTTTCTTTTTTTTTTCTTTCTACTTTTTGCCCTTTTTTCTATGTGTACCGATTCCACAGTTTTTGATTCATGGCCGTGTGTGCCTGTCCTCTGCTTTTTTCATCCTGGTCAAAAATAATTGGTTCAATCATCAAGTGCTAACTACTACATTTAAGATGATGATGATGATGTTTGTTTGTAGTTTTCCTGCATATGACTGTGCCTCAGTTGACCAAAGAAACTGTTTGGCTATCACTTGCCTTCAAAGACCATCTGGCACACCATCTGACAAGTAGATGAGAAAATTTGCACAAGTGTGTCTATAATGTTTGCGATTAGATTATATAACATAATTCAGATGGCTGGATAACTCTTCTTATGCAGTTATATTCACATGATGGGTACTGCTGCATTGCTTTCTAGGGGGTAGGTGTGGGTTATAGTGCTCTTCAGGCACTTTTAAATTTATTTTAAACTCATTTTAAACTTACAGTAAGAATTCACAGTAAAAGTCAAACAGTTTCTATTCTTTGAAATATCTTGTTTCTCTGAATACCCTTTTTCTTTAAAAACTAAGCAAGAAATTGATATTTTGAAATCAATAGTTCTCAAACTCTTGCACAAATTTAACATTCATTTTTATGCAGAATCGCGAACACACCTCCTGATGCCTAATTGTGATGCCTATTTTATTTTCAACGACATTACATGCAGGTGTGCTGTGGAACCTGTCGTCATGTGACGCCCTGAAGATGCCGATTATACAAGATGCACTTGCAGTTCTGACCAACAGCGTCATCATACCGCACTCCAACTGGGACTCATCTCCTGGTCACCTTGATGACCGCAAACTCCACCTTCATACTTCCCAGGTGCTGCGTAATGCTACAGGCTGTCTCAGGTAAGAAATCCAATTTACATCGCCACTGCTGCTAAAGCATATTAAGGCATCCATTATAGTTTATAATTTATGCGCAATGAAAACATGTGTATTTTAATGCATTAAAGACATAATCATGAAAGAGTAAATTTATTGACAAGAAAAGGTACACATTATTAATAAATGTATATGAATTAATGTAGTGGAAAGTCTATAAAACTGCAAGATACAGAGTTCTGTGAACCACAGAAAATGAGTTTTGTACATAAATGAGTTTAATAAGCCACAGTTGGTAAACATCTAAACTGAACTCATTAACTCAAATTACCTTAGATATTTTAATGGAATACGATGTTTCTCATTGCAAATATTACATAGTGATCATGCTGTTGTGTGTGTTATTTTTAATTATGGCGCCACTGAGAGATTAGCTCCCTAATTCACAGTTTAAGAATAACTCTGTCCTGATGTCAGACTCTAAAATTGCCTATTAAGGCAGATTTAGTTAAATGAACTCTTTATACATACCTAACACAAAGAAAGTGTTGGGTTCATATCTCTGCCGTACCTGTTTTTATTGCGTGCGAGGGTGCGCGTGTGTGTGTGTGTTTAGTGTTTGAATGTTCTCCTGTTCATATACAGTTTTCTCTGGATACTATATTGCCTTTAGGTTGTGTGTGTGGGTGAGTGTACATGTGGGATGTGTATATGGTTGTCTGGGATTGACTGGCATCCTGTTTGATGTGTATCTCACCTTTCCTCAATGACAAAAAAAAAAATAATATTGGATAATATTGGATTTTTTTCCCTTCTTTTACCATGGAGTGTTCCACCTTAAGTCATAAAATTGTTTATAGGAGCTTTGTGCCCGTGTGTTGGTATGTAAAGATGCGGGGGAAGATAAATGATGTGTCACTGCTCTGTTCACCACTCTGAAGCTACAGATTAAATGTTAAAGGAGAGGATGAACTGGAAGCAGAGGAGAAGGTAAAAAGCGAAGGAAGAATTTAGCTGTGGTAAACACTGAGGGGGGGTAAAGGTGGTGTGTATGCTGCTCACCAGCGTTGTATCCCATCTCACTATCTGTTTGAAGGGTTAATGTAACATTAGACAACAGTGTTCGGGTCTTTGTGTTTCCAGCTCAATTTCAGACCTCTCACCTATCTCATTATCGCTTTGTTGTGAGAGCTGGTGCTGTTGTGCATTGCATGGGTGTGCCTCTATATATTTCTGTGTAACTCTGTCTACTTTCCTGAGTGTTTGTGTTCGAGCTTGTATGTACTGCAACCAACCCTAAGTGGCACACACGTCAAAATAGACATGCAAAATTCAAGTGTTAGAAACACTAACTACAGAAGGCACACCTGGAAGGAAGTCACAGTGAGTCAACTGTTTCTATTATTGGTTTGCGCCTGTGTGTGCTCACTTTGTACACACCTTCAGAAGTGTGTTCATGCTGTTGTGGTATTACTGCTCATTAAACCGAGTCACTCCTCAGGGGGGGTGACTTATTCACGATGACTGCTATATGCAAATGTAGTCAACTAAAAAGCCATAGAGCTCTTTTGTTCACCATTTCTCTCGCAACCCTTTTTCTTGTATTAAACTAAAAAGATTTACCGACCACTTACACTACGAGCACTGGAATTGTAATCTCCTTCATCCTCAGCCAGATACTGATTGTAGGTTTTTGAACACGGTATAAAAGAAAGCATTATTCTGTGTGGTTTCCATATCTGTCAGTGAAAAGCCCTTTAAGTCCCCACAGATTGCTGGGGTTTTTTGCCATGCAAGAGATGATTCCCTGTCTGCTCTTTATGAATTACACACACTCTGTCTTTTTATTTTTTATCTTTTTTTTTTTTCTGTACATATTATACACTCAGCAAAGGTTGATTTCTTTCAAAAATTCACATTTAAGCCAGTTGTGGTTTTTCTTATTGAAGAACGATCAGGACGCATGGTCAGAAACAGCTGTGTTTCCGTATTGCTTTCCTTCATATTCATATATTTCATCCATTTGCATCGTCCAGTAATAGCCTTCTGTTGCCATTGTGCTCTCATTCGCATAGAGACATACACACAGTCAAACACTTGTGCAGCACCATCACACACCAGTTGTTTGAGACAGCCGTCATTTATTCCCAGACTGACATTGTCAGCTTGCCATCTGTCTCAGATTCACTCGTAATCTCATTGTCTTTTGTTTCATTTTGCGAAATTGCTGCGAGGAAATTTGATTGATTTTGTTTTACATTGTTTGTCAATGCATCCATGAAAAGAAAATGTGTTTGATTTAAAATGTATAATAGAAAAATATATGTAACTGATGACAATCAAGCTTTTGCAAAAACATAATTCTTTTTTTTCCTCAGTTTTTTATGTTTTCCACACTAGAAGCTCATTTGTCAGAAGTCCTAGGAGGGTGGTTAACTGTGATCATGGTCTGTTTGAGTAGTTCTAAGCTGCACCAATGAGAAGTGGGGTTGTGGTGTTTGTATTTTAGAGATAGCTGGTAATCCCACGTCTTATGTCACTGTGATGTGGGAAGTTTGGCACACAGACTCTGTCTTATTTTTGCTGTCAACCTCACTTCTCACAGAAGGACTTAACCAGCAATGCATGTCTGTTAGCATGCTATACTCTGTCAAGTAATGGGGGAAAAGACAAATAGTTTTTGGGTAACAATTGATTTGCTATGCTCTGACTCATTGATCATATTGTAGTTGTCTCTCATCCACACCAGCTTATCTAAACTAACTATGCTAAGCCCTACAAGCGCTGAAAATAATAACTCTATAATAACGTTAAAGGAAGAGCGAAACAGTTACTCATCAAATATTTTCTAACACTATGATTTTTTTTTTTATCTAGTCACCCATAGAAAAATGTATCAGAGTAAAACAAAGTCACCCTTATCTTGAAATTTGAGAAATTAATTTAATAAATTCATTGCCAGTTTTGAAGAGGTTAGCTGTTTAGACCACCAGAGTAGCATACTAATCCCTCCTGTTTAATAAATTTCTTATTACTTTATTCTGCTGATTGTAATCACTGCTAATAGGTCACCCAGCAAAAACGCATTCAGTCAAAGTAAGCAGCTGGATCTAATCAACTGCTGTGCAGTTGTGTTCAGTCTGACACCTTTGTTTGTAAAAGAAGTAATCATACTGTTTTTCAAATTGAAAAGTATGTGATCTAAAATTTGGAAGTTTATTTGAATGCTTAGCATGAATGTTGCCCTAATTTCCAAAAGAATGACAATGTTTTTTTATGCAAAATCCCAGATCTATTTCTGTGCTATCATATTTAATATCATGTTTTAACATATTTGTTTTGGTTCAATCTTGTCAATATGTTTCAGTCATTTATAATAAATGCTAGTCTCTTGGAACTCTTACTGGTATTCTAAAGCTGTTTTGTTACGATTCAACTGGACATTTTAGTTTCCAGTCTAATTGGTTACAAAATGCATCATACAACCTTTTGTGGAAAGGTTGTAAAAAGAAAAGAAAGATGCACTCTATTGGGATCATCACAGGCCAAGAGGCTGAAATCAACCATTCAAATATATTTATATCCATATGGTAAAACAACAACAACAAAAAACAATAGTCTGCCTAAAAATTGGTTTACCCTTTTCCTGGCTTTATTAGTAGCTTAGTGAAGTCATGTGATTCAAACTGTTTTATCAAGAAAAGGTTTTTGCTTGATGTGTGTGTTTGTCGTTTTTGTCTTAGATGTTGGTTGAACATGGAAAATGTGCTTACTCTTCTATGAAAAAAATAATTTTGTTCCTACCAATATATTTTTTAGGTAATGTTAGAACTACAATTACATTTCTAAAAAATAAAAAAATAAATAAATAGAAAAACTGTTTCTGTCTGGCTTTAAAAAATATCCCAGCACTGAAACCACTATCTTAATATGGGAAATGTCCTCTCATCCACCATCACGGGGCATCGGGACATGGGAGAGGACTTAAAAGGGCAAAGTTCACCAAAATTTGACTTCTAAGCCTCCCAGATTGCTAATTTTTTAATAAATCCCCTCACACACCACCAGGGGGAATCAGGAGATGGGAGAGGATTTAAAGAATACTATTGACTTTATTATAACTGTTGATTCAGGTCTGGAATCCATTTTAATGAAATATAATATCTCTTTCCACTGATTTGCTGATGACATTCAGGTCGGTCTGTCTGTCCATTCATAAAAAATCAAGCAACTCTTTACATCATCATTGTCTTGCTAATATAAAGGCATGGATGAACTCAAGCTTCCTTCACCTAAAAATAATAAAACTAAGGTTTTGGTACTTAGGGGATGAGATCTTTCCAATACTTCTCTGTCATGCAATATCTCTTGTGTGAGAAATCTTGGCATATTCTTTGACAGCTTATTTAAAATCACAAAGCAAATCAGCTCAGTTGTCAAGATGTGCTTTGTCCAACTTCTTGCTAGAGTGAAGCCTCAGCTTTTTCCTTAGGATATTGAAATATTGATGCCACCTGCAACTTGTACAGAATACTACTGCTGACCTGTAGCAGGAACTTGAAAATAGGAACAACTGTAATTGTAGCTTTACTCCACTGGTTTCTTGATTGTAACAGGATTGATTCAAGAAAATACCTGCTGGTTTTTAGGGTCACAATTGTTTTGTTGCGTCATGTTTAAATAATCTTCTAAAGTACTGTGCACCCATACAAACAATTAGGTCTAACAACCAGTTGCTTTTAGATGTCCAATCAAAAAAAGTAGAGGTGGTCGTGCCTTAAGCAGAAAAACGGTGAAGTAAATTACCAATTAATATAAAAGCTGCTCTTAATATCTTGAATATTTCCAGGGTTTTTTTTTTTTACAATATTTCTTTTTTCAAACGATGAATTTCTTTAATCTCCTGCGTGCGCATGTTTTTTACCAACTCTCTTCAGATATTTTGTCATGCTGCGCAGCACTATACTTATTTGCGCTTTATAAATAAAGTTAACCCACTGACAGTTCAAATCAAAGTAAACAATACATTTTTTTGCTCCATAGCGTAAAGTGTCTGAATTTAAAATGTTAATTTATTAGCCATGCAAGATCTCCCTGTGCTTCTCTATTTTAAATGAGGAATTTGACAAAATACGAATTATAAAAATGAGAATAAATGTGTTCTGCATATTTGTATTTGGATGACATTGCATGCCTTTTTTTTCCCCCTGTTTCATTTAACTTTTATGTTGTCTGCTCTGTTATCAGTCCAACCATTTCACCTTAACAGCCCTGATTTATTTGGACCCCAAACAAACGACTGCAGGGTTTCCTATGCTCCCAGCTTTTTGTTGGATTAGGTGTATTTGGATTTGTTATGTATGGATGAATGATGTGGTCTCAGATTGCCATCATGTGAGTTTTGATTCATGATCAACAAGCCTTCCTCTGGTGTTAGCTGGCTCTACGCACTGTGGTGGCCAGGCACAGCTCTCTGCCTTCAGTAAGTGCCATGTCCTTTGGCCAAATGTCTTTCAAGATTGAAGGTTTTTGGCAAAAAACGGTCTTGTACAATTATCTTGTACCGAGACAATTAGCCAACATTTTGTGAAACAAGTACAATTTTTCCATTTGATATACTGGTCATAAATCTGAAAATACATGCTGCTTTGTTCAGGACACAAAAGCATTAAAACTTATCTCAAGTGTTTCTTAAAATTAAATCAGTTCTGTTTGAAATACCCCTATTTACTTTAACTTCTTGGCACCAAGCCCTACCTCTTTGGTCTTTTGGATGACTTTCTGAATTGACTATCTATGTGTCGTCACCAGTGCATTTCTGTGCATCTATTATAATTCAACAGACAGGTAATCTACCAAGTACAACTCTCTAGAAGCCAGCATGATAAAACTGCACATTCAAACAGTACTTCCATTTTCTTGCTCTTCTACCCACCTCCTGTCTTTGTTGCTTAAACATTTATTAGGGTGAAGTGTTTGCACTGTTCTGTTGTTTAATATCGACTCAACAGACACTTGTTACTGCTAAGCACCATTTCATAGTATACTTTGTTGTCCATTAGTATTCAAAGCGAGGGGAAGTAATTTGACCTTCTCTTGGAAGTGGGAAGCCACGAATGTGACGTTTTAATTGAGTTCTTTCTCTCTTCTGTGTGTTTTTTAATCGGCACCGTTTCTGAATAACCTACATTCATAGACTGACAAAAACAGCTGTGATCTTTATTGTGCCAGCTTGACAGATTTGCCTCTTTGTTCACACTACATTGTTTCATCTGTTCTGTTAAATTTTATCTTAAGAGAATAATATTTGAACTCCTCCGACTAAATGTTAATGATTCCTCTGTTTATTCCCTTCCGTTGCTTGCATGTTGCTTTAGCAGTGGTCTGCAGCATAAATGGAAATTAATTACTGTTTTCTTTGATTTGAAGCTAATCTCTAAGATATCTATGGAGTCTTTTATGTACATCCAGGTCTTCAACCTAAGAAATAGCTGACTAGTTAGTACAAATCTACATTCAGCTGCTCTGTATTACGCTGATTTATTGTATAATTAACCAACATGTACATCTGAAGATGTGATTTGTGACCCTTAAAATAGAAATGCGATTACCTGGCACCTTATCATTTATCTTAATTTTACAAGACTGAATTGCTCTCTTTGATTTTGCTGTGCGGCAGAGTTGACAATAATTGATTTTGCTACATAAAAACTTGCAGAGGAGGTATATTGAGTGGCTGTGGCATTTAGGTTTTCAGATTGCTTGGAGTCATTTATCTCTAAAGGATTCTTTCAAGACAGTCACTTACATTTTGATCTCCTTAACGGGTGCCAAAGTTATGATTTGCAAACTGACATTATTAGACGGGTCTTGTGCATGTTTTGCTCAAGTTGTGTGAAAGGAACTTTTTCGTTCTTTTTTTCTTTTTATTCCCCTGTGCAATGGGTGTTTTCAACTTAAATAAAATCAAATATGTATTCCTCTTTGTTATTGTCAGAACAATATTTGCGATGTGAGAGTGATATTTAATACTTTTTTAGTCATATATAATATGGTTTAAGGGAGCGCTGGGTTTTGTATGACAACAAAAATATTCATTGTAATGAATGTTAGTTTTATTTGTCTAAAGCTGAAAAATTCTATCCATTATTTCTAGAGTTTTTGTTGCCGTTTCATTTTTATTTTTTATTTTTTATTTATTTATTTATTTTATCTTTTTTTGTATTGACCTCCCAATTGTAGGACCAATCAGAATTACATTTAAAATATTATTTCAGGTAGGAATTTGTTGTATAACCAATGGGTTGACGGTTCTAACCCAAGCTCCTTTGGCCTACTAGTGGTGGTTTCTGTTAGTTTTCCCCAAGCAGTTGTGCTACATTGTGTCTGAAATGTGTGTATAAGTGGGTGAACAACTGATTGTAATATAAGGTGCTTTGGAGTCCTCCGACCTGATAAAGTGCTGTACAAAAGCAGGGTATTTAGTAGGGAATGTCATGCTATTTCTGTAACACCAGAGTTAAAGCAATGTCACTTCAAGAACAACAATGAATGGTTAAGAAGTTTACATTGTAACTCTTTAATTTCTAATGCTGGAAAATAGCATGGTTAGAATTTGCAACATTAAACAGCAACAATTCTATGCATTCCCTAGAAAATATAGATTCTTAACCTAAATCCTGAAGGCTGCCGTCCTTTTCAAATCGTTCATGCCTGATAAGCTCGGCAGGACAAACAGAACAACTTTACTGCAGTATATTCTGCCTTCTTGTTATCTGTCTAAGCCTGGATCTTTGCTGCGGCACCATTAATGGCCTGCAGACACATTTCCTTAGAAAATACAGTTTCAGTTCAAATAACATCTGGCAATTTTGTGCTTCATCTGACTTCAATTTTAGACACCTTAAAATAGCTACATTTAAATTATCCTGCCTTAGAAATAATTTTTTATACCTATGAGTGTCAGTGCAGCATGATGTGTTCACTGACCATCAACCAGTAAAACAAATTGTGTGGTTACCAGTCTGTTTCTCTGTGTATCTCTTTTTTTTTTCTTCCTGCAATTCATAAAAGCAAGGCTTCCACAAATAATAGGATATGTAAAACTATCAAATTACTCTAACATTACATGGTGTGTGTCGTTTTGAATTGTGACTTGTTCTGTTTTTTTTTGTTTTTTTTCCTCCTTAAGTGTTTTAAACTTAGATATAGGCCACTATTGATAGTCTGAGATGTTTGTTTTTCTTACCTTTCATAACAGAATAGAAATATACTTTTTTGTCCCACAGTGGAGACAGCAACAAGTGACAGGATATCAAGACATGTAGGTTCAGACAATGGTAAACGTAATAATATATATATATATATATATATATATATATATATATATATATATACTTTTTAATTAAGAATGATAGGGGAAAGATTATAACATAAAATACTCTGCAGTTATTAAAAATATGAATATGAAAATAAAAACTGAGATGTGCACATTCCAGTAAAAATTTAATTCAAAATCAGTTTAACTTTGCAAATACCAGCATGGATGTAAATTCTTGAGTTTACTGGGAGCAGTGATGGTTGCAGAGTGTAACAGCTGCTGGGAGGAATGATCTGTGATCATATTTAAAATTTTATCAGTCTTATTGTTTCATGTTTTTTTGTTTTTACATGGCTTGTTTTTGTTGTGTTTCAGAAATGTAAGCTCAGCAGGTGAGGAAGCACGACGGAGAATGAGAGAGTGTGACGGCCTTACAGATGCTCTGCTCTACGTTATTCAGATCTCCTTGGGGAGCAGTGAGATCGACAGCAAGGTATTTATCGGTTTTCCTCTAAAAACTTTTGCTTTTTAATGCACAAACTCTGTATTTCATTCTGAAACATTAATCATTAAGTCAAGGAAGGAAAGAGTCTTTACACTACTTTGTCATACTAGAAAACTTGTAAAATCTTCAGTGTGAAACGCTGTATGAAAGTACAGCTGAAGCTCTCCTCATTGCCAAATACCACTAGGATGACATTTGTTTGTTTGTATTAAAGATGTTAATAGTTCACCAAGCCAAGTTACAGCTTTTATATCTAAAGTATTAGAGCACTTGCTGCAGCCTATTAAGCAAGCAGTCAAAGTTGAGTGAATTTATGTTCATTCTGCATTTTTCTGTCTCAGAACACATTCATGTTGGCGTGCAGTATGTATAAGTGTGTGGAGGCCAGTCAATATTACATAAATAGTGCTTTGGATGGCTGACTTTTCAAGGTCTCCCTGTCTCCCAGCCTTTTCTAAATGGCCATCCTTAATCACTGTTTAACCATCCTCCCCTCACCACTGTTTGACTGCAGTCGCCAGAGGACTGTCGTTGCCTCAGTAACAAAGACTGATTGGCAGATCAGCCGTCTAATGGTTTCTGCTACAACAAACATGGACAAAACTCTGTTTGCCCTCTAGTTCCATTTTCTTGTTTTTTAGCCTTATTCTGGATCATGCATTGTGCTACTCGAGCTGTTGTAGAGTTTGGTGTGTTCTGTAAATTACTTACTAGGCGAAAAACATCACAATGCCTAAAAATCTCAATTTCCTCAATTGCAGAAAATTCTAATAAATTCAAAATTCAAATTTTTCTTTGCATGAAATGCTATGTTCTCTAGAGCCTTTAGTTGAGTTCAGTTTTGAATGGGAGCTAAATTAATAAATCAGCACAAACATTCAGAGCTCCTAACTTGCACACTGTGCAAATATTTTCAGACATTTTAATAAAATTGTACATCAGGATCGATAAAGGTATTGAATATAAACTATATAGTTTATAGTTCATATATGTAAACTATATGAACTATAAACTGCCTGAAAAGAAATTAGACTGATTTTGTTTTCCTTAAACATGTGGCATAAAAATAAAAGATTTTAACACTAGTATATATGTACAAAATAAGACAAAGTGTTCTAACAATATCCTAACATTGTATCAACCATTTCCTTAAATACTTTTTCCAACTACTTACTCTGAATTTTGATGATCAAGATATTAACTTTCTTCTATGTCATGTGTGCTTCTTTGTAAAAGCCTTGATCGTTGATAATAATTTCAAGATGATTATTATTTCTCTTCTTTGTATATAATCGCAGGAGTAATTAAAACTGAAGGATGTAGATGCTGAGTACAACATTGTCTGTCCATTGTGTTATTGCTTTCGTTATTGTTTGTGTACACATGTGTTATGTGTTTGGTTTTGTGACTCCTGGAGTGTAAGGACAAAAAGAATGTGGGCGTATAGATTCATAAACAAGGATATGCAATAAAAAAGACCAACATGTCAACAAGTAGCAAACTCATAAATGTTACACATGGTAGGGATGCTGATCCATACGTGACCCCGGTTTCACAGCTTCCTCTGCTGCTGTCTGAACACTTCGAGTAACATAGAACCATCTGCAAGTGTCTTTGCACTCTATAAACCTTGTATGCTATAATAAAGGAGTTCGGCATAAATGTGAAACAACAGATCGAAATATGAAATGTCACAGTAAATTGTAAATTAAACATAACTTCTCCAACATCATTCTGTAATAGACTGTGAATAGAATTTCAGACATGACTGCAGCTCACTGGAGTGAGACATTGTTTTTCTTTGTTGCATCTCTTGAGGCTGTTCAATTACACTCCTTAGTCATCTTTGTGTAAACCAACGGTCAGACTGAGAGAAGATTGATTATTCGTCTTTGATAATTTCCACTCCGCTGATTTGATGACTCCCCTTTCTCAGCGATACACAAACATGCGTGGCTACACAAAGTCTCGGAACACTTTTAAGAATAGACAACAAATGTTGTAAGACATGGTTTGTCTGTGCACGGAGGCACACTTCCTCACAGCCTCAGTGACTTTAGGGTTTGCCTCTGCACTGAGTGTTAAATGAGCTGTGTGATAATTTATTGGGTTTGTCATTTTTCCTCATTTACTTGAGTTTTTCTAATCTTATTTCAAAGTCAGCGCTAACAAAATGCAGAAACATATTACCTGAGAGATTATGGACGTTGTTTGGTTTCCCATTTGTCTTTCTCATGGGTGTTGCCTGAGGGTTTATATTATATATGAGCGGATTTTTTATTTTATTTTCCTTCTTCCTTTCAAGTGATGCTCGTTTTTGAACTTCCTTTTTGTTTTCAAACGGATCTTTCATTTCAACTTTTGAACTTTAACCATTTATCTTTTCTTTGTCTCATCTTCCTTCTCCCCACACCCATTTCTCTTCCTCCTGCGTTTGCTTTATCTCTAGACTGTAGAGAACTGTGTTTGTATTCTGAGGAATCTGTCATACAGACTCGCTGCTGAGACATCCCACGGCCAGCAAGGTGGTCTCGAAGAGCTGGATGGGCTGCTTTGTGATGCAAATGGATGTGAAGGGGAGAGCTCCGGTTGCTGGGGGAAGAAGAAGAAGAAAAAGAAGGGAGCTGAGCAGGTAAGGGCAGAAATAACAGTGATAAAAAGGAGCATAACACGTTTTTGTTGTCATGTCAATGTAAAGAAACGCATTTTTGGGTGACTCACTGAAGTTCATCATGGCTCAGATGGAAGTGGCAATTGGCTTTAAAGCAGTTTTGATATTTTGCTCCTTTTCTTTCATAATGTGATCTTTGGGTTTATATATCAAAAAATATTTTTCTTCTCCCCAAAACCGTTGCTGTCACTTTTTTGGGATTTATTTTTATTTTATTTTTTTCATGATTTAATCATATTTGTATGCTACAGGTTTAGTTTAAAGCCATCTATACTGTTCAGTTCTACTTTATTTTTTTGTTGTTGATATTCGGGTAACACAGTGGTTTTAAAATACAATCCTATGTTTCCCTGCAGAACACAGCAATACATGGACTACCACTACATTGATTTTGTAATTTAGCTGCAATTAGACTGCAAGAACGTTCCCAGGGGACAAAAGAATTTTGCGGGGCCTTTTACCTCACCGTCTGTGTTTCAGCATGAGGAGCGAAATAAAATACTTTGATCCGTCTGAGGAAGATTTTTTTTGGGGAAAAAAACCTTGATACTCTGCTTCCCTGTAGGACAAAGATTTTAAATGAGTTTGCTTTTAAGGATTTATACGAAGATTATTCCAGAAATAGATTATTTTCCTCCCAGCTTTTTAACTCTTGTAATCATAGTTTGAATAGAAGACAAAGTTCCTGACATATGATTGAATTTACAGCATATAATGTTGATACATATAAAAATAAATAAATGTGTCTTACATAATTTGCTCCCTCATACAGTTGTTTGACAGCCTCTTACCTCTTCCTTCAATTTTTCTCAAATAGACATGTGGCTGAATAGAAATTTATCCATTATTTCCACTGTTCATGTATTTCTTATCCACATTGTGAACGGGATCTGCCCTTTTTGGAGACACCCAACATCAAGCTTATTTGTTGTTTTTTTTACGTTTTTGTTCATATTTAAAGTCAAAGGCGTTAATTTGTAATTGTTTTTAATGTTAGTGATTACATCTAATTTTGCATTTACAAAAATTTCACTTGTGACCCATATATGTGACTCATAAAATATGCAACTAATTATACCACCCATTTCCTATACTGTTTATTTTTTTATGAATAGAATTGCTTATTAAATAAGCTAAAATAAAGCATTAAGAATAAATGTCAACTTTGCTTCAGGTATTTATGGTTGAAAATGATCAGCACAGTTGACCTTTCTTGATGCTTTAAGTTAAATGAAAAAAAGAAAACAAGTCCTGCCAAAAGGGCTAACAGCAAATTTGTTTGTGTTTAGGTTTCACATTTCAATTACATTTTTTGAAGCACCGACAGTTTGCTCTGGGGAGGTACATTAGGCATCAGTGTAAACTTTTCTTCAAAGAAGACAGTAAGGGTGAGGAGTTGATGACAGACATTCAGATTAGAGACTCAGGATAGACATGTGAGGGATAGAAGCTAAGAGACTGGATTAAGCGAGAAAAAGCATGGGAGACAAAAAAAAAAGCATGGGTCTCTCTAAATTGCTGTGAGTGTGTGGTTGTTTTTTTCCTGTGTGTTCACGTGTTGCCTTGCAATGGACTGACAACCTGTCCAGGAAACTGCTGGAGATTGGCCGCCTCCCCACTGTGACCCTGCAAGGTTGAATGGGTATAGACAATGGACGGATGAACTTCCCTTAACATAGCACAAAGGCTCTGTCTAGATAAAGGCATTGAGGACATCACCGCTTTACTTCTGCTCCACTCCACCTGGGTTCAGTTTGATCGACAGCTCAGCCATACCTCATGAAAACCTATCAGATCTCTGGCAGGGGAAATTGCTGTGCAGCTTAATCATGTGACCTGCTCTATCTGTCAGCAGGAAACAGGGTGAACCTACTCAGCACAGAAGGGCACCAACCTCTGAGAGTCTACACATGCACAGAGTGCAAAACAAAAATCATTCAGGGCACAACTAAGTGGTACAAAGGCACTTTGGTTTTTGGAGGGTTTTTTATATATATATATATATATATATATTCCCACTCCTTCCCCACCCCAGTTTGATGATTCCAAGGGCAACTGCCCACATTGCCTCCATCAAAAACATTCTTGTATACCATCTAGGACACAGAACAATGTGAATTACTTAACATTTCCTACACACATTAGACTTTCACACACCTTTGATTTTCCATGATCAGAGAATCTATGTATAGATCAAAAAAATGCATTCCCCGTCTTGCGCACTTGATAGGAACTCTCTGAAGTCACACGCTTGCCTAGTTTACCTGGAGACAAAGAGGAGAAGGGGAATCAGTAGAGCAAAGCCGAAAGTGTTGACAGAAAGATGAAAAACGACGCAGTGTGAGGGGTAAGAGTTAGAATAAAAACAGGGATGCAAGGACATAGAGATCCAAGTAGAGAATTGAGAAAGATAGATGGAGAAAAAAGGACAACATAATAAAGAAATAAGAATACATAAAGTGGAGACAGTGAGGTTTCTTCTTAGCTGAGAGAGGTGTGGAAAGAAAAACAAAGGCAAAAAGAAACAGAATTACAATGGGTAAAGAGATGATCTAGCTGTTCGGAGTACCACAATAAATGCTTTGGTATTGTTTTTCTTCTTTTCTGGCAACTGTTGAATTCCAGGAAAACTATAAATTTACAGACTTAAAGAAGAAAAGTCTTCCTGGAACTGAACAAATCCCAAGATTTAGACATAGTAAAACTGGCCTGTTTGTACAAATGAGTACCTCCATTTCCAGCAGTACAATTCAACCAATAAGAAACAGTGTGAGTGTTAGTTATTGAATATATTTGCTATCATCTTTTGTTTTCCTATATCCTAATACATTGTGTTGCAGCACTATGTGCAGCTGCCTTTCTACCAGAGACTGTTCGGAATGACTTTTAGGTGACTGTAAGGCGCAATGTTTTTCAAGTTACTAAAGATGACTGATGACACTCTCCTGTTTTGTTTTTTTCTTAAGTCAAAAACCTCTTCAGTTTTCCAGCAACAAAGTAGTGCAATTTATTCCTTCCCAACACAGAACTATCACTATTTCCCAATACAGTGACTAAGAGCTGTTATTTGTTCAAAAACACTGCAGCAGCACAGTTACAATTTTGTATTATTAAAGAATGTTATGTCTAATGACAACCTTCTTCCATAATACAATATTGTTGTTATAGAAAAATGTTATTAAATAATGGCATGGCCATTGAATTTCATATGAGCAAGCACACAGTAATTATGTTAAACATAGAAAACAGCAGACAGAAGCTGCTAAAAACATCAATGTGCAACATATATGTTCAAAATTAAATGTTTTCCATGTGAAACATGTACAACAAACAGCAACCATCACTGTTGCTTGTTTGTTGCAATTAAAATTTCACTACACACACAAATATCATTTACATGAAAGCTGGCGCTGCTTTGAAAATGTCTGATGATGACTGATGCACCAGTCAGAATTTTCCAGCTATTCTTTGATCACTGATTTCTATGAAGCTCTGACCTACAAAAACTGATTGCTGATCCTCATTTCTCTGTAATCACCATCGGCAACAAGAGGACACTTTATTTACGTTTTAGCAATAACATGGTTACCATAAAATAAAACTGTAAAACAGCCCAAAATTACAGAACTCTCTGTCAGTGTCACGCAAAATGTACAAACACAGCAAAATCTTTTAAGTTATGGGAGCAGTCAGTCTTGCAACAAAACTAAAGAGGCCTCTGACTGAAGGCTGCTGCTGTATGGATTAAGAAACATGCTTAGCTTCCTGATTTTGGCTAACTTATAACATTATTCATTGTGACAGCGTTAGGACACTTTCACACAGCAACAAGCTGACCAGTATGAGCAGCGAGCACCATTTCTTGCTAAATATGAATTTAAATTACAACTTTGTATCATTTGCTCTAATCTTTTACAGTGGGATGGTGTGAGTCCCTTTCCTGACACAGCCGAGCCTCCTAAAGGGGTTCAGATGTTGTGGCACCCCACCATTGTCAAGCCATACCTCACTCTGCTTTCTGAATGCTCAAATCCCGACACGCTCGAAGGCGCCGCTGGAGCCCTACAGAACCTTGCTGCAGGCAGCTGGAAGGTATGCACAGACCCAAAATATGAGTTCAGATATATATATACATTTTGTATTCGAAATCAATATCTACTTTCTATTTGATTTATTAAAATAATTTCCATTAGCTTAATCTCCTCTTCAACCCTATTTTCCATTGTTTTAAAATGCCACGTGTGTAGAAGGGATTGTTGGTAAGCGGTGTGATGAAAATTAAAATGAAAATGGTCATGCTGAGAAAGATAAATGACTTTTTTTTTTTTTTTTTTGGAGATTTCAAAGGTTCTATTGTTTCATAAGGGGTCAAGTAAACAAGTACACTTAGTCAGGGGTGGGGATTTGTTCTTGAATGAAACAGTGTTTCCTTTTACTCCCACAGAGCATAAAGAACTTCCACTTATAACGAAGTCTGTCAAAACAATATTGCATTCGCTGACAGTAGCACCCGGCTGTTTTATTAAATCTTAATCTTGGGGATTTTGCATTATGAACCTTGTAATATTATTCCAAAGCAATGCATGCGTTTGTTATTGTTACTTGCTATTTAAAATCGCCAAAACCTACTGCATCAGGGACTGGTGAAAGACTCCACAAGGAGTGAACTGAGGGAGGAGACTACATGACTATAATGGATGACTCAAGTGCCCATGGTACTGTCAGGGCAACTTGTGCCTCCAGGAAGAGATATGAGGGTTAAAGACAGAATATAAGTGGACCACTGTAGGGCGGCCTTGGATATTTATATAACTGCATCGTAAGGCTGTTTATAAGCAGCCTGGTTGTCCGATAAGGAAGAGATTGCATTAAAATATGGTTAGTGAACGAAAGAAAATGAACACAAAAGGGAAAAGCAAGAAGGGTTGTAACTCGGAGTATTCTTCATCAGTCTTGTCAAGATGCCTGTGAGGTGTTTGGAACTGATTTTGATTTGATAAGTATTTCCACCGACAGCAGAGTGGACAAAGAGAGCATAAGAGACTGAATAGGAGGGCTCTTGAAAAATCAGCAGAAGAAAGGGAAATTGCAGGAGCAGGTGGTCCTCGTGTGTGTATACTTTTTCATTAAATAAGATCTGTCTCTGTGTTTTGAGAACAGTTTTGCTGACAATGTTGGCACACTCTTAGCTCTGCACATTTAGGTCTAAGCCAAGACATACGATTGTCGATATCTTATGATGAATCAGTTCCTCAAATCCCTCATGGGTATTGGGGGCGGGGATTGACTTCTTATTTCTGCTTAAAGATGAAGAATACTGTGAGTTTATTTCATTGCAACAATCAAGAGAAGCTAAGAAAATCTGTATTTTACATTGCAGATCAGCATCATTTAATCCAGAAAGGTGTCATAAATTCTTACATAGATTGTTGGTAGAAGTCTTTAACCATCTTCTTGTCATCTTTTTGTACCCTGAAGTGGTCAGTGTACATCCGGGCCGCTGTCCGTAAGGAGAAAGGGCTTCCCATTCTGGTAGAGCTACTGAGGATAGACAACGACAAAGTAGTATGTGCTGTCGCCACAGCTCTCCGAAATATGGCCCTGGACATCAGGAACAAGGAACTTATAGGTGAGTTATGATAATTGGATTACTCCAACAAGGATTATTCCATTACCTCTCATCATTACATAGATTATTGGCATTTCTATTCTCTTTTTAGTAAGGGATTTAGTAGAATTTAAATTAGAATTTGGCGGCTGATCTCTGCTTTTTGTAAAGCTTTACTCACTGATACCAGTTTTATGAGATTCCTGATTTAAACATGAAGAAGATTTAAGATTAAAACTCAAAAAAAAAAATTCTAGCTTCCCTGTTGTGCAGGTACTGCATTTGGAGCAGAGGTGACATCACACCACCATGTGAGAGTAAAACAGTTGATGTGGGTTTTTAACACAAAAACTGATATTTTGGCTGGGTTTAGCATTTTGAGTTTACACAACAATTGCAAAAACATGTGTCTCTTTGCATGTATTCTACATTGAGAATGCAGATTTGTACTTCAATCATGAGATTCCCAGCAAGCAGCCAATATTTCAGGAATGTCCTACTTTAAGGGAACAATTTTCCCTTAAAGTAGCTTCTGTTTCTGCACTTTCTGTGACTTCATTTTTAAACACATTCCTGAGTCTAAAAAAGTTACATTTGAGTCTTCTTTCCTCAATAACTCCATCCACACCAAAGTTTGTGGCCAGCAGGAACCTAATGTTTATGAGAGTGTGTTCATTGATCAGAAAAAAAGGTTGGATTTTGGGCTAATTCGAGTCACCAGATGATTTTTATATACGTTTCTGCTTTTAGGTCAGAAAGATACTTGCACATTTGTTTCTGTGTGTATGTTTGAAAAACGCATGTATGAAACTACAATTGGCTTTTTGCAGACTGAATGTGGTCAGAGGTTAGAGGATGTCATTAAGATTAATATCAAATTTGTGTAGCCTACGAATATGTTATTTTTGTGATTTTGTAAAGTTATCATTTTCATATTTTTCCATCCAGCATAATGATTTTTTATCTAGCCATCAGTTTAACTGACACTATTACATGTTGGTCTCTGAGAGACTGAGATTAATAAAGATTGTACTGTGCCAGCTGTGGGTTCAGAAAATAACATGAATAATGTGTAATTGAGAAGGAAACGCTGGAGAGAGTGGGCGAGAGTGGTAGAAGATCAAAGGCTTACATTAGTCTTTGAAAAGTACACTGGGTAATGAGTAAGCCCCAGTCAGTCTGGTAGAATCAACACATCTAGAGATCATTAGCTAACCTGACTGATATACACTGAGTGTGTGTGCATTTCTTTTGTGTCTTCAAGTGTTTTCATGTATTAGACGCATCCTTTTTTCTTTGTGGCTGTCCTCTCTTTGCTGCTCCCGGGCTGGTGCAGCAATAACAGGTCAATCATGTCGACCGAAAACCAAAAACATCTTTATCTCTCTAAACAGACACCTTACACACACATGAACGATTTTATGTATGTGCGTGTGCATGGACTTTTTTTTTTTCTTTTCTCTATCTCTAATATCTCTGACAATCTTAGCTTGTTGGTGGGCTCAACAGTTTCTATAGCGACTCTGGCACCCACTGTTTCACGCTGGAGGCTTTTGAAACATATCTTGGTTTTGCAGCAAGTTGTTGTTGTTCCTTGTTGCGGAACAACAAGGAATACCGCCGCCAAGGCTCAACACGCCCCCCTACTACACTCTGGCTGACGCACAGCAGCAGATTAAAGGATAATTAGAGCTCTCGCGCAGGCGCTTTACTGGCTGTGAGTGATCTCCCTTTTGTGATTTCCTTTGTTTGTTTGTTTTCTCCAATCTATCTGTAGACAAATTAGCATGGCAAATTAAAATAAACAAACGATTATTCTATATATATTTAAAAAATACCAGCTTAACAAAATGTGGACATACTACTGCAAGTAGAATGATTTGCAGCAACAAAAGTTGAATAGTTTAACCCTGCAAAAAACTGATCAAGTATAATTACAGACATTGTTGTTGATCTATTTTATTCTGCATGCAAAGGAACAAACATACAGTAGTTGGAGGACTGATAAAACTTCTACTCAATTGATTATCACCTGAATGCACAAGTAGCTACAGGTTTGCCTGTGCACTTATGGCTTGTCTCACTTGGCATTTGTACAATGTTTGTAATCATATAAATATCCAGGTGTCATTTTGGAATATTTTGGGAGTGATGATCTACAGGCCTGAGCAAAATTCCAAAAGATGTGAGGTTATTTAAGCTTGTCTGTTTTCCTTGTAGGATGGTGATGTGGATGGTGTTTTTGATCACGGTGTTGTGCAAAAGAAAACTTGCAGTCACTTCTGAAAGGTCATCTTGTCTTGTTGGTTGTTATGTTGTCTGCTTCCATGACCGCTCAAGTTGCCTAACAACAATGGCCTTTGCACTCTTCCAGATGTGGACAAATCTCTGTATATGTATTGTTAGCTTGGTTGTTTTATCAAGTTAAGGCTAACCGGGGAGTTACCATACCTTTAAACTTCTATCAGGTTGAAGTGTTCAAATTCAGAATTCTCCTTCACAACTAGGTACTGTTAAAAATACTGAGTATTTTTGGTTTTAAAGCTAATCTTAATAATTAGGATTAGCTGTTTTCATTTTTCTTGCCAGGGCAAAATAATTGAAGGTAAATTAGTTTTATCATTGTTGGGGTTTTTTTAAATCAGCTTTTTTTTATTATTATTGACCTTTTCACTAATTAAAGTAGAGTGTTTTGACTAAGACCACTAAAATGTTCTTTGTTTATAAATATTGCATGTAAAAAATGAGAATTGTAATTTTTAACAGCCATTAGCTTTCCTGAGCAAAAGCAGAATGAGGTAAACATTTTAATGGACTGACATTCAGACAAAGTGAGAGCAGGAGTCAATTAAATAACTATTGTACAAATTCATAAAGAAATAATTCCCCCTTTTTTAGGACTTTTGATTAAACTGCAACATGACACGCTTATAGTTGAGATGTGCCATTTTCCATATGTTTCTGATTTGAGTGTGTTTCTCCAGCTTAAAGAGTCATTAGAGCTGGACAGAAAAATACTTCAGATTATCTTACAATTATGCATACAGATTAAGTAAGTAGCATGTTGGAAGCACAGTAATGTGCAAAAGTGATCTTAAACATTTCAGATTTTTGCCACTTTACAACAACAATGTTTAATATATTGTGATTTTATATTAAAGAGCAAAACAAAGTAACATGCTTGTGACGTTTAAGGCGAATGATGCACTTCTGAAAAGGTTCTACAAACATAAAAACTCAAATTATAGTTTTTTTATGTTCGCATTGAACCACGCCTATGAAAAGCAAAGACAAATCTGAGATGTGCATGGTAACTATGGATGAGTTGCAATGATTAAACCCAATCAATCAGCCTCTCTGCAAAATTGACCTTTATGGAAGAGTGGCCAAAAAAAAAAAAAAAAAGCATTGTTGAAAAGAGACCACAAGAACATGATTTGATTCTTTCTGCAAGGACATGCACCCATTATCTGTAAATGGATGATCATAAAATTCTCATAATTAACAGAAATTAAGGCTAATTGATCTATGTAATGTTTTGCTTCGTTAAGTTACTGAAATAAATGAACATTCCAGTAATATCCTAATTCACAAGTGTCAAACTCCAGTCCTCAAGGGCCGGTGTCCTGCAGTTTTTAGATGTGCCACAGGTGCAAAACGCTGGAATGAAATGGCTTACTTACCTCCTCCTTGTGTAGATAATATCTCCAGAGCTTTGCTAAAGACCTAATTATTCTATTCAGGTGTGGTGCAACAGAGACACATCTAAAAGTTGCAGGGCACCGGCCCTTGAGGACTGGAGTTTGACACCGCTGAAATTTTGCTAAGACTTAAAAATAGATACTCTTAAATGTTAGCGGTTCAGTCTGACTGTGATTAGGTTATTTTGCAAAGAAGACTTGGCAAACATTTTAGTCTCAAGATGTGAAAAGCTGGTAGAGACAAAATACTTGGAACTGCACAAAAAAGCGGTACTGCAAGGTATTGAGTAAGAGGGACTAAATGTAGCACACTGCACTTCCCGGATTGTAGCACACTGCACTTCCCGGAAAAAAAAAAAAAAGATAATCTGAAACCTTGTCTCATTTTTCCCCCTTTTCAGAGATATGATTTATTTTATGATTGTCTGCCACATAAATATCCCAATAAAATATGCCAAAGTCTGTGGTTTTGGTCCAGAAAGGTCATGTATCTTTTTTTATGAAATGTATTTAATTAAAATAATAGTTTAGCAGAAGATAACTGGTGTTCATTGGAAGAAAGCTGCCTACCTTCTGTTGGAAGAGTGTAGTCACTTGTGTTTAACCACAGAATCGTACATGGAGCAGCTCTGATTTTCTTTCTTAGAGATCAGTGAGGTAGCTGTAGCTTTTCAGTATGAGTCCTTGTGTTAACATGCACAGCATCATTCTGGGCACTTCTCTTTGTGCAAACATGAGGCTTGGGAGCAACCAAAGTGCAATCAAGGTGTCAGAGCTTTTTAATCAGTCTGACTAACTCAACTGTATACACAGTGGCACAAGTAATAAACATAGTTGTAACAGATAATGCATAAAAGTATGAGTTTTTATTTGCTATGACAAACCTAAACTTTCAAAACATGCATAGTCGGTGCTGAACCGTTTACTTGAATAGCAATTTCTTTGCTTCCAATTTCTGACCAAGACTAGGTCAGTTTAGTGATCAGTTTTAAATTATAAACATTGCCAAATTTTAAACAATGTGGTTTTACTTTTGCTTAATGCTTCTAGCACTTTCATCTGACTTTTTAAAAAAACTCATAGATTTTATTTGTGCTGTAGTTTGGCATAATATAGTGGAAAATCCACTACTGACTATGTTTCTTTACATTCTGTTGTCAGGCACAATGTCAAACGTTTTTATTCATTTTCTTCTTTACATTCTCTTTCCTCTAAATATCTTATGTAACCTCTTACGTAACCTCATATGGAATCCTCTGAGGCCCAAATATACCTTGAGCAGAAAAGGATCAAAAGAGACGATCCCTCTGTCAGGCTCAAGAAAGAGGAACTGCAGGTGAATCCTGACATAATTATTTCTGACCTTGTTGGCACAGGCAGAATGAAGAAAGGGACGATAGTAAGAGAAGAGTTACTACATCAGCACATTTCCATGAAGAGTACAAGTAGCTATCTAGAGCTCCACAATGTCGGCTTGACTTCAAGACGTCAAGCTAATATTGTGCAGTCTTTTGAATGGAAGAAATACGTTTATTCATTTTCAATAAGTAAAAAAACTACTTTACTAAAATCAAATTACCACCAATGGGATAGAAAACTGCTGCTAGAGTCTTTCTTTACTGAGTGATACATGAACAAACATGAAGCTTCTAAAGTGTGGAGACAAAACAAAGGACAAGAAAAGAGAGGTCGGCCAATATGGTTTGTTTTTTGCAAACTCGCGGCCGATTAAGATGGATAAGAAAGAAGCCGAGACCAAGCTTTTAGGAAAGACAAGTCCAAATATTCTCCATCCTCCGATGTTTTGTCGGTGCGATTTCACGGATTTAGTTGATTTGTTTTTGTAAGGTCAAAGTTGTATCTAATTACAATACAATCCCACATGACAAATCTCCTCAAACATCACCTCGTTCTGAAAAACAGAAACTGAATCTTGCCCCTGTCTTCAAAAACTGCTGCAAGAGTGTGTCATAAGCCGTTAGTGCCGGTGAGTTTGGCATGATCACCATGGGGGAATGGTAGTCTGCATGAGAGCTCATCAGGGGTAGAGGAGGATCATCTTTCACACACTACAACCTTTGTGTCAAATCCTCTGGAAAGCTCTCTATGATTGGATACCAGGGAGACAAGCAGGAGGAAAAGAGCAAGAAGTGGCACAAGACTAGAGAGGGATAAAAGGGAAAAAGTATAGTGAAGCCAAGTCAGCCTAAGAATATAGAGCAATGGAAGAGGAAAGAGATGAGAGAGCAGTGACAGCTAAGTCTTAGCTGCATATGTATGCTTACTCTGAAATCCTTCCTTAATGTGATTCTGTGCTATATTGATGTCTCTGTGACTCCTTCTTTTTATCTCTGTGTTTTGGGTCTCTCCTGATTTCACCTCGTTTATGGCTTTGATTTGCATATTATAGTCTATAGTCTAAGCGATACATGCGCTTCATTCATCGCCGTACTGTGTGTCAGGGCAATTCTTACCGTTTACTTAAAAATGGTAATTTGACACACATGAATTTGGAACAGCACTTTAATGCCTGAAAGGCTGTTTCTTGTTCTCATAAGGGAGAGAGAGAGGCAGCTCCCATTTACGGAGAAGAAATTTGTTTCATGAAAATTAAGGAACCTTGTTTTACTTTGGCAGATGGTGCAAACCAAAATTTGCTTAGCATTAGAAAACAGTGTTCATTCAGGATGCCTAATAGGTTGAAGGGACCTGTCAATCTGACCAAACAGGATTCTTCTCACTGGAAATAAGTTACATTTATACATTCCCCAATCAGAGTCCTGACTCGAATTCAACAAAGAATCTGTGAAGGCAGTGGCAGATTAGGGTAATTGCAAGGATAATTTCCAACCTCAAAGACTTGGAGCTCATCACGAAAGTGAATTAGAATTTCTGGGATATTTTTTTGGAAAGACATTCATGAATGTTTGGGGTTGAATTCTGGGCTGTGGAACCTTGGAATTAGAAAATGCCACTGTGCCCTGTGCAACCACTGCATAGCAAAGTGTGCATTTGGAAACACAGTGAGCAAAACTTGGTTTGTCATTTCTTGGCAAGTTTATTTTGTGCATCTGACTCATCCACTGCTGCAACCGGCATGCATCCATTTCTTAGCCACAAGTAGCTGTGGCATGCATTATGAGATATGCACAAGATACAAGTGCTAGAAAAACTTCTGGCAGGCCATTAATAACGGATATGAAATTATCTCATGGGGAGAAGGTGGCTGTATCTTTTACCTTGAGCTTGAATATGATTTCCACCTTTGATGTTGAAGTGCGATTAGATGTACATTCTGAAACTTCTGAAAATTAACATTTGGTGATGTATTTTTTATTCCCTCCCCCTTTCAAACTTAAAATTAATGGCAGAATATTTTTTTGGGATATTTAAAACTTCTCAAACCATTGTGCATTGTTAGGAACCTGAGCTTAAAATATTTGGGGATCTGTTGGATCTATGTACTCAATGCCACAATGACAAAGTATTGGCTGTACATGTTATTGGCTTTTATTGTCTTCCATCCCCACCCTTGATTGAGCTCTCAGTAAGCCTGACAGAGCTCAGAAAAAATCCTAACCTTAGAAAAACAGAGTGGTCAGATCAATGTAACTAACTGCAACAGATTTCATATTGTAATTTTCAACAATAATGTTTTAATGGGATATTTTTACATGAGCTCAATCATAATCAATCAATCAATCAATCAAATTTTATTTGTATAGCACATTTCAGCATCAAGGCATTTCAAAGTGCTTTACATCATAACAAACATAAAAACACAAAGTCATGTAACATAGAATAAACAATCAAAACATTAATTTAGACGGCTGTCAAATTTATAACTTGTTATCCATTTATCTAAATGTTTTACTTGGTTAGTTAGTTATGTTTGCACATAAAATACTGTGGATTGAAATAGTCCATCTATTTGTAGGGTCACAGGGGACTGATGCCTATCTCCAGCAGTCATTGGACGAAAGGACGGGTACACCACTGTTTCATTCAAGATTAAATGCATAGATAAATACTGTTATTAATAACTAATTTATAAATTCTCCATGAAATAAAAACAAAATAAATACAAAGATATATTTTTCAATATAGAGTTGTTTGTTTAATTTATTTATTTAGTAAGTAACTTACGGTTTGTTTATTTATTCATCTGTCTACTTAAATTTTTATTTTGTAATGATGTTTTATTTTGTGACACTTTTATTTTGTACACCCACTTCAGGGACTTTTTTTTTTATTTTGTTTTTTATTTCAGTTCCTTTCCTGCTCCTGAAAGAAAAATCTGAATATTCACTTAGTTTTTTTTTTTTATTTCATTGGTACAATTATTTGATAGAGTATTTATTATTTAAATATGTATTGCTAATTATTTATTTACTTTGAAAGTGCATCACCACATTTATTTTATTAGTTTTTTTTTCTGTACAAAATCAGTGAACACCAGTTTCTATTGGACTATATCAAAGTATCTCTGTTTCAAACTGAGAGCAGTGCACAATCGCTTTTTGTGGACACGTTTCTCTTTATGTTTGAACAGAGAAAATTGAGATTGCCCTTACCTTGTATTGCTAAAATGATGAGATAAGATGTACTTTATTGATCACTGGTTTAGGAAATTATTCTCTGGCCCGTTGATATCATCCTGTTTTTCTACTGCCCCCCATTTGCCTTTTCTGTGCAGTTTGACAGTTTTTTTGTCTTCCACTGCCTTACCTCATCTCCTACTCTTTTTTTTTTTTTGTTCCTCCTTCTCTGACACGCCCCTCTCTATCTTTTTCTCCAGACATGAGCTCATAACGCCTTAGTCCCTCATTCTTTGTGTGTCGCGTTGATGACATCAGTCTCAAGGAGTGTTACTGTGGAAACCAAAGTAGTGCAGCGCAGGGATGTCACTAATTGCATGACTAAGTGTGTGTACGTCAAAGTGTGTTTATGATGGATGTCGGGCACCGGGTTGCAAATAATGAAAAACGTGAAGAAAACTGAAGTATGTCAATTTTTATATTGTTATTTTACTCTCACACACGCTCTCAGAAAACGTGGCAAAATCAGCGTCATGAGCAACTAAGTTGCCAGCCAGCCAAGGCAACATTTTTTTGCTGTCCTCGCACACATCAGATTCTACATATTTCGTCTTCTCGGCTGTCAACAGCCTGCACAGCCCTAGACATAAACAACTTTGCAAGGCGAGCAGGCTGAGAGACAGTGCGGCCGGGTCCATTGACTCACACAGTGTTGACACACACTTCTCAGTCTCTGCTGCGGCACTACTTTATGAAATTTCTCTGTCGCTTGTGGGATGAATTTCTCATGTGTGAGGGTATGGCATGTCTTTTATCAGCATACTTTGTTCTCTCTGGCATTCCTCGTTCTGTGTGCCTCTGAACCCAACAGGGAGCACGACAGCAAGAGAAAAATGGAGAACAATAAAGAGAGACAGAGATGGGGACAGAAAGTGCTGCCATGTGATTATGAGATTTCTTTTTCTCACAGATTTTATGTCATCAGTCTATCTCAAGCTGAGGAACCTTTATGAGTTGCACAAAAACATCAAGCTAAAGGTTTCAAATGATCTGTTCATAGCCAAGAGCTTGTGATTTTCTTCACAAAGCAGTTCATTAAGAAGGGTATTGTCTCTCTGAAACTTTGCTAAATGTTCTGTAACCATAATGGAACAATTATTTATGCTTTATTCTTCTAATGAAGTTGCAGGTTTCATACATTTGGAAATTATTCCTGCCTTTTTATCCCTTCTTCCCTTCCCCAGCAGTTCCTGCTGTAAACTCGTCATGTGCAGACATCAGAGGCAGACACCGAGTGTGAGGTATAACTGCTGTGAAAATCACCGAACTCGAGAAGTCTGACTATTTTCTAACTGGGAAAGAAATTTTCCTCAATTTCAAACCTTTTCGAGAGTTGCTGCCTTCCAGATTCGTATTCTTCGTTTAACTTCTGGAAAAATAAAGGGATAGACTTTGCAAACAGATTGAGGATGGTGATCAATATTGACTTTAGGATGTGTGCTGCTGTGTTTATTAAATAAAAATAAATGCTGTATCTTTTAATGCTTTGCAATATTATATGATAACGTGATTGTCTATGGCTCCCCTTTCCTCCCCGAATGCCATTTGATTGTTTTCAGTGTCAGTGAAACTACAAGTATTTTAATATTTGTGTGAATTCTTCTTCAGAATGACTGCCTTCAAAGGATGCCACTCAAATGTGTTTCATGTTTTCAGTAAAGGAACAGTATCCTGTTGCTTTGAATATGGCACCACCTGTCAGGTCAATGATGAATTGCAGTCACATGTGGAAAACCGGATTCTAATAACACAGAGGAGCTGAAACAGTAATTCCACAGAATAGATGACAGCAAAATTTGTTTTGGATTGTTGTGCTGTCACATAAACAGTTGACAACATAAACAAATAAAAGCCTGCATTGCCTAATTCAATCACTTAATGGTCGACATAAAACGAGTACGGCATCCTAAAATCATCTTCGCGTTTTAGGTGAAAGTATCTGCACTTAGACAAAATGCTTCACTGCTCGATGTTGAGGTTTGTCTCTTTCTTAGCAGTTTGACTTTTACAGTTAAAGCTCCGACTGTCTTATGAGCTTTAACTGAAGTCAGAAAATGCTCCAGCAATCCCGAAAGCCACTGGCTTTTGATGTCATTAAGCATATAGGCAATCAGACACCACAAACAATCAAGCTGTTTCATCTTTCCCCATCTCTCCCTGAGACAATTACCTCCAATTTCACTTCAATAACATTTTCCCTTCTCCGTCAGTAAACAATCAAATCACTCCATTGTTGAGGGTAATTGGATCCTTTTAAATCAAATCAGCTGTTATGGTCATGATGAAGCATGGCCTGCGCTGCAACGGCTGGTGAGACATAAGGGAATGCAGCGCTGGAATACGTTACTGTCTCTGCCCCTCAGGTAAAGATAGCTATATTGGAAGAGCTGTGTAATACAGGTTTATTAGGCTGTGCAGTGATCAGCACAAGTCTTGTCTCTGTCCTTGAGGACGTGTTCCACTTGTAGCTCCCATTCCAGAAACAAAGACAGCGGATGTAGTAGGAAGGCTGATGTGCACGTTACGCTTTGTGTCATACAGCTTTAAGACACGTTAATTTGTCAAATCTCATAAAAACATTGATGTAAACACTTCCCTCGCTTTTTATCCACCTTATATTCTCTCATAAAGTGTGTTAATCTTTTGCTTGCTACAACCGCGAGCTTCAGCATAATAAATATTTGCCCTGGCCTCAAGACTTTTGCAGTACTCAACAGGTTTTCCTTGACAATTTCTTATTAACTCATTAGCTCCACTCAGCTTCTCTTACCTTGCATTCCCACAGCATGCACCTGCTTCCACCATGTTTCACCTCTGAGCTTGTGTGAAGTCTTTGGTACAGGATTTCTAAATTAACTTGTCACATTTGAAGACCTCAGACTAATAGGACTGAACAGTTTACAATCCTGCTGATTTTTCTGGTGTGTTCCCTTGCCTTGATGATAGCATTTGATTGCAAATGTTCTCCATCCCATAGATTCTTAACTGTGGTTCTCAGAGCCCACTGTACTATGTGTTTCAAGTATTTCCCTTTAGCTGCACACCTGACTAAAGCTGTGTATCTAAAGGACTGGGCGATTAACCGGCTTAGGGAACACTTGATGGCATGCTGAGGAGGTAATGCAGTCATTTGAATCAGGTGTGCTAGGACAGAGACGGATTTAAGACAAGCCGGTGGGCCCTGAGGACCAGGATTAAGAAACCTGCTCTTGCAAACTTCTGAACCCTTCACAGAACAGCTGTAATTGCACTGAGTATAAATAAATAACATTGATTATTGGGAGAAATTTGAAGCCAGATGGCGGCCATGCTTTGAAGATTTTCCTTCCTCTTTGCAATCATGTCTCGCTTTGTCAGTCTATCACATATAACCCCCTCCCCCTGGTTCTTTTTGGGGGTGGGGGTTGTAATGTGACATAATTCGAAAAAAGTTCATAAATACCTTCGCAAGGGACTATCATGTTTTAAGTGTTGCAGCCTTTGAGGAGATTGTGAAGGGAACATCAAAAGCTTGAGCTTGGAATTTGCCGAATCTTAAACTAATTTGGGGAAAACGCATCAACTACTTTTCATTTAGCTTAATCTATTATTCATCAATAAATATCTTACAGTCTCTGAAATTGTTCTGTGTACATGTTGGAAAGTGTCAGATTGTAATGGCTAATAGGATCTTTGCTTTGCTTTGCTTTCTATTTTTTTTTTTTTGCCTTTTATGTTTATTTACATACTCTAATTGGATATCTCTTCTGAGGAATTGCCAGCTAAAAACGGAGGCAGCTCAACCTATAGAGTTGTGTGTATGTAAAGTTTTTGGATCATTCATGTGACATATGCTTGGGAATCAAACCTCCTCTCATGTTTTTATGGAAACATTTGGACATTTTAAAAGAACTTTCCATCTGATTCTGCAAGTACCGAGGCAATTCATCTTCCATTCGTCTAAGCTTATGCTAATGTCAGCACTGGTTAAATCCTGCCCTTTATTCCAAAGCTTCCTATTCATCTTCTGTCCTCTCTCATGGGTGACCAATACTCTGCTGCATCCTCTTTGCTCTCCTTCCTTATTATTCTCTCCTTTCTAATCTTGGGCCCCAAGGAAAAAATGTGATGTTGTGACGACTGAAAGACATCCACACAGAGGTGGCTGTGTACCCACACACCACACGCTGAATATGCTGGTGGCAGCTTATCAGCACGTTTTGTTGATAAGCAAAAAAAAAAAAATATTTATGGCTCTTATAATTTCTCAAGCCTCCGCTGCATATTAGGTGTTGCTGTTATTACCTACAGTCAGTTGGTTGATAAATTAGTCGCTTCATCAGTAAGTCAGACATCCTCGGAGAAAATGATCTGTCAGTCCGTCAGTAAATTAGCAAGTCACTAAATCATTCACACCCTTAATCAGTAAATAATTCAGTCCTTCACTCAGGAATTTGTCAGATCTTCAAATAAGTTAAGTAAATTAGCCGTTCTTCAGTTGGTAAATCAGCCAGGAAATTATTCACTTGACTCAAGTCACTCACATAATGAGTCATCCTCCAAGGATTCAGCTTAACTTTGTATTCAAAGCCAAAAGACAATGGCTGCTTAACCTCTGCTGAGCCTGCCAACCTCTGATAACACTCGGCCAATTAACTCGCAACTTTTATCCTTACAGATGGACTTTTTCAGAGTGCATACGTGAGCGTGCATTAGATTCCCGTGCATCAATGCATGTTCATGTTTAAAGCTTCAGCATACGCTCCTGTGTTTGACTTCCAAGCTTGAAATGATGCACTCATCCTACAGTGATATGTGATTTAGCTTTTCAGTGGGGAGAAAGAAGCAGTATTTCAGACACCACCAGGTAAAGAAAAGAGGAACGTTTTGAGAGAAAACAAAAATATTTCTTGCTTCAATGATCAAATTGTAATGCTGCAAGATATTTTATTCATGCTTATACTCTCTGTAATTCTTTTATGAACTCAAAGTTAGCAGCAGAATATCGGTCAGCGGATACAAAGTGGCCATTAAGAAGGCAAGTCGTACTTTTGTTCTGCGCTGTGAAAATGAGTAACTTAAAAGGTGTTATTTTACAACCAGTAAAAGAAACACTCAGTGAAAACCAAAGGTGTGGCGCCATGCAGTGAAAACCATTCTAAAATAATTCTGGGTTCTCTCGTCTCTGTCTCGAAAGAGGATGCAAAAGATTGAGAAGAGAAAGCAATGAAATCCCTATTTCTTTTTCCGAGGTTTTAATTTTATTTTGATGTAATTTAGAGATGGACTTAATAGTTATGAGGGTTTTATTTTTCTTTAAACAGTAGACCTGACACATATAATTATATATATAGAAATATATATATATTTTTAAATGATCTCATATCACTTATAACTGACATTTTACAAAAAAGGAAACTGGGCTGAATTAATTTTGGCTTCCTATTTTCATATGGAAGTTGATAACATTCGGTTGCTGCCTGGTGAGGCAGTGGTTGTCGGGTTGTCAATAATCTAATTGGGATTAGATATACATGCTTATTTCACTGCAATTAGTACACTTTTGTGAGCATAAAAAACAAAACATCTAAATATTGTGACATCCTTAATAACTAAAGCAGTTCGTGCAGATTTATGCCAGTTTTCAGAGTGGATTTGAGGGGAGTTGTTGTTTTGTTTATTATTTCAGCCCGGAGATTAAACTATTCTCAGTTTAAAAGAAGCAAATGCCAGAAAGAGCACAGAGGGCAGAGATGCCCTTCTGATAACAAATGGATCCAATGAAGTTTTTCGTTGAAGCATGTCTGCACTATAGATAAAAAGCAGATACTCACAGTAGCTGCTGCCTCAGAGACACCATGGGAGGCCTTGAGGTTTGAAGTAAACATATTGGCAACCACTTAGTGTTTTATTTTACTTTTTAATTAAAATAGATGTTGGATTCTTAAATTGCTAAGTCCAATGAAAAATATAAACTTCTTGAGCACTGCACTCGACAATGTTTCTTGCTGCTTGTTATTTCTACGTAGGAGACGAGCATTAACTGCACGGCAGCCCATGGACTGACCCACGCTGTTCACAAAGAGGCAGAAGTTACTGCCTGCCATATCTTGTGCTTTTTCAACTCACAGTGCCTTTTTATTGTTTCTGTATAGCAAAGTCGGGCAAAGTTGTTTATGCACTTAGCACAAATGGATAAAATGTTGAACTTTCCTGGAAAAAGCAATGGCTTTTTTTTTTAATGCTGCTGAACTGGCATGAAGTGAGAAAAGAAAATGAACATAATTTCTTGGAAAGCGTATTCTTTGAGCTGGATTTCAGCTTGTATCTGCCTCATTTCTCATATCTGATTTGGATTGTAAAATGATGACAAAGTGGTATTTAAACCAACATATAAATATAAGTCCAGCAACAAAAAAATGCATATTTTATGAGTATATTTGTTTAATTTTGATTCAAGCCAGTGGGCCTCAGCTGGCTCCATGTTCTACATCTATTGGAAATGTGTATTTGCGGCTATACTTCAGCTGTAGCTGTTCAACATTCACAGCCAAGTCCAAAATGATTGTTCTTTACCTGAAACTTGACCTGTGGGCTTTGCTCCTGAAAGCACAAGACGATTCAAGTGTAATTGACAGGTTTTGTGATGGTTAAGACATTTCTTCCCCCCAGGCTGCCTCTCATGTTTGATTCATTTCTACATTGCTCCTTCGTCAGCACAATCACATATTTCATCAGTTCAGTTTCCCCACTGTCTTCTGTTCTTCCTGCCGATTTGCTGCCATCTCTCTGGCCCTTCGCCTCAGTCTTCTTTGCCTCCTAATCTCATGGGAAACTCCTCAGCATGACTGAGACAATTTAGGAAATCACTCACTTGCTACCTGACGCCAAATGAGCCATATTAGTTTCATAGTGACAGTGATGGACCCCTTGCACCCTAATTAAAACAGATTTATTTTCTTTTCACAAAAAGACCCAAAAAAAACCCATCTATTTTGAATTGAATGTGTGACAGTAATTTGCTTATTTGTAAGCCAGGTTGAACAGTATTTTAGGGATGCTAGTTGTGGCATGAGGTTAATAATTGTTCCTTTTTTTTTTTTTTTCTCCACAAAAATTAGGAAAATATGCCATGAGAGATCTGATCCATCGGCTACCAGGCAGTAGTAGCAGCAGCAACAATAACACCACCAGCATTGGAACGTCGGGCAATACAGGCACTCCCAGCAAGGCCATGTCAGACGATACGGTAACTGCCATATGCTGCGCACTACATGAAGTGATAACCAAGAATATGGAGAACGCAAAAGCTCTACGTGATTCTGGCGGGATTGAAAAACTCATCGGCATTGCCCGCAGCAAAGGAGACAAGTAAGTAGGACGTGGTCAAGAATTGTTTTGTCTGCAACTGTGAACTAACTCAAGTTTTTAAAATCACACTTGAAATGTCTCGCCGATGTCCATTGTCATTTTATTTTGCATGCCTGCTATTTTGAACATCATTTTAAAGGCGCAGCTCGAACAAAAATGTCTCATAATTTAGCATTTCAAATCAGGAAATGCTAAATTTTTAATGCAGCTTCTACATTAGATGTCTTCAAAGAGGGATTTTCTATTCCTGCCTTTTTCTGAGAAAAAGGCAGGAAAAAGGCATTTGATTTTTTCCGAGAAGAAATCAAATGTTAGCTGTTAAATAAATGGGATATTTAATTAACATCATTTGCATCGCAGAAAGCCTTTATTATTTGGTTAAGTTCTGAAGTTAAATGTTTAATCTACACAGGGTTAAGATATTAAAGAGTCAATTTTGCTATTTGATCTAGAGACGCACAGCACGCAGGAAGGTCTGGGTCCAATTCCTGCAGGCTTTTTGATGTCCAGAAATATTCTGAAGCTGGTGCTGAGTTGTGCAGCGGTAAAATAAACCTTCTGTTTTGCAGTCTTGGCTGTTCACATGGCTTTTCTGTGATTGTATGTGTATGCTGGCAGCAGATATGTCGTTGAGCTTCCAAAGAGGCATTCTTTGTTGTGTTGTTGGGACCCAATGTTGATAGTGTTTGCCTCTCCTCTTTGCATTAAAAGTCAGTCTGTCTCAGTTAAATTTTCTTTATACTTAAGGATATAAGTTAAAGGCTCCTGTTGTAACCATTACAACTTATAGATTACACTAAGTTTTTGTGCCTGATTTTATGTTTTTACACTTCAATTTTTTCACAGAGACCAGTTAGTAAGGATAGCTGAAATATAAACAATGAGAGAACATGTGTGATTTTCCAGTTAGGAAAAAAATGAATGGAAAGTAACAATGGGTGTTGTTATGTCAAAGCAAAGAAAATCAAATACCAGGGAGAAGTAATAAAGTAAATGGAAGAATAGAGTCTTGACTTCAGTTATCTCACTCACTTGTGGGACAGAGCTTTGCTTCATTTTACCCAGTGGGCGCAAAATGATTTGTTTCATAGAAACAGATTACACAAACGCTCTACACTGACTCTGTCAATGAAGTTGCTGTTTATATACTTCACATTTCTTTGACTCTCACGTCCTCACTTTTCTAGAAACACTAATGAAGAACTGTAGATAATGTTCCCCTCATAATCTGTTGTTTGCCTGAATAAATGTTGCCCAGACAGGAGAAATAATTCTGCCACTAAAATATATGAAAAGAATATTGGTCAACAATATATCTAGTGAAAATTTTAAATGTAGCGTAAATCCTTGTGAGAGGGACTCAGCGTATGAAGTTATTGCATTGCACACTTCATCATGCACCATGTCTCTCTGTGACCAGTGGGGAACCTGGCCTTTATGCAGCCTTTATCTCTCATTCATAGCTGCACCTGTGTTCCCTGTGATCATTCACCTAAGAAAAACAAAACCGAACAACAAGGAAGACCAAGCTAAAATAGACCTCCTTACCATGGGACACCAAGCAGGGCATTCTGCCTTGCTGCTATAGCAACTAGCAGGTCAGGGGTTGCCATGACACCGAAGTGTTATCAGACTGAGGTCAAATGTTGATTTATTGTGGAGTGAGCGAGACTAAGTCTATTTAGGGAACTGTGCTCCAGGGTGCCATTAGACAGAGAGATGATGTGCTGACAGAAGCCTCCATAAATGCAAATTTCACAGTGAGGAGTTATCTGATAATAATTCACACCTCTTCACTTCTTATAGGCTCACAATTAAGCAATAGTATAGCAGATTTACGCGATTACACACGGCAGAGTTTCAGGAAATGCCACCTACATTTAAATCAAATATGACTGTTAATCAATTGTACAACATGGGCTGAAAAAGGACTGGAATAATATTGTGAATGATTCAGAGGATTGGGACAAATAACTACTGAAACAAATCCCTGCTATCTACAAAACATAGAAAATATTTGTTCAGCCTACAACATAGGCTTTCATTCCAAAAACACAATTTTGCACATTGCAGGTCTTTGCAGCTTTCAAAGATCATTTATCCACTAGGAATCCCTGAGGAAATAATAACATTAATGTTCCCATTAAATTAAATGACAGTGTTCATTATGATTGGAAGACTTAAAACCATCAGGAAACATATGAATTTACACTAAAAACAATTTCATTGATCTTGTTTTGCAAATAAGTTATGGTCTCTTTATTTTAAAATTATCTAAATCTTTGTGTTTCTTCAGGACAAGTAGAAAATGAGAATTCCTTTCACTTGCCTGCAGTCAATAGGCGGAGACTCATAAAGTCACTTTCACATTAGTAATTGGCAATCTAGGTGGCAAGGAGGAAACCATTAGCATGGCAGACTGGGTCTTTTTAAGCTCATACAAGAACTCTACTTTTCCTCTGGAAAACAACAACAAAAATTTAAAAAAAAAAAAAAAAAAAAAACATTCTCCTTTGAAAAGAGTAATAGTCTTCTTGAAGCCATTACAAATTTCACCGGTCTACACATGTCTTGTGCAGCTGGTAAGAATGGGAGACAAAGTAACTACACAGCGTCAAAATAAATGGGGTTCTGTGGAAATAACTCCCTATGTTTTTCTCAATCTCTTTCCAGACACTCAGCAAAAGTGGTAAAAGCAGCCTCTCAAGTCCTCAGCAGTATGTGGCAGTACAGAGACCTGCGCTCCCTCTACAAAAAGGTAAGTGTGTGGTGAACGGTGTTCTGTCGCATTTGTGGGTTCTGAATCATGCTCTATCACTTTTGTTCTGCTAAAAATCTTTAGTTTCATTTTGAGTGGAGTGTGGAATATTGTTTTCTTGCCAGATTTAAATCTCAAATGAGTTATATCTTTTCCTGTCGTTCTAAATACATTTGTCTCATAAAAAAGAAATATCAAAACCATAATGCAGATCTAGTTTGGTGGTGATAGCACTTCTGTGTAATAGCTTTTTTTGACAGCATAATAATTAGAAAAATTGTTATATTTAGAAATCTGGCCTTGGAGCCTGGTGGCTTTTGGTTTTCACTAAAGCAGATGGCGAAGCAGATTATCTAATAGAAACATGTCAATGAAGCTAATGAAATACACGTATCCATCCTGCATTTTGTCCAGTACACAGCTAATTATTTACTTTTCTCGGCTTTTCTATTCCTTGATGAATTTCTGCTTGATTTTGTTTTCTTTTCAGGAACAATTTATTTGTAGTTTAATTGTGAAACTGTGTAATTATGAGTGACTGAGCTTTGATTTATATATAAAAACTCAGCAACACGTCATCAAAGAGTTTTATATAGTCTGTTTGGAACTTCAGAATTCAGCCAGAAATGCCTAGTAGGAAAACATAGCAATAAATAGTTTGAGCGTGACGGAAAATGTATTGCATACTTAGTTGAGGACATAGTTTTGTATTTAAGCAAATGTTGTGCTTAATGTTCTGATTGCCCACCCTGCTGTCTTAAAGCAAACAGTGATGGGACACAGATGTTTACCTCTGATATGGTTCCTTGAAAGAATGCCAAATTAGTTACGATTCCAACGAAATGTGTGCTATGTCTCACAGCTGTGTGGAAGAGAAGGAGCTTTCGATTTGCAAAGACAAGAGCTACTTAGGCTGAAGAGTGATATTCAAGGATAAAGATAAGATCAAGAAAGCTTTCTCTCATTAAAGTTTCTTCATAATATTAAAGTATAAACTTTTAACTATGTGGTTTAAGAAAATATTCCCCAAATTCTGCCGACAGTGAAACAAAATAGACTTGGAATTTAGTCCAGAGTACATCAATGAAATTCTCTCATTTTTTTTCTCAAATTGTGGTAACTTTACTTTGGAAAAGATCCTCATTTATTTTATACATACTGAAGAAAGTCCTATTTTATGGATACTCTACCTGAGTTGAATATATTGCCTGCGATCACAGCAATTGGCAATGCAACTTCTGAATAACGAGCATATTGTTACTTCCAGACGTCGTCAAGACTTATTTTCATCATGATCAAAAAGCAGCACCAAACCCAACATAATAGCCAAAAATAGACTTATTTTTCCTGGAGCAAGACAGGCCGCAGTAAATATAGAGGATCGTGATTAGACCGTTTTGAAAAGTTATTCAGCAACTGGACATTTGCGTGTTGATGGTGATGTGTACATTTTGAATTAACTTTGATCTCCAAATATAAGATTTTGTAAAGAGCTTCTGATTTACAGTAGTTAGAATATAGTAAAAGTGGCAAAGGAAGGGAACTTAATGATTGTTAGAACCATGTGCCAGAAGACAAAACATACCAAACCTTCCCAAGTAAAATTTGCCAGGCTGAGCATGTTCTCCTACTTGCTGACACTAAAAGCAGTGAGATTGTTAAAAGGGGTTGTCTTTGGTATCATGTAGACAACTGGGAAAGATGAAGCCACACAGATATTGATGCAAGGTGCAAAAGGCTGCAGGTAAACTTCCTGTCTCAGCAGTTTGTATCTGCATGTCCTGCAGCCACATTGTCATTTTGTACCAACCGATTTCCATTTTGTCCCTGTAGACAAACAATGTGTACTTCGCATTACATACTCTTTTGCTTTTCAAGAATTTTTAGTGTATTGAGAAATGCAATTTCAAAATATTGTCAAATTTGACATATAATTTATTTGTTGTATTTGGGGAGATTTTATACTCTACACGTTTTCCAAAGTTTGATGCTTGGATTTCTGTTAGAATCTCTCAAGTCAAATGAATTACAACAGATAATGGCCTAAAATCAGACTAAAAAAAATATGCATTTTCAAAATTCGACCTTTTGATAATATTGATGAACTCTCAGAACCACATGATGGATAATTTATCGTCAGTGTAAATGCATGAGATGAATACACTCATTCAGACCATTGCACTTAACCGATAATCATACTGCATGAGAACACAAACACGTGTAACATTAGAGATGCTTTCGGGTGATGAAAGAAATTCACTGTAAAGCACTGGCCGTCAAAGTACAAAATATCCCTCAGACAGGAAAGAATCGATACATTGTCAGTATGAAATGTGGAAGACGGCTCCCCTTTGGATCTTAACAAGACCCAAGCAGCAAAAATATGTAAGAATTGACAAACAACCTAAAACGAGAAAAAACGTTTCTTTGGTTCATCTGTCAAAGTACTTGCTTCTTGAGGTCAACCATGAACATATTTAAACAAAGGAGTAATAGAGTTGTGCTGGACACCAGCACACCTGAGTGCCAGCATTTACAGAGGCACCATGATCAATCACTTAATGTTAATCTTTTGAGTCCATTGTGTTGTTTTGCTCTTTTGTATTTTTCTTTTTAATTATGCACACATATGCACTTACTGACAATAATGCACTTGCAGGCTCATTGTTATTTAGCCAATTACACAGACTGAATGGTGCAAAAACTGCAAGCCAATGAATACAGCTTTGAAGAGTAATCCATAAAGAATGGCTCAGACTGTCAAAATGCAAGATGGGCATACATGACCATGCATTTCTTCAAATCTGGTGCATGATTTAAACAGTTATATGCTTATTTTTTTAGGACAACCACATTCTTGGAGTCCATGTATCATAAGAGACACTTTTGTTTCTTGTCAGACCACAAGAGACGTTTATCTGCATTTCAGTTTCACTAAAACCTCAAAGCTGTAATAACAGAATTTTGAAGTACTATTTGACATATTAAGTGGGAAATGCATGTTCTTTGTACATGCATATTTGAGCTGCATGTTTGCATGCTCAATTAAATTTAATAACACCTCCCAGCTTATTGTAAGTTTCCTTGTTTAATTTTCAGGCACTTTGTTCTGGGATTGCTTGGCTAAATATGAAAACACTTGTTTTTTGAAGTATCTCCTCTGCTACATTGTGACATAGACAACCAGAGAAGTTTGAACCAAATCAGCAGCAGCTTAAAGGTGCATTCATACCAGCCATATTGGTCAGCTTTAATCAAACTCTAATCTGTTTGCCTTGAAAGTCAGCTTGGTTTGAGCATGTGTGAATGTGCAATCAAACTCTGTTGCGGAAGAAAAACCAGCACCAGGTGAAAATGTAACAAATGTTGCAATTCTTGTCTCCAGTCGAACAGAGTCTACCAGAGTAGGAGGTGTGAAAACACCCTAAAAGTTTCACATATTTCTGGCCCATTTCTTTCTTTCTTTTTATTTAACAATGACGCAGAGGCTCATGAAATGTGTCTGAGAAGAAAATACCTGAATTTTGAAACCAGTGTGCTTCCCCTCATCAGAGCTTTTGTTAAAAAAAGCAAAACACTGAATTCTCAAATTGATGCATGTATACACATATATGTGTATACACATATATGTGTATACACATATACACATATATATGTATATATGTGTATATGTACATACACATATATATACATATATGTATATGTATATATATATACATATATATATACATATAGTATATATATATATATATATCATATATATATGTATATATATACATATATATAATATGTATATATACATATATATATTTATATATATGTATATATACTACAATATGTATGTATATATACATACTATATACATATATGTATGTATATATGTGTATACATACATGTATACATGTAGTATACACTATATATGTGTATACATATCATGTATGTATACACATATATGTATATACATGTATGTATACACATATATATGTATATACATGTATGTATACACATATATATGTATATACATGTGTATATATATATATATATATATATATGTGTATATATGTATACACATATATATGTATATACATGTATATATATATATATATATATTATATATATGTGTGTGTTTGTGTGTGTATTCAAACTGATGTAATATGCATTGAAAGATTTTTCAAAAAAATACCTGATAATGTACTTCATGCAGTCTAATTTTGTAACTGTGGAAATTGTTGTGTTAGAGGACTTTACTTTATCACGAGAGTCCAGAGCTCAAAATAAGTAACTTCACTGCTAGTATCCTTGCATGACATATTAGGTCATGGGTGTTAGCTGTTAGAAAAATCCTATTAGTCTCCAATCCAAACATGGATTAACATGGAGTTTAGACAGGAGTGAAGTGGAATGTCACTGGAAAGTGTTTGGAAGCAAAACCAAAGGAGCAATAATGTGCAGGTTATGACATTGTGAAGTGGATTTCATGATTTATAGATATTTTTGTATATAGTTCAAAGACGAGAACACGAGAGATAGCATATTTGTTGTTGTTTTGATAAAGAAAAATGTTTTAATCTGTAATGATTCAGTCAGTTTGAGACATGTCTCTAAAAGCTGTGTGCTTTGAGGTCTTGAGGTAATGAAAAAGTTTTGGAAAAACACTGTCAAACAGCATGGAAGTAGATGTTTGTTTCTATGCGGGTGTGTGTCTTTGAAAATGTGGGCTCTAAAAAAAAAATTGCAGTAAGAAGAGTTAATCACATCCTGCAGCAGTGCCTGGCTGAAAGAGAGGGTGAAAGAAAAGAGAATCGCCTCATATTGGATGGCAGGCCTGCATTACAGCGTTTGAACTTGAAGGAGAAGTTGGAAACCTATGAAGAAACACTAACTCTGTATGAAAATACCATCTGAGATCACTTAAAAGACCTCTGATGCAAGAGTCATTAATAAACCAAAGCCTAAATGTGTTTGTATCAACACAAACACTGACTTTAGGATAAATCATGTATAATAGTCTCCAGAGTGCAGTAAAGGACTACTTTTACCAGAGTTAATTTGGGCTCTTTGACAGAATGTGTCCTCACTTAGAATGTGTGTGTGTGGATCTGCGTGTGTGTGTGTGTGTTGGGTGTAGTCGTGCATGTCGCATCTCATCTCCAGCTTCTAGGAGGGTAGCTGTGGGTCATCTTTTTAAGTAAACAACAAATGTGCAGTCCTGTTCAACCGGGGATTTCCACTGAAAACAGGGATCCGAAGCATGGTCAGTTTGTAAATAAACCTACCGTGCTAATAGGACCAGAAGGAACAAATTCTCTGAATCATCCCAAACAAACATATGCACCCTTCCTCCCTCTCATAACACTGAATTTCATATTCACAGAGTTGCACTTTGTCATGTCGCTGTTACGCGAATTTCCTCTGTTGGCTTGGTGAGCCTCATTTCTTGATAAATGATCTGTCTTGGACGCTTAATCAAACACATTCACTCTCATGCACGTAGAAATGCCCATATATCATGCATGCATCGCAAACTCGCACAACTCAGACCCACATGTGACAGATGGAGTTTAGGGTCAGGGAGATGCTGTGTTTGTCATACATGCGACAGATTTACAATACATTTCAGGGATTCATAATTTATTATGTGCTTGTGCCGTTTGAGTTGAGTGAGAAATTTGTGTTTGATGTCTGTGTGTGAGGTCACTGATTGCAGTCCAGGATGGTCGAGATGTTCCTGTAAATTGAACAAATGCATCTGTGAGTAGAAGTGTTATATAGTTTAGTTACATATAAAAATCCTTGTTGAATACAGAGCTCAAATATGGTTATGCTATTGTCACCACACAAGCACAGAGTTACTTAATTTTGTGCAGCTTTTATTAAAGATGCACCGATCAAATTTAGCTGCTAGCCTCCAATTTCCTTTTCAGTTTCCTAGACTGTAATCTGACATACTTTGAATGAACAGTGAAAAAAATTACTTTTAAAACCCCCAAGAGATATTAAAGCAACCATAGATCCCATAAGTAACTTTTTTTCTGGTTTCTCTCTGATGTGCAACCTCTCTGTTAGGTGAACAGAGACAGAAAACTGCTAAGTTAACCCCTTGTTAGTGTTGAGACTACAAGACTGCTTAGAAAGTCAGAAAGGCAATATTATGGTCCACATAAGGATGTTGGCAAAAAAAAAGTACAACTGTGGTATCTAGGTCAGTCTCTTAAAGAGCAAAAAACAGGCAACAACACAGAAAGATGTAAAGGTCAAAGGCACATAAATCCTGCGAGAGCAGGCAGAACATGTGTGAGTAAATCACTCACAACTGTAAATCTCACAATCTTAGTGTGAAATGCGTAGGAGGGCATGCATGAATTGGAGGAATGAACAATAAAAAAAATCTTCAATGGTCAGTGAGATCCAGAGGGACTCCACCTCTTACTGTGCGTAACCTTTTTTAAAATTTGTGCCATAATGGCTTTCTGGCATTAGTGGTGCTAGACCCAACACCCCCCGGACTCCCTACAACACACACACACACATACACACCTCATTTGCTAAGGCACTAATCTCTTTTTACCTCACAGTCCTGTGACCTTCAGCTGACTATCCAGTGATGGTGAGAGCAACAGGCAGACTGGTTGCCTAGAAACCCACTTTCTTTGTGTTTTCCAGTTCTTACAGTGGGAGGTGAAAGAAGGTGGGTGGGAGGAAAAGGAAAAAAAAAAAAACTGATGAAAAGAGTAAAATAGGTGAGAATTAGTGAGACCTACACTCAGAGAATTAATTGGCTACTTTTGCAAGGCATTACAGGTAGTGCACGTGGGTTTCATTGTTGTTTCCATCTCTCTTTAGTTTATTCTATTTTTTTTTTTTTTAAACTGGTAGATTTGCATCTTAGGGTTGAGTTTTACCTGGCTTGTTTCTACTTCTTTCACCCATCACCAGGGCCTTGTTTTGGAAAACAATATATACATTTTAGGTCGGCACTGCTGCTTTTCTGGTTATCATTTTGTTTATCCATAAGCATTGATGTTTTCTACCAATCATTCAGAGTGAATCTACAATGACTTGCTAACTATGGGTGGAAAACGAAAATGTTAAATTAACTTTGCCATTATCTGCTGAAAAACAACTATATTTATTGGATATTTTTATGTTTTGTCATCTTTTTGCCCTACATGGGACATAAATATCCTAAAAAAAAAAAAAAGACACAATTATTATACTGTTTAGATATTGCTTGTTTTGCTCGTAGAGGACCTCAAGGAACCCTGTGGCTCATTCCTTGGCCCCATTTGTGAGCTACATCTGTCATCTGCACACTACATATATCACTCTGCAAAATACATTTATCATTTAATATTCAGTGACCGTGTTCACTTGAGTGGCCTGACATCCTGACAGTATCCAGTCACACAGCAGTCCAGAGTGCCGCGAGAAGGTTACATTGTGTTTAATGAGATTTGTTGTTGGGGTGAAGGAGAACCAAAATGTGAAATGAGGCAAGTGAGAAGACTGGAGGACTGCTGAAAGCAGGAGAGGTAAAGAAAAAAAAGAGTGGAAAGAACTACCTACTATTCGTTAAAATTCCAGTTTTCTATTAGTTGCTAGGGCTCTGTCAGAAAATAGAGCTGCATGAACTTCAACCCACTTTTCACTCTCATGTCTGTACTTCTATGCATATTGTTACACTTTTTCTCAACACCTCTTTCCTTCCTTACTCCACTACTTCCACCTATCCCAAAACACACACTCTCTCTCTCTCGCTCTCTTTACTTTGTGTCATATTTTCCATCTTCCTCAGCTGTTACCCTGTTTGTCCTACATTCTGCACTGTCTGTCTCATCTTCTCCACCTCTGAGTTGTCTTATTCTCCTTCCATTCATGTCCTTTCACAAAGCTGCACTGTACTGAAGTGATTCATCTCTCCAGTCACCACTCTCCCACATCTGAAAGCTGTAGACGTCAAAGCCGATGAAGGGGCGTGTCCACATAATCTTCTATCATCTGTTTGTGCATTAGTTTTTTTTTGTTTTTTTTTAGGCAGCCAATTATCTTAATACTAAATTAAATTTGGTTCCAGCTCTGTGATTGTTTTTGACTCTTATAATCCATTTTCATGAGAACTGTTCTGCTCCGATCGCTGTTAAACTATTCCAAAGTCACCGGCTTAGCTGTAACAATGCTTGAGCGAGGGTTATTTGTTCTATTTTTTCCGCTGCTGTGTTTTGATGCTTTCTGACCTTTATTTTTTATAGAGATGTTTGAATGTGAACACGTTTATGGGAACTTGCAATATCCTTGTATCATGTTATGCAGAATAATTTAAAATGTGATATTTCAGTTTTTATAAATCGCTCTGAGTCAGCGCTTCTGAATCACTGTTGAAGCCATTGTGAAAGTGCCACCACCTGCTGCAGACTAATCAAATGTTCTGCTTGAAATACCCCATGGTAGTTTGAACTCTTTTCTTTTGACAAGAGGTAAAAATCTACTTTATTTCAATTTGTTAAATTTTAATGATTCCTTTGGATAGTTGTACCAAAAACATGGAAAATATACAGACCTATAACAATATGCAACATTCTCAGTAATGTTGGTTGGCACAAATAAACTCTCATCAGTTATTTTTTTCTCTGTTGTGTGTTTATTTTCTAGGATGGCTACTCCCAGCATCATTTTGTGGGTTCTGCCTCAACAATAGAGAGGGACAGACAGAGGCCCTACTCTTCTTCACGAACTCCCTCCGTTTCTCCCGTCAGGACATCCCCAAATAACCGCTCCGGTAAAGTAAACATCCCGCATACATGTATGCGTACACCATCACAATCCAGCTTGTTTAAATTAAGAGTTTGTGTTGGTCCACAATTAATTTCAGATGAACTTTCAAGCCAGCCCAAAAGAAGCGTACGATCCACAGAAATAAACTCTTATCCGTTCAGAGGGAACCAAACATTCTTAGTGTCATTGTCCATTTGGAAGACTCATTTGTGTCTCAGGTGTAGCTTCCTGGCAGATGTCCTGCCATTGTTGCTTCAGCAATCCCACCTAATGTTCTTTACCTGTTATGCTATTGATATTATGAAGTGTACCAGTCTGTTCTGTAACTACAAAACCCCACAATATGATGCTGCGGTCCCCTTGCTACATAGTCGGGATGGTCTTCTCAGACTTCATTTTTTCTCCAAATGTAATGACTGCCAAACACTTCAATTTCAGTTACATGAGATCACAGGGCTTATCATCAAAATTAAAGAATGGAATTGCAGTTGTATTGTTCCTTTGTGTACTCCACTCCAAAAAATGTTCGACATTCAGGGCAATCTAAAAATGTACAAAATATAATGGGTATTTGAACATTAAAAAGACAAAATAAAATAATATTTTATTACTTTGGCATTTAGAAAATAGTAATAATTGTGCCCATGCTACACCAGAACAGCTTAAACTTTCAATCAACAGAGCTAAAAAGGTGAAACATGTTTTCATATCATGCGTAGAAATATCATGTTCAAACCGTACCTATAGTATGTCACATCTAAATTCATTTATATTTGTGATTTTTTTCCCCAATAAAATTAAAAAAAAAATGCAAATATGTAAAACCTGACATGCAGACACATCGATTAGCCAGTAGCATCAACATTCACCAGTCCATCAGTTTTATACTAAGACTAAGTAGCTCCTGGCATCAGTGCTTGCCATCTATTGGTTGTCATGCTATGAACTATGATTATCATTAGCCTTTAGCCTGAGCCCACTGGCCTTCATGCTTTGCACGAGTGCATTAGCATTAGCTGTTAGCATTGGTAGTAGAAGAGCCTTTAGGTGTTCTTTCTCCACACCAGGCTTAGCAAGCTGATGAGGCAGAAAAGTACTTTTCCTGCCTCCCAGCTTAGAGAGGTCTTCAAGGACCCTGGTGAGAGAGGGAGAGAGAGAAGAAATGAGGGACAGAATAAGTGTGTGTGTGTGTTGTGTGCAAGCATTAGGAAACGGACACGGAGGAAGGGATGTGATAAACAGAGAGGGAGATAAAAAGAAGAAGAAAAAAACAACATAGACAAGAAGGATTGAGGGATGGTGCAGGGAGGAGGCTGTGAAGGCTCTGGTTTTGACTTTGGCAAGTGACATTGGGAGTCGTTTTGTGTTTATGATACCACGGAGTTGAGGGGGTAAAACGCTAAATCACTGGATGCAACTCTTCATCCTCTTTCCTCTGCTTTGTACACACCCTGTCTCCCACTCCCCTCTCATGCTTTTAACTTGTCGTCTCACTTTCTCCTCTTGTCCTTTTCCACCTGCACCTGTTCGCAGCAATCCTCACCCCTTCCTTCTAATCTCTTACTCTTTCTCGACCACACACTCGCCAAGGCACGCACACACACCCACACACATTAGTATCTCCTCACTGCATATGCTCCAGACTGCAATCCGAGTCCTCGGAGATGGATCAAAGCAGAGGGGTGTAATGAAGGCATGCAAGCGCATTGGGAAAGGAGGAATGAAAGAGTTGAAGTGAGAAGAGAATGATAAAACCGTGAAAGAGGAGCTGAGTTAAGTGGCTGAAAGAAAGAGAGGGCAGCGAGGAATACAGAGGGAGAGACCTATGCCTCCCTCATGGCCACCACAGGGTACCAGAATGTTTTACCCTCATACAGTCAGACTGAAGGCCATGACAACCAGACACTACTGACCAGCCTTCCTTGGTTACTGTAAACAAATGACAACCTTTTCCTTGTGGGAAACTGGCAGGTTTAATATTATATATACTGCTCCAAAAAATAAAGGGAACACTTAAACACCACAATATAACTCCAAGTAAATCAAACTTCTGTGAAATCAAACTGTCCATCTAGGATGTGTTATTTGAGTGTTCCCCTTATTTTTTTGAGCAGTGAATATTGAAGAAATAACTCGGCATAAATTACTCTTTGTATTGATATTACATTGCAACTCAGTAAAAAAATTCAATTTAAATTTTACTGAAAATTTAGATTTCAGGTCAAATTTAAATTTTCATTTAAATTTAATGACTTTAAAAGCCAAAAGTTACCAGCATTCACCAGGCTAACAGTTTTTACAAACGTTTAATATGGACCATATGGGCGTTTACCCTGCGTGACATTAGAAAGGAGGTGCACACTCACCATATGAAGAAAATATTATTTCTCTGCAGTCAATGGGATGTTGGTGCCCCAATCATGCTGCTGAAAGTAGGATTATGATGGCGTTTTTGCCCTCAATCAAACAATACCAACAACTGTTAGTCACTATTGAAACTAACAGATAATGTATTAAAAAGAATGTATTAATTGATGCCTTCAAGTTAAGATTCAGTGAAAATCTCAATAGCTGGATTCCTTGTGTGTTTTATTGCTGTAAGTGTGTTATATCTGTGCCAGGGTTTGGGCACTGTTTGTGGCCTGTCAAGATAATGTTCAAGGCCTCTTTATGTGATAATTTGGTATTGCATAATTCAGGACTTGACCCGGCTGTCGGCAAGCCTGTTTTTGTGATCAATATCTCGACAGTTTCAGATTTGTATAATTTACAAGAGCTTTACACACACAAGGAACACAAGGAAATTTAATATATTGTGCGGACTGACGTATTGCACACCAGATGCAAAATTTGATATTCCAATAACATGCCCATAAATGTGCGCTTGAATTCCCAGACGTTCCTTAACGCGCTGGAGGTGACCCTTTCTGCTGACAAGCTAAATGATGAATAATGAGTGTGCACCTTGAAAAGACCAAGAGAAGGAACACACACACACACACGCGCGCGCGCATGCAAACACAAGCAGGCGAAATGTGAAGGCTTCTGCTGTTCTGGGTTTATTGCTCTCATTAATGTCTGCATCCGTTTCCGTGTGTGTGCACGCATGCAGCAAGCGCTCCTGCCTCCCCCAGAGAGATGACGAGTCTGAAGGAACGCAAGATCGACTATGATTCCACGGCAACCAATGCTGGTTTCCATAGCAACAAAGGAGAGCATACATCCCGGAAAGACGGCATGGCAGGTGTGTGTGCACGTAGAGTGTATGTGCACTTAGAGAGAGAGACAAAGTAGAATTAAATTATTTTATTTTAAACGTCTGATTCATCTTTTTATTCCATTTCCCTTTTCACCTACTACTTATATTTCCTTTTTATCTTCCCTTTTTTTTACGTTTATATTTTTACTTATTCTTCGTTCTTCAATCTTGAACACACTTTGCTTAGTTCTGCCCTTGCCTTCCAACCAGCTGCTACTATCACTAATACTCCCCTCTTCTCCATTTATTTTTTTCTCTTCTGTGATTACCATTCTCTGTAAGCCTCTTACGTTTCACCTTTAATTTGTACTTCCAATATCTTTGTATTCTGTAGGGTTTTTTTATATAATGCCAAACTTTTAAATAAGCCGCCTGAAGTATTTTTGTCTTACTTGTTTGTAGTTAGTATATGCAACAACAGAGCTTTTGCTTAGAAGATACGAATGGTTGGCAGTGATGATGGTAGATGTAATTTAACAAATGTCTGTGTGTGTGTGTGTGTGTTTTTTCATCCATTAAGTTCAAGTCTCCTGTGGGTCGTCTACGTTGTTCCGAAACTCTTACCTGACTGCCAGCGATGAAATCAAGCAAAACCAGGTGAGTTTATAGATATAAGTGCACGGTTTTATTTACACCCACAGTTTTTCAGGCTCTCAGAAATGCACATATTTCATCACAGCTGTCCTAAACTGGAAAATGCTGTCATAATAAGGTGCTTATTAGGAAAGATTACAGCAGAATGGAGGAGGCACAGCAGATCAAAATAACAAGGTGTCTCGCTGTGATAAGATGCCCTGGCAGAGTTTGCAACGGATGTTCACCCTCAGCTCAGGCATTCTTAAACCACCGCAACCAGGAACAATAGCCGACTGGCAATTAAAGCTGTTATCCCGTTTGATTGCACTAATTATTTGCCTCTGTTTAATGTCTCTGCCGGTGAGGAGGGAAGGATAACAGAAAGCATCTCGGTCTTTGAATTGGGAGAATTAAAAGTAAAAAAAAAATAAATAAATAAAATTGGGTGGATCTCTTAAAATTCTAATTAAAGTTTGTTCAACTTTCACCGCTACTGGTTAAACTGAAGTGAATAAGTGTAATGAGTTTTTGAAGCGATAGGGTTTTTTTTACGCAACACTGATGCAGACAAACATAGCTTACCCGTGTGAGAGCTGGTGTTGGATGTAAATTGCCCTACCACTGCCTGCCTGTAATAGAGAATTCACAGCATGAGTTCTTGTCCCTCTTCTGCCTGCTTTTTAAACCCTCTTTCCTTTGTTTTTTTTCTTTCCACCCAACCCCTGCTTTCCATTTTGTTTTACTTCTCTCCTATTTTTCACTTTGCTCCCAACTACTCAAACTCCTGCGACTCTGTCCACACCCTCTGCACTTACCCTACTTGCCACATCCAACCACTCTGCTCCACCAGAGTCCAGTCCCGCCCTGCATTGTGCCCCCTCAGCCGCAGCAGGACAGCCCTTCAGCAACCATGCTAAAAGACTACGACCTCTACCCCCCTCCTCCCTCATTCCCCCAGCCGCAGCCTCCACAGCCTCCACCTCACAGCCAGAGTCGGAGCTTCGATGAGGCTTATTACGACGATCCAGGACCGCCGCCTGCACCGTCGCAGCCGCAGCTGCAGCTGCAGGCGCAAGCCCAGCCTCAGGCCCAACCCCAGCCGCCTCCAAACGCCACCGGACCACCACGAGACCCCCGGGAGGACCTTCGAATGCACCTGGGCCTCAAGTCGACTGGCAACTACGTAGACTTCTACTCAGCCTCACGGCCATACAGCGAACTGAACTACGAGACAAGCCACTACCCGGCTTCGCCTGATTCCTGGGTGTAGTTTGACCGTGACAACGGGAGGGAGGGGGCAAGAGAGGGTCTGTGTGTACTTGTGTGACCGGGATTATTCTTTGCAGGAGATTATTAGCAGACTAAAACAATGTTAATCTAAGTGGCAGTTTGGAAAAGAAAATAAAAAGACCTTAAAATATAATAGGAAATTTGTGTTTTTAAAAAATAGCTGTGAAAGATGGAGCAAGAAGGGAAATCAAGCAGAGTTACAAGCAGAGTGACAAAGAGAAACTGTGCATGTGCATGCCAACATTTCTTTATTATTATTTTTTTCTAGACCACCTTACCTTTTTTAAAGTTAGCTCCATTTCATCCCAAATTGGAGTAAGTGGGAGTTGATATGAAGAAGTACACCCTGTATAAGAAGCGGGGAAAAACGTGGGAGTGTATGTAAATGCCTTGAGCGGAGGGATCACGAAATAATAGGGTGCTGATGAAGAAAGGCTCTCATTCTGTGGAAGCAGGAAGTGGTCTCACCTTCTGTTGCCATCAGAGATAAAGCGAGATGAGAGACCGAGATGGCATGAGCGTTTTCAAGGAGGTGAGGAAAAATGAAAAGCACAGAGAAAGATGAAAGCACACCAGCCTCAAGGGAAGAAGTGGATGTTTACCATTTCACCAAAGTGACAAACGTAGCACTGCTTTTATTCAATACTTTTTTTGTTGTTGTTTTTATTGCCAAGACCTTGCTGCTTGTAGAGTCTTTGGAATTTGTTTTCAAAGAATGTCATTTCGAAGTGACTGTAGGTCATTTATTTATTTTTTTTTATTTTACATTTGTTGTTTTCTTTCTACTTTTTTATATTTACGCATTTTTATTTCCTGCGTATGTCTAAAAATGGGATTTAATGTGTATATTACACGTTTTGGGTGGACTGCTCATAAAAATCCAGATTTTTATTTTCCAACAGACTGAAACAACAAGCGAATTAAAAAAAAAGCAAAACATGAACACAGCAATCAGGAAAGACGGGCTAGCTGTGAGTGGACAAATGATTTTTTATTTTTTATTTTTTATTTTATTCCCTCATTTTATCCCGGGCCTGAGAGAAATCCCTGCAATGTGTGTGATTTGCTCACTCCATCAATTGCAATTTCTCAAGTGGACATAATCAAACATCAAGAGCATCTTAAAGGCTGCAAGAGCATGGAACTGGCAGAGCAGCGGCACTCGGAGTCCCAATCAAGAAAAGTGCTTTTTTTGTTCACTGCCAAAAGAGTATATAGATGTATGTTAAAAGCACACTCTTATGTCTTTGGAAAGGACTGCAGTTTGACTTTGGGTGGGGGTGGGGGGGCATTCTTTCGACAGTGTTAAACTTCAGTAATTCCGTTTGCATCAAAACTCGTCCGTTTGGCCAAATCCACCTGTTCATGTCAGTGTACAGTAGAAGTAAAGAAAAGAAGACACATCACATTGTGCCAAACTTTGACAGAATCAAGGTCCTAGAAGACTTCACGGGACGTTTTGTCAAGGTTTACAGACATTAACTCGATGGCTGTCTCTTTTGTTTGTAACTTTGATTTTCTTGTGCTTTAATCAGGTGAAGCCGTACTTATTGCTGGGGGATTGTGGGCACCTTCTCCCTCCCGTAGTTGTACAGATCTGCCTCTCCGTTCCGGCCGAGCATGTGTGGGCGTGCGTTTGGGACACGTGTGTGTTTACGTATACGTGCATGTGTGTGACAAGAATGCGTGGCCCCCGTGAGTGTGCTCATGTAAACATGAGCGAGTGTATCTATGCATGCATGTGTGTAGTAGTGTGCGTATGCCTCGGTTTGGGGAGGGGGTGTATGTGTGTGAGCGTTTCCTGTGAAAAAAGATCAATGTCCAAACAAGGCATTCCTACTGACAGTTTGTCCAGTTTTACAGCATAAAAATAAAGGTAAAAAAATTTGAAAAAAAATCACTAGAATGATTGTTGAGACAGAAGACAAATCTATAAATACATGAACATAAATATAAATATATAATTATATAGATATATAATTTTTATGTGCTGATGTCAATGTCACTAATTGCAACAAATGTTCGCCGAAAAAAAAAAAAAAAAAAAAAAGTTGTGTAAAACAGGACTCTTGTTCACTTGATCCAAACCGTAAAAATGATGATAAGCCCCCCCACAACCAAACCCTCCACTGTACACACACACCCACACACACACACCCTTACAGTCTAATCAAGACGAAACAGAAGTTCCACCTGAAGATGCTCTGGCTCGAGTTGTGTGTTATCGTGTGTCCATGCTTCTTAGATGATCCTGCTGAGTGAGGACAGTACTTGAAACAGAAGGGGAAAAAAATAAATAAAAGACTCTTTTCAAAAACCATAGTCTCTGCATTTCTCAATCTCTGCAACAAATTTCCCTTTTCACTGAGTTATCTACTTTTTTTCCTACATTAATCACGGTAGGAACCGTTTTCCCACACACTTGTTTTTCTCAGAACTCACGAGTCAGTGAACGGGATGGATGGTGTTGACTGATCTAAAATGCTTTGATGTGCTTTATAACCCACACCTTTTGCGTCTTTCTTGGGATTTAAGTGTGTTAAAAGATCTAACAGACGTAAAAAAAATAAATAAGTATTGAAACTTTTTCCCACACTAGCTTCATTTATATGCAATCTTTTTTTAAAAGAAAAAAAAAAAAACTCTTGTCAGTTTCTCTAAATGCTGAGGAGTTATTTACTGTGCCAAAGAGCAAGACTGTTTAAAGAGGTAGATCTGTGATAAAATGATTAGGCTCTTCTGGGAAAATTTTACAACTCTGAATGCTGGAATAAAAATCAAATGAATTCCTTGTTATTTTAACATAGTTTGAGTCATTTAAGGACTTATGACCTCAGGAAAGTTATTTTGATTCAAGCATAGTGTTGACTCTTACTTCAAGTTAGAAGAATACCAAACAAAATTTCCGATGTTTAAATATTTTTATATCCAATCATGTTCGAAAACACCCATGCTTTCATTGAGCATCTTTTTCACCTTTTTAAATGATTTGTACATCTTTTTTTCAAGTGTTTTATTGACAGATCAGAGGGGACATGGAGTCCCCCTTTGCCATTAGGTTATAGCAGATTTTGTGAATAACCAAACAGTGACATTATATTTAGCGTTGATTCTGCATTGCATATATTTACAAATCTGATTTATTTATTTTTCTCACTGATGAAATTCATACCAATCCAAGTTTCAGATATGTCAGGACTGATAAAGGATCAGAACTTACTTTTTGGATGCCACATAAAAAATTAGATATGCATTAGCATTTTTAAAAAAATCACATTTCAGCTTCAAGAGAATGAATGAACTTTAAAACCATTCAAGCGTGGAGTCCAACATTATAGCTGTTACACAAGCAGACAATTTGTTAGCATTGTCTGTGTAAAACAGCAGTGTTGACAAATTAATATATTTTTTTCTACAAAAAAAAAAAATCCTAGGGGCTTAAATGACATGTTGTATTAGAAGGCTTTGTGTAATAGGCATGTTAACACTCCTGCTCATAACGATGCTTTCAGATACCCTATAGTTAATGTACTAACACAGTGCGGACATGATAGGTATGACACGCAATTTTATATTTTCTTTGAAGCAACCCCAAGTGACAGCAGTGGGATGCAGTTAGAGCAGTCTCCATACCAGATGCATGGAGATGCAAAGGCTTTTACACACACCAGTCATTTTCACAGTACTTTCTGGAACAGGTTTAAAGATTCAGTAATGGAAATTCCCATTTTCCCAATTATGTTTTTTTTTTTTCTTTGTCCATATAGGTTGGGTTCCATTTATCTAGATATCCATTTAAATTTCAAGCAAATAAAATGAATGGATTTGTACTGAAGACAGTCACATTTGATACAATCCATTGGTATTCATGTCTGTCCCTCCTCCTCCTTTTCTTGCCTTTCTTTCTTTGAGGCTGTCTAGCTTGGCCTGTGAATTGCAGTGTTGGGTAATAAGTCCATTGCGTTGACTATTAGCCTTTACAATAGAAGCACGGCTTCTCTGCCTGAATGTAGTCCCACAGTGAAAGGCTGGCATAACTTAATGTGGCGTGAAAATAGCTCTTCAATTTTCCTGTGCGCAGAAACTGCTCTGTTTCACCCTGCGGATGCCTCCGGCCTTCTCTGTTTCATTCTGTCTTTGCCAGTGTTCCCTCTCGACTCTCATTGCACCCGTGCCCATTAAGTCATGGCAAAACTCCAGCTATGTGGCTGATGGTGTGTGTGCGCGTGTGCCTACCCATGCACATTCATGCAGCTGCATGTCAGCAAAGAGTCGGAGAGGATTGGATTGAAGGGAGAGGTCAGAAAAAGTGAGATGTAAGGGGAAAAGGAGAAGACAGAGTGGTAGGGTGTGGGGGTGGGGGGCTGTAATTTATATGATGAAAGTTTTTGTGAGAAATTGTACTTATGGAGATGTGAAGCAACCAGGTCTACTGTGTGTTATAGATAGAACTTCACAAATCAGTCTTTTAGTCTGAGCTCAAGAAATGTTTAAATGTCAAGGGGATCTAGTAGTCAAAAGACTTGAAAATAAAGTACCGAGCAAAAGTATCCTTGAAATTGTTAGATTTTCCAAACAAAGTGTTTCAGAGGAATTTTATTGGAGAGTGACACAGAAGTGCAACATAACTGTGAAGTTGACTGAAAATGTTATATGGTTTATATATGCATTTTTTATACCTGCTCGTCCTGGCAGGATAACAAGGGTGGCTGGTGCCCATCTCCAGTGGTCATTGGTCAAAAAAATGGGTACACACTGCACAGGTTACCTCTCCATCATACTCCAATTTTTCCTCATCCCTAAGGAAAAATGGGTGAGATCTATTAAACTAAAAATCATGTGTTTGGACTGTGGGAGGAAGGAGGAGTACATGGAGAAAACCCTGTCCATCACCAAAACAAACCAGAAGGGGCTTAGAGTAAATCCTTAATGCAGCAACACCTCCAGCTCCTACAGCACACCTCACAGGTCCTGCGTCTCTCTGACATACTTCTCTTTCACTCCAGACCTTTTTTCTCATGCAATACCACAGCTGCTCTCTTGTAACCCTATCATGCACTTTCTCTAAATCTACAAAAAACACAATGCAGTTCTCTTTTCTGTACTTCTCCATCAGCGTCCTTTAAGTAAAATTAGCATCTGCCTTAGTCTTTCTTGGCATGAAGCTGCACATAAACTTCTGATCTAAGCCTATAGCTTCCACTTCTCTTTCCCACAGCTTCATTCACTTATTAGCTTTAGTCCTCTGTAGTTGCTACAGTTCTGTATATCTCTGCTGTTGTTAAAACTCAGCACCAGAACTCCTTTCCACCCTCTACTACTCTACTACAACCTACCCTAGACACTTCCATACCTCCATTAGGACCATCTGCCTTTCCCATCTCCATCCTCTCCCAAAGCTTGCCTCACGTCTCCCTTACTAATCTTAGCTGCTTCCTGACCCACGGCAGTCACCTCTTATACTCCTTTCACCTGTTAGTACATTTCCATCCCTATCCTCAATCCCCCTAACCTGCTGCAAATCCTTTTCATCTCTGCCTCACTAACCAGTACAAGTCATTCTCTCCCTCTGTACTTTGTACCTAGCATACAGGTCATCACATGCCCTTTGGTTAGCCTTTTCCACCTCTACCTTCACCACATGCTGTCTTCCTTTGCTCCTGTCTAGTCTTCTCAGTCCTCTCAGTGCCCCATTTGTGCTCAGCTAATGTTTTTCTCTGTGTGTGATCCTGGACGTTTTTGTTCCACCACCACCAAGTCTCATTATCCACTTTATTCCTTCCAGATGACACACCAAGTACCCTCCTACCTGTCTTCCTAATCACATTGGCTGTAGCTGCCCAGTCGACTGGAAGCACCTCCTGACCACCCAGTCTCAACTCCTTCCCGAAAACCTCCCACCTTTTTAATTACTAGTTGGATGGGTGAACAGAGGGATGGAAGAATTTTTTTTTTTCAATGTTTAAATTTAATTTAAGGTTTCAAAAATGAAAGAAATTCTTAGCACTAAGTTACCTGTTTAGATAGCTTAATTTTTGCTACTGCAGCTACTTTGGTCTATTAGATGCAGTATTTTGTCATCGTTTAATCTTGATAGATTTAAAAAAATATATATATTCTATATAAAAGCTTTCTTGATTGCTTTGGCTTTTCATTTTAGTGCTAGGTTGCTGATAGAAATATCTAGTTGGAAGGTCAAGTATTTTTCATCCTCCCTGAAAGTCTGAATGCAATCCAAGTTTTGAGATTGTCAGAATTTACCTACCCTGAGTAATTTGAGCAATTTACAAATTTGCCAATTCCAGTGTAAAATTGGCAGATAATAACTAATATTAAGTTATTTATTTACTTTACTAATAATCAAACTAGTCTGAAAAGAGTTAAAAGAGAACATTAGTGTTTGTGGATAAGGGTGATTTAATCATAAATGATAGTCTTCTTCATGTTAAAATTGCTCTGTTAAACATAGACCACCATTATTATGGTGAATGAGACATCAATACTTAGAATACCCACATTAAATTATTTTTTTAATGTAATACATTAAAAATACATCATTTTTTCACATGCATATACAAAAATGGACATTTCTTATTTATTGTTCAGTGTTATTTAGTTTCCATAAGAACAAACTGTAATACAACCAAGCATTTTTTTTCAATAATCAAGATTTATGAGAAAGATATTTACAGCTATACAGTATCCAATTTTTTTTTCTTGCTTTTACTTTCTAGATATTTTATTTTACAATTTTACAACTTCAATTATATAAGCTAGACCCAAAGCAGTTTAGAGCTTTTCTAATGTAATTTTATTGGGGAGGTTTTCAGTTATTCAATGTATTCAATTATATAACCTCATTATACTACATCCAGTCTTAAGAGTTTAAGTAACTTTCTAGAAATTCTCTTAAAGAGCTTTTACACTATACACTATTGATGAAATGAGTGGCTAAGTGCAGGGTTTGTATTTGAATAGTAATGGTCTCCTTAGCAAATTACCATTGAAATTACCATAAAGATCCATGGTATCAAAGGAAAGCATGAAGGGTTATGACTCAAAACGAAGCAAGAAAAAAAAAAAAAAAACAAATCTGTGATGACGGGAGAGCAACAGAGCGGGCAGAAAAACAAACATAAATGAAAATGTTCCCAAATCCACTTTTATTCACATCGTGTCTTTGTTGCTTTGACTTTTCATTTGCCCTTCTGTCATAAAATGTGCTGTATCTGCTGGCTCGACCACAAAAGCAAAACACACATTTGTGAGCCTTTCCACAGCAAGATGCGTACCGCAGTTTGACACAGTACACCTGTGGAAAACATCAAGATATTTAAATGTATTCATAGTTTTTTTTTTATTTAGTTTATTAAACTACCTGTACATAGCTGTCATAAAAAAAAAAAAAAAAAAAAACTTTTGGATCACAGCTTTTGAATAAACAGCTAAGAAAAATACCCCACACCTCCAAATATTTCACATGTAGCTGAGTTAAAAAGTGTAGACATGTCTGACAGATCTTTTTATGCTGTTTAAAAATCATCCTTTTTAATGACATTGAACAAAATTGCCCCTGACTGGCTAATATTGGTGGATTAGGCAACTCCTGTCAGACTGCTAATTGATGTTGGATGCTATCATGCAGGAATATGCAGGAACACAGCCTGTCTGTAAGACTACGGCGTGATGAACACTGATCATCGGGTAATGCGATCTACATGATTAATGTTCCGAAATGGAATGGTGTCAAATTCGAGTCCTCGAGTGCTGGTGTCTTACAACTTTATCATTTGTCCAAAATGTTAAAAAAAATAAAAATATGAATGACTGTTAGATTTGACTGAGTCCTTCTAATTCCTAATTATGCGATTCAGGTGTGTTGATGGAGCGACACATCCAAACATTGCAGGATGTCGACCCCGAAGGACCGGAGTTTGACTCCTGTGGAGATCAAAGCACAACCAGGTGTTAAAATAGCCTAGTTAAAAGAGAATAGGCAAGAATTTCAATCTGTTCAAAGCTGGTAGAGATACGCCTCATGCAGTTATGCTGGCTGGGTCTTAAAAATGTCAACTCTAGCTGAATGTAAAAAAAAAAAAAAGCCACACTTTCTCTTTTTTAACGTTGTCTGTCAATTTTGCTATAATTTGTGCTGCTGCAGTGGAATATTTAATAACTGAATGACTTGCAAACCAAATTATCAAATTTCTTGACCTGGATTATTATTATTTTAGCAGAAGAGTCACCGTAAATGCCACCATAACATCAATGCACAGTGCATCTTTCGGAGATTCATTTGGAAAACATTTTCAATCGTTTTCCCAAACCATGTCCAGATTTGTCTTCATGAATCAGGTAGCATGCCTCCCCCTCCCCCAAAAAAAGTCTGTTATTGTGACTGGATAAACTGAGCTATGAAAACTGTTGCATGTTTCTGTGAGTAAGTATGGCAAAGCTACAGTAATTACTGCAACAAAGGCAATCTGAGGTGAAAATGATAACCAAACGGGATGTTTTCTTGACGGTTTCTTCTAACTCTCCTCACTTTTACCCTCTTTAATATGACAGTGATTGATATGGACACATGCAACTCAGTGCAAGCACATGCACACACCTGGGAATACACGCACACACACACACATAGAGACTACACACCATAAGGAGCCCTGTCAGGTATTGAATAGCCAATGCTGCAGAGCAGAGGAAAAGCCTTGGTTATTCATGTGTGATAGTGCTGCTGCAGAACCTCCAGCTGGCCCCCACAGAGCTACGGCAGTACACGCATGTGCGTGTGTGTGTGAAGCAAAACGAGAGCACAGCTATGTGTGTCAGATATAACCATGCGTGTCCATCTGCGTGTGTGTGTGAGAGAGAGAAAGGGAGAGAGAGAGAAAATACGTGCATGCACATCTGTCAGTTCGAACAAATTCACTCACCTGTGACGTCCTCATTCTGTCTCTGTAAGCCGTCACTGAGAGTGCTCCTCTCATAGGGCAAGGCCACACACCCACACACGCATACACACACGCACATACAGAAACAGGGAAAGAGGGAGTCATATCAGCCATGGGCAGGTGTTGAGATCACTGACTTCTGAAGAGGATTTCACCTATGGCTGTTTGAACCTGTGCCATCTATTTTCACGCAATGGTAATGAACCCTCTTCCCGTGCTCTCCTAATGTGTGCATGAGTGTGTAAGTTAGAAAGAAGGAGAAAAAAACGGCTTGAAAGAGAAAATAGGGTGGATGGAAAATCACAAAAGTCAGAGGGAGGAAAAGTGAGCTGAATCCGAGGTTCTGATATTTGTCCTTTTCCCTTCGAGTCGTGCAGATTGTGTCGGTGACTCGTTGGGTTTTTGCTGGAACGTCACAAACTAAGCTTCATATGAGTGACGGTGATGATGAATCTGCAGGACCAAAAACTCCTACACGTGCTACCCTGACAAAGTGAAGTTCCATTCTTCCATCTAGTGACCATACTGACGCATTTGTGAATTGTGCATGAAGTAGCAGTCAGAAAATAACATACTTGAGTATACATGAGTGAAAGACAAGTACTTAAGATTTTCAGTTGTACTTACAAATCCACGGATGTGCCGCAAATCGGCCCTATGAGGCTTTTCTTCAAATTTTATAGTACTCAAATAGAGAAGTGTGTAATGTATTTTATCTTGGATAATATATATTATTTATTAACAGCTTATAAGTCCAGAGTTACGCGTTTCCTTTTGCAAAAATATTGACACAGACCAACTATCTCCAACTTTTACAATCAAAAGAGTGCCCCATCTTTTCTTTCTTCTTCTTTTTTTTTTTTTTTTTTTTTTTTTTACCTCAGTCCGACTAAATAAGACTCATATAGATCCACAAATATTATGTGTCATCTCTTTATATTATGTGGGCATTGGATATTAGGAGCTGTTGTGGAAAATCCAAAGAGTCACTTGCGGCTCCAGGGCCACAGAATGCAGACCTCTGGTGAAGGCGAGCTAACTCTTGTAAGCATTTCTAGAATACGTTTAATGTTTTCTCAGGACATATTTTTAAAAATTACAAAACCCTGGCAAACTTGATCTCTTTGAAAGTATTCACTGTGGCGTGAACAAGATCTCATCTTTATCACCATGTCTTACTGAATTAGAGGATTATAGCAGAATTCATCCTGACCTCAGACTGAACTCTTGGTTCATTTGATTGACTGTCAACACCTTCCTCAGAGACTCATGTCCCGGCAACAGATTCTACTCCACTGCAGATGCAAATCAGTGCGGACCACTTCTCCACTGCCAAGTGTCCCCATCATGTGTGTTTGCGGTTACTTACATCTAGTGCAAAATAAAGTATTGTCCAAATTTTAGCAATTGTTTTCCCCCTGTGTATTTCAATGGATAATTCATATTTGTGTGTGTGTGTGTTTGGTGAATGTCATGCACTGATGGCCTGGGTGGAGCATGCAGCTGCCTCTTGATGCAACAATTATGTCATTATAGAGCTGCTAATCGGCTTGCCAGCAGCACTGTGAAAACACAGATACACACACTCATCATGACCAAACATGTAAGTATGTAAATGTATGCACGTATGGCACCCGGCGTTCTTCAGACTTATTGCGCTAATTTAAATATTTTAATTGTGCTAAATCTCCTCTTGCACAGGTATCCATGTATGGAATCGGGCACGAATACATAACTTGGAACTTTTATTCTTAGGCTCGTTAAAACCTTTTTCAGTCTCATCCTAATTAACTGCTAAGCTATCTTCGCCTGCAGATCTTAGTTCACACTCTTGTGACAGCCCGTTAATGAACAACTGTGGTGTAGTGATGTGAAAACAGAAAGTATGCGGTCATGAGGTCACCCTCAGTCTCTCCGTCGCACACAGACAGAACTTTTTTTTTTTTTGTGCCATCGCACACAGACAGAACTTTTTTTTTTTTTTTGTGTGCCATTTCGGATTTTACTGCTCATCCCGCCTTTGCTTTGGCACATTTGGCACATGGTGCGTTAGGTGGGAGATGGAAACAGGCTGCTTCATTAGGGGAGATCAATCCATAAGAAATGCTTCTTTCTTGTGTAGGCAGAGAGATGGTGTTAAATTCACTTCTGCTTCTAGTGACATCTGGGCCTGTGGCTTAAGATTTTTTTTTTTTTGCTGTTGAACAATTTTCTTACTTTTTGTCATGAAACCATCAGTTTTCTCATCATCATCTTGTTGCTCTAGAGGGAACTCACTGGGTTCCATTTCTAAAATTAATCTTGGGAATTTTAGCATGCTTATAGATTCCATAAATCGTTTCACAAGGTTTTATGAAAAGGAAGATATCTGCTTTGAGATACTATGCATTGCTAATAAAAAAATAAATAAATCCAAAAAACCAAGGCACATGTTGTGAAAATGATTATATTTCAAATCAAGGAAAATCAATTTATATTTAATTCTATTTTTTCTAAATTGCAATCCAGACTTGAACCTTGAGCTGGGCTTTTGCATTGAATATTTTCAATGCAAAGGTTCAATGCATATTAATTTGATGTAATTGGAGAATTTGTGTGAGTACCCAACACAAAGGAAGGAATTACACTGAATTGGAAGAAAATAGTAATGTTTTAGTTTTTTTCAATGTAAAAAAATAAATAAATAAAAATCTGAAATGTGTAGCATGTATATGTGCTACTACTCCTTTACTATTAAATCCTGAAATAAAATCCAGTATAAATGGCCCATATGCTCTAAATCTGAGAAGATAGTTTTGACATATTCTAGAGTGGTACTAGTAAGTATTGGCTTATAAATTTTGTACTTAATTTTTTTTTATATAAATCTGAAGAATACACCATTTTCTCCTTTCACTTCATAATCATACATAATAATTTGTAAGAATGTAACATAAGAAAAAGGCACTGGTATGAATTCATTTTCAAAGCTGTAGGACAGTAATGAAGTAGAAAATTATTATTATTATTATTATTATTATTATTATTTGCAATTTTTTTTTTCAAGTGAAAACAAAGTCTGTCTTTCAGACGGGCATCTCAGTTTGTTTTTTTGTTTTTTTTACCAAAGGCGCGTACGGCTGTACGTCACCGCGCTGCTGCACGGTTTCACGTGACGTAATCACGCATCATTTCTAAACAATGCTCAGGAAAAAGCCACGTTGACGATACAATCCGAAGACTAGTGGACAGTTTTGAGGCAGAATAAAGCAGAGGTTCTCTGTGTTTGGACGGCTCGGTTCCTGCCGGCAGCAGACTGCATATCAGAGCAGGCATGTCGTCGCCCCCCAAGGAGAAGGTGGAAACCAAAGGCGGACATCTCCCTGCAGGTAAACTTCCCAGTCTTTTTTTTTTTTTTTTCCCCAATTATTTTTAAATGCTTCCCATAGACCCGAGGGCCCGTGTTTCTGCAGAGCTTTCAACCAAGGAATCACATGATTCCGGATATTACTCATGCAATGCTGGCAGATCCCCGCTCTTCACACGTCCAGATTGCGCGCTGTAATGATCTGCCATATTCCTCTGTTTTGCTCATTTCCCCCACTTCCTGATTGGCCTAAGATCTTGCAGGATAACTCGGAGTGGAGCCACCGCATTGAGCAATCACTGCGAAACGTTGCGAATCTTTAAATTGCGGGTCTGAGATGATGTGGATGTCTGCGAACAAAAAAAAAAAACAAAAAAAAACGATAAAGCATACGTGGACAAGAGCAGTGTGGCAGTGGGCCACAGCAGCTGCTGCAGCGCTGACCGATATCACAGTAAGATAAAGATTGGCCCTCGGACCCGACCTGTTATCAGTACGTGCCCCATAAAGAAAATCCGGGTCACAGTGTCTGTTATTCACAAACACGCAGGTATTTTAATGTGTTTCTGTTTACAAAAGAAAGCCTCATAGTTAAGTTAAAGGGCGAGGTCAAGCTGGTGTTCATTTGCCAGAAACATAGTGTCTTCTGTCGTTTTAATTTTGGCATCATATTGTTTTTAAATTATTCCTAGGTTGCACATTTAAATGTAGATGCATTAGTAAACCTTTCTAAAGTTGTATTTGATGATGAATTATTTCATCTAAAAGATGGCTCCCATAGAATGTTTACATGATACCAGGATCATAGACTTACAGCAATTTAAAAGAATAAAAGTAGTGAAATGTATGACCCTGAAGCTAAAATCCATGAGAAGTTGTAACAATTAACATGTCATAAAAAGATGCCATAAAATATTAAGTAAATGATCTCTTAATAGATAGATATAATATTGGATAATTAACATGTAACAGTTCCTTGATTCAGTGAAAGGATCACACTCCTCACTGTAGAATATTTTGAAAAAAATATTTCTAATTTATAAATCTAGACCCTGCATATCAAATTGCTTTTTAAAAAAAAATAAAGTCTTGAAATCATAAACCATATCTTTGACCTTGAAAATTTTACTTTTTGGGTGTTTTTTGAAGTAAAGCTTCAACATGAATTTAAAGAAAATACACAGTGAAAGAATTTCCAGTGTTGATGTCATTGGAAGCGCTTGAAACTAAAACATACAGAAGTTTGTTTTGCTTTCATTTACCAGTCACAGTTACGCCAGTGACTGATAATCACGAGTTAAACAACAGGGACACAACTGGCAGTTAAGGAATTACCAACAGCAACACAACGTACTGTCTAGTTAAAGTAAAAAAAAAAAAAAGACGTTTTTGCTAATTCTCAAGACACAGTTCAAGTGAGACTTAAAATGTAGGCTTTTAGCCCAGTAAAGATAATAAAAATACACAGTTGTGGTTTAAGAGACTTGTAAAGCAAAAGAAAACACATGTGGACAGCAGCGCTGAGAAACTCATCTAAATTCAATTCTTCGACCATGATTTATTTTGATCTCAATAAATGCAAGATGCACAGTTATTCATGTGTCAGTGTCTGCTTGATAAAACAAGCAGATTGTTTCATTACCTGACGTTGGTGCTTGTGGTTCATGGACATTGGATTCTCAGAATCTTCAGTTTTGATAAACCTGTCAGTGGTGACGCATTTAGTGTTATTCTGAATCAGATTCCTGCTTGTTGTGGTGAAGTGTCGGGGTAATTTTTGCATGTGTGTGTTGCAGTAAAAGCAGGGGGAATGAGGATAGTGCAGAAACACCAGCCAACTCCTGCACCAGAGCCGCCTCAGAAAGAAGACGAGGAGGAGTACGTCAGCAGCAGGCAAGGCAGCTTTGCTTCTTCCAGATGCATTTTGATAGAACGTGAACATTATAACCCACAGAACAAATTTCTTAGTGATTATGCTGCAAAAGCCAAAGACACAGGTGGTTGGTTTGGTCTCATTCAAAGGTGCCAACACTAACTTGAAACATTAATCATTGTTAAAAAAAAAAAAGTTAATTCAGAAAAGTTGCAGTATCTATTTAGCAACAGTTATGTATGCTTAAGAAAAAAAAAACACTTTAAATTATGCTTTTTTTCTTTCGTCATAGAGGAAGGTTTTTAGCTTTGTCTGGTAGAAGTCCTTAAAGTGACTTCTATCTTTCCCAATGGAAATGGAAAATACGCACAGGAATGAAAAAAAGTTCAGAGATGTGGAAGAAAACAGCAAAACAAGGACATACAGAGTGCTTGCACTATGTAGTGCAACTATGAAGTAATATGTTCACAATTTCCTTCTTATGAGATGCTAGTGAATGTATAACAGATTGAGTAGATGTTCAAGCAAGGCGTAAATGTGGTGATTTGTAGGTTGGTAATCAAACACACGGCCTATAATTGCTACCAAGCAATTTAGCAGCTTTCTCTTTTCTATAAGCTGGGCTGTACGCATTTCGCTCCGGAACTCTTTTTTTTTTCCCCTCTTGCTTGCTAATTTAGTAAACAACATGATTACGGCATAATTACTGCATTAACACGAGCAGCCTATTCAGCAGGGACTTTTGTTTGCCGTAACAGGCCTTGAATTCACGTGGAGTCCTTTACGGAGCAACAATCATCGTTCCATTCCTGTGCCTGCAAAGTTCGGCTTTTGTTGCCTTTAAATTACTTTTTTTTTTTTTTTTCCTTTTGTGGGCTGGTCACAGCTTTCTGTTTGCTAGGCGTGGCTGCGTGCTGCTTCTGATCTTCTGCAAAAAAAAAACCCTCCTCCTATCTGAGCTTACTCAATATTCATGGGGTCCCGTAAGCTATGTGCATATTGGTACAGGTGCTGCGTTCGCACAACGTGCTTATATGTGTGTGTGCGTTAATGAGTGGTGATAAATGGCAAGTGACAAGCACTACACAGTAGAGAGCAGGGTTCAAGAACATTGCCAACTGTTGTGAAATTTTCTAAGGCTGATCTTCACAGAAGCAGCTTTGCCGACCACTGCCCTGCCTGTTCTTAATCCACTCTGGTTGTTTGAGTGTTTTTTTCTGTCAATCACAGCAAGCATGTCAGACAGGGTTGTCATTGCTAGTCATTAACTACTTTTTGTCCCAGTTTTATTTGTAGCAAGACGAGTGGCAAAAAATAGACATCAGCCTAAAACGTGTGTCTGCATGGAAGAGAGAAAAAAAAGGATACTTTAGTCTCAGAATTCTGACTATAATGCGAACGGACACCTGGTTCCAAGCAAACTAACTTTCGTCGAATTTAATTGATTTTCTTACGTGACCGATTAAATTTGGAATTCTTTTTTTTTTTTCTGACACAAGGTAAAGAGTGTCTCTATCTAGCCACTCTGCCGTAGTGGCTAGATAGAGAAAGAAAGGAAAAGCAAACTTGAACGCTTGGTTTCTTTTTTTTTTAACCGCCTGGTAGAGAAGATGTTGCATTGTAAAAATGTCAGAAGGACCTTAGTTAGATCAGGGTGTGGCAGCTTTTCCATTTCTATAAATACATACTTCCTTATTTTAAGATGCTTGCTCAGAGGGCAAGGACTTATGCCAAGTGTATTAAAAATGTGAGGCTTCCATATGTTGTTGTTTTTCAGTTTTAAATTTGCCCTGAACTTGAGCTCTTTGGCTAAAAATAGTTTTACTATGATTTTTATGTTAGCGACTGTTAGTGTTCTTACTGTAATATGGCTAGTGAACTTTATCATTTTACTTAGGGGGGAAAAAACTTTCTGTGTTCATTCTCACTTTACGATTGAATCAGGCTTAAAAACAATATCAGGAAGGAAATACGTTCCAGAATCCCATACATAGATACTTTATTCGCACTTAAAAGCCACCGATATCATTGTCACAGTTCTTACCACATGTTGTAAAGATGTGTAAAATGCCTTCAGTTCAATTCATCTTAGATTGAATATTGAGTTTTTCGGTTCATAATATATCAAACTGCCGTTGTCATCACAGAATCAAGAGAAAATCGTTCCTAGAGCCGTGTGAACAAATTAAACATGTAGTAGATCATAATCACAGCGGAAGCCCCTCCCGATTCATCTTTTTGCCTGATAAATTCTTCTTGATTTTTCAGCCTTTAAAAAAAAAGAAAAAGAAAACACAGCATTTGCTTCACTGTGATATGTTTATCTTTTTTACCTGAAAATTACCTGTCAGCATGTCCCCAGAACATAGGTTAAGTAACACCAAGCAGCCAGCATCAGAGTCAGGGGAACCCCCGTTGTAACCAATCTAATCGACATGGACGGACAGGCCACAGAGGGAGGGAGTGATGAGGGATTATGGTGGGGAGGAGGATTATTATTATGGCACTGGGAGTGTCGTGGAAATATTGTAGATATAAATTTGGCAGGTAAGTAATGGATGTGATGGGCTGAAGAGAGGGGAAACGCACACAGGAGACCCAGGAGAGAGATCCTGCTCAGAGACTGCCGGATGAATTTGCCACTCAAACACACCAGCAGTAAATCTGCTGCACAGTCGGGCAAAGTGTCTTCATTTTCTTGTAAAATATTGCCAGTTGATTGGTGAGGAAATCCAAGAGGTAATCAGTTTTTTTTTTTTTGTTTTTTTTTTTTTTTTTTTGTCCGCTCTTGGCGGAAACACCTATTCATGTGCTTCTGAATAGGCCTGCAAAGATTAATCGTGATTAATCGATTTTTAATGTAATTTCCAACGAATTTAGCAATCAATTAATAGTTAACTGGACCACACATACTCACAAACATTGCCATTTGGAGGGGAAAAAATTGCATTTAAGATAAAAACACCATTATTGTTTGTAAATATATTTCAGTCAAAACTCTATAAGTGACATAGTTTTAGCTTCACCCTGTTCACATTTACTGAAGGAATCCTGATATTACATTTTAGGGAATAAATTGTTTTTTATTATAAAATAAATCATTATTTATTTATTTACATCTTTTAATGTATTTCTGATATTGTATATATAAAAAAAGGCTTAAGTTGTTAAATTAAGTCGGTAAAATGTGCAATTTCTTTCATCTGATTAATTGATTAATCACCAGAATAACAGATTCATCGATTTCTAAAACAATCATTGGTTGCAGCCCTACTTGTGAACTTGCATGCAGCAGCTATGATAAAGTGTGCAGTTAGCTGACAGCTCATGGTGGAAAAAAAAAGTTGCATGGAGAAAAAGAAGAAAAGATGGGAGGAGGACAAGCAACAGGCATCTGTTTCCAGGGCAACCACCACCTCGCCCACGGCAACAAACTTCCCGCTCTGCTGAAGCAGGGAGAGATGGGGGAGGTGGGGTGGTTGAAGCAGGGGTTGTAATGCTAACAGCAGAGAAGGAGAGAAATACCCAACAATAAACTCATGCTCATTTTACCCTTTGTCTTGTTGGTTTAGATTTGCTTTGTGTTTCTCTGTCTTCTTCCTCCCCCCCTCTCTCTTTTGTTGTAAACTCTTCCTCCTCGACTGTGACAGTGCAACTCCCTTAATGGATGCAGCATGGCTCTCTGCTGCCCCCTGCAGCCTCGTGCCGCTTCAGAAATGCGGCCACGTCTTCCCGGGATCATAAAACCAAAACCGCAGCAGATTGTGGTCTCTAACTTTCAATGCCTGTCTTCTCCTTCCCTCAACTCTTGTTTTATCGCATCGACTCAGAGAGTAAATGGAAAACAATGTGACGAGGATCATCTGAAGATTTTTGGAAGGTTTTGAATGGAAGGTGTTGAATGTGTTTATGGTTATAAAACACCCACTGCCACTCAATTTTGTTTCAGTATTTCTGGGATATATACTGCAATTAAAATAGTCTTCTTACGGCTTGATTAGGAAGTTAACATCCTGTGCGTGTGGATTATTTTTTCACTCAGCTGTCACATTTGTACTGCGAGCATATTTCTTTTGCCCGCCTGCAGTTTAGCTGACACATTCATTCGCATAAACAAATAGAGTAAATTGCCAAATATGCACTTATTTTTCTGACAGCACCTGATGTTTTCCCCTTAGCTTTAAATGTTTCAGACTCTGAATTTCATGTTTTCCACACCGACGCCTCATGGAGTTTTTGCTTGGACAAGGGGACATTTGTGCTGTTTAAATGCCTTTTTTCTTTTTTTTTTTTAGCTAATTGAATTACCGTATTAATAAAGAGACACTCAACTTCACATTTTTGACAAGTGCCAAGCCAGTGCAAGATTTGTGAAATTCCAGCATATGCAGCCATTGAGTTTTTGCCAGGAGGTAAATATTCTCATTAATACAAGTAGCAAAAGACTTTTTTTTTTTTTCTTGATGCTAGGACATTAATTGCAGAGATCTATGCTAGACCGATGCGAGAGAAACACTTAGTCATACAGGAAATCCAGAGTGATTAAAAACAAGTTGAGTCCATTTCTCCAAGTAAACAGCAGATGTTTTCAAAGGTGCAGAAGTTGTAACTTTTCATCTTTAAGTTGTTGAAAGGCGAACGAGAAAACATTTCAGTTGAACTTGTTTGCTGCTGTACTTGGTGTCTTTGAGGGGAGTTTGAAGGTGGCTAAGTGTACCCCCGCCGCCGTAAAATTAGACTGCGCTCGTTTGTCACACCAAGGTCGATACTCACTTCAGGTTCCGCCTTCCTCCTCCTCATCTTTTTCTCGGCCTCCATCCTTTTTCCCCTCAGTGTGTGAGCGAGTACTCGCTCCCCTCTCTCTTTCAGCCTGTTCCATCTTCTCTAACAGTCGGTTATTATAAAAGCATTTGGCTCCCTGTTCTCACTGCCGGCTTCCTTTTCCCCCTTTTCTGTCTCCCGTTTCTGCTCCGACCTGCATTTGCTCCTTGTGTCCTTTCTTTCCTCCCCCGAATGCTCGCCTTTTATCCCCCACCTTCCACCTCTTCCAGTCTTTCATCGCCCTCCTCCTCGCAGCTCTCTGTTTCTCTGGTAGCGTTGGTTTCCCCGCTGATTCTCCTCTCCTGCTCTCCATCTGCAGCCTGTGAAAACCAGCGTTTGGCCAGAATGAATGGGGGCTATTTAAGCTGCTGGCAGGTCCATCCGCTGTGTGACTGTGTGTGCGTGCGTGCGTGCGTGTGCGTGTTTTCGCTGCCAGAGTGTGTAAAACTGCAGGTGTTTTGACAGCTTGGGATGTCCGTATTTTGGCACCGCGTCACAATGGGGTTTTCTGCAAGTAGCCGGCAGGCGCGCTTGTGTTTGGATTAGTCTTACCTGTAACTGTCAGACTTTCTCATATTTACTCATTCCAAAAGCATTTTTCTTAATGAAGCTCTATTTGTTTTTGTTTTCTCTTTAGCCCTCCCAAGGCCCCGGTGATTGTTTCCGGAGTGGTCACAAAGGTAAGACTTTTTAGTTAAAAACAGAAAGCTGTCCTTCTATCCATCCATCCTCATCTGAGTTTAAATTGGTTCTTTTGATGGAACCAAAACAATTCAAGCAGTTTGTAGACTTTAGCTGTTCTTATTTATTTATTTATTTTTTAAGATGTGCTTTGAATTAGTTCAGTACTGCCCTTCCCTTGTATGCTGCTATATCCTTTTGCATTCATGGTAATTCTTTCTTTTTTAATGAATGCATTCAGAACCTTGTCATGAATCTTATTTTTAATCAATGTTATCAAATATGAATCTAATATTTTCATTATAGCTGTCTCACCAGGAGCAGTGTTTTGTTCTTATTGGTGTTTGTGCAATATAAGATGCAATATTGTCTGGAGAAAAACCAAAGGGAAATAAAATGAATGAAATCCACTCTGACCACCAGTAGATTTTAAAATAGGCTTCATTCACCTGGTGATTTTATTCTGGGAAAGGAGCAGTACAGGTTAACCAGTACCGGTATACTGATTTTCAAAGGTTTTGAGAATCAGTATCAAGAAAAGGTCTGGGATTTAAGGGGAAGCATAGATATTATCAATCATATTGGGGAAAGAGTGTGATCACATGAAGATGTGATAGGGTCACTAATCTTCTTGCTGTGTAACCAAAACATGAATTTACTTTTCTGCAACAAACTTTTTTTTTTTGTAAATGTTAATGTTGTGTTCCTCGTACCACATATATCTGTGTCTGCCGCCTTTGTTTTTTTTTATTGTTTTGTTTTTCTGCAACGGTTGCTCTGTTTCTTTATTTCCTTTTGTGTTGGAGTGTCCTTGACAGCCAGGATGGCTCCATTCCCCGCCTTTCCATGTGCCTCTGTCAGACCAGGCGGATTGTTTGCGGAAGATTGCGGTGATATCAGAATGTGGCAGGCATCCCATTTATCCCTCAATCCTCCTCGAGCCTTCCCATTCGCCCCTATCGCTGCCATCAAACCTGCTGGCTAGCCGTGCACAAAGCCCCAGGAAAGCCTTTTAAGGGCTAAGTGAAACACTTCAGTGTGTGTGTGTGTGTTTGGAAAAGTCCACCGCTATGTGTGTGAGTGTGGAGAGTTTTTCCGATACGTTTATGAAATGTTCTGCCACTTTCTTTTCACAGTTTCTTATATATAGCCTTGATTTTATGTTGAAGGATTTGTACTTAGCTAATTCGTGCATTTAATTTGTTTCATCCCCAACTATACCTGTGCATCAGCTGGAAAAAGAGTTGAAAGAAAGCTTTGATAATCAGATGAAAGAAGAAGGACCATTGGAGGTCAATTCAATCTCCGTCTTTCGCTGTTAGCGGTGGGCTTACTTGCAAATGAAGAATACACACACAGACACAGCAACACACATGCTGTTAAACTACTGCACTGCCACCCTATTAGTACAAACTCAACACTTGCATATGAAAGGACAAACATATTTCCAGCAAAGGTTCGGAGAGAAGTTGCCTAAGTTTGATTAAAATAATAATGAAATTTCAATTGTGATAAAAAGTTTTAAAGAAGAACTTTCGAAGGAGAATTAAAAATCTCTGAGAGAGATAAAAAAAAAACTTGAAAAAATAAATGAAATGAGGATTTTGGTCATGACTGTATTAAAATGCTGATTAAAATTCTGTGAACAATCACATCCCTGCTTTGTGATTACTTCGGCCATGCGCCGAAGTAATACATAAGAGTTGCTGTGCAGATCGGTTATTTTCCTCACACTCTTTGCTCACGTTAGGGATTTCCTCATTGTTATGTGTGTTTTAGGGGAGAGCTTTAAAAGTGGGTCAAACAATACACCCACTGTCTGCTGGCAAACACACCTCTAAATAAGTGCTTATGTTGACACACAGAGGATGTTTAACAAAGCACTCTCTCAAGAGCACTCAGCATTCCTGTAGAGGATGTTTTGTCTATAATAGTACAATTTCATGTCTATTGACAGTCTTGCACAGCGCTGTTTTTTTTGGTTATTGCCAGTAATGGCCAGTAAGCGATCTCCGCTGCCAAACGTAGAAATAAAGTGCCTATGGGTTCAGTTTGAGCCCTTTGGAGCCATTAAAACAGAGTCCAAATTACTGAACCCAGTTCTCATGCAAGTTTCATATGCCAGTGTCCTGCGTAGAGTTTACTCATTCTGTCTGTACCTACAGACAGGGAGAAAGTGAGGCAGCAAGTTTGACCCTTTCCTGTTGTTGACTTTAGATTTGGAAGGAGTAAGTGGTAGAGGTGGGCAGATAGTTAAAAAATATATATATATATCGATACCAGGTTGGTATCGGTAGTGGAGTAAGATCCATGCTTCACCAATCAGACTCCATTATTTTATGTGATAAAACTGATTAAGTCCAAATCAGTGTGGGGAATGTTCTGTCGTTTTTCTCTGCTCTTGCTATGAAAGCCATTGATGGAGTCACAGACAAAGGCATTAAATCTTGAGCTGGAATAAAATGTGGTTTGTACCCATTTTGAAATGTTTTTAATATATATATAATTTTTTTTTCCCATTCAGATTGTATACACCACAAATCTGGAACAAACTTCCAGAAAGCTGCTAAGGCATTCAAAAGGCTAAAAATCCACCTGTTTAGAGCTGCCTTTGGTTACCTGTAATTGGAGCATTGATCAATATATCTGATGTGTATTTGCTTAATAATTTTATTACATGTAATGTCTACTGCTTGTTTCATAGTCTGTTACTGGGCTGGTGTTTTCACTGCCTTGTTCCTGAAATGTGATGTACAAATAAACTTGACTTCTTCAGTGTTTAGTGCATCCCTGATTGACCGTGTTGTTTCCAGGGCGATAAAGACTTCACGCCCGCAGCCGCTCAGGTGGCCCACCAGAAGCCTCAGCCTGGTGTCCCCAAGCTGCCCCCCGTCCAGCACATCAACCAGCACATCCACCAGCCCCGCAAGTGAGTGGGACCAGCAGGCTCCAGCGGCTCTGCTTTTACTCCACCAGCCAGCCTTCCCAATGGAACACGTAGGATGAAGATGGTTCCCAACCAGGGCACAGACCTCTGCTAAATGATACCAGTAATTTTTTTTTTTTAATTTTTTTTGCTTCTTGCTTTACATGTTCGAGAAATGTTTCAGCAGCTGATGCCACATGTCAGTGCAAGTATCGTAGAAGTCCTGCTTGTGCCCTGCTGCGTCGGTGCTGCACTACTGTTTCTGCACTTTCATGACCTGACCTCTCCTTCGCAGGGATTGTTCAATCGCTCATCAGTCTTAACTTGAAATAAACCGAGCTCTTCTAGCAGCAGGGGAGAAAAACAAAATGATCGTGGGTTTCGCGCTCTTCGAGCTAAAACAGCCAATCACAACTGAGCAAACCCAATGACCTCAGCGGAGCCTCAGCTCCAGGATTTCCTTCAGTAAACCATATAGACCAAACAAATTAATGCAACACTTCATGTTGTCTCAGTTTAACTGCAGAACCAACCAGTGTATCAAAGATAAACAGAGAAAGACAAACTAGTTACTGTATAATAGACAGTATTAACCTATCAGAGCATGTGCAAGCAATTTAAGTGCATTATGTTTGTTCCTGTGTGCCATTTTAATGCAAGAAATCATAGAAAATGGTTTACTAGATCACAAAATTGACCAAGAACTTAAAATCGACTTTGATGCTACATGCTGCTTTTTTGTTAAAAACAAAAAGACAAGAAAAAAAGCATAATATATATGATGTCTTACCATTTGTAGCATTTGGAACTATTACAAAGCCTATTAGGTTTATTTCCATTTAGTTATTTCTTAGTATTCCTATATAAGCGAGTTTCAACGCCTCATTCCAGTCTTTGTTAAATAATGTCTATTTAATCCATGGTACAGTGGAAATGATGCCAAAGAAAAGTCAAAAAAACCTGAAGAAAACTTCAGCTTTTGGGAAACAACTGAAGGATGCTTTGTTTTTGGTCTAATCATCAAATAAGCCGTTTATTGAGTACAGAGATGAACTATCAGGTTACGGTATTAATGCGCTAACATTAGGGTAATTACACAACATTCCACGCATCAGTTTGCTAAGAGAATAACGTTTGTTTAAGCTGCAGCATAGGGATTTATTTGCATATCAGCAGCAGAAACCCCATAATTCATATTTTAAAAAATAAAACCAGATCACTTCAATTTTTTTTTTTTTTAATTACTCATCTTCTTACAATTAGTCATTTGATGCAACACTAATGTTTAGGTTTTCCAGAGAAAAAGTATCTGATCATGAAGAAATCATTATCTGTGTTCATGTAATTAAGTTGAAATGGTTTCAGTTTTGTTCTGTGCTTCTTTTTTTTTTAAGTGAATCACTTTAAATGTTAAAATCTTGAGTCATTGAAGTGGACTTGGGTGTTAGGTGTGGTTGTCGTAGTAAATAAAGGTTTGGAATATCTTGAACGAAACCTTCTTCAGCTGATTTTTTTATTCATCTGCAACATTGTGAAAACTTTTCGCAATTCAGGCCACAGACGTTTAGCACATTACAAAATTTCCAGTTGGATAAAGTTGTGGCATTTGGTCTCGAGGAAAACCGCTACCTCGTCCGACTTGATGCATCATCTCAGGTTTCTCACCTGGAGCATCAGGGCGTCCCGTGGTGAATTAGCACTCTGTACTGGGGGATAAGGGCTCAGGTGGCGCTGTGAAATGAAACAGAATCATCTCTCCTGGAGCCGTTTTCCCTTCCACACACACATGCACACACACACACACATAAAGTGTGCACCAGGTGTTGGTGCATGTAATCCATCTTTACACAAGCATCTGCAACCAGGTGTTCTGTCAGCTTATGTTAGGCCAATAAAGCAGTCAGTGCAGCCTCGATCTGCACACTTAAACTCCCCAATAAAGCAGACCCAATCTCCTTGACTGTCTCATCCTCTGCCAGACCTTATTACACTGACTGGGAGAAAAGAGTCTGGACGACGACAGGCATGTAAAGATACAGAAACCGCCCTGTGCACAAAACAACAAGCCTCACTTCAGTGCTCCATCTGGATTCTCGGGTAGAATGTCAACCGGACTGATCAGTGAACAGAAGAAGATGTGAATGATGACACTTATTTTCTGTGCTGTTTAAGAATCGTAGTAGTTTTCACAATGGCATGCGAAGAAAGTGAATAAAGCGTTCTTGGTCACGCTTCCAAATAATGAATTAATATCAACCGCCGTCTCGTTCAGCTGGGCACTTCTCTCTTCGCAGTGAGAGATGGTTGTTTACGTCGCAGACAATTTCCGGTAAGCTTCATAGTCTTGGAATGGGTGCATTAAACACGGCACGGCTAAACATTAGCAATCGGGTAAAATGTAAAACTTAATCAGAATTCACACCTCCATGAAGCAATCATTTCTCAATAACTGAGGTCCCAGACTCTCTGTACAAAGTGAAGTGTAGTGGGCATTTTTAGGAGGCTTAAAATTTACATTCATACTATAGAAAGATCCTGAAGTCATCCCAGAATATTCAAATCTAATTGTGCAAAGAAATATAAGGTCTTTGTCCGTCGAAGTCGTTTACAAATTTGTCAGCAAAGAAAAGCAGCTTATGTCAGTTTTTCTTTCTCTTTAAAAAATATTAAGAAAAATTTACACAGTCAAAATGTAATGCAATTTAGCCTCAGCATTGAGTCATTTTCATTTAGAGCCAATTTTTCACATTAGTCCAGAGTCCACATCACCAACTGTTGGCCATGTGTTCCTGAGGAACATTAAAACTGGCTTCATCCAGTCCAGGTTGCTCTTTTCTGGACTGGAATCTGTCCACCAGCACTTAGGTTTACTCAATCAGCTGGCAGGGGTGGAAGCAGAGTTATTCACTCAAATCCACTTTTTTTTTTTTTTTTTCTTGCTTGTGGATACTTTGATAACGCACCTGGGATAAAATGTCAAAGTTATGACATTTTGGCTCCAGTTTAACCAGAACCATCTGAAACGGTGTTATCCCCAGCTTCAGGCCAGTGCTGCAGCACCAGCTCATGAAGGTGCAATGTTGGATTTTTTTATTTTATTTTTAAAAACTCAAAGGGAAAAATGTTATTTTCAGAGCTGCTCTCATCCAAGTGTCCTTCACTTTTTTTTTTTTTTTATCTGCACAGCCTACATCTCCCTCAATGCACACTATTTAAATCTGTTATTTTTCATTCTGATTGCAATGTTAAGACAATCATTTATTCATACTGTTCATTAGGAAATATATACTTCATTTTTGATTGCATCGCAGTGATTATTCAACCGTCACAATTTTGGCGGTGATGTAACAAATATGGTTTGTGCTAAAAGAAAAAAAAAAGGTTAAATAATAATGAATAGAGTATAATATAAACAGAATTTTTTTTTTTTTTTTTTACAAGAAAGCTATTTTATTGGGTAATCTACATTTAATCAACACTATTCCATCACTGTTTAATTAAACTCAGTGGCTTATATTATCATCTCTCTGTTTTCTGTATTCATCAAATGTTTATTGAAATTAGGCAAGAATGTTTATATTATTCTTTATAATTTGATTGAAACCGACACCAAACAGCAATTGTTTTATATAAGGAAAGAAAATGCTTGCTTAAAAAATAGTTATTTGAAATCAGCCTTTCTGAAAGATGCACAACGGCTCCTTGTAAAATTATTCATACCACACGACTTCTTTCATTTATCAGTTTATAACCACAAACTTCATTTGGGGTTTCTTTCATCTGAGAAAGCAACAGAAAATGGTGTACTTACAAAGTAAAAAGCAAAGGATGCACTATGTATTATACAAATATAAATCTCAGAAATTGTATGTTGCTTTCTGATCCATAAAACAATATTTTGTTGAGTTATGTTTCCCTGCAATTACAGCTTTAAGTCATTCTCTCTCTCTCTGCTAGTTCTGCACATCGACAAACTAAAATGTATGTCTGAATTTTTAAAAATACACAACTGAGTCACTTTGGATCAGAAATACTTGAAAAAACTCTATTCTCCAGTCTTCTAAGTGGATTTGTGTCTGGACAATTTTCACAGTGTTGTGTTGGTTTATCACAAAATATGGCAAGACATGGGACAATAGAAATAGAAATACATTTACAAGGCATTTGTGATTCCCCTTTAAAAATAAAAAAAGTAATTATATATTATATAATTATATATATAAGTAATTATATATATATATATATATATATATATATATATATATATATATATATATATATATATATAAGAGGGAAGGTCATTCGCACGGAAGGGGTCTCACTCCCAGAAGGAACAATAGCAGACATAGAGGACAGTTACAAGTACCTGGGAATACCACAAGTAAATGGCAACCTCGATGAGGTCACAAGGAAAACCGCCACAGCCAAATACCTCCAACGAATAAGGCAAGTCCTGAGAACCCAGCTCAATGGCAAGAACAAGATCCAGGCAATAAACAGCTACGCCTTGCCTGTAATCAGATACCCTGCAGGAATAATTAGCTGGCCAAAGGAGGAGATACAGGCCACAGATGTTAAGACACGAAAATTACTAACAATGCATGGAGGGTTCCACCCCGAATCCAGCACCTTGAGATTGTACACGAGCCACAAGGAAGGAGGCAGAGGACTAGTGAGTGTGAGAACCACTGTCCAGGACGAAACATCCAAGATCCATAGATACATCAGGGACAAAGCCTCAACAGACAATGTGCTCAGGGAATGTCTCAGACAATGGGGAACAGAAGTTGAGGTGCTGGAGGTACCATCATGGGAGGACAAACCCCTACATGGGATGTACCACCGGCAAATAACTGAAGTGGCCAATATCACAAAGTCCTACCAATGGCTGGAAAAAGCTGGACTCAAGGACAGCACAGAGGCCCTCCTCCTGGCCGCCCAGGAACAGGCCATAAACACCAGAGCAATAGAGGCCCAGATCTACCACACCAGACAAGACCCAAGGTGTAGGTTGTGCAAGGAGGCCCCTGAGACAGTCCAGCACATAACAACAGGGTGCAAGATACTGGCAGGGACAGAGTACATGGAACGACATAACCAAGTGGCAGGCATAGTGTACAGAAACATCTGTGCAGAATATGGACTGGAAGCTCCGAGATCAAAGTGGGGAACACCCACAAAGGTGGTGGAGAATGGCCGAGCTAAGATCCTGTGGGACTTCCAGATCCAGACAGACAAAATGGTAAGGTCGAACCAACCGGACATTGTTGTAGTGGATAAACAACAGAGGAAAGCCGTTGTGGTGGATGTAGCAATACCGAGTGACTGCAACATCAGAAAAAAGGAGCACGAGAAACTGGAGAAATACCAGGGACTCAGGGAGGAACTGGAGAGGGACTGGAAGGTGAAGACCACAGTGGTGCCTGTGGTCATCGGGGCCCTCGGGGCAGTCACCCCCAAACTGGAGCAGTGGCTACAACAGATCCCAGGAACAACATCAGACATCTCACTCCAGAAATGTGCAGTTCTAGGCACAGCAAAGATACTGCGCAGAACCCTCAAGCTCCCAGGCCTCTGGTAGAGGACCCGAGCTCAGAGGATAAGAACCACCCGTGGTGGGTGAGAAGGGAATTAATTTGAATTTTTATAGATATAGATATAGATATAGATATATGATATATGTGTTATATATATATATATATATATATATATATATATGTATATATATATATATATATGTGTGTGTGTGTCTATATATAAATATAAGTAGCATGTTGCCTTCTTCCAAACCAACCCAGCAGAGGGCGCCAGCAAAGGATTCCCCCTCTTGAGTTTTGAAGCCTGGACAAAAGCACTCAGTTGGTGTCCAACCACACTAAAATCAGGTCACCCTGTTTAAACCCCAGCCTGAATCAACACAGTGTGACATAACAGCTGTCACACATTGAGAGGAAGGTTATTTTACTGCATCTAAATTTCACTGAGAGATTTGGGTTAAAGTGGGAGGGTGGGAATAAGAGGAGGGGCGGCAGGGAGGGCGAGAGATGAATTGCTGACCAAGCCAGTGACGCTTTATAATCCCAGGCTGGAATCTAAGCCAACAGCTGTTTGAGACACAATGACCTAAATATTATCCCATGCGTTCAGCGGCTAATAGGTTTTGTCTCGCTCCCTAACGTGTGAATCAGTTTATTTCTCTGCATTCTACTAAATGAAAAGTGGAAGTCACGGTAAAGCCAGATGAAATAACAATACCGTATCAGAGTTCATCTGCAAATGAATGTCGCTTCAGTTCACCGTCAGTTGAAGTTCTGCACGTCAAAATAACTTGTGATTACCGTCCATAATAGCTTAGAGTGTATATTTCAGCACACAGTATTACTTTTATGGATTTCGTTAATCCTGCGTGCCCTGAAATATGCTGTCTGCTCATCTTTTGTCCTGTTCAACTCCTTTGGGCAGTGTCTAAGCACATTGCCACTCTGAATTCAATGAATTTTGTTTGATGAAACCGTTTGGCTGTGCAGAACCCTTGTAACCCCTTAGCAACTCATCACCATGTATATTAGACACACACTCTTGGATGGCACTTAAACCGCAATCGCCGTGAGGAGTAAGGACCGTGAAATTATGCTCTCAGAATTCCAGCCGATATTATATTGCGGCTCTGTGTGCTTAAATCAAGCTTATTTTCGCCCCATTATTCTAACTGTTTTAAAGTTCAAACAGCAAAGTGACCTCATGCAGTTCAGTGGCTTGTCTGGTTTAAATCAGAAGCTCAATTTGTCAGAAACGGCTCCGGTTGATACTAACAAAGACTCGGCTGCTAATTTTAGATAATTTCCAAATTTCCAGAATTTTACACGTTGGCTCTATCAGATACGTACTTGGTTTAAATGCCATTTAGCACACTGAGTAGAAAGCTGACTTTTACGGAAGGTCCTGGCATGATTGTAGCTGGATATTTGACCACTCTTCTTGTAATAAATAATAAAGCTTATTAAAATTGGCTAGTTTTCTTGCTAAACTATTTTAAAGATGCCATCTTTAGCATAGTTCATAAGTATCCAGAATGGTGTTCAAGTTTTACATCAACACTGAGAGGCTGCAGAGCAAAACACATTTATGTTGCTACTCACATGGACTAGCCAAATCTGGAGAAAAATGGTCAGGTTATGGTCAGAATGAGCAGTTTAGCTGATTGGACACAGTAACAGAAAGATGGTTCAACAAAGGTTAAACTTTAAACCTAAGAACTATATACCAACTATGTACCAACAGTTAAGCATAGTGGTGGTATCATCATGCTAAAGGTGGACTTATGAAAACGCTGGACTAATTCTTCAACTTTACATCAACTAAGTCAGAGAGTTTCAATCAGATTGAAATTTGAATACATCTGGTTGTTTCAACAGTTCAATAATCCAAAACAGTGAACTGATATGAAAGAGACAAATCAGGCTAAAATGAGCTTTCTAAACTCTTGTATTAAGCCAAATGAAAAAATGATGGAACATACCTGAAGATCAAGTTTGTGTGAACTAATTTAGATAACTTCACATTCATGTCCATAATGACTGCATGTTACTTTTTTGACGCTCTCTGTATTGCGATTAAGTTCTGTTTAACTGTCTATAAATAGGACAAATAGCACTACGGTTGACATAAAAGGTTACATTTTCTTTCTTTCAAATGCAACACGTATGTGATTCAGTCATGGTGAGCAAAAAATATTTATTTCACATCATCCATACACTGCATACCCCAGTGTCACATATCTCTCATTGCATAATAGTTTATCTGAAACACAAATTTGGTTTTGTCTTGTAAACATGTGGAGAATATTTGAATGTTTTATTTGATTTTATTGCTTTAAAGTTATTGGGGGTTTTTTTCCCAATAATTCTGCCTTGGACTCAAACGTGAAAACTAGAAAACACGTATGCAAAACAATCTCTGCACTGAATAAAAATACCTTCAAAAGCAATCATATCTCTAGTACAAAATATATATGTATGTATTCAAAATACATTCAGACTAAGGCTTTAAAGCAATAAGCATTCTAAAAATATATATATATATATATCCTGCAAATGCATTTAGGTCCTTGTATTTGTGTTTAAATTTCTCGGCCGACACAAGATGCTTATCCATAAGACATGCTGCCAGAATATTACCATCCAGGTGATTCCTGTTTTGAGGCAGGAATAGATGAACGTGTCTCTGCAGTAGGAGAGAATGTCTCTTCGTGTCATCTGTTCTACAGTGTGCCAAACTAAAAGTGCATTGCTGATGCGACAACTCAACAACTCACGACTCATCAAAACAAAGTCTTGGCCGTCCATTAGAAAGCAATAAATATTACAAAATAAATAATCTAAGAACAAGTTAATGTACCAGGTCTGCTGGGTGAGTCTCTGACCACAATAAAGCTCTCAAAGTAGTGTTTAAGTAAAGTGTATCTATGTATAATGTTCAAAATATTCCATCTAAATCTTTCTAGCTTCGTGACCTGTCCAGGTGTTGTTATTGTGAGGATTTGAAAAGAAGCTTCCCTGAGGTAATTGTATTATTTCCTTTTCCCAGCTGCGATGTGTCTCCTAGTAACAGCCTCCAGCCTTTTTCTCTCCGCTTCCTCTGCTTTCCTTCTCTCTTCTTTCAGCTCCTTGTAGCGCCACTTGGGGATCTGCAGCAGGTTCCCCCCTCCGTCTTTGGCGCTGCTTTTCCTCCTGACCGGTTCCGGTTCATAGCCGGTAGAGGGGGCCTTTGAAATTCTCACCTTAGGGATGCTTAACCCTGGCCTGACGCTGCTCCTCCTCAGCACCATGTGCAGTGGCAGCAGGCTGGTTCTCCGCAGTTCCAGGGCCTGCGCGTGAGAGACCGTGCCCAGGCTGGAGCTCCTGTGTCGAGGCACCGCTTTCTGGACTTGAAGGCTCGACCGGCGGTCCTCTGAGTTCTTTACCACCAGGGTGACCCGTGAATTTTGGAAAAGTTTGCGGTGGCTGTCCACCCTGTCGGGGTTGGCGCAGAGGAGCTCTTTGGCACGCTGCTTGCGGACAATCTCTGGGACTGCATAGCGACGTTTGCCCACACTTGGAGGACTGTCGGGACACACCTGAAAAAAAAAAACAGCATGTTTTATGTTTAGTAGAAATAGCTGTACTGTTTATAGAATAACACAGAACCAGTGCAGAAGCATCAGTCATAATTCTGGGTATTATTTTTTCAACAAGGCTCAATTACTCTTTTGTATTTTGCTGTACCAGTAATCCTGCATGGATAAACTGCTTATAGGATAATGACGGAATTAATTATTTCCTGTCATTAATAAGAACAGAGAAATTATTGATAAAACAAGAAGATAAATCAGACCAAGACTTATCCTTTGAAGTCTAATTACCTCAATTCTTTAAGCAGGCAGCAGGAAAACATAAATTTTGAAGGCATGCTGTATGTATATCCTTCCTCATGAGCTAATTGGGCCACTTATCACTGTTTTTAAAGTGCCTGGCAAACATATTGAAAGCCCTTGAACATTTTCTTCTTTTGTGACGTTACAAAAAGAAATTTCAGGGACTTTTTTTGGAACGCAGAAAATTAATGTCATGTGGAAGCAAAATGATTCATGTTTTTTCAAAAGTGTTTCCAAATAATAATGTGAAAAGTGTGGCAAGAACTTTCATTAATCCTGCTTGGTCGATATTTCACAGAGCCACGCTTCACATATGGCTTCAAGTATGGCCTCTACCAGCTGCAAGCATCTAGAGACCGTCATTTTTAGTCGTTCATATTTGCAGAAAAGCTCAAGCTCAATTAGGATTGATGTTATCTGACCAGTGCAATTTCTACATGGTTTGGGGAAATCTTTAAATAGGACTCTTTATGGCTGCCTTTCAAAAATAGCCTTCCTCTGTTTGCTAGTCTTTTTTAAAGGCCAGATTGGTAGACTGTAAAAATAATATTTATTCTATCAACACATCATCAGCTGTGAATTTCTGCAGCTCTTCCAGAGTGACCATGGACATCTTGGTTGCTTCTCTCCTTTCAGTTTGTCTGGGTAGGTGTAGAGTAGCATGTTACTCCTTCCATTTCTTGAATAAATATTGAATTCTGTAAGATGTTCAAAGCTTCAGCTATTGTAATATGACCTAGTCCTGTTTTAAATGTCTTTCGAAATGTTTTTCTGATCTCTCTCCAGTCTTACACTGATAGTGTGTGTTCTCTAATGTTGTCGAAGAAAACTTCTGAGGCTTTTACAGAACAGCTGCATATGTATAATGAGTTAACTTGTTTTCTCTGTTGGACTGTTTGCTAATTAGGTGACTTCTGAATGCAGTTGGTTCCTCTGACATTATTTTGTGGCATCAGAGTAAAGGCACAGTAAATGTACAGCTCACTTTTTGGTTCACTTTTATGTGTAAAAAAAAAAAAAAAAGCAAACCATATTTACATTCCCATTTACAGTTATTCCCTGCTTTGTGTTGGTCTGTCACATACAATCTAATAAAACATGTTGGAGTTCGCCGCAGTAATGTGAAAAAAATATAAAAACCCCAGGGGGCATTTTTGCAAGGCATCATATGACTTTAATTTGAAAGCTTTTGCCATTTTTGTGAGGAAAGGATGTAATAAGGACAAGACTATAAAACACTATACGCGTCGATGAGATATTCTCATAATTTAAACACTCACAGTGCGACACGCCACAGCAATAAAAGGGCTTCTCATGGCAGTAGTAACAGACACCAGGTGGTCGATAACCCCTTCATCCTCAGGGTTGGTGACATTTGCGATGTTGAAGACGTTGCGCACAGTGTCCGAGAGGCGCTTCAGACAGCCGCGTGGCTCCTGGGCTCTGGCTACCAGGGACGCCAGTGGGGGCCACTCTAGACTAAAAGGGAATATATTTTTATTACAATCCACAGCACATCCACACCAAGCGATTTATATTTCATATGAATGCATTATATAGAAGTTTTCTATATTGCATGGTTTTCTTATATTCTGTTCTATGTTTTGTGTCTTTCGGGCCAAGCCCAATGCATATGCGCAGCACCAAACAGTGATTCGTCTGGTGCCGTTTCTTCTAAAACTGCAGTCGCAATCACTTCTACAAAATCACAACGCTAAAGAGCTGTCAGCACAGTTCAGTTTATATATAACCGTCTGGTGCAGATTGATGTTCTTCAAAATAAAGATGCTGATTTGTAAAGCTTTTGAAATACATTAAGTCAGCTCCTCGAGGGAATAAGAACTGATTTGCATTAAGTTCCCCACAGGTTTTGATGGTACAACCCTGTTGAGTTTGAGAGAAAATGTACACCAGGCAGACTTATTTTTTTCTTTCTTTGTTTTGAGTCTTGCATACATCCATAATATTTTGTTTATACAAGTGTGCTCCTCACATTGCATTCACTCCAGGGGAGGAATTTTTGCAATATGACAGAGTTTAAGTGTGCGTTTTACCTGAATGTATCGCAGTACTGGTAGGGATAGGGCCGCTCCATAAGACGTGTCATCACCCAAGCGGTTTCATAACGACCCGTGAACAAGGCCCATTCCCTGGCAGTCAGGTTCCGACCAAAGTCCCTTGCATCCAGGGAAGCTCCTGGGGGAAGAAGAGGGAGCAGGATGAAGCTCAGTGGGCAACGCTTAAACTACAGTGCCTTGCAAAATTAATTGCATAACCCTTACACACATCACAGTGTTATGTTGCAACAGCAAACCTCTGTAGATTTTATTTGTGAGATGGAAACCTAGCACTGCATGTCACAATGAACAAACCTTCTCCGCAGTGAAACACGGCAGTGGCAGCATAATCCTGTGGTGTTGCTTCTTTGTACAATGTAAATGTACATTGTACATGGAACATGGATTCCCTTAAATCATTCTCAGAAAAAGCGTAAGTGATTAAATACTCAAGCACATTGATCCCTTTTCTAAGGGATCAATGAACATATTTCAAGATCTCCAAGTTCTAAAGTTTAAGAATGGCGTGTTCCATTTTCCCCTAAAGTCAAACCGGGAGAATGAGAATTACATCCATCCTCAGCTTTACCATTTTCCTCTTGCAGGCCCAAAAGTCAGTGGGATATGCAAACTGTTGTTCTCAGTACACCCTCACTGATACTAGAGCAAAAAAGTCTAATGGAAAACTCCAGGCATAAACTTCACAAGACTGTAATATGACAACGTCTTCATTTAGAGGCTTCTTCGTTCTATCCAACCATAGCCATCACCATTGATAATGACTCTTTGAAAAGCTTAAGATTGTGAAAGCCACTGCAGAATTTAAATAGAGATTCATTATTAAGTTTTGAGTAAAGTTTAAGCATGTACATAAGCTGAAGAAACTATTATTTTGCATCCACCCAAGGCTGAAAGATATGAAGGGGAGTTTTGTAAGGCTCGTGACTCATGTTCACAGCCAAATTCATAAACCTCTCACAGCACTGATTATTAGATGTGTACAAACTAAAGTGCAAAATGAAATCTAGACAGTAAAACGTTCCCAAGCACTGTTATTCCGGCAAATTCCATCAGCACTCGTTTTAAAACGAGCTGAAAATGTTATTTTCATGCCTTTTAAACTTATTAACAATATTGTTCCATCTGAAATAAGAAGTCTAGTTCAAGGTCCAAACATCTTATTCAGAGGACATAAAAAAGTCAAGTAATTTATCACACCACAGGTTTAAAGATATGAATGTAGTAATTACAGATTACCTCAAAATTATGTTGAGTTCTAAAGTAGCAGAATTAGGTAATTCCCTTTAGGAAACACTTTGGCATGTCTTCGCTTCTGCGTTTCTGATTATAACCAAGGATCATAATTTTAGGAAGACAATATGAAGAAGACAAAAGGCCATCTGCAACAGTCTTGGCCAGGGTGTGCATACATATGAATGCATATGTGGTATGTCATAAATATATGTCCATGCTCACCTGCCATCATGAGCGAGCGCACACACTCCACCCTGCCCTGCATGGAAGCTTTCATCAGGGCAGTAAAGCCGTGACAATTTCTTCTCTCTATGTCCAGCCCAGAGTAGTAGTTCAGCAAATAGTTGGTGATTGTTATGTGGCCTTTAAGAACAGAGGAAAGAAAATAGCAGGTTCCGCTTACAGATATTAACTGACAATATATTCAAATTTCCATGTCTTCTTAAGAGGCTAGGGAAGTACTTGCCTAGCCAAAAATCACATTTGCTTGCAGTGTTTTGCATAGAAAGGACCTGGGCCAATACAGATACCAGGACAACACACTTATCACTTCTGTTCTAGCCCGAGTGGCGCTAAAGCAAACTAGTCTGCGCATTTGTCTGTGTCAGAGTCAGTGCCAAAGTGCTCATTTGTTGCATTTGTGCGAGCATGTGTCAGACAGTACTGTGACGCAGCCTGGAATTGTGTGAGTTAATGGTTTGTTAATGTGAAACCAACCATTCGTGTGTGTTTGTGTCTGCGTGTTACCTGCTTGCGCTGCGGTGATGAGAGCCGTGTTTCCCTCGCTGTCCTGCCAGTTGACATCCAGGTACGGACACTGAGACAACGCTATGACAACGTCCACAAATCCTTGGTAACATGCCACCAGCAGCCCTATCTGAGACGACAAAGTTACAGGAGTAAGGAGGACACGGGGGGGGGGGGGGAGGATTAAAGATTACAATAAGCAAAAAAATATATATTTCTGGAGGTGAAGCAAAGCACAAGTGCTGACTTCCAGGGTGTTGAGAAAATATAATCAAGGCTGAATGAGAGGTAGTCATAAAAGACAAGAGGACCTTTGTGCAGCATCAGAAAAGTAATGTCTCTGGTTAAATCTGGCATCCGATGTGCTTTCACTGAGAGACCCTGAGGTCAAAGAAAAAACAAGTTGTGTAACCTCATGTTGACATGTACTTTTATGATGTGTTTTCATGCCGGTGCCAGCAGAGGTGTCCTCTAACACATATGTGTGGATGTTTGTTTTTGAGTCAGAATGTCTGAGCATGGTAACCTGGGCAACTCCTGTAAAAGTTGTCCAGTCTCTGGTAGGTAGGAGGTTACTGCAGGAAATCAAAGTGAGCTCTTAGCACACACCCTAAAGTTTTACTGTATACTTTTATAGACGTGCCTACAGAAATATTTTCAGTTTAATCTTAAGAGTCCGTGGGATTTCTGTCATCACTCATGGCTGGCATGATTTGAAGGTCAAAAGTAATGAGTGAAATGATTTGCTAAAATTTGCGAAAGCTGGCAACCTATGACGTCTTATCTTAAAACTGTGGTTGCAGATAATCACAGTACTGAGGGTGCCACTTTGAAGCAAAGTGAATCATGCAGAGTTGATGTGTAGATACATGCAAAGCACTTTGCAAAATTTATGCAACAGGCACTTTAAACAGTGTGAGTACAAACTTTACATAGGTAGTCAGAAGCATTCAATATTCTCCAAATAGATTCAATATACGAGCATTTGGAGAACTTCCAAGAAGCATTTGTCCAATGCTTCTTGCATACAATTTTTGCTTAGATTGACACACACAGTGCCCCCATTACACTATGATCTTAAACACTGGGGGAGATTTGAGGTATGTATGGACCCACAGAAAACTAAGCTGTAGGGGGACTTCATCTTGGTGAAGCTTAAATGACTAAAGGGAAAATGCAGTAGGTACGTTTTCTGAAAATATATCAAGTTGGAGAAAAATAAAAACAAATTACTAAATTCAGACAAGTGATTTGATCACCTTACAGCCCCAAAGCTCAATGTATCTTAATTGGATTTTATGTGACAAACTAGGAAAAAATAAAGCACAATTGTGAGGTGGAACAAAAATGATTTCAGATTTATTCTGCCTGTCAGGATTTTTTTTTTCTTCATTTTTTTTAACAAGCTTCTATGAGTTTATGCTTCGCAGAACTTCGTACACCACAAATGCAGGTGTTTTGGGTCAAGTCTCAACCAGCTTTGCCCGTCTAGAGACAGAGTTCTTCACACGAGTTCAGCAGAATGGATGGAGGACATCTGTAAACAGCAACATTGAAGTCTTACAATAGACTTCTGTTGTAAGACACTGAAGTTGAATATATCACTTCAATGATAAATTCATTGAAGTGATAAATTTGTTGAATTTATCACTTTTATTTCACAGGCCCAGTCAAACAATAAGATTTGATCTTAAACAGTACATTATAGATCTAGCTTGTTCAGGGTTGCCGTCCCAGTTTGTTAAATGAAAATGCACACCACACATTTTTAGACCTTCATTTGTGAAAGAAAAAGAAAAAAAACACAAAACGAAAGTCTGGGATTATTTTGTTTTCACTTTACAACTATGTGATGAGGTTTTGTTGGTCTAACACATAAAACTCCAAAGTGCAAAAAAAGGTTAAAATGTGTGCAAATGTGATAATTCATAAGAATTTTGTCAAAAATGTTTGTAAGACTACCTTTTTGGTTATGTTCATCTGAAAAGTCCAAATGATATACATAATATATGATTCACCTATAACGCAACCCAAACTGTAAACAAACAAGGATGTCAGCCAGCAGATGATGTAGTAACAGTAATGTCAGCCTGAGGGCAAGGATTCACTGAGACTGCTGGACAGCTTGGAAGACACTTACCTACACTGGCACAGTTTCAAAAAATTCTATTTAGACACTCTCTTGTCTTACTCTCTTTCACACTTTCACACCAACGCACACAAACACACATCCTTGGCGGTCCTCCAGCCTTGCTGTGATGTACTTAAACAGCATGCCCTGCAGCACGTCTAGAGCAATATCCGTCGTCTGCCTTCACTCTGTTTGCCTGAGAATCTCTCTCACAAACACACATAGAAGTATGTCACCTTTTTTTTTTTTTTTTTTTTAAATCGCTCCACTCTGAGTTCTACTCAAAGCATTTCTCCTGTCACGAGTTTTTGCACTGTACAGAACACAACTCGAGACAACACTCCCATCCCCAGCCCCCAAAGCCTCCAGGATATAAAATACCTAATAACTACAAATGTTGCTAAGAGATTAAAAATAACGCTTCCAAACACGCCAGCTAATAGACAGAAGTATTTCTACCACACGTATGTGTGTGTTGATCCACTAGATGTGATACGAGTTTATCTGACACATGTATGGTCCTTCCTCCCCTTCAGTCATTTACTTATTTCAGCTTTCCTGATGATGCTTTTACTGCTTAGATGTAGTTCACCATTTTGTCCGGGCTTTGTTATTATTATTATTATTATTATTATTATTATTATTATTATTACCTTCAGTTTTCAATGGAATTATAACTCTTAGATACTCCTATCTATTGTGGCCTCAGACTAAAGAAGTTGTAAAGCAGCCTCCCGTGGGCATGTTTCATCACTGATCCTGAACAGTCTGCCAGAGGGCAACACACAGGGTACATCATGTACAGATCAGCAATCTATCACAAGGTTAGAACACAGGGACTGAAAATAAACACTTTTACCTACGGTCAATTTAGTACTATGGTAGCAACTAACTTGATCCTAAATTGAGTGTACGACTGAGTGCCTCTGTAATAGCCCCAGTCAAGATAATTTTTTATGACATTACAGTGCTTTGGAAAGCAAGCATAAAGCATCATGCCCATCATTGATCTATGTTCAGTCGCAGAGCAACCATCAGGAACTGATACCAGATGTTCAGAGATCTATGCATGAGTGACAGCACTATGGAAACATATTATATATAACCCCACCATTATGTATATCTAATGCAGTATCTATGCATAATTGTGTGACAGGTCATATAATATATATATATATATATATATATATATATATATATATATATATATATATATATATATATGATGAAACTACAGGAAACAAATTATCGTCCCATACACACACAAAGTCGTAAACACACTCACTAAGTAATCTGGGGAATATCCAGCGCTTAGAATAGAAAGGCTTAGTTCTATCAGTCAGAATGACACGAAGAGAGGGGGAGGGGATTGGAAGTTTGCATCCACATTTCATGTTGGGATTGTTGAACTACTTGCAAAAAAAGTAAACCAAAACCAAACTAGCTTAGCCCAATATATGTCTTAAAAGTCCATACACACAGATGTTGGAAGCGTAAGAACCGGTCGATTTCAACTGGTGCTGAAAGCAGTGTGAATCGGAATTTCGGGTATTATTTGTAAATGAATACAAATAATATTGTATTAATATTATTTAATATTATTATTTAATTTAAACTGCAAATTTGCAGTTGTTCGATTGTAAAGGTTGGCTAATGCATGACACCAATCAGGTTTTATTTGCTCAGTAATTTGCCCACCTGTCTTGTCATGACACTCATAGGGAAACTTAGCAAATTGTAAGTAACAAGTGTAGGTTTAAAAGCACCTTCTCATGCATGAAAATAAAGGCAAAGGCAAAATGTACTTGAAAATCCTGCAGATTGTACTGAACCTCCACTCCAGAGGAACCAACTGCTTGCCTTGTAGGATTCTTCTTCTGCCACAAACCATTCTAACTTCCTCCTTATTTTCTAAATCGATACTTCCCCATTGTTTTGAACGTGTTCAAATTAAACTTCAGTGAGATCTACTGACGACTAACATCTCTGCAGTATGCATATCTAGTGACTAAAATGTGACATTTGTTTTAGGAACTGCTCTGGAGACATGCAGGGAAACAAACACTCCATGTTGTCCTCAATCACATACATCAGCAGCAGCACTGACACAAATGCACCAGGCCACATTTCTGTCAATACCACCCCGTTAAATGTCTTGCTTTCCGCAGCTGAGCTTTTACATGGCCATATCAAATCTGATGTGTATGACTGTCGCTTTGATTTTTCCACTTGTCTGTATTTGCTCGGAGCATTGTGCTCTCTACCATCTGCAGTGCCAGATTTCTGTTTCTATTTGCCTATGCCTCATTTGTCCCTCTTCCACTTTGCCAGTTGGTTGATTTCTGTGTTGGTCAGCTGATTTTCAGGCTTGCAGCACAAGCTGTGGTTTGGTTTGTCGCCTGTGGTCTCACAGCTCAAGCCTGCTGTGTCAGTTTTAGTATCAGTCAGCATGAGTCACCTGATATCAAAGTATTAAAAAAACAAATGGTTGTGTTCTGATGGACGTTTTTGTGTGTGGGTAGTGGGGTGGGGAAAACAACATAGAAGCTGCTAAAAGACTTGTGGCCTAATTTAAGCTGATGGCTTTCTGTGTTTTTGTGTCTCCTGTGTTTTGATTAGAGCACGACAACCTAACAAACTGAAGGAGACAGCGTCTTGAACAGAACCACATGTGCCTGTGGGTGTTTACCATTCCGTTTCTCACAGATTATCTGTATTCATTTATTAAGTTTTAATATATGCAAATATTGGTGGGAAGCAAAGTGTCACACACTGAGTTGAAACATAACGCCGGTTTGCATGTTAGGGTTAAGAATCAAAATCTGCCCTGAAGTTTCGTCAAAAAGATGCCAAAAAAATAGTCCTCGGTGCCTCCGCTGCCTGTCAACATTCCAACATATCCGTAAAAGTCTAACTTAATATCATTTGTTTTATTTATTGCATTGTCACTATTTATCCTTCTGTCCCACAAACCATTAACTTGTGTAACTAATACTACATACCAATCTGGGCAGAAACTCAGTAACAAATCCTAACAAATAACTACTTTATAAAAGAATCCGCTGAAACTCTGGCAACACCACAAAGTGAGCATTGCACTTCTAGAGAGAGAAGTTTTGGTTGGAGCACGCCAATTAGTACTTTATCTTTGCACTGTTGTTGTTCCTCCTCAGTGTTTATTTATTTATTCGCTCACTGGGTCCAGTTAAAGCGATGCAGGATTTGCTTTTTTCACACAAATATTTTACTGGCTTGTCAACATGTACAGTACAGAGAAAATGCATGGAAAGCCATAGAAAGCAACATCTGGTTACTTGTGCTTTTTAACATACTTAAAACTTAGTTCTAAGATCCACATAGAACTAAGTTCTATGTGCACCATATGGGCAAATAAATACATAAAATAGGAGTAACAGCAATCAAACAAAGCATCTTTCTGGTCCTATTATTGAACAACTTCTACCACTAACACAATTAAACAGATACAATTGAAACCAGTAAGAATAGAAGCACGTATTTTGTGGTTGCTGTTGAACCTACAGGAATCACACAACCATAGAAAAAGAATGCTGACAGGTGCAAATGTATGCAATTGTATTGCAAGCAGATATCTTTGAGCCACAGAATTTAGTGGCTAACATAGAGCTATGTAAAATAATTATTTAAGCATAGAAGCTAAACATTGTTAGTTACATCAGCTGGTACGTGAGTCATTATTCTACAGCAAATGCATTCAGTTGCGATTCAAATTGTTTTCTAGATACCATGCTGTTTAAATGATGTGTATGCAGGCATATATAATGTTTGATATATTTAAAAAAATCTGCTACCTAATACAGTGTGCTACAACAGAGACATCCATCCATCACTGCTGTGGGATTTATTGCATTACAATGCATGAGTGGCTAAATTGCTCTTGAGCAATCTAATAGTACCATACTGTGGATATGTAATGTGCTTACCCAAAAGCTATTACATATTACCTGAATCAAAAAAAATTCAAAAATGTGATGTTATGTCCAATGTGTTTACGTTATGTGCGTGTGACAACCCAAAGCTCATAAAGGAGGCAGAGTTAGACTGAAAATGGGAAGCGATGCGAGTTTGTCTCCTTTCCCTAAAATGAGCTGTCATGCATGAATGCATGCACTATCACTGCAAACGATTTGTGAAATGCTTCAGACTGTGAAGGGGGAAATTGTTCAGATCTGAATTATCCAAAAATACAACATCGAAACGAGGACTTTTTCTCAAAGCCTGAAAGAGGAAGTGCTTGTTGAGTCGTCACCCTTTTTGAGCAATAAAGTGTGTCACAGCTTGGCATCGTGTCTTTATGAGATCCTAATGGTTCGGTGACCTCGAGTAAAAAATATTGTTAAATCACAAATCCAAAACATTATGTATTATAATGGCATAGCACGCATCTGTTGGTCCGATGTTTTTAGATGGTCTTATCAAAAGTACAGAAGAATACGCACTGACTAATTTGATCAGTAATTTGCAAGTGCATATATCAAGCCCGAACAGGTAGAATGGTGAAGCAAAGGCGAGAACTCTGAAAGTATTTGGTAGGAGACGGCTTTCCATGTAAACTCTGGAAGCTTGGGCCTCTGTGGGTATCGCTAAAAGATTTGTTGCAGGCGAAAGGGGAGGTGGAGGGTGTGATGATTCGACATGTCTTTGTGCTGAAATGAGGTATCGTGACTTTGTGAAGTACTGACAGATTTTTTTTCTCAAAATCTTAAAAAGTTTACAATTTTACGTAGAGTGTCTACAAAATATTATACAGTCTTTTCATATTGAGCGACAATAAGTCTCAACACATATTTGCTTTCTGATTCAGCATGGGCTGATTTTGGTCACTTTACAAATATGTTCCCTATTTACCAACTGCAGTTGTAAAAGTGTTACCTTGTGATTATTAATATTTTTATAGCTCAAAATATTTCAGTGTTCAATATATTTCTGTCTGGCATGCAAGCAGAATATGTGATTTTTTTTTTCTAGCTATCTGGCCAGCAACAAGTGGGGACAGGGAGCACAGGGGAAAGATCCCAGATGCAGACAGGCCTAGTTATAAGTCAGTGGTTACCCAGAGATTTTCCCCTGCATCTCATTAAAATGCCTTTAAACCGCAGCATCAGAATGGTGGAAAATGTTCAGGGTTTTGAAACCGTGTTTTTATAACGTTGGCATATAGGCTATTTCAATAACCAGCCCAAGCCTTGTCCTTCTCACATCCTTAGACAACGAATGTCAAGGTTGAGCATGACATTTGTTGGATTTAATACATAAAAAATAAAAAATCTGACCGGATACTTAGCAAAAGCCTGGAAACAAGTAAGTAACCCAGAGCAAAAAGCTTAGGCCTAATTATCTCAACACTTTCTGAACCTGATGTTCCTTAACCACACATGCTGCATTGTAGGGGCAAGTTGGAACTAAGTAAGAAACTATAGACCATTGTAAGATAAAACTCCCACTGACTGTTAAACTTCAACAAGGACATCAATTTGTGTTTCTAATAATTAAAAAAAAAAAACTTGTAGAGTAACCTAAGGTACTTGTGTGCACGGGTTCTGAGGAGTGCAAGAGACCTGCATGTGCTTCATACCCGGTTATTCCTGTCAGTCTCCTTGACCTCATCTTCCTTCACACCGTGTCGTATCATTATCCGGACAATCGCCGCGTTGTTAGTGCAGCACGCTTTGAAAAAGGACAGCGGCTCGGGGCTCTCCGGGGACGGGGAGCGCTCCGAGTCCGCGAACACATCATCCGGAGGATAAAAAGAGTCGTCCGACGCGATGCTCCGACAGTCCTCCAAGTCCTCAAAGTCTACCTCCTCGAACTCATCGCTGTCTTCCTCGCTCCCCTCTTCGTCGTCACCGTCCTCGTCGCAGGACCCCGGGTAGTCCTCCTCGGAGTTGGACAGGGGTTCCTCGGTTATCGTCGGGTGGACATGGTCGATGTTCCCCCCAACTTTTCTCTGCTGCTGCAGCTGTTTGACGCGCAGCGACGAGGCACTTCCTCCATCCCTGTCGTCCGTGATCAGCACCATCTAACCCCCGAGCCCAGGGCACTGTCCGCGGGGTGCAGTGCAGGCTGGCACACGGTACGCGGGCATAACAAACAAAAAGAAAAGTCACTTATGTCGCCCGCGACAGCCTAAATGCGCACAGTTTTTAAATGTTTGCTTTTAAATAGACTGCACTGCTTGAAAAAAAAAAGAAAAAAAAAGTTGCGCCTTGATTCAATCAAGCCGTTAATCATTTTCGCAGATGAAATGATGTTGCAATGGCACAGATGATCAGTAAAATGTCCCTCGAAGTTCGATTTCCCGTTCCTCCTTCCGAAAGCGAAAGCACGCTTTTTCAAATTTATATATTTCGAGAGCACGCAGAAGACTAATTGGGGTCTGGGTATTTTTCTTTTTCTTTTTTTTTTAAAAGAATAAACAGCGTTTTCAGCAGAAAGTAAAAGTACTGCGCCGAAGACATGTCCCATGCAGGGCGGAGAGAGCCGCCAGCCTGTTAACCCATAGTCACCTAATCCGATTAGACGCAACTGGGACTTCTCTGCGTGTGTGGGTGTGTGTAGGGGTGTGTATATGTGTATGTGTGTGTATGTGGGGTATGTCTTCTAGTAAGAGATAATTCGGTTGGACCCAACCAGCACTGTTGTCAAGCATGGGTATTTTCAGTGTATTCCAGTCTGAACATTTACATCTTTGTTTGTTTTTCTTTGCCAGTTCTTTTAGTTATTTATTTATTTTATAACTTTATACATTTATATATAGCCTACCAGGTTTTCTCTGAGAAGATGCTGAATGATAAATGGTCTAGAATTGTCTTGCCCCCCCCCCAATATTTCAATTTAAATCTATGAAAAAATAAATAAATAAATAAACGTTGTCATGCACTATTAAAATTGTTGTGTTAAACAAATGCAGTTTTGTTTTGTTTTGTTTTTGTTTTTTCATAGAACAGAATCAAATCTGCACTGATTTCACACAACGGGATCTGGCTTTGGGTTTGACCCAGCATTCTGAGTGGGTTATGCATTCAGATCAAAAAATGGGTCAGCAAGGGTGTTAAAGTTTTGTTGAAAAGAAAACCCCTTAACTTATCAAACACATAGGCTTAATATTTAATTTTAGATATATAGAGACTCTATTATTTATTTAGTTCTTTAATAAATTGTATCAGATTAAAGATAAAGAAAACATAAATTGGGAAACCTAATTCATACACAATGTATAAACTCAATATGCTGTAAGTCTCCCTTTATTAATTGACTTTATGACCAATTTGTTAGTCAAATTGGGAATTGTAGTTGAGCTGCAGTCATTAACACAACCCACTGTCACCAATAACAATAATTACACACCATGATCTTTGCCACCCTACCGTTTCGTATTCAATGCCATGAAAACTATTCATTGAAGGCTGAGTAGGTTGTTGTGTAGCATAGAATTGGGGTTTGTGAAGAAACTAATGAAGCAATGTCTTGTCTTCTCTAAATGAACAAAAATTGCCACAATTTCTGCAGAATGTTTGGTGAAAACTACCAAACTTCTTTTCCAGCGGTGTTGCAGTTAAAGACATAACTCAATTTCAAGCAATACTGACAAGGCAATACAAAAAAAAAAAAAAAAAAAAAAAAGAAACATAAAACTTCTATATAAATGTTTGGCCTGTTATATAAAACAAGATATGAATTTGGTCCCCTGATACCACACAATGGGGAACTATTGTGTGTTTGGTGTCATACAGTTGATGTTACTACTTTCATTGTTATTATTTTTAGCACACCAAGCAGCAGTCCCAGGGTGATCTTCTTATTTCCATGTGAGATAGACAAACTGCTGGCACCCAATGCGGGTTTTATATGATAGATTTTCAACCACAAAAAATGTCTTTTTCAGAATTTTATCTCAGTTGTGGGAAATTTCAGTAACTTATATAGGGCGACATTTTGGAAATATAACTGCATAATATGTATGTACTTGGACTGTGAACCCTCTTAAAAATTACTGTGTTGTAGGTAATAAATTTATTCAAAATACTGAATAAGTTTCGGTATTTGTACAGTCTTGGCAGTACCATTCTATTCTGCTAAGAATAAATTTCTTGTCTGAATTGCCTGTAAAATTGCAGCAGTCATTCAGGATTCCTTATCCATTAGTATTACAATTTGTGCAAAACACAAATGTTTATTCTTACAATGCACAGTAAAAAGTTGTACTTTTTTCCCATTATGTGCCATTTAGACAAATGAATTATGTTAAGTTAAACTGGCAGTCCTCTAAATTGACTTATTGAACACTTGGTGAGGCCAGGGGGGGACCATTTTGCTTGTCTCAAAATGAATGATTATGATGAATGCTGATTAAGACCAGAAGCTGATTAGAGATAAGAGCTCTTTAGTGCTTAAATTTTCACTTTAGTACCAGCCAATGCTCAATTTTTGTTACAGTCAAGAATACTTTGTGTGCAGCAGATGTTGGGTTGAAATTGAAATGTGGTCTCTGATCCTCTTAGGTATATATTTTTTCACAGAGCGCATGCTGTTTGTTGTATTGCATCACTGCTAGTCATGTGATTACTTGTCATGTTCAAGCAAGAGTTGAACATTGCTATGTGATGATCCAGCCTACTGGAATCAAGTAGTGAATGTAATGTGTGTGTGTATTACACACACACATTATATATATAATATATAGTTGGCTATAAGAAACAACTATAACAAGGATTTGAAGAATGCATTGCTTTAGAATTAGATAATATCTGAATACTACTACAAATAATGATAATGTAGTGAAGTGACTACAGTGCATAGGTGTTAGATGTTTACATTTAAAAGTCACTCAGAGTGAATGTAAAAATAATACCGAGTGATTGTGCAGGGGTTCGTTTTTTCAGCAGATGGCCAGAGCAGGATCCGTGTGCAGCTGGGAGGTCAGAGATGATCTTCTGCACCTTCCTTCCACAGCACTTTAAAAGGTACAGACAGTTATGTTCTGGTAATGCACTGTGCTGATCTAATCATCCTCTGTAAAGCTTTGTAATCCATGGTGTTACAGCTGCCAAACAAGGTTATGATACAGCCTACCAGAATACTCTCGTTGGGGCACCTGTGGAAAATAATCAATATACTGGAGTACATTTTGAACCTTTTCCTTTGCCAATGAAAAACAGTTTGGGTCTTGCAGATTTGGTTATTACACTGATGTGAGGTGTCAAGCTCAGATGTAGATACCTAAAAACTGAAATTACCTAACTTTCTCCACCTCTGACTTCTCAATGCAAACTGGGCCGAGTGCCCTACAGGTTTTTGTTCTGATATAATGATATCAGAACATATCTTACCACCATGGACAATAGCGTCCATGGTGGTAAGAGTTTGTCCCGTAGTCAGTCCGATTCCCATTCCACCTGCCTCTGTTGTTGTGCCCTTGGGCAAGACACTGCCTTGCCTGCTGGTGGTGGTGTGAAGTGAATGTAGTGTGAAGTGCTACATTCAATGACTGAAGTGTGAAGTGCGTTGCTAGATAATACACTCAGCGAGTACAGACCATTTACCTTGATTTCTATATCTTCTCTGTAGATAAACTCCTCACCCTTTTCATCTTTCGCTGTAAAATCCCCTGTGAGCAAGGTGTCACACAGGTGGCTAAGTACATGTCCCTGAGGAGTCTCAGTGCTGACTGTCAGCAGTTACGATGCTTCATGATGAGCGTATATTATATATATATATATATATATATATATATATATATATATATATATATATGATATATATATATATATATATATATATATATATATATATATATACACTTCTTAGTAGAGTTCCTGAGCACAGCATAATATTCCCTCAGGGTTTAGACAAGCTCTTGTATGCCTCCTCTCTTTCAGTCATGCATTTATACCCCCTAAAACCACAAACTACCAAAACACCCACACACACACATGCATCATGCTCTCCTCTATGGTATGTAGCAGCTACACAGCACAAAGATCTCCTGTGAGTCTCCTCTGGACACAAGCATGCAACTGTTAGGTTTGTGTTTGCATGCGTGATGAAGCAAAAATGTGACCAAAATCATTTGTTTATCTAAGCACTTCTAACACAAGCATCACTGTCTAAAATCTGACAGGAAATGTAGCTTTTTCCTTTAAACCAAAGGCAGAGTGACTGATTATGTAAGTGATATTAGACACTCTTGGCGTTATTGTTTAATCAGTGAGTGAGGCCAACACAGAGAAGCCTTCTACTCCAAAGCTAAGAGTAACACTCACATTCAAGGCTAAACAAAACATCTATTGGCAGCTCTAATTCAGAAAAAAATTCAATTGTCCGCAAGTTGTAATTACCTAACCTCAATCAGCTGGAAAGGGTCTTTAATTAAGTCTTCTTTTGATGAATGGAAAGAAAAAACTGTGCTAAATACAACCTGACTGAAACAACTTCATTTATTGGTATCACATTCCACAAATTATCCGGAAGCTAACACAAAATATGTTTTAATAATAAATAGAACATTTAATAGAAACGTAATTAGAGGACAGTACCCCAAAGTGAAACTGAGAAAAGAATTCAAGCCTTCTAGAAGAGGCACTCATGCTTGCACACTCTTAGATTTGGTCCAGCACATAAAATCATTGCAAATGAGAGACTGAGGCAAAAAAGGAACTGCAGATGGATCGTAAATGCTAATGACTGCTGAATGTGGCTTACAGACATTGTAAAAAGTGATGAAAGCTGTGAAAACAGTCCCAGTTTTGTCCTGGAATAATAATAATAATAATAATAATAATAAAAATACATACATTATTTTTCCTCATTTAAAGTCTAGAACAGAATTTTTCACCAGCTAATGTGTATCATGTTTAGAAATGTTAAATAACCGCTCTACAACAAAAATAACTAGCCCAAAAGATAAAAAAAGAAATGGATGCTATCTCAATTGACAAAGTACTGTCACACAGCTGTGGTAGTTTTTACTTTCTCTTTTCCCCATCTGCATTTAAAGGAAGCGTTGGTTTGCTTAAAGTGGGTTTGAAAGAGGTGCTTTCACACACTATCAGCCACTTATAATGGATGGCTGCTTGGGAAGGGCCTAATTTAGAGGAGCAGGCAGAAGAATCATTTACTGTAACTAGTCAGCAGTAAAATTCGTAATTCTTGTCATTTCTTTTTTAACCAAAAATGCATCGACAAAAAAGGGAGAATTGCCTCATCAGCAAATTGCGTTCTTTGTCATATTTAATTGCTTTTATATATAGACAGACAGACAGACAGACAGACAGACAGACAGACAGACAGATAGATAGATAGATAGATAGATAGATAGATAGATAGATAGATAGATAGATAGATAGATAGATAGATAGATAGATAGATAGATAGATAGATAGATAGATAGATAGATAGATAGATAGATAGATAGATAGATAGATAAAAGAACAATCAGTAACAAAATTTATAGCATTTATAAACCAGTGGCTAAACTTTTCATTATTACTGTATATATGGTGATATAATATTATAGTTTTATTAATCTAGGACTATTTTGCTCTACAGTGCTTTTTCATACCTCTTGAACTTAAGCATATTTGTCTTACTGTTAAGCTGTTAAATGCTACACTATTACAAGAGGTACTTGTAAGAGAAGTAGATGTATATCACCAACATATTCAAACATAACCATAACTTTTCTCCAGACTTTCTTATGTATGTCACAGTAGGCAAGCTGAGTCTCTCTCTGTCAGGCATTTTGCCTGAAAACAAAAGCTAGATGTGCTGACTATACTCCTACTTAGCTCCTGACATTGTCCTAGAGACAATCTAGAAGCTATGAAGTTGAATCCATGTCAAGCCTGCGCATGAAGTTTGCAGGTTTTATCATCCCATCCTGGATCGCCCTGCAAAAGACACATTTGAAGTATGTTAACTATTTTTTAGGCCAAATCTCCCACATTCTCCAGACACAAACATTTACAATAAATAAGTAAATGACTTATTTACTTACTTACTCTCACCAAAGAGCAGCGAGATATGCTCAACACCATCATAAGACAACATGAATCATGTTTTCCTTCTAACTTACCCTTAGAACTGTTACACAACAGCTACACACAAGAACACTAACAGGGATTCTTTGTGTCCGTTTTCTCTCCTCTTGCCTGTTACAATCTGTTCTGCAACTTTCCCTGATTCTCTGGAGATGTGATCTTATAGGCAAAGCTTCGAAAAACAAAAAGAAACAATAAAAATGGTGCAATGAGGTCCACCCTGCAGCGGAGATTCCTACAGGGATGACATATTTGCAATGACATCATATTCTTTCCATGTTTCAACACCTTTGAAACAATGGGGCTTACAGGACCAAAGCTGTAAATGTGACCATTGTTTCCCGAAGATGAATCCTGAAAATAGAAGTGAGTTGCCCAGACTGAAAATTAGGTATACACATCAGGAAACTTAAGGATATGAAAACAGATGTTCAGTTGATAGCATCCTGGGGGCAGAAGGTATCAGAACACCAAAAGGTCAGTAAATCCATGAATACATCTTCATGTTAAAACAACAAGTTCATGGGGTATTGCTTTGAGTGAATTATTCATGAATAAAGAGCATAATCTATACTTTAACAGGACAATCAACAAGGACAGGTTTTACCTGACGAGGTGGGTCTCTTCAATTTAAAATGCACGCTTGACTTTAAATGAAAAAAAAAAAAAAACTATGGTAATACCTCTTGAATTTTCCACATTTTTGTTTTTTTTGTAAATTATGGGCCAATTTAATGTGATATACCATCACCACATAGCACGTAATTGCAAAGTCTAAAGATGTTCTTTGTGTGTCTCTGTTTTGCCCTATGATGAACTGTGACCTTTCCAGATTGTATCCCACTTCTCACCCAATTAGCTTTCTGTATAGACAATGGATCAATGGCTTTTTCTTCCATATTATAATGATGCATTACTTTGAGTGAATACTAGTTCAAAACAACGTTGTTGTACCTGTTGTTGTTGACAATCTGAACAATGTTTGAGGGGTATGAATACATTTGCATGACATTACATACATTTTTATATAATGCAGCTCAATTTCCTGAATGACATTAACTCATCCAAGAAGTTTCTTTAATAACATTTTTGTATCTGTGTGTTTTATAATAAATAAAATCATTTTGCAAAAAGAGTGGCTTTCTGGGCAGATTCCAAGGAATTGAATTTGTTATTGTCAAGACACTGCCAGACTATTTCTCTGGGGTCATCTTGAACATGACTGCTTTAAGACCTGACAACATTCCTTCTGTGTTGTGTCACATGGGTGGAGAGACCGCTGTTATTAAGTTATCGGTCGTTCTATCTGCCCTTCAGTCGCCTCGAATTGATCACAGCTGCAGCCCTGCAAGAGGCAGTGTTCGGTGCATGTGTGTAAAAACGGAGGATTCTTTCAGAAGAAAACAGAGTCTCGGTTTGCCACATGAGAACGCGTCTTCAGAATATGCTTTCGCTGTGAGCGTCTTGCATGACAGCCCAAAGGTGAACAAAACACAAGCCTCTAAACTGAGTTCGAAATTGTGCTGTGATGCTAATCTCTTCCTCTTCTTCGTTTGCTCAGGAAGAATGAATACCCAAGATAAAAGGCAAGTAATGGTGAGACTGTAAGCTGATAGGTTGCATGGATGATAAATGAACTTAGGCTAAACCAGGTAAAGGAAAATGAGGAATAAGACACAGGCAGTGAGGCAGTTGTATACCTCTGTTCATGCTCAGAAAAAGCATTCACATTAGCCCTGACATTAGCTGCTTCACCTTTACATCAACATTTAAACAGAGTGAGTATTTCTAACAATTAATAGGACAAGTTGGAGTACTCATGGGTTTTTTAATAATTCACCACAATGACTCCCTTCCTTTCTTCTGTTGCTTCTTTTATTCTTCCCAAGGCATTTTTTTGACCACAAGCTTCCTCCTGGGGTAGAAGTTGGAAACTTGAACCATGCCGTCCTGCTTGTCGCTGTCGGGCAGAGACACCAGCGCATTAAGGCCACTCTGAGGATTTTCGCTACAGTGAATATCACAATCTCACAACATCATCTGAGGCAGAGAGGAACTGGCTCAGCTCATAAACTGCCTGTGTTTCTTAGCCAACTGACACTGACTGTCACAAATGGTGGACCAAGCTGAACTGAAAACAGTGTGTGTTTTCTGCACTGTCAACACTGTGCAGAAAAAACATACCGGCATCACTCTCTCAGCATTTTTAAGTCAGTGTGAAGCATTTTTTTTTTGTTGTTGTCGTCTTGCATTTTTTCAGCATAAATGTCATCAATCCACACACAATTCTACATAAAAGCAAAGTAAATTCACATTTTATATGTACTTGGATATGGTGTGGTAAAATTTAAACAATCTAATACATTATATGAAATCATTTGTGATAATACCCTTGGAAGGCCGTAGTGCCATCCAAGAGCACTACAGCCCAATGATTCTCATTTCATCTTATTGCTGAACTGAGAAGATTCAATGTGAGAAGTTTAAATGTACTTATCGGAAACATAAATGTCATGTTAACTTGGTATTTTCTTGCCAGAATAAACTTCAGTGATTTTTAACTGGAAGTTCAAGTTTGTGCCTTAACCTAACGCTAATGCAGACAATTAAGCTTTAAGCAAGCTTTTGGAATAATTCTACTTGGATATTTGTTGTTCTCATCAGATATTTTAGGATTCATTAAAATGATCTTTTTTCTTTTTTTTTTTTTGGTATTAACTTAATTTTTAATAACAATTTCTATCATTCAACCATGTCGGTATTTGATTTGGTGGAAGTTGAAGAAATTCGAGAAAGTCTTCCTTCAGTATTTCATCTATTTTGCATCCAATTCAATTACGGACTAGAGACAATTTCCAAAGAATTAAAAGTCATACTCTTAAGTTTTAAAATCATTTAAGTTGTTTGCTGCTTTAAAAGCCATAAATTGTAATACTACATTTTAATTAAGCCATAATGGAGACTTGTGTATAAATCAATGTCATAAAAGTGGTTTCAAATTATTTAAGGTTTAAGTATGTAACATAAACATGTAAGTGTGAAAGAAAAACCTACACTAGTGGCATCAGGCTGTTGAGGAACTTCTCAGTGTAGTCCTCTGGTTCATCTGCATCTAGTTGAGCCAGGTAGGTGTAGAGATGGGAGAAGGTATTGAATGGGATCCTCGAAGGGCCACCCTCCTCATCAGTCGTCAGGATTTCACAGGCGTGCTTCATAGAGCTTACAATAGACTGGGAAACGCCAACGACGGAAGCACAGACAAAGGAGTTCCATGCAAAATGAGAAAAAATAAATTGTCAAGAAAATTAATATGCATTCAGCTTTGAAAAGCAATTACATGCCACATGTTATGTGTATAAAGAAATAGATAAGAGCCCAATGATATAAAATAAATAAATAAATCAACGAGTGTAGATCGAGACTGCCCTCATGTGGTTTAAGTGTTCAACAGACTTGAATGCATCTATTCCCAACCTACACAGTGCTTTCCTAATTCCTGGTTGTTTTTTTTTTTTTTTTTTTTTCTTTAGCAGACACAAAGATATCCATATGCTGAAATAATCTGCCTCCTATGCTGTTTTTCCTTGGTCCAAAAACAATTGGCTTAACTGGAAAAAATTGATTCATGTTAAAGAAAGAGGCTTATGGAATCCTTCTGTTAGCAGCCTACGAAGCCAAAAAAATAAATAAATAAACAATAGGGACTGGACCAAAGATCTGTGAGTCTGGTTTGTTCCACTTGATGCTCAGACAAGTAGATGAAGAAACACAACAACTCCTAAAGTTCTCCTCCTGCTTCAGATTCAGATTAAGTAGTAAGAAGCAGTATTAGAAATTAGATTTCGCCTTGTGTTAGACCTCACCCCTCCAAGAGCACTACAGCCCAGGGCAAAAAACTCCATCCAGCTGATTTTTGAATCAAAGTTGCCCAACGACAGCAGAGCCTCCAGTTGTTCAATGGGAAGACATAGAGCCTTCCATTTCAGCTGCAGTTCCTCTTTGCTGCAAGTTTCCTTTGGAGACAACTGTGACAGGGTGGGAAAAGAAGAGAGATGTAAATACGTTGGTGAAAACTGTGAGTTTACATGCAACCTTATCCCAAACAATAATACAACACTGCTTTTAGTAGATCTGTCTAGTTGAAAAGTTAGCTTAAGTAAAATCTCAACATAGACGAAAAGAGGGATTTTTTATGATAGTTAACAACAAAGAAAGAAAAAATAATTTAACAATGATATATAACAACAACAGTTTTGAGCAAAGTCTTCCTACCTGTTTATGGAGGATCTTCAGTAGACCTGGAGTCAGTCCAGTGTCAGTCTTCTGAGTGGCAACATTCATCTCCAGCCTCTCCTTTACTGGAAGACACTCCCCTTTGGCCAGTGCATTGAAGTATCTGGGACGTAGTTATGGTTTGTAATAACCACACATTAAATTGATATAGAGTGTAACTGTGTAAAAATGAGCATGTGCACATCAACCAACTTAATAATATTTCATATTATTAAGCTGGATGAATAGAGGAGTTGTACTCATGTATTGTTCATGACACTTCACACTGTTTGATCTTTATCTTATTTCAACAATATTTTGATATGAATTTATAAGCACAGCGACTTTCAGTATTTCTCAAAGGAAGCAGAGCTTTGTTTTACCTCAATTATTTTTTTTCCACAAAGGAAATTTGGAGCATGTTGCTTGATTTTAGGTTTTTACACAATAGTAGACAGGACAATCCTAGGGGAAGAGAAACAAACATCCTGTATGTTTCGAATTCAGCCAGTATGTTCAAATTTTATTTATTTATTTCTTCTTTTTTTTTTTGTACTTTGTTAAGAGAAGGCATTTAGTTTAACCACAGAAACTGCATGGATGCCCCTGGGAGCTAATTACTGCCTGTCAGTTGTAAGGGAGAGAGGTGCACAGGTGAAAGGTAGCTGGGAGACACGTGCTGTAATTTATTTGACGGAATAAATAAGCCACAGCAAAGTCACACACGTCTATCCATAACCCCAAACGACGTTGATGTCATTTAACACTTACGCAGAACACCACTGCAGCAGATCTTTGGGCTGTGTGCGGATAGCTGCCTTGGTGAAGCTTTTGAGGATGTCCGGTAGCTCGGGAGGGATGTTGATTTGTTGGGCACAATAAAATGTGTCTGGAAGAGGCATGCCTAGAGTGTGTTGCAATACAGTCAGGTTAGCAGATAAACACAAACCAATTGAAGACAACATGATGACATTTTCTTGACTTTGTGCCCATACTCGTGGAAGCATGACTAATTTTGGTAGGCACAGTAATGTCCACAATGATACATGATAGTATCAAGTAAAAAAAGTTTAACTGTAAGATAAAGCTACCCGAATCTATCCAATTAAAAGAAAATAGTAATATAAAAAAATATTACATTTAAATGAGAAATAATATAAATTTTTGATCAGTTATTTGCTCAATTCATTTCGGCTTATCTTTGTACACATAGACGTTTTATTTTTTTAGTTCTTTCCAGCTGATTGAAACGTTGACTAAAAATGTTAAGATACCGACCTGGAGAATTACGGCTGTGGACAAAGACTAAACAAAAAAAAAAAAAAAACAACAACAAATGAAGAAATGTTTTAATTAAAGGCGAGCAGAGAGGTTAAAACGCAGCTGTTTCAAACACACAATATTGTAGTATGTTTGTCGCCTAGCAACGGAGTTCTTCTTCTTGAGCGGTAAGGTGTAAAGAATGTTGTCATATCGCCCTCTGTCTTCCTTCTGCCTGTGTAAAGTCGCACTTCTACAGAAATGAGTGAGCGTACATAAATACACACGTATATAGTTTATAAGAATAGATATAAGCAAAAAAAAAAAAAAAGAAAGAAAATAGCACTCTGGAAACAGCTGTACAAGAAAAATATTTTCTTGTACAGCTGCCAAGGTCTCTCACACTCCTTTATTTATAGATAAATAAAAACTAGAAAGATTACCAAAAAATATTAAATGCAATTTTTAAAAAATCTATGTCAGTTATTACAATTCAGGGTAATCATCTAATTTATTAACCAATATTGTAATTTGAGCTCAAAATCTTTATTTGAGATCTACACTTTTAATCTTTTGAGATGTGTTGGAAAATGCATTAAATCCAAACTATTAAGTTCTGCGCAATTACTGTATACCTCGTAATTAAAAGGAAAGCCATCTGCAAATTATCTTAGAAACAATTCTCCAGAAACTCATCTGTGGCAGCCGAAAATTCAACAGGCAAAAGATTTTATTATTAAACAGCATCTCAAAAATACAGATCTCAAGGAACAAGAATACAACTACAATTATTTGGTAATAACCAAAGAGACACGGACAAAAAAAGAGACGTAGTTCTTAACCCAACGCTCAATGGAAGCATGATAGCTGAGTGACAGGCAGGTTTACACATTCACACAATCACTATCAGATCACATATAAACTTTATCTAAAACATGTATAAACTGAGCAAGCTGAATATGCTTGAGAAACTGTCAAAATAAATTTAACATTTCATAGGCCCATTGAGGACAAGGAGCACAGAATTTTTCCCCAAAGTCTTACAATACATTGGTGAAAACGCAAAGAGAAATTCTATGAGAAATGATCAAACAATTAGATTTGAGCTCAGCAAAAACAGATTCTGTGGACAAGACATCAGAAAACCCACAAGACGTTTGAGTTCTTATTTTATTCATTTTTTTTTCCTGAATGTCATAGTTTCCTTAACTTGATACAAAAATAAAATGGCATCTTCCTAAAGACACATTGGACAGTCTGGGACCTAAATTCTAGGATCAAATGATCACCGACACTGGTAGACTCCAGCTACACTGTTCCCTTTTCCCTTTGTCTCTCAATTTAAACAAAAAACAAAAAAACTCCTCTTCGGACGCAACTGGAGGGAAGTCAATTGCACAGCAGCTCTGTTCTAAAAGAATATTTGATGCAATGGACACAGTTCATTAGAAAGCACAAAACATGTTTATCTTATACAATAATCTGACAAAACAAGAAATCTCAAAATAACTGAGCAATTTGTTGATGAACCAACTGTTTTTGTCTTAGCCTTTCCCAAAGCATTGTTACACCACAGACAAGAGTGAGAAACAAACTGTTAGAGGAAATTCTAATCAATCATGCTTCATAGCTTCATCTCGCCATCTGACACTGTGCTGATGGGATTTGTTGCCTCTTTGCTCACATCAGCTATGGCATAAAAACAGAATAATGATAAACACAACAGGACAAATTTTGTACCTTAGGCCTGGGTGCCGAAGGTTTCAAAAAGACAGAATGCACAGGATTCGTTCTTTCCAGGTTGAAATAGCATAACTCAAAAATAGTCTGTTACATGATAGAATCTTCTCCCTCAAACCAATGTTCCTTGTTTTTTTTAAGGTAACAATTTATCTTAGCACTGTTTTTCTGCTTTTATGGAGGCCAAGCTGTTCTTTGCTACAAGCCACTAGTTGGTCAGATGCTGTATTATTCTTTTCTTAATCTGCTTCTATCTTTTCCCCCTTTTATTCCCAGCGGGGGGCTTCTTCAGCTGGAGAGCTGGGGTTGTGCCAAAGGCACTGCCTGGCTGGTTCGAAACACCAAACGTCAGCCCAGCAGACTGGTTGATGCCGGGGTTGCTGAAGTTGAAGCCGGAGCTGCTGGTGCTACCAAAACCTAGGGATGCAAGAGGGTCAGACAAAAAGATGATGTAGGAGGTTTCACATAAATATTTTAGGACACTTAAAAGGTGAGGCGATTTTTGATGATTGCTTTTTACATTCGGAGTTCAACCTCTGAATTTAATATTAGAGATTTAGGTCTGCCAGGGGTGTGTAGACATGCAAAAGAAAACATTATGTCGAGAAAAAAGTTGTGGAACCTGCTGAAACATGTTTTGCTTCGAAAATACACTTGATTCTGCATCCATTACTTAGATTACTAAAGAACACAAAATATAATTAAAAAAAAAAAAAAAAGACAGGCTGTACTTTTATTAGATACCGTCTTTATTAAAGCTTTTTTACCGGGGCATGTGTAAGGCAGATTTCCATTACACATTACCTGCACTCAGACTGCCCCCTGCAGGCTTATTGGTGGAGGAGAATCCAAAAGAAGACCCTCCAGTTCCAACGCCACCAAACCCCGGTCCACCTCCAAAACCTGTGGGAGAGAACAAGGAAGTCAGACCGAGTTAGGTGTGCAGCCTGCACTGAGAACAAACAATGAGCAGTGTCTCAGGAGTGTGCACAGACAGGCGTAAGCAAGCATAAGCAAAAAAAAAAAAAACCTCAGCTGAATCATTAAGCATTACGTACATCTCAGCATTTAATTACAGATTACAAAGCAATGTTCTGCAGTGCACTGCAAACTGAAGACAAAGGGGAGACGATATGGTCAAGTTTCACAAAATACTCTCCTAACAAGGCAAAACACCAACACTGTGCGCTCAAACCACCTGCTCCCAAACTCTAAGGGATTTGTCTTTAATTTGCAAGAAAACGTTTAATGACAGATTCTTTTTTCAGAATGACAAATTAGCGACATTTTCGTTTTCTTGTTTTTTTAAAAACTGATATGCAAAATCAACGCAGTTTGTCAAGTGTTCATGTGGTGTGAACGCACATTACAGCTAAGAAGGAAGAAAAAAGAGCAGAAGGGGGGAATAAGATTCTGAGCCTAAGCCAGAACAAGTCAGGCCTGCCTGCCTCCCTCTCTCTCTGTCTCTCTCTCAAGCACACACAAGAAATTTTATAGTAAAAAAAACACAGACAAAAAACATTTGGCATTTGGGAAATTGTAGACTATGCAACATAATGGGGATAATAAAGAGTATATATAACTCATAACAGGCAGAGGTAGTACCTCCAAGTGTAGAAGAGCCCAAACTAGTGCCTACTGCTGAGGCAAAGGGGTTTCCAAAACCTGCCCCCAAAGGTGCCTGGGTGCCTAAGGTACAAAAAGACAGGATTTGTTTCACTTTTATAAACGTGCCTTTAGAGTGCAAGTTAAAAACCAAACAGCAAAATTTGCAGCCATCATACTGATTTTCTTTTTTTCCCCTAAAACTCCCCCATTAAAAAATGCCTTTAATTTTTTAAATATAGCAGAAAAGCAGCAATCCGGATCTTTTTTTTTTTTTATAGGTCTAACCTGTTTCAACTGACTTTCACAGATTACTTTTTTTTGATCTGATAGAGGTAACAGATTTGAAACAAACAGAGAATGAATTACAATTATCCCTTACTCTTATCTGTTTTTTTTTTCATTTAACTCAGGTGCATCAAAGCACATGGTGTTGGTTGACTTGCTTATCGGTGGAAAAATGATAATCCTTAGTTTTGCTGCATTCAATAAAATGGGGAAAGAAACTGATCAAAAATTATGAAGGGAACAATATATCAATTCCATTGTTTGGCCTATTGATTGGTGTATAAATTAGTTCTGCAATGCCTGAACTAACTCATTGAATATACGTATATTCAATACATGTATTGTAATATAACAGATTTAGCTTTTTTTCCCTTTAAAACAAAAGCTATAGTAGCTATTTTTTTTTACAGTTCATAAGTAGAAATATGATCAAGAAAATTCAAGGTCTTTACTATAGATATGATTATAAACATCAATTCCACTTTTCAAAATGCTACAGCTCCTTATAAATGAGGGGAAAAAAAGCATAACTAGACAGATTGCTAGTTCTTTCACTCAGAAACTTGTCCTTTTTCCCTTTTTATGCAGTTGTTTCTTTCTGTACTGCCCGGTTAGCCTCCACTGCTAAAACAACTTCAGTCAAAAAGAAACAAGGACAAACGTTTCTTTGTTTAAAAACTGATTTATTGTCAATTTAAATGCAATTCCACTTACATAAACACAAACATTTAGGAACAGAATTGGCTATTGTTTGCTAACTGCTACTGCATTTGACAAGTTTCCAAATCTTCAAGATTTCTGAGAGTGAATGAACTAGCACACGCCCCTCCTAACAAAATGCACCACACATTTATTGGATATAGTTTATAAAGGCACACCATATTATATATTAAAGTATTGTTATTAACAAGCATTGGATATATAGGTTTAAACATACCATTACAAGAACTAGAGATTCCGATAAAACAAAATCTGAAATTGGCATTTGTGATGTAGCTTCAGTGTAAACTGGTCAAAAAGAAAAAAAATAAAAAATTATGGAAATTAATGTACAATATTCTGTAAATTCCTAGAGATATTGACAAGTATAATTTTGATGTTTGAAGCTCTAATAAAAAAAACCAAAAAAAATATCTACATTTGATTGTTTCAGGCCAAAATGTTGGCAATAAAGTATGGAAACACAAAGATAAAATAGAGAGTAAATTTAAACATAAAAATTGAGGCTCAGTTTTCTGCACTGTCGTGCCAAACCTGAAGAAAAAGGAAAACTGAGAGGAGTTTGTCATTAATTAAGCAGGTCAAGAACAGAAAAAAATTCTGATAATCAAAAAATTAAAGAACTTCACATTTTCCCCCCTTTTCACAAAAAAAATAATAAAATAAAATAAAGGGGGGTAGATGGGATAACACCTGCCTTACCAATAACATTCAAAACAATAACAGCATTCAAATAGAGAACTGTCAGACACTCAATGTAAGAAATAAGGCCAGTAAATATCCAGTTAAAAGTCCAAACACCTTATGAAAGATCGGTTTGTGTTCTGTATTTTCAGTGTTATTGCGCCAACTATGACTATGGAAGACGCCGTGTTAAATGTTAATGGAAGAATACACAAAAATGAATAGAAGATAATATTTTAGCAATCTGACTTCACAAATGGTTAGGTTTAATAAATAAGGAATGAAATATTGAAAGTTATGTTTTTTTTCTTGATGCAAAGTGACCACCGAGAAACAGAGTGGCTCACTCACTGCTATAGCTGTATAGCAGCAACATTAATACTTTTGTGTTCATTGGCTAAAAAAAAGGGTAGTTGTCTTTTCTTACCGTTATGCTCATCAGGTCAAAGAAACTGTAACCTTACATAGCGCAATGAAACATGACAATCTGTAAATGTGAATAAACAATGAGACCTCCCTGACCTCTTTGTTTCATTTTGGCACCAATCGTAGATCACTAGTAGCTATGGACCAGTGTGAGTAGCAAGTACTTTCTTCTAACAACTAAAGGAACATAAATACGATCTCACTTGACTCGGAACCAGCTGAAACCAACAAAGTGATCAGTCCAGGAAAGTGAGAATTGTTCATAGGAGGTAATCCAAAGGGAGTACTACTATGCTTAAAAAAAAAAATACACCTGACAGCTTTCAGTGAAGTGAAAGTAATTTTAAAATGGACCAGCCCTGTTAAGCTGACAGTAGCCCTTAGGTGAAGCAGCTTTTATCAAGTAACAGTGGTATGGCCTCCATGCGAGCAACCCAACAAATGGATTAAACTGAGACAAAGAGCATCTTTGTGACTGTTGAGCAGGATTTCCAGTTTAGGCAATTAATTGGTTCGTATTCTAGTCCTGAGTCTTTTTGGCCTGTTCCCCCTTCCGTCCCTAAAGATACAAGTCTAAACAATACCAGGTCAACACAATCATTGGGACACTGTCAAGTATTTAGGTAAAACAATATTTTAGAGGTAAGTGCCAGCCAGCAGCACATTTAGTGTTGTGTCTGCATCTTTCAACGTTATTCGTAGCTCGCACTAAATTAAGCACATGAAAAACAGATGACATAAATAGTTTAATAAATACGATGTGTAATTAGGATTAGATTAAAGATTTGTGTTCAGAGAAATGAAAAATATAATTGAGAAAAGATGACAATATTGCTAAAGTCTATCAATGAAAAAAGGTAACTTCTCACAAATATGCAACAACTTTAAGTGAAAAACAATCAGGAGAGCATTTAAAACTGCAAGTATCCCCTATTGGGCAGCAAGAACATACAAGGTTGCAATCATCTAGTTAATCTGTATCAATTTAGCTTTACATCAAAAGAGCAAATAATAACTGGAAGCAGGCAACAAGGTGGCATTTTACTCCTAACACACAATTGGATCACACACAGCTTCTATTGTTACAGGAGATGTCTGAATTGCATCTTTGTGTAAATAGTGAAAAGCAATGGATTCCTTCTTGGCACATATGATCAAATGTGATTGGATTGTTAATACAATTTATACTAAAATTTAAAGTGAGGCTTATTGTGATTTCTAAACAGTCCAACAGCAGCTGAAGATCTTTTTGAAAAAGAAAATAGCCGAAGTTAACATATGTTTGCGATTCTGCCATTTGTGATATTAGTTCAACTATTAAAACTCAACCAAACTTTAGCCTTACAAATCTACAGACTATGTTAAATTATCATACATCAGAAGCCCTGATATGCTTGTTTATACTCATCAGATGTCACTTTTAACATCCCAGATATGACTGCACATATAATAGATGATTGTTATTTGACTTGTAAACTAATTTTTTCCTAAGAGCGCTAAAATAAATACTTGGGGATAAGACAGACAAAGAGCTGATTTGTTGGGATACTGCAAAGGATTATTAAATCAGCATTATTAATTAGTCTGCTCATGTTGTACCAAAACAACTGCTATATGTGTTTTAAATATTTGATTAAAAAAAAACATATAATTAGGAACATTTGCGAATTATCTGTTTCCATCAAAAGTGAGCTAAGGATTCACACTAGTCATAAGGAGCCAGGTTTCTCTGAACCAGGCATTTGAATATATATATATATATATATATATATATATATATATATATATATATATATATATATATATATATATTTAAGATTTTTCTTTTCAAAAGGAAAATCTTAACTTAACTCAGAGCCAAGTTGTCCACTCTGCTTAAAATTTCTACTTTGCGTGTAAGAAAGTTTGTACCTTGATCAACCAGAGAACCCCCACCTCGTAAGAAAAAGCTGGACTGAAAAAAGTAACATTTTAATATATAAACAAAACATCAATAGCTCAACTAATTGAACATAGATCTACAGCTTTGCGCAGTATTTCGACAGCTCGGTCGACAAGTTAATTTGTCCTCTAAATATAAATCACAGCAAATTTCTGATCCCAACCCCACCTCATAACATTCACATGTCAGGCTCCTTTGGATTGTTTGAATAACAGAGGATCCCTAATGATTTAGAAACTGGAATATTTTGTTGTAGGCCTAAAAAAAAAAATACATAAATACTACAGGGTCTGGTGTTCGTTGTGCACAAGTATTACACTTCCTTACTTTACTTTTTGTAAGGTGCATAAAATAAGTGTCTATAAACCACAAAGTGTGTTTAAACTAGCGACAGGCTAATAAGGCAGCACAAAGGTTTCCTGTCAGAACTGTGCAGATTTTTTTTTTCCTTTTCATTCTCCCTTTTCTTAATAGTGATATTTTAAAACCAGCTACATATGTTTTAGTCCAGTTATTTTTAAATAATTCTGCCTGCCATCTTTTGAATGTTTTGCTCCCCAAATGTAGTAAATATAAAAAACACACAATCATCCCGTCTACAACGCACTAAGACTTAACAGTCTCCTTTGTCTCATTAAACATCTTAAAACAAGGTGAAGATGAGGAGAACTTTCTAAAACTTGAAGGCAGTCAGACCTGGAGTTGGCTGCTGTTGCTGGGTCAACGTGGCTGCCATAGCAACAGCTGCAGCATTGGGTACACTGGAGAATGGGGCAGGTCCGGTTGTGACTTGTGGCGCGCTCTGCCATTTCCTGTTGGAGGCTCGTTTGGACTCAAAGATGTCAGTGGAGTCTTCCAGGAAAGCTCTCCGGTAAGAAAGGTACTGATGTTTCAAGATCTATTGTGGAGAATAATAATAGGAAAAACATTACTTGCAGATGGAAAATCCAAATGATCACATTTTCTTAAAATACACAAACATTTTGGAAAAAAATACACAAAAATATACATATTTTTTTTACTGATGGATCTTTTTGGAAGAAATTCACACATTACAAAAGAAGAAAAAACTGACCTTAACATTTTCATGGACAGACTGAAGCTGAGCAGCTTGTGCAACAAACGTTTGGTACAACTTCTGCATGGCCAGAGTCAGATCTGTAAATGGAAAACAGACAAAAAACAAACAAACAAACAAAAAAAAACCCATTATAATCACATTTTATGTCAATTACTCAATAGGCACTGAAAGCAAACCCATTTAAAATAACAATGCTGTCCAGATTCCATTCTTGCCTTGAGGGGTGATGTGTGAGCCATTGCTCTGAGTGGTCAGGTGGTTCTCCAGTTCTTCTATCTGCTGCCGGAACTGTTGCAACTGCACCTCAAATTGGTCCACCAGGCTACGAAAATAACTGAACAGGGAAAAACAACTGGTGAGAACCGCCACAAGAGAGGAATTAGGTTATGCTTGTCATTTGGTAGTCAAATGCTCTAACCTTTGACAACTTCACACAATTTTACAATTCATAAAAGTTGGTGATACAGTGATTAATTTGCTTACAGCAGTGTATTTTTGCACTGAATTTACTTAATAACTCACTCTGATGGAGCTGTGTTTTCATGCTGAAGTCCAGGGGGTGTCTTTTGCGTCCGCAGTGCTATGTCAGCATTTTTAAGCTCCTAACAAACAAAATAAGAACAGTCAACAGAGTGCAGACCAGTTGCATCATCACTCTGCCCTCGTTATCCACAGAGGAATATGCAACATTTACTGACACCCTAGAAAATTTAGAATTGGCATTAGAGCATAGATGAATCTTAATTTCCATCAGATTAATTCTACAGTGAATTCTTTAAAAACAGTAAAACTTTTCATTAGTTTTTTTCTCCTTTTACCTGTGCTGTCTCCAACTTCAGTTTGTCAATAGCCAGAGCTTGGCGCTGCAGACCGCTGGCGCAGACTGAGAGAAGTTGTTTGAGGCTCTTGATGTCATCTTGGACTTTAGAAATAGTCTTTGATGACATCCTGCTTATGTCTTCCTGAACCTGCTTCTGCTCTTTCACAAATTTTCTGTTTAAGTAGATAAAGAGCTGACATTTAGAAATCACTTGCAAATGACAAATCAATCTTTAAACATTTTGTTGATGTTCCTACATATATCAAGTACTTACTGAAAATTTTCAACATCTTGGCAAATGAACGGTGGCAAGTTCTCATCTTTTAAAGCCTTGCTGTCCCTAAGAGAAGAATATATATTTTTTTAAATAGATGCTAATAATGTTAATCATGACAAATGGCTGTTGAGTGCCTTTTTCATATTTAAAAATGCTTTACCATCAAGTAAAATATCTATTTATTTAACAATTAGTTAAGTAGTACATACTGTGCATTGGTTCCAGATGAGGTGTCACTTTTATTCTCAGAGGAAGTGCTGAAGTCAACTCCACCCAGACCAATACTCGGGGCAGGAGCAGCTGATGCTGCTGTAGAGGTAGCCAATAGTGACCCCAAGGTAAGCCCGGTTCCTCCTCCAAGAGTCTGACCCAAACCTGGAAAACCAAATTTTGGGCAATTTAGAGCTTTGAACATTATGAAACACATTTAAATGTATCCTCAGTTATTATGTCGTCCAAACCAACAAAAACGTTTACAGGTTTAAGTACTCTCAGCCCACCTGAGGTTCCAGTGTTGGAGAAGAGACCAGCGCCCAGGGACGGCACCGTTGATGCTGCCGTGGAGATTGTCGTACCACCAAGACCGAGCGTGAACCCCGTGGCTGCAGGCTGCTGTGGAGCCGTCGATGTCAGGATGGAGCCAAAACTTAAACCCGCCCCAGTAGTGGAGGAGGTGGTGGTGAGAGAAAAAGGAGTTGCAGATGCAGTGGGCTTATTAAAGGCCAAACTAAAGCCAGTGGCTGCAGATGTAGTGGCAGGGGCGCCTAAAAGACCGTTTACATGAAGAGAGGAAAGACAAAAACATATCAAACTTAAAAACGCTCTAAGCTTAATGATAAATCATACATAAATGCATACATACCTAATGTAAGACCTGTGGCGGCTGCAGAGGATGCTAAAACAATACAATTCCAATGATAGTTATTACATGATGGATAACTTTCAAAACAATTATGTCAACAACTTCTTGTAATTTTCTGCAATATGAAAGGAATGTTTACTTGAGGCAGGTGTGTTGAAAGAAAAACCTCCCGCAGGTTTCTGAGCAAAAAGAACACCTCCAAGACCAAGAGATGGGGTGCTACTCGTAGAAGCAGGGGTGGCAGCTGCTGTTCCCAGAGGAGTCCCAAACGAAAGGCCACCGGTATTGGCTACAGGTGTACTTAAAAAACAAATTATAACTTTAGTCAATAACAATTTCCCTTGAATAATAATAATAAAAAGAATCTGATTTAAACAAAGTCTGTCATCTTCACAGTAATTAACCATTCTGTGCTGCAAATTAAACATTCTTAGAGCAAAATTTGAAAATAGTTGTAACAAATTACTGTTGGGTAAAAAATAAAAATTAGGAACAGTCTAATGACGAGCTTTCGTTTTGTCCTCGTTATTTTATAGACGCATCAATTTATTTTTGCACACAAGTAGTAGCACAACCAAGAAACCTAAAACTAACACACAAAAAAGAGGAGGTAACTTATTATGCCATGCGTTTAGCTAATCTCGTGTAAGCAGAGTTCTGGAGTATAACATACTTCGGACTTACAATAACAAGTAACGCACGCTTTCTACAAAGTAAAAATTAAACAATGCTAACGTTAGCCACGTCGGCTATTTAAATGCGGTATATGTATTACCTTGTGACGCCACCAAATGTGAATCCTCCACCCGTGTTGGTGGAGCCCAGATTCCCACCGCCAAAGTTAAAACCAGACATTTTGCTATAAAAGGTAAACAACTTGCATTAATAAGCCGTAGGATAGAGAGCTCAAGCGTTAACGGTTAGCAAGCGTCGGTTAGCTCGCATGCCCGCGTGAGAGCAAAATAAGCGGTTTTATCTTTGCTCAAAACATTATAACACGAGAATGTCTTAGCTTCCCAATGACTCCGGAGCTATTTCACTACTGACTAGTGATGTTTTAGTCCATACGGGTTTATTCTTACACTCAAAAAAGCTATAAATATCATACTTTCCGCATGGTATTACTTTTTCTATTGCCCGCCTGGTATTTCCCGAATGCAAGTGCATTTTGGGTATTTTTTATTTTTTTGGAAACTACATTGCCCATCGTTCCCACTTTACTTCCGGTTAAAGATTGCACATGTGTACATGCGCAGAACGCCACCGTTGGTGCAGTCACGACAAATCTTATTCCGGCATAGTTTTCCAAATAAGAACTACAACTTTTCTACCTTGGAAAAGTTGTAGTTTTTTATTTGGCTTTTCATAACGTTAAAATGATTTATCAAGAAAACACATTGAAGAAATTCACTAATAGATCGGTTTGGTGGAATTAAACGAAATTATATACATAGTTTGCGGGCATTGTCTCAAGACAGCTGTTTAATGTTGCCCATTGAGTTGTGAAAATCTTAGTAATTGGTTGTTTTTATTATTATTATTATTATTATTATTATTATTATTATTATTATTATTATTATTATTATTATTATTCAGCAAAAGTATCGATAAGAAGACAACTATTGAGGAAACAAGTAAACAAATAAATACATAACATAGTTTTTATGATTTTACACAAAATGTAAAATTGTAATCTAGTAGCCAGTTTCTGAGATACTATCAACATAAAGATAGTATCTCAATGTAATACAATGTCATTATATTGAGTTGGTATCGTCATTTTGAAGAAACAACTATTATAGTGAGATAACTTCTTCATTTATTTTCATCATAGTGGTGGAAACAGGCTTCCATAAGCAGGAAATAATGTTCTATTTAGTGTTATTTTATTTTATTTTAATTTTTGTAAATGAAAAACATTGCAGGGATTACAATAGTGTTCATGTTAAAATCAGTATTACTTATCGAAGTAACTAAACAACGCAGCATTTTTTTTGCCAACCGTAGATTATAAATAAATAAATAAATAAATAAATAAATAAATAAATAAATAAATATCAAGAAGAAGAAAATTTCCCTTGGAGCTCCAGCCCTTAAGCACGTTCTCTGCAGAAATGCTCCGTGCTCTTATTTTGAAAGTCTCATATCCTATGTCTTGGCGTTACGGCGGGGGACTTTACGCGGATGGAGGACCGAAATAATTGACAATAAACTCATTTCGGGTACCACCAAAAAAGTGAAGGGGATACTTCCACCGTTAAGCCTATCAACAATCAATGATAGAGTTATCTCAAGAGGACATCGTGTAAACCCTTGCTGCCGCTTGTCAGTCTTCTGCACTCGGAGAAATGGAACATATCCGAACGCCTAAGGTAGCTAACATTTTTTGCTATTTGCAGTTGGATGGGGTACAGTCAGCAATCGGGCCCTGTCTTTCTGGCTTGTTTGCAGAGCTTGAATGTCGCTGCATTCAGCAATATGCAGATGTTGAATTGAATGTGTTTGTATTGAGCCTCTGGTGTAACGACGAGCAGGTGTCGCTCAGCAGCTCCAGGTGGCAGACGTGACGAGCATCAATTAGCTGTTTTTATTTTTATTTTTTCTTTCCGTATAACAGATAGCATGACACCCAGATTGTAAAATAAGGAGCTAGCTACCACCTTTATTATTGATTGTAATGATCCTCGGTGGATCTATTGAGATACAAACCCCAAGAATAAATGAAGCTCCATAGAGACAGACTAGCAGAGTGATAGGCCTTTTTGCAAAGCAGCTGATCTCCAGCTCCGACAGCTGTATATCGGAGCTGTAGAACTTTAGCTTTTCTATAACCATAACAGATTTATGTTTATTATAATAATGTCCTGGAAAATAATACCTTTTCTGGAAATTATGACAGATAAATAGCTCACAGAAGCTATGGTCCAGATATAAACAGGTAGTTTAGTTTAGCTTTGCCAGGCATTTGGAGCTGAAAAGATGTTGACAATATGGCAAGTATTGTTATATTTCAGTTTTAAGTCATTTCTGGCCAGACAAAAAAAAACACAATAACTGGTTTTTCTGGTAAGTGACCCAGATTTCTTTGTAACAGCGGAAAAGGTAAGTGAATCCCATACAGATTAAATCCGATATTTAATACTTTCAAGTGAGAAAAGGCGGTTTTTACTAGAGATGCATCGATCAGGTTTTTACTGGCTCATACCAATTTCTGATCATCTTTGAGGTGCAACCTGCTCCTACGGCCAATACTTTTTTTTCAAAAGTTTATTTTTTGATAAAGGTGATAGCTTTGGATGATACAGAAAACATTTCCCTAACACATATTACACATCTTTTTAGTTAATAATTAGGTTGCCTAATTGCTGCTGTTTTGGTTAAACTTTTGGTGCACAAAGTGCATCAGAACACATGCAATTGGTTAGAATATTTCTAGAAAGAAAATGGTGCAAACTCTTAGTACTAAATCGCTTAAAATATAATAAACAGATAAACTGGATCGCCAATCAGAGTCAGTCAAAGGGAATTTGAAAAACAAATTCTAATTTCTGTCTGATAATTTATTATCTACTATTACCCAGTCAAGTAGGCTTTATGATGTGAGCTAAAGAAGATTACTTTTTAATTTAGTTAGGGTGTGGAGTTTGGATATTTCATCATACAAGTCATGGTTTGACTTTTTTTCCCTCTCAACTTGAAGACAGTGGAATTCACAAAACATTGCAAAAAAACAACAACAAAAGAACACTTGGATTAAGAGGGTGTGATTACCTGCAAGGTGTGTCCTAAATCTTTGTTAATCTAGAAAACCTGGTATCTAAATTCAACACTGAGAAACAGTTGAGAATCTTTTGTGTAAAGTCAATATCACATAGTGTTAGTCAAAGTATTAACAAAGGATTGTGTTCGTGAGTGATTATTTTCCAAAAGAAATGCATCACATTCTTTTTTTTATACTAACTTCTACCTTCAGCTAAACACAACCCTGACTTCCTGTATCTAATGAGAGTCTTATTTATGAGAAAACTCTGACCCTCGGGTTGCTTGGAGATAGACAGGCTCTGTTACGACATCATGTCAGGGAGCAGCAGCATAACAGCAGGAAGGAAGAGGAAGTCTGAGTCAACACTGGCAGCGTTAATGTGGTGAATCGTAGTTTGGGATATTTAGCAGCAATGGCAAGAAATAAAGACTCGCATTCAGTGCCGGGCAAAAAATCTCAATGTCCCTTCAGCATTTTCACCTTTTGTCATCTAACAACAGCAAACCTTAGTTTACCCGAGCAAGATAAGATATTCTCTTCAAAAAAAAAGGAAAAAAAAGTTGATTTTAGGTATTTTTATACTTTACATTTATTTATTAAGTGTTAAGGTACATGCTTTTTTTTCATTTTTGATTGGATATGCGATCAGAAAAAATAAATCTGATATTTCTACAAAATTAATTGGTTAATGGTTAAAATTTTGTCCTTTATTTTTAAGTCACCGTTGACTGTATTATAAAAGATCTGGCAGCCAGAAGCAACGCCAGGTGGTCAGCATTATGTAATAGACCTGGTTCAATCAGCACCAAGTGCTGCCCACCTTATTTTCAGTTTTCTCAGGTGTTCATAATTCATCTCTTTGTCTTAATATGGCTGATGTACAGCCAAAGAAGCAGACTTTCCTGGTAGGGGCTCACAGTTTAGTTCCTCACATACTCATGTGTTTGCAGGTAGAGCAGGTGCGGCTGGTGGATCGCTTCAGCAACAAATCCACAAATGGCACACTGTACCTCACCGCTACGCATCTCATCTTTGTGGAAAGTGGCTCTAACAACACAGCCTCTGCTGGTCAGGAGGTCTGGGTGAGTAGGTTGAGTGGCGAGGCGTCTGCTTGTCTTTTATATGTTCACAAGTTTGGATCTGACCGGTTAGGATTCTATAGAGGAAATTGTATGAAACACGGCGAATTAAGCAATTCATTTCAGAAGGAACTTAAATGTTGTTACTCAAATTACTGAAGTATTCTCAAAGAGTCTTTGTGGGTGGCGATGAAATGGGTATGAATGATTTCTGGTGACTGAAGACTGTTGCTTTGCATAACGGTCATAACATGTTCAGATCTCAAAATCCAGGCAGCAGAGAGAGTATTTCATAGTATGTCCTGGATGACACCACCTCATTTGCTTTTGCCAGCACTCTTTAAACCTCCGTCTGTCTGTATGGTTAAAAAGCTGGGCAGAGATGTTGAAGTTGGGGATATGATTCTTGCTCATGCCACATTCAAAAGCTGAATGTGAAACTTGCACAGCTTTTGTGTCTATTATAAAAGTTGGTGTATAACTGTGGAGACAAAAGGAAGGAAGGAATATGTGACAGAACATTAACACTTCTAGTCTACCGCCATACAATCTCCCTGTTGTCAAACATGGTGGTGGAGGCATCATGCTGTGTGAATCACAATACTGCCACCGGTGTTCAGGAGGTCTACTGTTTTTAAACTAAGATAACGGGATTTGACTGAGCCAATAAGGATCCAAATGGTGCAGAGATAGTTTTAATGAGGAACTGCACAAATAATTTCTCATAAACTCATAATGTAAAGGTAAAAGTAATACCTGGTTCAATTTATTCTATGTTCTTAGAAATATTTCAATCACTTTGACACAAATACGTTATTTTAAGATGGCACTGCAGCTGCAGCCATGCAGACAAGAAGGCCTTGCAGATGACTACAACGGTCATTACAGTTTCTCCACCATCTGAGTTCCTACTCTCTGCCAGTCTTTCCATATGTTGTTGTTCTATACAATGCATGCTCTCTCTGTCTGAGCTCTATTTACACAAGTCAAAAAAGAATAAACTCTTCTTTTTTTTTTTTTTTTTTTTTTTTTTACATTAGTTACATTGTCATGGTTCTACTGTTTGTGGTGATGCTCCTTGCATGTGAAATAAAGATGATTTAGAGCTGCATCAGTGTGTTCTTACACAATGTGCCAGCTTCATAAAGTTGGCTTTGCTGGTTAGCATTTGTGTGCCAATTCAAAGCTGCATAAATCCGAAAAGTATCAGCTATGGCTCAGGTTTAATCCTCAGTTTTTCCTCTGCACTATTCAATGTAACACAGACACACAGCAAATTTGCAGCTTGAGAGGTGTGGTGTGGGAAGAGCCAAGATTTAAAAAATAAATAAATAAAAGATAATAAAGTCATTAATGAGATAAGGACTGTTTCTTATTATAAACCTGCATTTAGCCGACTAATTAACTCTCCTTATTTTGTCGTGGCAGTGGAATATTGGCGGGTGGGAAAGCTGCACTGTAGCTTTGTAATTGTAACTCCTTTTAGCTAAATTGCACATCAAAGAATAGAACAATCGAGTTCTCAGCAAACGCTTCAGTTGCAATCCAAGTCCATAAATGACTATTTTACTGGAACAGTAAAATAAAGGAGCCTCAGTGTCCTACTGCTTTTATCTCTCCTTAACAGAGACATTACAAAGCAAGTCTGCAGACTAAGGAGGTACAGTTTGCGTGTCAGCTGCAGATTTGTGTAAGAAAGAGAGAAAAAGGAGGCACAGCTATTTGTGGTTAGTTTTATAATAACACCCAATAAAAAAGTAGCTTGTTTTCCATTCAGGCTTTTCGGCGTACTGGTGGAGTTGTGTGTGTTTTCATTCATTATCTGAAAGACGATCGCACATGACTCTGATATGATATTTTCTTTTTTTTTTATAATTTTATGTTTTTGTGTTGCCGTGGCAGAGCATAAGTAGTGTATAAAGAAGGATGTGAAACACTTCAGGAAGGAAATCATTAGAGCTCTAATGAGGCCAGAGCTAAAACAGGATCTATTTCAGCAGTTCATCCTTTTGCAATTACATTTTAATGCACAATTTACTCAGTGTGCAGTGCTGATTTTTTGAACTTTAACAATTTTATAAATATATCACTAAGTTTATGTAAATGCTCTCCACTAATATTGTCTTTAGTTTGCTGTATGGTGTAAGAGCTTGGCCTTGAACTGCATTGTGGGAAGGGTTTTGTGGTTTAAAATGCTCTGTGCAGCAAAATTCAAAATCTCACCTCATTCTAGCCCCATTTCCTGCTCATTGTGCTGAGAGATGGAAACAGTTTCTTTTTTTTGGGTATTTTACAAATTTAACCATATCTGTGTCCTTCTGTGTCTGCTGCTTCCTGTGTGTGTCTTTAGACATGAAATGTGCATGACACTGCATGTGTGAGTTGTGTGGGAAGTCATTTTGTGATCAGTCTGCAGGGTCCAGGGAGAGATTTTATCAGAGTTTAACAGGAACCTCATAAAATATTAAACAGCATGTGAGAGAACGTCTTAACAGCTGGTGCTGTCAACATTATAGCTGCACAAGTGTGTGCGTGTCTGTGTCTCTGTTTATCTCAGTGTCCTCTATTTATCATTACCCGATGATTTTGAGTCTATGTTTTAATTATTCCATATGAGGGTGGGCAACAAACCCCACCGAGGAACATTATCTGCTGAGTATTAAGAGTTTATGAATGCCTGCTTGTGATGAACACCTTTCAGAACAATTTCAGATGTGTTCTTGAGGGTACTGTATACCCAACATCTTGCATAAGGAGTATCCTTTGGGTTTTTCTGGCATCTGCTGAAAATAATCAAATGTCATCCTCTCCCTATTTCTCCCCAGATTTTGCACCACCATATAGCTTCAGTGGAGAAGCAGAGCCTGACCACCTCGGGCTGCCCACTGGTCATCCAGTGCCGGAACTTCAGGGTGGTTCATTTTGTGGTACAGAGGGAAAGAGACTGCCATGACATCTATAGTTCACTGCTGCGTCTGCTGCGGCCAGGTGATTTTCACCGTCCGGTCTCCTGATGTTATTTTTTATTTTTATTTTTTTGTGCTTGTAAAGGTCTTGCTGATTTTGACTGTGGAGATGTATTTTAATATCAAAGATAACCTCAATACATTCAAAAAGTAGATTCAGAATTACCATTTTCTGTATTCAATTGAGAAAGGGCTACCTAAGCCTGGGTCTAGGTGAAAATGTAATTGCTTCAACTGTTAAATCCTTAATTATCACTGATTAGCCACTTGTTTTGGTCTAGTTTCACTTGCTCTCTAGCAAAAGATCCTGAAGGAGAATATGCTGCTTTTTGTGACCCTTAGAAGAAACTTGCTTTGTTTATGCAACAAGACAATTATTCAAAGGACACCAGCAAATTTATCTCTTAGTGGTTAAATAAAAACAAAGTAAAGTTTTGAGTGAGTTCGAAAGTTTCTGGAATTACTTCCAGTTTTGATGTTGTGGCTTGACCTTAAAAAGCATGACATTATGCTTGACAATCTTCCAGGTTAGCCAAGAACTCTAAAAGAGGAGCAGGCTAAGATTCCTCAACAAGGATGGAAAAGACTCTTTGCCTGTGAAACAATTGCAGCTGTTGCTGTCAAAGATATCGCAAGCGGTTATTTGGTTTCGGTGGCAATCGGGTGGAATTTTAGAAAAAAAAAAAAAAAAACTTTTCTAAAGAGAGAAGAAAAACATAAGAAATCCTGTTTTGCCTGCTAGCATTTTTTGCCATAGTGGAAGTCAGAGGATTGTAATTTTCAAAATGTTTTAAGCATCAAAGTATTTTTTTTATTATTATTTAGGAGATGAGGGAACTCAAATGCTGGAAGTAATAAACCAGTAAGAAATGTAAAAATCTACCCTGGTAATCTCATGTTCCTGAATCTTGCAGTGGAAATGATCAGTGTGAGAAAATAATCCCAGAAAACCTCCTTGAAAAAGTTTCTGTGGACAAAGTACGCTTAAACTGTGCATACTGACTGGAATTTGGGACATGTATTTTCTATATTTCTCAGTACATTACGAGGAACTCTATGCATTCTCCTACAACCCCAAGCAAAACGATCAGCAGAGAGAGGAGGGCTGGCAGCTCATCGACCTGGGGGCGGAGTTTGAGAGGATGGGCGTCCCCAATGACCAATGGCAGCATACTGACGTGAACAGAGACTACAAGGTAGACCATTAATTAAAGTAATAAAAATCTTTTAGAAAGTCTCTCACAGGAGTTGTTTAGATAACGTGACACATTTACCCATTTTTGTTGCATCTTATATTTGCTGATGACTTGGGTACCTTCTACCATGGTAAAATGATTATCTATGGAAGGTCAGCTTAGGATTGGATAGCCTTAAAGCCTGAAAGACGCAGCTGGCAAACATGCTGTGTGGTTGTGTTTGGTTGGACGTGTGTGAAAGTTCAGGGCGCAGTATTATGGAGGATTATAACGAGTTAAAAATTCAACCACAGAGTTTGAACCTTTGAACCATCATAAACTCAACCTTCCACAAGGAACAGAAGCATCAGCACTTGGACCACCTTTACTCTAAAGTATTTTCCAACTTCCCGAATACCAACTCTGCATTATAGTTGCAGTTGACGATGTTGTTTCATGTTTGACATAATGTGCTAGTGAAGTATTCTTTTATTATTATAGAAACACATTTTTTGAAAGGTCGTAGGCTATGTTTGTGGTGCAGCCTTTTTAATTTGTAACGCAGCAAATAAATGAACAATTGTTGCACATTTGGAAAGATTGTACCTTGGTTGTCCACTGGAGGGGGATACAACTTCATTCTTTGTTTTGCTTTTGAGCTCCCGCAGTAATTGTTAAACTTTTCCTTAAAAAACAACTTGTTAAACTGGAAAAGTTTAACAAGTTAACAAGAATGAAGCAAAACGTCATTCTTAGTTTTGCTTTTGAGCTCCCGCAGTAATGTGGCAAATGTCTGTTCAGGATTTGGACAGACATCGTTCACCCTACGTTTTCTCGAATTTAAAAAAAAAGCATGTTAAACTCAAAAAGTTTTACATTTCTCTCCATTTTGTTAATATCTATACATTTTTCTGTTGGTCTTCAAGGTGTGTGAGACATATCCACATGACCTGTACGTTCCCATCACAGCCAGTAAGCCTATCATCGTTGGCAGCTCCAAGTTCCGAAGCAAAGGACGCTTTCCTGTGCTCACATACTTTTACCAAGAGAAAAAGGTACTTTCTGTTGGAACATAGTTCTGCTTTTCCGAACTTTTTTAGTTGATGTTGTTGTTTTATATTTGACATAGTATGTGAAATCACATCAGCTTTACAGCATAAAAAAAAATTGATTGGAATTGAATGAAGGCTTTAAAATGTTAATGTATGACTATAAATAGATGCTGTTTCTTTGTACAGCATTTTGACTCATGGAGCGTAGTCGAAATGTTGTCATATTTGGCCATTTCTGTCATTTTTTGCCCCTCTGATCTGTGTGACAGGCGGCAGTGTGTCGCTGCAGTCAGCCTCTCTCTGGGTTTAGCGCGCGATGCCTCGAAGATGAGAGCATGCTGCAGGCCATCAGTAAGGCCAACCACAACAGTCGCTTTGTTTACGTCATGGACACAAGGCCAAAGGTAAAGTTGTAACATTTTATTTTATGTTTTTTTTTTAATGCAGAAATGGTTTATATGAGTTTAAGACTGGAATTTTCCTGCAGCTGAATGCGTTGGCCAACCGCGCTGCAGGCAAAGGATACGAGAACGAGGACAACTACTCCAACATTCGCTTTCAGTTTGTTGGGATCGAAAATATTCATGTAATGAGAGCAAGCCTGCAGAAATTACTGGAAGGTAAGAGAGCTGCTATGAACATCAAGACATAGCAGTAATATGCTATGCTGTAATATGCTGAAATATGCTGACTCACTACCTCTCTCTCTCTCTCGTAGTTACTGGCACTCGGTCTCTTACCATGAGCGACTACCTAGTAGGACTGGAAAGCAGCGGCTGGCTGCGACATATCAAGGCTGTAGTGGATGCAGCCGTGTTTCTTACAAAGGTAACTATTTGTCTTTTCTTAATACTGTTTCTCATAGTAAAAGCCTTATTCTTCTAATCACATTCACTCCTTAGGCAGTGACAGTAGAAGGGGCCAGTGTGTTGGTTCACTGCTCAGACGGATGGGACAGAACTGCCCAAGTTTGTGCCCTGGGGTCACTGCTCATGGACCCCTATTATCGCACCATCAAGGGCTTTATGGTATGAATATTGGTATAAATCTCCTCCATCCGGGTGAGTTGCTGTTGTTTCAAACTTATGTTTTATTACATAAGTTATAATTTGTCTCGTCAGGTGCTGATAGAGAAAGACTGGATTTCATTTGGTCACAAGTTTGCAGACAGGTAACGGCTAACTTAACTTCCAAGTTATTTCCTTATTCCATTATCTTTATATTATTATATGTGTTTACTTGAGTACATTGTCAGTCAAGTTTACATCAATCAATCCAGTTTCTTTGTACAGCACATTTCGGTAACAAGGCAGTTCAAATTGCTTTATATCATAAAAACATAAAAACATGGACACATCATACGATCAACAATTGCGAAAACCAGTAGCAGACATTGCATTTTGTCAAGTGCCATCGTTGTTGTTCATTACCATACTCATTTTGGTCTTTTATTACTTTTTGGATATTTTACAGTTCTTACACTGAACCACAGGTGGTATGTTTTTGTTCCCTCATTTTTATTTTATTTATTTATTTATTTTTTTTTTACCGAAATATATCTGATCACTGTTTTCAGTTAAACAAATATAATAATATACTATGTAATATAATACTTTTAAAAATATATATTTTTACTTTTTTTTTTACAAATGATTTTAAAAAGTTTACTGTGTGATCTGTTTGGTAACACAGAACAGACCAATTGAGTGTGCAGTAATGGTTACTAAGTTGACTTTTCAACTGTAACCTTTTTTTATTTAACTCACCGTAATATGATTTATATATTGTACAAATCTTGGCTCTCTGTCACCCTTTTACGCAAGTCAGAAATGCCTATCTGCAGCAACAACATTAAAATTGTCTGTTGAAATTAAGCATTTTAGGATTTGTAGATTTGAAGACTAAACTTAGTCACTTAAAATAGACTATGAGAATATGAGATATCGGAGATATGGCCAAACAAAAAAAAAAAAAAAAAACAACTGGTGCAATCTTCTTTTTAAGAGAGAAAGGTAAACATAGAGACAAAACAGAAACAGTTGCCCATGGTTGCATGTTATTTTTTGACCATCAATTTAATTCTGTATTTCAAGGTGTGACCAGCTCAATGGGGATCCAAAGGAAGTGTCTCCTATCTTCACTCAGTTTCTTGAGTGTGTTTATCAGTTGACTGAGCAGTTCCCACAAGTATGAGTGAATCTGCTTACAGCATAACAGATTTGCATTACCTACTTTCAATGTGCTTGATTGTCTTTCATCTAATAATGGCACTCTCATTAGGCTTTTGAGTACAGCGAGTGGTTCCTGCTGCAGATCCATGAACATGTGCACTCTTGTCAGTATGGAAACTTCCTAGGGAACAATCAGAGGCAGAGAGAGGAGTTGCAGTAAGTGAAAACATCTCTACTTGCATTTTGTCGATAGTATTTGTACCCCTTTGAGACACTTTGAAAAGACTATTGGAAACAAACAAACCCCTTTTTTTGCCTTGTCAGATTTATCAAAGCTAATATGTTGCAAAAGTTCAAGGACAGTAAATTAAGAGCTTCATAAACAAACTTTATGTCTGCATTTTCTTTTGTATTGTTTTGTTTAAACTCAATACAATGTATTTAAAGGTTTTACTAAAACTAAAATTGCATCTAAAGTCAGATGTTTTGGATAAACTGGTGTGTAAACGACTACCGTTATTAACCATCACTCTGTGTCTTAGGCTTAGAGAGCGAACTCACTCACTGTGGGCCTATCTGATGAGTGAAAAGCAGAACTACTTGAATCCATTCTACAAGCCTTCATACTCTGAAGCACATCCTGTGCTGGAGCCCTCCACCTCGCCATACCATTTCAAGTCAGTACCAGACACCTAACTTAGCAGCTTTTGCAGTATTGCACTTTTACAGGTCTCCAACTTGTATTTATTTATGAATTGCCTCTATGCTTTTTAATCCTGTGCTCCCAAGGTTCTGGAGGAACATGTACCACCAGTTCGATCGGTCCATGCATCCACGGCAGTCCATCCTCAAAACCACTCTGACTCTGAAGGAGAACAGCCGCAAAGCAGAGAGCACACTGCGAGCTCTGGAGACTGTGAGTTGAATTCCCTTGTTGTACATTTACACACACACACTGAGAAATGTTTAACTTAAAGCAGTAGTCTGTAAACCTCTATTGATTCTGACCCCTAAAATAACACTAGAAGAGATTTGTGACCTTCCATAATTATCATGGCTTGCAACACATTGATAACTGCTCGTAGTTTTAATTATTTACAAGTCTTAGTAGGCTGGACAATAAATCGTTAATATATATCTTGATGGGCACATTATCAGTATCAGTAGACTATAGGTCAAATAGAATGTTCAGTAATATCACTGAACTTTGTTCCAGAACTGCACAGCATTCTGGTGGGTGTAGGCAGAGGAAAAACTTTAGTCTCTCAACCTCTCTCAGCTCAAAGTTTAACTAAGCAAGGCTGGTGGCATAAACTAACTCACTCAATCACCCACTGGTAACCTAGCAACATACTTTTTAGTAACTTGTGCAGCAGCTAGTCAGTTTTAGGTTTTGCCATGAAGCCTCTTAACTCCTTAAAAATGGAAACCAATGGCATGGAGTGAAAGGAGAAGAAAAAGTTGTGGTGAAAATTTATTGTAAGTTAACATCTACTGATCATGTCATATTAAATGCTTATGAACTCTCAGCAAAATAACCTGTTTGGGCTACACACAAGTTGTTTTGCTGCAGCTGCATCAGAGCCAGACTGCCTCGCCTCTTGTTTTGGATCCCTCATCCTTGTCATAAAACTCATGTGTCGTATCTGCTTCGCAAAGCTTTTTTTCCAGAACTGCTTCGCCCTACAAGTTCTCTGTATTGTGGACAATATATGAGTAAACCTGATTGAGTGACAGTGCTTGGTAATAGTTTTTTTCCTCACAACAAAATACAGCAGCTTGAGAGGGAATTGTGAATCAAACAGGAAATATCACATCACCAGTTCTGCAGTATTTTAGATATTTAAAGCAAAAACCTAATGAATAATCAATTTATTGACTAATATGAAATGTTAGAGCTAGAGATAGGAAATATTTAAGTTATTTGTATGATGGTTTGTTTTCTATTTTATCATATTTAGTTAAGAAGATTGAACTAAATAGTCTTCTTATCCTAACACAGTACATAGGTGTAGAGGAAATGTTCAGGCCATTTTTATTGTGCAATTTAGTTTTATTTTGAAAGGCTTACTTCCTGTCGAGTCATATGTTGTATTAGAAAAACTATTGACAGATTGCTCAGACACGGCACAATACAGTTTTTGACCATGCAAGTTGTGTATTTTTTTGGAAAAAAGGAATCGCAAAACTGATTTATCATAAATTTTGTATTTGCGTTTTTTACAGATAAAGATTTTTGTTAAATCTACGATTTGCATGCGTCCTTTACTCCCAGTGTTTAAGGAATGACACAGATATTGGATCTGTTACCATAACATGAAACACTTATCATTGTACTTGAAAATCAGATGACTTCAGTATTTTGATAACACCACAAATATCAACAGCCAATATTTGTTTAGATGTTTACCTATTTAGTTTGATGTGTGAGGAGGTTTTACTTAAGGAAACTCTGTTTTAAATTATCCTTTCTTTCCTCTAAAAGTAAAGCTGTTATTGGGCAACAAATGTCACAGTTTGTGTGCTCACTCATTAACCTAGTATGGATTGTGTTTGGTGTATAATTCCTATTTTCAGGGCTTAAGTTGATTGTTTGAAAAAGTTTAACGGCAACTCTTTGTAGTGAAAGTACAGTAAAGACATGACAAGTTTCCTCTTGTCATCTGAGTTTTACAAAAAGTCTGTGTGTTCCTTTCTGTAAGAACAAACCACAAAACTACTTCTCTCTGTTCATTAATTTGACTTCGTAAGCAGTATTTGCAAGCATTGGCACCTCCAACCCCCCACTTCCTTTTGACATTTTTTTCACCCTAACACAGTACATAAGTGGAGAGAAAATAAAATTGTCGAGGCCTGTTTGATTTGCATCACTTTGAATTATTACCTCTAGGCAAATGTGAACTCTTAATACCCTCACAGGTTTGAGCCTTAACAGGCAGCTCCGAATTTGCCCTAATCGCCTAAGCTATCCCACTTTACACATAGGTTTACTTTTCAGTATTTTGTATTTGTATTTTTCAGTAATGATGCACAAATTCTTAGAGATGTTTAGATGGTTCAACTTCAGTCACTTCAGGGACTGGTTTATGTTTACTTGCATAATTAATTTGAGCACAGGATTCTGTCTGCAATACTGGATTCTGATACTTTTGATTTTGTACATACAAACATTGACACAGGCTTAAGTTTATTTCATGTTTTTTTTTTTGTTGTTTTTTTTAATAGTTGCATACTGTTAGAATTTGTTATAGAAACCGGGTGATCCTACGGCGCTAATTATAGCTGCATCTCTCATTTAATAAGCTCTGGAGATCTAGCCCTCCCCCTGCACCATCAAGATAAATACCACGTTGGGTCATAAACAGGAAGCCATGAATTACTAATTCCATTTCCTTGATGAAGTCTGATAAACCTAAAAACAAGTCTTATATTGAGAAGAAAAGGTTTATTCAAATTGCTTTTAAAGGTTTATTTTTGTCAATCTTGGTGCTTGAATAAAGTGTACAGAATAATGAGATATTCCTATTAGTTTGTATTGAATTTGACTCTTGATTTGAATGTTATATAAGAGCAATATCACCTCAGAATCTGCTTCATTAGCCCAGTTGATGTTCACGATTAAGAAATTTGTCTTCACTTCAACTCACTTTCAATGTACAAACATTTAAATATACATGTATGAATTTTAGAGAAGCTGTCTAACTTGGGTCAAACATTTTGGGTTTCACAAACTTCTCACAATAGTTTGCAATGGTTTGCTCTGACCCATTCCTCCCAATAACTTTGTCTCTGTCAGGTTTGTTTGTTGGCTGCATCACTCTTACACGCCTTGTCAGATCACAAATTCACAAATTCAAATTCAAATTCAGAATTTACAAATTCTTTGTTGTATGATGCTGCCCCCCCCATGCTTCGCGACTCCTCCACGTGCAACGATGATCACTGTGGCCAAGCAGTTCTGCTCTAGTTTCATCACACCTCAAGACATGTCTCCAAAAAAATGCCATAATCTGGAATTTTGTCCTTGTGTTCATTTGTAAACCATAATCTGGAATTTCATATTTCTTTTGGATTAATGGCTTCTTCCTCACTCAGTGGCATTTCAGCCCATGTTGGTATAGAATCTGTTTTACTGTGCATAATGACCAAAATACTTTCATCTCTGGGACACAGGACCAGTCTCCTTCCTAATGGTGGTTGAACATTCCTATCATGTCTATACTTGCTTATTATCATTTCAACTCATGAATGCGAAACCTTCAAGCGTCTCGAGATTGCTCCAAAGAATAAACTAGACTTGTGCAGCTACACAAGTCTCTTCCTGATAGCTTGGGCTGATTTCTTATGAGATTCTAATCTTATCAAACAAGAGAGCAGGCATGACTTTAAAATACATAAATTTTGATCCAATTGAATATGTTTTAGAAGTCTATTTATTCAGTGTACGTGAACTTCTGGTTTCCACTGTACTCCACTGTTTGTTCCTGTTATAAAATCAGGCGCAAGGGTGAACAATGAATCCAGCCAGGGTGAATAAAATGTATTTTCTGTCCCACACTATTCATTCAGAGGCTCCAGCAGCTTGGTGTGACCCCCATTGCGACCTCTGAGCCCCCGGCACCTCCTCCAACCAGAGACCAACGCACCACCCCCCTGCCACCGCGGCCTGACTCACTCATCCTAGGTGCACCTATCAACCACAAAGAGGTGCAGCGTCGCGAGGAAGAGGACGAGCAAGAAGAAGTGGGCGAGGAGGCCATGGAGAGTACAGACACAGAGCGGACAGTAGAGGGCAGCAGTGGTAGTGAGAGCAGGAAGCAGAGCTACGAAGAACTAGAAGGGACATGCAACAGTGAACTTGCCAAAGAGGAGCCAGCTGTTGTCAGTCTGGAGCTTGGCGTGGCACGAATGACCTGCTGAAACCAAATCAGGAGTGTTTCTGGACGGAGAGACTGGTGTGGGTGAGTGAGGGGGCTTTACTGAAGGCGTGTGTGTGTGTCTGTGTATGAGTGTGGACAGGAAGCTGTCATTCTGTTTGTGATTACACTCTGATTACGCAAAGCCTAGTGGCTGATATTGTATCTGTACAGTTTAAATCTCAGTGGAAGGCCTCATAAATATGTCATATACTGCTCCTATGATTGGAAAGCTTCTTCTTCTTTTTTTTTTTAAAGAATCTTGTAAAGCCTAATAGAAGGAAAAAAAGAAAATAAATTCATTCAAAACCAAAACGTCTTGTATCTTTTTTCAACTATTGATGCAACATTTTTAAAGACATGACCTAGATATTTTAAACAGCTGTTTATCCTGGTTAAATACGTGGCGAATCAAAGTTTTTGGCTCTGGACATAGTTAATTTCATTTAAAGGCAAGAGGCCATCCTAATCTGATGCTGTTGATCTGAATTTGCTCTGGTTTTACTGGCAGATAAAAAAAAAAAAAAAAACATTGTAGAAGATGAAAGATGGCACAGCGTATCAGGCACCGGGACTTTAGTTCGGTGTGCTTTATGCACTTTGTTTTCTCAATTCTGTTTGACAGTCTCTTCTCTTTCATCCTTATGTTATTGTCTGGAAGTTGCATACCTTCATTAATTCACTGCATAATATTTATGGATCTGATTTCACCGTGAATCCATTAATCTGCCATCAAACATTTATTCACCTACATTTATTCTTCCATCCTTATTATAATCCTTCATCCATTCATCAATTTGTCCTCTTCCATATATCCATCATCCATCCATACATCACAAAACATCCATCTATCCAGCCAGCTAGCTTGCTGTGTTTTTTTTTTTTTTTTTTTTTGTAGGCTTCATGTTAATTTATAACAATATTTTGTAATATTTACTTTTTTTTCTCGTTTACTGTTTATTTACACAGAGACTATGTACATTTCATTAACATTTTAAAAGGACAGATGCATGGTACTAGGTCATAGCAAAAAAGGCTAATGAAAGGCTGATGAAGTCAAGTACAATTTAACAAGATATGAATTGATGAAAAACTGGAGTTTTACATTGGGAAAAGCTTGGGATTAACTGGAAAACATTTGTAAAAAGACCCTAAATTCTTCCATATTATTTTTTTTATCTACACTTACTAAGACAGAATATGAAGAACAGAAAAATTTAATCTTAAAGTGACCGACTTCCATTTACTTCAGATGATCAAGAAGATCCTAGCACATTTACCCTTTCTGGATTTAGGGATGCATTTGACCTAAATGTAAATGGTGTAAACCTATGTTTTGGACCAGTAATGTGATGTTTACTTAGGAAATCCCAGTAAAGTCAGTGTATTTTGGCTTGGCTCAAAATGCCTTAATTTTGAAGGAGTTTGGTGTCAATTCCAGACTAATGTAACTTTGCTTCATATTGGAGCTCAGAAAGGATTAAATCTATTTTGGATTACAATCTAAGTCAAATAAACGACTTCTTCAATCTTTTTAATTTTTTTAAATTTTTTTTTATTTATATGTCAGAAGTACATGAGGATGCAACAATATAAAAATGTAAAGGGTGATGTCAAGCTAAACTGTATTTCTTTCAGGCAGTGTGCCTTTAAATATTTTATGGAAATTGTGCAAGCAGCATTTGCAGTGGCCTCACTCCTCACCTCTTGCTTAATTCCGCCTCCACACGTCGTTGGAATGAACAGAGATCTGTGCTTACACACAGCAACCACACAGAGTGACATTTAGCATCAGACAATTCGGTATCTATTCGCAAATAAGGCTGTCGTTGTTCATTTGTAAGATTTGGAATAAAGATAGGCTGGCAGTGCACTGTGTTATGATGTGTGAAGATGTTGTTTCAGCTCTCGGTAAATCCTTCGTTCAATGAAAAACGGCTATGTTCACACAGAATGATAAATATGAAAAAATAAATAAAAAAGGCTTGCTAGAAAAACAAATTAAATTTACATTTGTTTTCCTGTTGACTTTTAGCTGCCATTTCTCTCTGAAATATAGTTTTTCAACTTTTTATATAAGAATAGTATTCAATCTTTGAGATTTATTAACAGCAGTCCTTGGGATAGGCTGACTTATTATAAAGAAATATTAATAGTTTGACATGGAGATGTTGTAATACTTCCTGTATTCTGTGCTCCTTTCCTGCAGCCTTCTTGTGCATGCTATTGTACTACATTAAAGATTAAGATTCTTTTCCTGAGACAAGCTACTGACGGCTCTCCAAAGGTTTTGAATCATTCAGATGAATGCTGCTGCACACCATGCACTCCTTGATACAAGACAAGAATGTTGTATAGTAAACATAAATGGATTGAACGTGTTGGAAGAGGTTTCCTTACTGTATGCATAACACGGAGCATGCTGGTAGAATTTGTCCACTCCCCTGTCCTTGACTTCTCATTAAAATATCCTTGCAGCTAATGTTTAACCCACTGAGGGCTAATCTATTTTTTATTAGGAACAACAGGGTGTATTTAAAACTACACCATGGTATTTTAATATCAGAATGTATTAAAATATCAAAAATGTATATTGTCAAAAATGTATCTAGTTACATTTTTATCTGAATACCTGGGAAGATGCGTCAAATTGAATTTGGAAGTGGTTTGGTTGGGTTAAAACGTCAATAACTTTTTTAATTCAGCACCACTGCTGCTCTGTTTATTCTCTGACCTCAATGTCTCTCATGTGTCATGGGACATTCTCAGGCTCAGGGAGTTTGCATGGACAGAAGCTGTGAACAATTCACAAGTCATTCTTAATTGCATTCAGATCTGGATTTGATCTAGCTTTGATCTAAGTCATCCATTATGTTTAGGGTTGTTGCCCTGCTAGAAACTGAACCACACTAATGTTTTTCAGACTCTCAAACAGATTTTGTATTAGGATTTCCCTGTTTTCCACTCCATATGTTTTCCCATCAACTCTGAGCAGCTTGCCTGTCATGCCAGCTGAAGTAAAGGCTCCCCAGAACACGCTTCTGCATCTGTCATGTGTTGTTGTGGGGATGGTGAGTTATGGCTTTAATGTGCAGTGTTATTTTTCAACCACCCCTTCTTCTACATGATTGCTGGGTTCCATACATGGCTTGCAGCAACCTGCAAGTTGAACTTCTGATTATCTTTTTCTTTCAACAATAGCTTTAATTTTGTCATCCATGAAATATGTGCAGAATGAATAACTATCTATTTGCTGTTAACAGCAAATAGCTAATTCCAACCTGAACTGTGGCTCTCTTCTTGTCCGATCTTTCATCTTAGGTATGTTTGCTGTTGTGTCATGTTGGTTCTGTTTCTGATAATGCATTGTACAGCGCTCTGCCTGTTCAAAGACTGGAATACTGTTTTATGCCCCCACCCTGCTTTAAATATGAGCATGATTTTGTCTCTGAACTTCAAAATGTTGCATGTTCCTTGGTGTTTGTGTTACTTCTCCCTAATGTTCATTGTTTCTGAGGCAGTCACATGCTGACAAAATCATATTTATTAATTAGGGTTGCTTTTGAAGATAACTGACTTTAAAGATGTTTCTTCATGAGAAGTTTTGAAACCCATGACATCCTTCAAATTGTGCAACATTTGGTGGTGTTCTATTAGATAAAATGCTAACAAATTACATTTAATTTCATGCTTGTCTCTGTGTGTCAAAAAAATCAAGTAGTATGAAGACTTTTGCAAGGCACTGAGTTAGGTGGCTGCAAACAAATCAGTTTGCCTAATGAGGGCGCTGGACAAGCTAGAATTTTCTGACCAAGAAAGGATGAAATGAATTATTCAACAGGACCAATAGAAACCACAGTCTTTGAGATACAGACGTGTTTCAGAAGCCTTGTCTTAGACAGTTTAATAACAGTTCGTACCACCCTCTGTTGTTTATTTAAGCAACAAAAGACCTCAGGCAGTAATCCAGGGGGTTTAATACTGTACACACATATGTGAATGTGTGAATTCACACACACACGCACACTTGTATGTGCTGTGGCTTAGTTTAATCCAGAGCTGGAAGACCCTCTGTCTGGAAACCTGGCCAGCAGGATATTGGTGGTAATGAGGAAAACTGTGGGTTTTGAGTTTGTTTCAGTTTGTTCCCGTGCAACAATGCCAAAGCCAACTTGTTTGTATAGGGCACTGGCTCTCAGTCGTGAATATCCAGCCACACCTGTGCTTTGTTTGTCTTGTGAATTTAGTCCCACACATTTATTGCAAAGCAAAGGCTGTAAAAGTTAAATTGACACACAAAAATGTATTCACTTTTGATAAAATCAATTCAGTTACTGACATTTAGACAAGGTGGAAATCAACACCACTTTGAGACCTATTAGTAAATGTGTCAAGACAACACATGCCTTACATTAAGTGTTTCTTTTAGTGAGAGGTGAACTCGGGATCTGTCTGCAGGCAGTTAACATCTGATACAAGAAGAACACCATTGCTCTTGTTTTTCTGTGGAAAAAATTCTGAGTTGAAAAGAATATAGTGGAAAGAACTTCACTGAAAAGCAGAGTGTGCTTAGAGAAGTTGTTTGTCCAACTGGCTCTTCAAGCATTAATGAAAGGACTACAGTTGATTAAATAGACAAAATGGTCGGCTGACGCATGATACTGTTTACTTTTGCTACTAGTGACTCCAGTAACTAAGTTAAAGGACAAAGCCCGGAAAAAAACACATGACAATTGCATGTTAATGACAAAAAAGTGGAATTCTTTTCAAATTGAGTGAACGTTGGATTAGTGAGAGTCAATAATGAAGGCATTTATTTGTATATTGACAATCATTTTCAATGGGAAATGAGCATAAACAAAGAAGCTAATTACAATCTGTGCTATAGCAAGAATTAGAATTCAAATGTATTATTTTCTTATCCAAACATATTGATCATTTAATTTCTGTTTGATTTAACTTTCATCCTTGGTCCCAGGCTGTAAAAAGTGTGTTTTTACTGTAAACGAGACTGCACATGTACAGCAAAGAAAGCGAGTGTTACAGACAAAAAACAGCCATTTCAATAGGCAACCATGATAGAGGCAGAGACAGAAAATGTCCTCTAACTGTCCCACTTAGTGCTAAGCTTCACTCAAGGGGCTGAAACGGGAACCCTAGTTAGGCAGTGTGGGTGGGGGGAACAAGGCGTGTGCTTTTTGTGTTGCTTGCATCTGCCTCTTTGCTTTTTAACACTAGGAAAGCAATGAACTGATCATCAAATGCTGCATTTTCCAAGAATCAAACTGACACAACCTGGTTTGTGATAACATCTGTTTTTCTCAGTTTACAATGCACACAGATGAGCCTTTTTTTATATTCTAATAGCTGATAATTATACCCACTTCTTTCTACAGCAGTTACTTTTTTTGGATCACATATGAATCAACATTTATGATAATGGTCCTGAACGTGTAATGCACTTGTATTGCTGTTTTCTTTAATAATTTACTGGCAGTTAAGTAGCCAAAGTAGAATACATTTCCGTCCTAATAGCTGATCAGAATCCTCTGTCTAATTATGCAATAGCTGACGTTACGTGCCAGTCTCCGCTTATCAATCTACCAGCCATCTGCTGCTTGAACTCACTTCCAAGTCCATCCATTAGCCAGCTGACTTACAGATAAGTCTGCACAACATTCTGTCTGTGTGTCTGCTGTACCTGAAAACCTGGGAGAGCAGACAGATTCTCTGTCTTTTTAAGGTTGAAAGCAAAGGAGGGATGCGCTTTAGCACTTCGCTGCGGGGAAGCCCTGAAAATGTGCTTGTGTAGGTGTGTGTTGCCTTGGGCTCATGAATGTGCACATTGTTTCATAGCGGTCGTCTGGAAGATGGGAGCCTGTGGCTGCAGACGTTGAAGAGCAAGAGGGGGAGGAGGAGAAAGAGGGAGAGAAAAGGAACAGAGGGAGAGATGTAGGGATGGGAGAGAAGGTATATAAGTGGGTCGGGATACCGGGGAGATTCATGGGGGGTGGGGAGGCAAAAATAGGCAGTGAAAAGAGAAACCACAAAAGAATCACATCAGAATCACATCAGAATCACAAAAAAATCCAGAACTGCAAACTGGATTTTTTTTTTTTTTTTTACGGGCCTAAAATACATTTGGATTATTTACAAAGATGATCAAAAACAGCCTAATTTAACCAGAAGAACATTTTGTATTTATAGTGTTTGCTTGGTAAATAGTAGAATGAAGAAAGTATCAAAGTTCAAGGAGTTGAACTTGTAAATTATATTTTTCTAGGCAGCTGATTGTTGTGCATGCTCACAGAAGCTCTACTTGTTGTCAAGGACCCAATGAGGCTTCATGACCAGTAACACAAACCTTGATTTAGGTTGACAGGGGGGCAGTTAAAAGCGTTGCCATAGCTTCAGACACCTGGCTCTGGGTGTCCATATGGGGGACCATGGACCATATGGCTTTTATGTGTGCCCAAACTGTACAAAAGGCTGTGATGTGTGATGTGTGTGTCTGTGTGTGTTACTTTTATGAGCCTATCACATGCTTATGCATTTAAAATGTGGAAACCCGATCCCTTCCAATACAATTTGTTAAATTTTAGACCAGTGTTTCTCAAAACTTGAAGAAGAAGAAAGTACCGCCTCGGTAAATAATGCAATTTTGATAGACATTTTAAAGCACTTCTATTATTTGTTGTGGTGTAGCACAAAAAGACATTATTCAATGGCACAGACATAATTGTTTGAATGATGTGCTTCATCAGTGTACAAAATAGTTAATGCTCAATTACATTGCATAGGGAGGATCAGTGGACAACACTTTTCTGGTATTGTCACAAATTCTCAATTGCCTCTAGATCTGAGCAATAGACAGGGCCATTCTACTACATGTATTTAGGATTATCGTCCTTCTGTAAAGTGGTTCTTCACACCAGTCTAATGTCTTTAACACGCTTTTAAAGGTTTGTCCCATATTATCTCCATCCATTTTTGCATCAACTCTGACCAGTTATCTTCTTTATCAGATGAAAACCTTCCTCATATCATATTGGTGCCACCACCATGTGTCATAGTTAAGATGGTATGTTCATTAAAATGGGCAGTGTTAGTTTTAGATCGTACCTAGTCTTTCAGCATGTTAAGTTCATCGGACTACAGCACTGGACCTCCACATGTTTGACACGTTCCCTAGATCAGGGGTCCCCAAAGTGGGTCCTCGAGGGCCGCCATCCTGCCTATTTTAGTTCTATCCCTAGTTTAACGCACCTGGATCAAATGATGGCTCATTAGAAAGCCTTAGAAGAACATTGACATGCTAAAAAGGTTGTTAGTACTACCAGGGAGAGAACTAAAACGTGCAGGATGCCGGCTCTCGAGGACCAACTTAGGACAGCTGTATTTATTCCGAGATTAAGTAATTAGTTAAATTCTTGTTGGGCTGATATGATTGAGAATAATTAGAAAAAAGGGTGACGAGTACAATTGAATGCCACATTTAAATTTTAATTAGTAATGCAAAAAATAATGAATTTCATTTTTTCTTTCTTTTTTTTTTTTTTTCAAATTGTGTCCTAATTTATTACATAAAATCTCAATGAAATACTCTGAGGTTTGTGGGTGCTTGCTGACAAAGTGTGGAAAGTGTGTAAACTCAACTTTATACACATTTGACAGATTTGAAATTCCTTAGAAAAAAATATAAACAAACACAGCAATATACAAAGGGGTTCTTTTGTCTTTGGAGGTGTTTACATTCACGTTTTCTTACGTGAATGTAAACATCAGTGCACATTCACGTGTGTGCCCAAACTGTACAAAAGGCTGTACAGTTTGGGCACTGTACAGCCCAAACTGTACTATGCCATATATAATGGCATAATAGATGCCATTATGTATGACACCTACTATGCCATACATAATAGGTGGACGTATGGCACCTATTATACATACAAATTAATAAAACATACTGAAAGTATGAGCATTGTCAAGCTTTATCTTGATCAGATAAAGCTTGGATCAGAAGGATCAGAATGAACAAGGAAATCAGAAGGAACAAGGAAACAAACACATCCAAACAAACACAAGAGGAGTCCTATCTCATTCAAGCATCAATGTAAATGTAAGGGCCACATATCCTGGAACACACACAACAAAACTGCATAATGTAGGATGCAAGCAGTGATTTTTGCAGTTTGAATAAGTTATCTTTTTAACAAATAGTGTAAACAGCGAATTGGTAACAAGCAAGGTGGAGGAGGAGGAGAGAAAAGGGATGGGGGAGGGAGTGGAGGACAGACACTGGCGCCCTGCCAAAGCTGACGAAAGCTGCTTAGCCCACCCTGTTGCTATGGCTACATCGAGGAGTAGCACCCTCCATGCATGTGTGTGCCTGCCTAGGAGAGAGAGAGAGAAAGAAAGAGAGATGGGAGTGAGAGAGGGAGGAAGGGAGGGAGGCAGAGAAAACCAGCAGGCAAGCGTTAAAGCAAGCCAGAGTGGGAGTGAGGGACCACCAGAAAGTAGGGTGGAGGGTAAAAGAGAGAGAGTGCAAGTGTGTGTCAGAAGGGGAAAGGACATAAAGGCAGCCAAAGAAACTAGAGGGAAGCAACCCTGTGGAAGCAACGGAGTGTTGGATAATGGAGGTGCAGTCGGATTGCGTGGAGCCTCCTGTGGCTCCACAGTGTGACACACAGCCTGCAGGGAAGATCAACAAAGCAGCCTTTAAACTCTTTGGGAAACGACGCACTGGCTCTGGAATGGCCAGCTTCTTCTCCTTCAGGAACAAAGCTGCTGCAAACGGTGGGAACAATGGGAATTCTGACAACGGGAATTCTTTGAATGGAAACAGCTCGGCGGCATCAGCGGAGCTTGTGAGGAGCAAAACACATGACGGGCTAACAGGCTCCAACAATGAGGCTGTGGGTCAGAGAGGGGAGGGCCTTACTAGCCTGGAGGCAGGGCCGGTAAGGTCACTCAGCAAATCGTTGAGTTTCTTTTCCTTTCTCCGACGTGGGAGTTTCAGGACAAGTGAAAATGGTGGGACAGGAATTGTGAGACGAGGGAGGGGCCTGAAGGGGTTTTTCAGCAGCATGCGATGGAGACGTAAAGAGAAAACAAACGAGGCTGAGGGAGAAGAGGTGGAAGGTAAGAAAGCAAGGGACACAGGTGCTACAGAATCTGAGACCCCAAAGGACATTACTCTTACCCTTGAGCCACCTCCGCATCATCACCAGGAGGACTGTGCAAGTGTGGAGACAGGATCAAACCTGCAAGCATTAGACACTCCCACCACTAGTGTTACCATGACACCCACACACTGTGTTGCCATGCCAGGACCATCTGGTGATCCAGACTCTCCTTTTCCTTACACACCCACCGACTCACCACTGCGCCCATCTATTCAAAAAGCCAAAGCCTCAATATCTAGCCTCACCCCCTCCCTAACAACACCCCCTTTGGACCGCTGCAGTATAGGTGACCAACCCTCAGAGCCCTCTGTAGATCGACTCTGTTCCATCCTTTTCACTGATGTCACATCTCTGAAGAGCTTTGATTCACTGACTGGCTGCGGTGATATTATTGCTGATGCAGATGAGGAAGGACCAGGGGGTAATGGTGGCAGTGGAACGAGTAGTAGTAGCAGTGGAGGTGGAGGAGGGAGTCTGAGCACAAATGTTGGGAGAGCGGTTGGTTTAACTAGTGCAATAACTCATCATTCCCCAACCAAACCTCCAATACCTTCACAGATTACCCAGCCAATGTTCTCTGTTCCCCAGAGTTCGGCACCTGTCTGTCTCCCTGCTCGGACCCGAGTGCCTCCTCCACCACAGCAGCATTCTGCTGGAAGTGGTGTAGTGGCCTACATGGGAGGAGGGGAAGAAATGGCAAGTCCAGAAGGAGTGGATGATGCAGACATGCAGGGGCTTTGGCACATGTTGCCTTCTGCAGGAGAAAGCTCTCCTGCATTGCCCCGACAGTACCAGCCTTCTTCCAGTACCCTTACTTCCACTTATCCCCCTCGCAGCAACTCCCCCAGTGTACTTCGTCCCTCAGCACAAAGAAGCGCAGAAAGAAAAGCTCCTCAGGTGAAGGCACTGGGCCTCAGCAAGATTCCAGTGGTTGGTGGAGCAGGAAGCCGGGCAGGTAAACCCCCTCTGCCTCATGCACATGGCCGCCATCCTGTATCACCTGGTGAAAAAGAACTTCTCAGTGATGAAGGTTACTGGGATACTCCCTCAGCAACACCTACAGCAACTCCTGATGAGAGTGGGTTGCAGCGTAACCAGAAGATTGCCCTATCACGCGATAGCTGCTCGGGAGACCACCTTTATGACTTGTACAATGATCCTGAAGAGGAGGGAGAAGATCAGAGGGGAGACAATGATGTAAACAGTACCCTCTCTCCATTTGCAGAATTCAAAATGAGTCCCACCTCCCAAAAAAGTCCCCTTTCAACCTCTTCTTCCTCTTCCTTTCAGTCACTGAAAGGCAGCGCCAGCCTTCCCCGAGATTCCAAGATCCCAGTAAGTACTAGACAGACCTCGCCTCCCCACTCTGTTAGCCAGTCTGCCCTGTCCTCTGTACTGGAGGCAGAAACCCCTCCGTCAAAGACCCATGCACCCCAACCAGCCCGCACCAGAATCCCTGTGTCAAAGGTGCCAGTTCGCCGTTCTGGAAGCAAACCTGCCACCAGCACAAGTGGAGGAGCTGCATCCAAGAAGTAGATCTTTTTGACAAACATTTACTATCGCCTTTAAGGATAGTACAGGACTGGTTGTTCAGAGCCAAAAGTTTCCTGTGTTCAAGAAAATGTGGAGCTGTGGAATCATCAGCTTAAAAATTCCATTCAGATCTTAGAATTTTCCCTAGATTCCCTTCAGCCAGCTGGACAATAATCAGTGGTTCTGACACAAAGACACTCAAAAAAGCTGGGTTCATACATTACTGACCTTACTCGCACTTTGGAGACTGACAATTGACAATCCCTCTTCACAGAGACAATTCATTCTTCAACTTCAAGTTCTCGGAAAAAGCTACTGACCTGTTGAATTTGACAGTTACTTTGAGAAAAGAACAGAGCACCTTTTTATCTTTGACATTTTTGTATGGAATTCAATGTGACATTATTAATTTTGATAGGACCTAATTCAATCAAGGTTTTCTGTTATTGTTTTTTTTTTTTTAATCTGTCTAATTTGTTATAAATTACCTCCTAATCTAAAGAAAAAAAAAACAAACAAACTCAGAAAGCTTAGGTTTTTTCCTGTTAACTTCTGGAACAGACTCAACAATATGCTTTTTACTGACATTCACTTTTAAAAACAGTATTCTCTGGACCGCTCACTGATTTCGAAATGGTATGTTTTAGATATACAAATACAAATAGAACTGATGCAGTTTTATAACTTACTTACTTTGCAGCAAAAAAGCTACACCGGAAAAAGCCACACAATATCTCTTTATTTCTTTTGGAGACGTCCTCTTTTACGGACTTGTTCATTTTGGCATGTTTCGTTGTATGGATCCCACTTCTACCACACAACTTAAATGACGTGTTATTTGAATTTCTCTGGGATTTACACTGATTTCACTGCTAATGTAAACCTATGAAGTCTTTGCAATATAACACACTGAGAGATCCTTTGCACTAATACATCCTCATCCAATACAAGCTAAGCAATTCAATATTCAGAAAAAAAAATAAATAAATGAAACATGCACGCTCATATTGTCAGTTGCTCTCTGCATGCAGTGCACCAGAGGCACAAAAGTCAGGGAAGATCATATAGAGATGAAAAGATTTTTGGCATGCACACTGTACTACATTTGTCATTCTCTTCGTAGCTTACACTGGTTAACTTTATCCTTCCAGGACACATAAAAAAAGAGAAACTTTTCTAAGTAAATATTTTTTTTCTCACATTTTCATACTTTTCTATAGACCACTATGTGAAAACAAAAAACTGCTCAGACAGATCTTAAACTGTGATTGCATCAATGTCTTAGAGCAACTTAATCTGTTTCTGCTTTTTTTTTTTTTTTTTTTTTTTTTGAAAGTTTTGATGTAACTGAATGATAAGGAGGAATTATTTCTACATGCCAGCCATTTTTAAAGAGCTAAGAGTGAATGCAAAACAAACTAGTGAGTTGGCCTTCACTCCTCACCTGCTAACTCTTCTGCTGAAGCTTTATAATATGATTTTAGTATCCACCGCAGCTGTTTGTAAATCTGAATGTAGCTCAATATCATCAGAGATCCTTTACTCTTTATTTAAAGGTGATGAGCGCAAGGCAAAAGCCAGATTTGAATATTTTCTACCAACGCTCTGGAAGACAAACCTCCTTTGCAAAGCAGCATGTTTATAAGTGAGAGCATCGGTTGTGGTTTTCTGAAGCATTTGTCAGATATTCAGAGACACATGTTAAAAGCATAATCTTTTTTTTTAACTTTCAAAGTATAGGGACAGTGTTGATAATTGAGGGTCAGGCTGGTTGAAGTTAGAATATTGCAGATATTAAAGTGACAGGCTTGGTAGCAAAGCACCTTTTTAATGTCATATATTTTGATATGTTTGATATGTACCTTATTGTTTTCCATTACTTACTTTGTTGATATGGACCTAATCTAATCAAACTTTGTTGTTATTATTATTGGTTTTTTTAAGGTTTTTGCAATAGATCTTGGAACATATGGTAGTCCATAAGTGTCACAATTCAACAAATAAATCATTAAATCATTGTGAAAAGTGTCAAATAATTTATATAAAATTTGATTGAAGTAAATAAATTATTATTTAGTTCAATATTTATGACATTATATTATTCATAGCTAGTCATGAATTGATTTTGCTTGACACCATTATCCATCAAAATGAGTGCAGGGGACCAACCTGGTTTTACTCCATTGGTCTTAAGTGGACTGAGTGCAGGTTAAACAATCTAAAGTTGAGGTCTCTTTGATAAGCCACACTCATCACTGTATTTCAGCAAGTACACAAAGAAAAACTGAAAAAATTTAGAAACAATTATATATAATTTTAATTATGTGAAATCTTAGTCAAGTAATTGTTTTAATCATTTGCAAATTTATATACTATGGCTTAAATGTTTTATTTGTATACTATATTTATTTATTTTTTATGAATGGGTTAAATAATAATTTAATGATTTATTTCAGTTTGGCACCGGGAAGGATTGGTGGTCAATAGGTGCACAGCTGAGGTCACGGTCGGACAGTGGGGAAGCAGGTGGGGGTTGTCTTGTCAAACCGTCAGTTCCCGAAACCACTGATACGCAAAAAAAAAAAAAAAAACCTTGGAAAAGCCCAAACCCAGCACAGGGTAAAAACATTGTGGGCTCCAAATGACCCCATCTTTTAAAACTAAGGGAGGGTTAATCTAACGCCACTTGGATTCATTTAACTATTCTCATCTCGAGCAAATCAAATCAGTTCACAGATTCCCCACCCATGTTGTGTTTTTTCCCTTTAATTCATTCTTATTCCTTATGTTATTTTTCAATCTTACTTTCAATAAAGTGATGATGTGCAACAATACAAGCAGAGGATAGAGATATTTTTAACAAAAATATCTATTTTTCTAAAACAATTTTACATGAACATAAAAACAACCCTACATCTACACATAATATCAATGTTAAAAACAAACAAATTTATATGACTGGGATCTGAACTTGAACTGACTGTTAAAAATGATTTATGCTTCTTAGCTGATCTAATTCTGCTTTTCCCATGCTAGAGCCTGTGTTTCAGTCAAATTAGTATAATGTATGGCATGACATTCATTTCTTTGATCTGACATGGGGAAATTGAACCACTGCCAAATTGAGTTACAAGTATTTATTGCAACCTGAAATGTTCTCTCTTACTCTTTGCAAATATGAGATTTTGTGCAAGCGTTGCAGCAGGATAAAAAGAATTCAACAATAAAAATGAAACCCAGCAGGTTGTTTTTCCCACTGTCACTGTTTTTCTGTTGACAGTGCCACACTGTTGTCCCATCTGTTTTTCATTAATTAAACAGTTTTTGCACTAGTACATCAGAACCTGGCTCTTCATACCTTTAGTTTTGTGCTGTTTTGATATTAGAAAATATAAAAAAAAGTTAATTATCTTAACTTAACTTTTCTATTATTTTTTAAGAAAAAGACAGAATTATTTTTTTTTTTCAGTTGCTACAAAGCAGCAGGGTCACATTTAGAAATAGGTCAACTTTGTACAACAGTCTTAAGCAATCAATATTTTTTAACGACTTTTAAAGCATTTGTCCCTGTCTTGCTCTCTATTAGAAAAAGGCTGCAAAGGGTCATGATGATGCAAGCAAATTTACAACTTCAATCTGATTCCATGTGTTCTTAAACTTCATGGAATATATTAGCTCATTGTTTCAGGGAATATGGGTATCTCTATAACAAGAGTACATATAGTTGACAAGGTGTGTAAATGCATGAGAATAAGGATTTGGTGCAGTGCAAGTTCTTTTATAATGGTGCAGCAGCTCCCCCTTCTCTCTCTCTCTTGTTTTGCACACTGAGATTTATATAAAAGCCTTACGTAAGACATTCACTTCGACCGGTCCACTTCGTCAAAGCCAGGGGTGCTGACAGTGAGAGGGTGCATGGTGGAGCATGCGTATGTGTGTTGGCTGATCTTGTCATTAATCTGCTGGATGAGAGCATTTGCTCTCAGTGTTTGCCATCAGTTCATAAATCTGATGAAAGTGCTCAAGAGAGAGATTTTAGTGTTGTGCTGACCTGCCAGGCTCCAGTTCAAATTACTCAAGGGCAGAACACAGCCTCATGATGAAATACAAAAGTAAAAGAAACGGAATTTTGCAATGATGCTTCAGGAACTTTTGTAACTTCCATTGAACATTTCGCCAGACTACAATTGTTGTGCCACTCCATTAAATGTGAATATGAAAGAAATTGTGAAGTGGACTGAGTTATGTGAAAAATAGCACCGTGGTTGGATTAAAATAAGCGAGCAGTCAGTTTTCTTTAGTGCTGGATGAAAGTTGACCTCCTTGTGTGTTGTGGTAACCTGATCAAGTTGCAGCACCAGTCAACCCTACTTGGGAGTGCCTGAAACCAAGAGATACACAAGTTACTTGAAGAGCTGCATATTAGGTTTCAGTTTCGACTCTGTTATTGATGGAGACTATGCTGCGTTGGTGGGCACAGAACATGTGAAAAGCCTCTGTGCTCCTATATGTATTTATGTGAATAATTTAATGTTTCTCAAAGTAATTACATGGTTCATTTCTCATACACTTTACTATCTCAGCTAAAATCTTTATACTGTTTAAATAAATTCTGGTGCACCTGATGAAATTAATTGATTTCCGTCAACCAATTCATCACTGAAAACAAAATTTTCTACTTCTCAGAAAATGTTAATATTACGTAAGACAAATGAAAATTATTTTTATTATAGAAATGCCAGTCAAGTATCTTCTGCTTGAAAGTATACCATAGCTTCTCAATGAAGTTTAGGTCATGCAAGTTTTTAATCTAAACACAATGACACCATGCTCTTTCTGCCAGGTATTTGAATGTTGCAGTGGGAAAATGTAAGGTTATTATGATTATTAACTGAATCTATGCGTAGCGGTATTATGATTCTTGTGTGATGCATGATTTGCATTGCATTTCTATGACCTTAGCATATAACAAAGTCATTGGTCTCAACATTACAACGAAGTCATTGGGTTGTTTTAGCTCTTATGGCTCCTAGTGACCGTGTGCTTGCTGTCTGTTCTGAAACCAGGTAGATTATCAAACTATGCAATCGGAATTAATATCTTTCTATAAATCTATAATCTATAAAACAGTGTTCTGCTTGAGGCTCTTTCTCCTGACTGCGTTCAGTGAGCAGAGACTTGGAACGCTGTAAAGCCTTCGACTAAATACCAATTAAGAATATATACTTTCTCAGGTTCTTGAAACAGTTTTGACTCACTCATTGTTAAAAGAAAATTTCCACAACAATTGGGGGACACAAACAAGATCTGGCGAGTTGTTGGAGTGGTCGAGGGAGACGAGAGTTCAGATGCGTTGGCCAATCAGAGGAGTTTATCCACTCCCAGCAGAGGGCAGAAACATGGATGCTCAACTAAACCCCTTGTAGGCTCCATCTCTGCCCAGACCAGATCCAAAACACATGAAGGGGGCGCGGCAGCTGATGACTGAGTGACGCAACGACTCCATCCACCTCCGGACACTTACAGTTGCCCAATGATGGAAGTGGCAGGTGCCGGAGCAGGAGCAATGTTATTTCATCGCTCTTGGACTGGTACTGACATCACATCAGTAGCCTCCCTCCTTCCTGAGCCGAGAAGATGGTGTAAAGTTTGCCACAGAACTGAAGGCCTTGTGCAATGAAATTCGTCCCACTGTGTTGAAATACGACGCATGGCTGCAAAACTCAAACCCAGCGATCTTGCCTGCCTGACTGAATATCTCCCTGATCCTGATGTCCATCTCAGAAATGTGGACTGCAAAAATGAGAGTTCCAGCGTGGACCCCGACGCTCCTTATCATCTGGCCATAGAGGTGTTGCGCAAAGGCCTACAAAAACAATTTCCACAGCGCACTGATAACACCATCCTGCAGACAATAAAGCAACACCCTGATGAAGCAGCTGAAGATTTCCTTCACTGCCTGGAAGAAGCATTTAACAAATACTTTGGTTTGGCCCAGCCTCCTCATTCACTACCAAACCCTGCAGGAGCCTGGGAAAGACTTTTGTGTTCATATATCCTACCTGGATTTCTGCCTGAGGTTGCAGCTCAAACCAAAGCTTCATATGTGGGTTGGCAGTTTGGCATGAGGCTGGCTGATCTAAAACGAAACAGTTTTGCCTCACTGTTTGTTAAAGGAGAATTTCCACAATGTCTTGCACATTTCACTCATATTCATCTAGCGAATATGAGATTAAACCCAATTGCTTGTGAACATTTTCCTTCCACTCAACTTTCCATCAAAAATCATCTGAAAAGCTGTCCTCAGAAAAGCTAACAGAGAAGACCAGTAGCTTCTTAGGAAACATGAGAAATATGAAATGGTGTGAAAGTTCAAATAGATTTAATTCACAGTGGTTCTCAAAAATATATGCAACAGTTTGGAAGAAAAATTTATAAACTTTTTATGTGAGCACACAAGAAAAGTGATAATCATCTTCATGTCTTTTGAAACTGATGTCATTGTCGTAAGTAGGGTTTCCTTTATAAAACCAGTAAATATGTGGCTGTTAGTGCATGATGGAGCACCATTTGAAAGCAGCACCCCACACTCTGCATGGCAGCCTCTTGGCAGTCGTTCCCATAGCAACTCCAGTAGGTCAACCAATGGGAAGAGGGGGCTGGGCAGGAAGGAGGATAGGAAGATGGGGACGGGAATGGTGGGCGGAAGAAAAAGGGGTGACGGAATGGGGGTGGGGTTCTTAACACAAAATGCAATAGAAGTCAATCTGGTGCAGAAAAGCACTCATTCAAAAACCTACTGACTGCAAATCACATGGCGACATACACATTCAAAAGTGCTAACGATAAATCCACCTGGTTTTGTTTGTGTAAACACAGAAACTACGTTAATCACTCTTGAGACTCAGAGTAAAAAAATAGCCAACAAAAATATAAAAAAGAAATAAAAAACATAAAATAAACTAGACTGATAAAAAAGAAGGATCAATACAGTTTATGTTTTCTTAACTCCAATTTGACTTCTAGCGTTCATATCAGATTTTATCGATTTCACTGTCTGTCACCATTTTGTTTCTCGTTCTGTTAGTATTTCTTTCTCTTACTTAACATGTTATTGTATCAGCCTTCCCTCTTGTGGATAACTTGGCAGTAAATATGTTTTTGATTTAGTGATCAAACACAACCGATACTCTACAAATAAACAGGAAAAGTAGATTGCATTTGCAGAAAATATGAATCTGGATTATGTTTTTACCTCACTGACACTGCTTTTTGGTTTTTGAACAATGATTTTAGTGTTTTTTGAAAGAGTCAGTTAAAAGTCACATGGCTCTGAGTGATTAATATAGCAAGCATGTGTTTCCTTATTGTAAAAAACTCAACTGTTGCTCAAAGAATAAAGCAGGAAGTGTCTAATTGTATCAAATTTCAGTTTTTGAGCAGGGAAGCAAAATTAAATTATGAATCATAAGATTCCTAATCACAAGATTCCAGATTCGTAAGTCTATTCTTCTTGCAGAAGAATCCTCGAACAGACTTTTCTTGCAAAAGAATAGATTTATGAAAAGATAGGTATTCATAAAACATTAACAGAGACTGAAAGGTCTCTGATGTTGTGTCATAGATTTATGAATGGTTAGGTATTCATAAATCATTAACATAAACTGAAAGGTGTTTGATAATACATTTATACATTTCTTTGGTGCTTGCTAACATTTACTTACCATACAAATCCTACTGTTTCACAGCAATCAGAGGTGGGTGGACAATCCAAAATTGTAATCAACTATTTAAACTATTTAAACTAGTTAACTAGTTAAACTAAGAGTAGCTCTACTTTAACCCATTTATACTCAATTAAAAATAAAAATCAAACAAACAAAAACAAATAATTACAAAATAACAGAGATTTAGGCAGAGAGAAGATCTTTCCAAATCACTGTTTTCAAACTTAAAATAATAGCTAGAGTAGATGTTATAACAGTTAATGAGGTCTTAAACTGTAGGTGTACAGCTGTGTCTCATACATTTTTAGTCAAAATATATCCTTCATTCATTGAAGATACTTCAAAATAATATTACAGAATTAAAAATAAGAAGTACAGTAAAAAGTTCATGACCCGCAATGAAAATGCAGGGTGATAGTCCTGTCTGTCAATAGAGACACACACAAGCTTTTTTTCTTGCTGGTGTGCTGCTAAAAGCATGTAATATACATTTCTAATTCAAGTCATCTGGTCAGAATAGATACGTGTAACAGATTCCAAGGGAATTTCCGGAGATTTATCCAACTTGATCTAGGCAGCAATTGTAACTTACATATAAAAGGACTAATGATCTACATAAAGACCATCTCCAAACCTTATTTAATTCTCAATCATTAAACTGCAAAATGAGAACACAAAGAAAGAGGCGTTATTAAATATAAATTTATATTTGTAATGTAAATTAAGACAATTAAGTGCAAATAAGAAACATATCAGAAAAAAAGAGACTAAATTTTGCAGCCTGCATGTAGCTACACAACAAATATCATTGGTTTCAAAAGATCTGATCAGATAGGCACTGAAACTTTTCAGCTACAAACCTTAAATGTTTAGGCTTCTTTTAACATGCCATTCCTAACATTTTTACAGATAAAAACATTTTGCTTAATCTGATGGATATTGTAATTTTCACAATTCTAGCCACACATTTCACGCTCCCTTTCTGGCTAACCTGGAGACATTTACACATAGATGGTTTTAATTAATTCACAGCTATTTGCATCCCATCACACACACTTGCTTCCCAAATATTTTACACATCATCATTGAACCTGAAACTACACTCTGTAATTCACCCATATTTTACAATTTCCATCAACCTGCTGGAGCTTGAATGTCCACAGTAATAAAAGTAAACAATAAATCCTTTGAGATATCCTTGACTGTGTGGCTGAGGGTATTCAGTCCATCTTTGTTCATGGTGTGCTTCGTTCTACTAATTTTATCAGCATTCTCTGGATTGGGCTCATTGTGTTTGTCTCTTTGATGCTTGACCATCCTGTACTTCCCAGTCACTCCATCTGGTCGAGAAATAGACATACCACTGAAGATGATGCGCCTGTAAATGTCGTCGTCCTCGCCGCCCCAGCCCCAGTAACTGTTTGGACAGCCATTTATTTTTGAGAACTGTTGCTTCGACATTGAGGAGACCCCACCAAAGTAGGTCTTGTAGGGTAGATGAAAGTTAAACTTGTCCATGGCCACAGCCAAATGTCTGGGATTGTCATAGCATCTGTAGATGTTACGGTCATCAAGAGGCACCAGGTCAACATCGGAGAAGACAAAGCAGTCATAATCATATTCCTTCTGTGCTTCTACAAATCCAACATTCATCAGTTTAGCTCGGTTGAAGATTCCTTCCCCATCCTGATTGATGACATACACGCCATAGTCCAGCTGCTGTCGGATCAAGATAGGATGCATGTAATAAAGCCAATGCGCCAGGTGCTCATGTCGATTCCGGAATGGGATGATAATTGCCACCTGAAAAAATAAATAAAAATCATGTGTGAAGTAACTATACACATACACTCATGATCGTCATTTTTAAATATTCTTCCTTACTATTGAAACACGGTTAGAAATGGTAAGATTCCCTGACGTGAATTAGGTTACGTTTTACAAATATGATGTAAAGTGATAGTGAAACAGGTTCCAACTCCTGTTTAGCACTTCAGGTTTGACACCGGGTTCATTATCAACTCCCAGGACTCAGTCATTATTGTTCAGTTTTTGTTTTTCAGAAGAAACATATAAATTCTTCTTAAATAATTAGCATTAATTTAAAAGTTTTTTCTTTTAGTTGTAGAATCCTATAATAACATTTAATTTGTCCAAGGTTTTTTTTTCTTTTGGAAAATGCCTTATAACTCCATTTCTCAAACATGTTGAAAAATGGACTTCAGAACTAAAGAGGCCGTTTAGATGAGAATCTCCTGTGGGTAGACATTATTTTTTAGAATTGTGCTCAAGAAACAAGAGAAGAAGCCAAGTTACCTTCTGCGTAAGCACTTAGGAAGTCCATTTCTCCACTATTTTGTGGAGTGTTGAATTAATCATAAAATAACTTCCACAATGAAAGTGAAGTTGTTTGTTTCTAGTTTTTCTTTTCTTCATCTTTACCTTTTATTTGAAAATACAACGTCTTAAATTGTTCATACACCTTTACCTTTTTCATTTTGGATCATGGTACCATAACAGTCTATCACGTTTTTATTTGCATCTTATACTGAATTTTACAAGCCTCTGCGTACAGAAAAATAGTTGAAAGTAGAGAAATTCAATACACCAAACAAACAGGTAGAACTTGTCCAGTTACAGGGAAACTGAATAACCGTTCAAACTCCCTAAAGAAAGGATGTGGCACAGAAATTATTAACTAATACACCTCACTATAATTTTCACTGTAGTCTATTTTGTGTATCATTTTGAATAATTCTTCAAAAATGATTTGGTGTTAGGGTGTTTTTTTTTTTTTTTTGCATTATGAGTTAATTCAGTCTTTCATTACTAAAAAGCTTATGTTTTGTGACATAAGACATCATCGTAGCAATTTTGCTATTTATTTTTAAGTTATGAGTTTTTTCCTACCTTTTGTCTGGAGATACAGTCAGGTGGCTTGTACCGTCCTCCCATCTGAAGTAAAGGATTTGCCTCTGCTTTCACATTTTCTAATGTCCGTTTTGTGTTGAACTCCACTTTCAGAGGCCCCACAAGGTTTGGTGGTGTTTCGGGACACGGATCCAAAGTCTTTTTTGGAGTATTTGTGTTCCTTGTGGTATTATGACTGACCTCAGTCACCTTTAAATTATCTTGTAACTTCCAGGAAGATGTCTGGTTTCCATTTACAACAAAACGGTGAGAAGCAGCAAAACCATAATAAGCATATTGATTGTGGTGTAACACCACAGAATAAAACAAAAGGCTGAGGAAGGCAAAAAGTGACAAACAGACCAAGAGTTGTTTCAGCATTTTTAAAATCCCCGATGTTCTGCGCTTGCATGCAGAAGTGACCTTTCACAGCTCTGCTTCCTGTAGTTCTCCCTTTGCAAGTCAAACCTCACCTAAAAACACAAGTAACCAGATCGTTTTTTCTTTCTTCTCTCGCATCAACTTCCTTGTTTAACGCAGCGGATCAGGTTTGGCTATATTTCTATGTGCAAAAATTAGAAGGTTTAAGGTTTCAAATTTATGAGTTAAAATTTACGTAGCAGTTCAATTTGGAGATAATTATCATGAATTACATTTAATAAAAAAAGTACAGTATTCACTCCAATCGGGTGTTATTTCAACAAAAATTGTAATCAGGAATAGAAAGTCTTTAGGGAATATTTGCTTGACTTATTTACTTAAGACAATTTCACTAGGAATAAAAGTTTAAAATACTAACTCAACGCAGGAGCAAAATAATACCAAGACAAACCTTAAAGAAACCAAATTTTGTCAGATTATGCCCTCTACAGGCATATACTTGATGGTGCCGAGTCCTCAGCAGGCCACACTCAAAACGTTGTCAGGAAGCCTTCATAGGAAAAAAAAAAAAAAAAAACTGCCAGACATCTTACACTTGATGAATTTCTGTCTGTTCTGCCACCTGTGTCCATGTAATCCAGTCTGTTTACGTCTTTACTCTGTCTCAAAAAGGTACACCCGTTAAACACCACAGCAAAGGACTGGCTCACGCTGAATAGAACAGAAATGAATGTATTTCCTCTTAGAGCAACTTTCGAAACTGGAATGTCACTGATAAGTAACCAGCACTGCAACCTTCCCTTTTACCAGAAGGCTGGCCAATCACAGAATCGGTAAGGGGAGTGCCGTCAAACACAAACTGCACAGAGGGCCCAGGCGGGAAAAAAGAAAAAAAAAAAAAAAGAAACCTGACAACAGGGTGTTGTCACAGAAAACAAACAACCAGTAAAAAACATCTAAACTCACCCTGAATTTTGATGTGTCAGTACTACAATGGTAGCTGTTCAGCTGCAGAATGTGTGACAAGTGGCATGTAGAAACAAGATCAGCAGAGAAACTTTGCCAAGTAGGTTGTGGGAAATTGCAGAGTTTCAGTTTCCGCCATAAGGGAAACCTTTTTGTGGTTCACAGAAACAATACGGAAACAAAGAAAGCTCATGTGTCTACTTTTGTATTTGTTAATTATTTTATCAAAGTTTCAAAAAGTTAAAATTCCTGATCTTACATGTACTTTCCAGTAGTGGATTTTGCATAACTATCAAACAATCAAACAAAAGTTACCCTTTTATTTGGGAGTTATCAACTCTGTGCTCACCTGGGAGAGGCTATTCTACTACCACCTTCTGGAACTTAGTGCCTCAATTGCTCTGTATGTGCTCTGATCTCTCCATTGTCAAGAACTCAAAATCCACTTGTTTAAAATTACTTTTGTTGTTTAAATCTGCTCTTTTTGCGTGTTGTGTTAAATTGTTTGATTTTACATTGTTGTACTCCTGTAAAAAGTCTTTGAGTACTTATAAAAGCACTTTAAAAAATATTATTATTGTCATTATTATTATTATTATTGTTATTATTATTATTATTAAATATCATGTTGTCTCCTAAAGAGTTAGATATTGAATCACAGAGTAAACTAATTCACTAAATAAATTTCAACTTTCATTCACAGTACTTAATCTTGTCATGTAGGCTAATTTTAATCTGCCATCACCAGAGGTTGATGACTTCAAGCAAAAATAAAACAACTTTTGGTTATGAAAAGTAAACATCTTCATAAACGGTGGACGATTCCATTCATATTCGAGTTTCACAGTTGTGATTTGGCAATCATATACCATTAAGTTCCTTACAGAGATTTAAAGGGACAGTACTAGGTATTCTTCAGGCACTTAGTGCCATTTTATAGAACAATCAAGTAACTATGTTACCTTCAGATTTTATAAAAAAAAAAAAAAATATATATATATATATATATATATATATATATATATATATATATATATATATATATATATATATAAATATATATATAGCAATGGACTGAAAATAGATCATATAATATGTTCTGCAGATTTGCAGTTCCACCAGGTGTTTGCTAAGTGCTGAAGACACTAGTCTGGAGGAGCTTAATGGAGAAGGTGTGGTGGGGTTGATTCCTGGAATATTGAGGAGCTGCATGGAACCGGTGGCGCTTGGTGAGACCAGATGTTTCGGCACCCCAAAAAATTGCCAGAAAAGATTCAAGGATTTCTCAAAAGAATGAAAGCAACATGCCACATATGGTTTTGATGTGGGTATATGATGTAAAGTTCAATAAAGTCTAATGTTTACCTGTGCTGTCAGCTTTGATGAAGGACAATGGGTCCCTTCTGTTTGCACATAAAGTCTGCACAGAGGAATAAGCCGCCAAACATAGTGGACTTTATTTTGAGCAAAATAGGAGAACAAATACATTTATTTCCATTAAAATTAGACCACAAAAAAACAATGTTATGAATGCAGATACAGTTTTTACCACTAGATGGTGCTAAAGTATAACCAGTAAAACAACATCCAGACAACATGGTAGGGCGATATGAGGGGAATCTACCTGCTTATTTTATACAATACACATATCTAAAGAAAAATGTGTAAAACTAGAAAGAGATTGTCATGAATAAGTCTTAAATGATGAGTTCTTTAAGAAGTTTGTATTGAAAATGAGACAGGTGAAGTTAGGTGGAGCTAGTCTCAAACTCAATCTGTAATCTTCATTGGACTAATCTAAATAATTTTCCATAGAATTTTCAGTTGATTTATAGACTAAAATGGTCTAGAAAGCACTTCATAAGTCAGAAAGTGCCAGACTGCAATAGTACCAGGACAAAGACCATATAAAGAAATTAAAGAATTAAATACAGACCTGACTGTTAAATGTTTTATTAAATCTTCTTCCTTATGTGTTTTAATATAATTTATAAATTTTTATAATTCTAAATTAATATTCTGAAGGTAAAAAAAAGCAGAAAAGAATATCTATGTACACTCTATTTGAAATTATTTAGATTGCATACATCCTTTCTGTGCAGGCGTAAACACAGAAGTACCCACATGTACTAAACAGGCCTTGTTCCAGCTTAGAGAACTCAGCGGTTTAGTGAAACGTGATGCCCAGACCATACAAGTGTATGTGTTTGTGTGCATATATGATTGTGTGTGCATGTGTGCAGTTTTGAGTGGTCTCAGCTGTGTAGAAGGGAGAGCAATGACAGCCAATCAGAGTTAATTCAAAATCAGAGTGGTTCTGACGGCTCCATGGTCTACCCCGGGGAACAAAGCGCTTTGTGTTCGTGCGTGTATGTGTGAATGTTGGTGTATATACGCACACACCTCTTCAACCTTCCTCTTACACTCCACCTGCTTCTCATTGCCCAAATGGCCTGACAAAATCTGTTTTTTGATATGTATTCACTACTCAGCACTTGCATTCCACTGCTTTTATTCCACAGATGCAAAATGATGGAAATATGTGGAGGTTTGATCTTGGAGTTATAACGTAATAGGCTGTCTTTGGGCTTCTTTAGAAAATGCCTTGGTGCTTACCGTGTTTCTTTTCTCAGGTTTACAACCCATAGTTTAAATTCCTTGTGAAATTTTCCCTGAAGCTATCAGCTAACACATTCAGTTTAAATCAACCCTCCAAGCTTTGGGAAAGCTCACTTTTAAGTGAATGGAAGAGATGATACCCTTCCTGCACCTATTTTTTTTTCCACCTGCAATGGATTCCAGTTATTTCACACAGCTAAAATGTTCTTTTAAGGCCTTCCAACAGTTGCAGCTTTGAGATTCAGTTTGTATCAATTTCGTACACATTTTCAGCTAAACATATCTGTGTGGATTATCTATTTCACAACTTGTCTACATTCTTGGTGTAGCCAAGGTTAACAGCAAGTGTGCTGAACGCATGCCTGTGACAAAAAAAAAAAAAAAAAAATCTGATTTAAAAAATACATTACTAAGCTAACAACAGCAATGGCTTTAAATGCCACATAAAGACAAAGAAAAACAGCAACATGACTGTAGTGAAATAACTGCAGAGAAAGATATTGCTAGAATCAGCTATTGGACTTTCAGGACTGTTTAATTTTTGTTTTGAACTCCTGCCTCTACCAGTCAAAACTGTTAGTTTTGACTGGTAGAGGCAAAACAATAAAATTAAGTTTGTACTGCACATCATGTGTTCATCAATACATTACGTACTAGGAAAACCAACTGTCTTTTATACCTTAAGTGAGTTACAGGAAGGAACCATGAGAAGGGGTAGCCAGAAAACAAACAAACAAACAAAAACCAAAAAAAAAGCAAACAAATCTAACATCAAAAGCAATAATCGGTGCACAGTAAATATTCACATTAGAACAAATTATTACATCTAAGCAAATCTAAGCATAATCAAAAGACTAACACATGTTTAATATAACTCCCTTCAGCATCACCCCTTCTACTATAAGTGGTTTGCCCCAAGAGCACCTGCAGCCTGTGCTGCCCTTTTGCTGCCCTTCAGAGGAGAGAAACTAGGAGGAGGTTTTTGTTCAAATAAGCAATTGTATTGTTAAACTCATGAGTTAAACCAATAGAAAATTAAACACAAATTGATAATTTCGTTCTACATTCTCTACATACATGAAGGATGACTGATCCATCTGCGTCTTCAAAGCAGATCCATCTTTGATAAGTTCAAATGCTCAAACATTTGACCTTATCTAAAAATCAAGAATTCAATAAATAAATAAATAAATAAATAAAGCATTTGGTTTGCAACTCAAAAATACATTGTACAAAATCAACAATCATACTTCATAAGTAATATGACTCCTGGTCTGCAATATAATCAACCTTTGCCATCACAGTGTCTTGCAAAAGTATAAATATTGCTAGAAATTTTTGTTTTACAGTTTAGACCATCGCATTGTTAAATGCAATGTTCTTGAATGGAGATGTTATGTGGGAATGTTTTAAAAATCTAAATCGGAAGTGTGTTGTGCATATGAGTTCCTGAGCTTACATTTTGTACAGTCATCTGGAATTAGACTTGCAGATTGTTTTGGATAAACCTCATCTTTACATAGAAAGGCATTGGAATGTCTGCTCAATTTTTGGTTAACAGATCAACCTCCATCAGCTTGGATGTAGACACTCTGTCAATATCTTGCTGCAGATTTCTTGTTGGATTTAGGTCAATAAGATTGATCATCTTACCTGTGCCTGCTGAAGGAAAAGCAGTAAGTTCCCAAAACATAAGCATTCTGGCTTTTGGTTTCACAAGGTGAACTGTACCAATCCTAAAAATAAGTATTTCTGCTTATGTCTTCTGATTGAAAATTGCCCCCTAGACTGAAAGCAGAAATGAATAAATAGCAATGCAAATGCGTTGGTGGTGAGAACTATTTTAAAATTACCTAAACGTTTGCGTCTGGTTTTCCCTCGTTGCTAGTATCTACTCTGCCAAGTGTGTCGAATTAGCAGTCTGGCTTCACAGCAGAGCAGAAGCACCAAATTACTCCTCCTTGCCTGAGTTTTTCCAACACCAGTTCAAGAATTTGATCTCAGTTTAGTTGTCAGCAGTTTGCCACACTTTCCTTCAACCGGCGTGCATTTGCAGTCTTTAAGTGTTGGTGACTTTAGTACCTCAAAAGTTGGAGAAACTCAGCCCCACAGTGAGTCACGAAGGCTGTGGGTGAGAAGCCAGGGAAGGAGAGATGACAAGCTCCGTCCTCGTCTCCTGTTATCATTCATCGCTCGTTTTCTACATGACGTAAAGTCATGTAGAAATGGACCTGGGGGCAACGTGTCAGTTGCAAGTGGGGAAGGAAGGAAAGGCACTCAATTAGGACCAATTGACGTATGGTCTTCACTCCGAGCTATCTTATTCTCCATTCCCGGATAGGTAGCTTTGTGGAATCTCACTTTCCATCACTTTGTTTGCTCAGTCTCACAGCTACTGCCTCGAACAGCTGTCTCACATACTCACACATTTGTTCGCTTATTTCTACCTTCGTTACTGCCACTCCTTTCCATCTCAGTTAAACAGACTTCAAAAGTAATTTTCTTGCCTGTCTGAATCGTGGAACATGGTCTTGTGCACTTCACTCCTCTGAGAGCTTTGGAAATAATCCTGATGGCAAAGACTTTATTAAAAAAAATAATTAAAAACTGACCATAGAATTAAGCCCACTTGCAAGTAAAATGAGTAACTGCAAGTTTCAACAATTTTTAGGCTGGCAAAGTCTACATTCTGACACTCATGTTACTTTTTCACAGTTTTTGCTGGGAAACTCAACCTGCCAAACACATTCAGGAGGTTTTTGCGGATAAAGTGTACAGAGCTATGGTCTGTTCGACTATAAAAATTGGCATCAAAATGAACCAAGTAAACTTTAAGCATTTGCTACAAGTCCGTTTTTTTTTTTTTCTCTTTTTGCAACGGACACTAGGGTTCTGTTAGTTACAATAAAATAAGGAGCGAATCGAAGGTTTCCTCATCATCTTTCAACATATATTTACTCATTAGAAACAACTTTAAGTTAAATGTTAACTCCACTTGTACTGTAGAGAATTGTTCCAGATCAAAAATGTGGAGTATTCTCAGTTTGCAACCTTGCAGTTGTCCTATGAAGAGCTCTGATTGTCTCACCTGAGATGACAATTTTGAATGTGACAAAAGTCATTCAGTCTTAGTGGTTAATTTAAGCGTATTCACTCCATTGCATTCGTCCTGGATTTTTGCAAAACATAGCTTCCTTTCAGGCTTGTTCTGTGACGTGGGACCTTTTAAATGTTTTGATACTACTTTCAAGGGTGTTCTTCACCCTTGGAAAATGTTTTTGACACTGTTTGTTCTACTGCTTTGTGGGCATCAGCAACTCTTTTTCACAAATCTAAACTGATCTTTGTTTTTGGCATGATAATGTCTGAATTAAAAGATCAAGCCCTCACTAAAGTCCTTAACACAGAGGTGGTAAATTATCTTACTCCAATCATCTTGTTTAGTATTCAGTGGCGGTAAATGAAAACATACTACATTTTCATACAAAATAAATCAAGTTAATAATGTCCTTCAATTTATTAAAACATTTGAAAAGATGTTGACTATAAAACATAAAAAAAAAGGTGCCCTTATTTTTCTAGATGTTGCCAATGAACTTATGGCCTCATTCCTTGATGACTGTTTTTGTAAGTGATTGAAAGAAATATTGTTCATTTAATTGACTTGTGACCGTTATTCACTGGAAAGGTCATATTTTGAAGTTAAAGTTTCATAGTCTACAGCACATTTATTTGAAAAATAATTTTCTTAGTTTTTGAAAATGACTTGTTTGGATCGTATTGGTATTCTCAGCATTTAATTGATTCTGGTTCTTACTTTGGTTAGAAACCTTTATGTTCTCACATAAAAGGGTTGATTCACCTCTAACAGATGTTTGAAGACATTTACTGAAAGGCCTCTGAATCTATCGCTAAAAAAAACATTTCTGCTCACCTTTTAAATGAATCTAAACATTTTGTTTAAAAAAATGTTTGACATGCTACTGATGTGTTGCTAGCAGAATGAAAATGGGTAATTGAAATTCTGGGTATGTGTTTTTTATTTTTTTATTTTGCTCATTTAATAAGTGGAAAGTCTCACAATTTAATCCTACAGTAGCAAACATAAATTTGCTGAAGACAGTACAGTTAGCAGAATAATCAAAAGTTGCATGCTATGTCGGAAAGGCCAATTCTACTTGTAACCGTTTCCTGTTTATTGGGGTTTTTTTATCTCCAAAGTCTAGTTTTCTGTATAGTGGTAACAGCCTGCAATGCGAATAGTTATAGTTGCAGATAGGTTACATTTAGAAAAATAATTAAAATACTAAAAACATTTTTTTTTGCATTGCATTTTGCATTTTAAGCACTCTTCTGTGTTTAAAATGCAAAATGAACACTCTTCTGTGTTTAAAATGCCACACCCTTGTTGGCCTAAGAATGTAAGTTTGAGAAGATTCTAGAGATGCACAGGTTTGATAATAAATGTATCACCTACACATTTTCAGAATTATTCTTCTCCCTCTATTTTTCATTTTTTTATTGATTTTTTTGTGTGTTTCTTACAAAACACAACGATGGAAATTTTACCAGTGCATCTCTGTAGTAAAAAAAAATATCTTGTTGGCTTTGGTTCCCATCACATGGGACCATCATTTGCTGTCCAAACATTTCAGCTGGGATGTTTCTTTAGACAGTTTAAGGATTGTCACATTTGAAGTAACTCTGTTTTTTAAACCAGTTTGAGATCTTAAAGCACAAAGTAGACAAAAAGACACACATTCAGTTATTTGCAACTGGTATTCATATTTTCATTATTTACGGAGGTTGATAAGATACAAAAGTGAGTTTAAATTACAAAAACATTCTTGCTGCTTTTGTTATTGTGTGCATTAGTAACTATTTCTAACACAAATTGGGTTTCTGTTTTTTTTTTTTTTTCTCCCCACTATAGCGACTTAAGATCAAATAATTAGTGGGAACTGCTTTGCATGTGCAGAATTACCAATGCATTTAAAATCAGTTCGGAGTCTCTATCTCATACTTCCGCTGCTGTTTCTCCTCTTCTGTGTTTCAGTTCCTTCCTTTCTCCTGACACGTGTCACATTTTGGGCTTCTGCTCTCGAGGGATAAATGCCAGATTACATGGTGTAGTATTTTTATCCGTAGTACATTAACCGGCAGAGCTTACAGCATCAAAGCCTGGTGGAGATCATCACGCTAGTGCATATGCATGCATATACACACACGCAGACAGAAAAGCATGCTTGCAGACACCCACTCTTATCAGAACTGAAACGAAGGGTGCAAACTGCCTCCTTTGATCTCTCCTTCCTTCCTATTCCTAATTACCCTGGTGACACACGTGCATGGAAACACATACACATGCACAATGCACTGATGTCATGGTACCTAAACAAGCTTACAAAGAAACAAACCACATTCTAGGAATTTTTTGTTTATAAAATCTTGAATTTCTCAAATTTTCATTGTTTCTTATACAATATATGATGCATATAGGAGCAGAGAAACAGAGTTAAAAAGCCTTTCTACAATGGCTCAGTCCGTCCATCTTATGTTTTGTAATGTGATGGACTATTTTGACATACTACCAGACATCTGTATATTTTATGATATGAGCTGCATTCAGATTGTTTTTTCTTCTGACCATTCTCAGGTGATGGTCATTTTGCATATTTGTGTGGAAAAAAGTGGTAGCCATAGAATACAATTTTATGAAATATTCAAATGGTTAAATCTTTAATATGAATAAATAAATACATATTTGTTAGTATAACAGATAATCCTCTTTATAAAAATGTATCTCCTCTCTTTCTGTGGTCCTATTATCTGTAGAAGTCAGACCCAGGAGAAGGGTCTTGGTGCCATCAATCAAGCTTGCCTGTGCCCACACCCTCACACTCTGATATGCTACAACTTCTTCTCCACACCAGAGCTTGCCATGAATGTGCAGGCTAGTTAGCACAGCCGCCAATGACAGCAGATAAAGGGTTTATAAATGCTCTTCAGGTATGAAATGACTCACCTAGTTTTGGTTCCTGTCTTTGAAGCACTCTACGGTTCCTCACTGGTTCATCATTTGGCCAAAAGGGTTTGATTCAAGCCATTCATCCTGAGGAGTACACTGCCTTGTTGACCTTTGGGTGCTGTCAGTGGATCAATGAGGTGATATTTTGCTCAATTTCCGCCATTATTGGGTAACAACCTCACTGTATTTCATGCGGTTGTTTAGGGGAGCTTAAAGTGGTGTAGAGGACCTCGGCTGAGCGTGAGTGCATATTGTACTCTAAAGATTTAAAGTGTGTGTGTCATGATGTTCATGGCAGTGGCCAGTGATTTGTTCGGGAGGTTCAGTACATTTGGGTTGCTCAGGGCTGAATTGGTTCTGCGGTACGTTTGGTTTGGGTGAAATCAAGAAAGACCAACCTATTCAGTGCCTTAATCCAGGTATGTTTCTCTCATCCAATAGGAAGAGCAGATGCAGAATCTTGAAACTGTTAGGAGTATTTTCATGAATTTCTGGTTGTATAGCACAATAAATGACTTTAATTTATTTTAATTCTAGTTTGACCTCTCAGCAGTTCACTGAGATCAACTCTTTGTTTTACTTTATACCCCCGGAACACTGTTTTATAACTGTTGATTATACAAGCGGTAAAAGAAACGTTCACCTTTCTGCTATTGTAACACCGGATGATAAACAGTTTGATTAACTAAGTCAGGCTGCCTCAACTGTTTTGTACATGCCAAATTTCACTGCATCAGCTGCTGCTCACAAACATATAATCCACATGTGTACCACTGACACGGTATGGATGTAGCTGTGACTCAACTGTCACGGCGAGACACAATATTGCTTTATCTCATGTAACAGTGGGAACACGTGGCTCACTGTCACGCAGCTCACATGCTATGTTTTTGAACAAGATCTGACATACTTTCTAATTTATTCAGTTGAAAATTGTCACGCTAGGAGGAACTCGCAGCATTTAAGTTTAATTTCCTCACGCTTGGTGGATACTTTATATGAAAGAATTAAGAGAAGTGGCAGGAAAGTAATTTACCTGATGCAGAGGAACACTGTGATTAGCACCCTGTGCTCTAAGTTGACGCACACTATTCTGAACAATGCATGTCAAAAGTAATGTGCAAATTTCAGAAATGACAAGATATCATCTTCCACAAAATGCACTTACTTTCCTTCTCTTTATACTTGTGTCACACATTTTTGAATGCTTTTTCTTCATTGAAATAAGATGTTTTAATGTAATTTACAGTGCAGTTCCAGTCTACATTTGCATAGTCATAGAAGCGAGACGTTCTCAAAACAGTCCACAGTTAAAAGTATTTGTAGCATATTGTTTTATGTCTACATTCTCTTTTTGAGTTTGGTGAGTGTGGTAACCAAAACTGTTCTGTGAAGTTTATAATTGAAAATAAAACATTTTAACATACTTGATTCAGGGGTTGAAAAGTCTCAGATTTTCTGGCTATATTCTGCCACTGGGATTTTGATATTCTGCTGTCCTACTGATATTATCCTGAGGAAATTCTTTACAAGTTTTTAAATTGTAATGTTGTCCAAGTTGTAATGGTCCAATTCAAAACTCTTAAATCAATGTGGTTTGTGCACATCAACTATGTGCAAAGAAAACATTCTGATTTTGAAACAGCATGCAAATGAAGAACTCATAACACTTATTCATACCATATTATATTTTTAGTGTGGTTTGCCTGAATGTAAAATTTATGAATGTTCCTAAATATGGTGTTTTGACATAGACATTAATGAGCGTATCTCAAATGAGTTAACTTTGGAGGACAGGGTGGTAAATTAGTGCATAGACAGCTTCTGTCTGCGGAAGCCAAGAACCACTTTTCACTAATAAAGTGAAAGAATAATGCCAACAAAGCATCGAGAATTCACAGATTTTTAGCTTCCTTGACTTTATTTTTTTTAGATCACCCGATGCTCTCTGGAAGAAATAAAATATATATTTTTTGCTCTGTCTTTGAATCGGGTCTGCTTTCTCAGATTGCGACAGAATGGCGACCTGTCCAGGGTGTATCCCGCCTCACGCAGCTGGAGATAGGCACCAGCAACTCCTGACCCCATTAGGGAGAAGGGTGAACAGAAAATGGATGGATGGAAGGATGCTTTCTCAGACTTTCTCAGTCCTTTGGTAAGGACAACTGCAACCTTATAATTACCTGCATCTGCTTGGACATGGGTGTCATTAGCTGGACTCGCCAAAACCCGTATTCTGAAGACAGTGCAGAAATGTTGCAAGGATAAGAAATTAGGAAAATAGCATTTCTTGATCACCCCTCTGATAATATGTAGCATGTAGATGCAAACCATCTACTGCAAACCATAAACATATCTGGTGGTCATCTGATTAATGTCCACCAGACCACTGGTCATTAATAAGACATGATTAATGACCAGTAAAAACATTTAGAAGTTTCATTGTGAGAGACTGCATTTTTCTGAAATAGTTTAATTAAAATTTATTTTTGCATCTCACAGCAGGCTACAAAATTCAAGTATTGGTTTGCAGCTGTTTACTGCACGCATTTCATTCTTTGCATAAATTAATCATTTGAGGTGGAATTGAGTGTTAATATCTGTCTCCCTGGCTCTGTGAGGAGTTCTCTCACCAGGGGTGGCTGACAAGTGATGACTGTAGCTTACCTCATACTGTGAGTGCTACTCTTCTTTAATCTTCCTCCTCTCTTTCTCTCTGTTTTTCTCCCCCACTATCTTAATTTTTCTCAACTCTGGCATGCCAAAAAAATAAAAAATAAATAAAATAAAAAAATCCATTTCCATCTTTACACTGCACTAATCCTTCACCAGGTTTTTGGGCATGTCATGCTGTTTTGGGTCTCTTCTACTGACATGACGATTTTGTGTCATAATGGCTTGCAAACACCTGTCCAATTAGGCTGATTGTGATGCACTTCAAACTATTAGACAGATCCCGTGGTGTGGCACTGCGATTTAGCAAAGCGTTCTTAATATTTCTGATCTTGCAGGATGTTTTTGCAGCTTCGTGACAAATGTCTGTTCATAAATCCAGGTTTAGTGAGGGGTAATTGAAGGGACTTCTGGAGTCAGCTGTCAGAAAAGGACAAAAGTCTTTCTAGAAAGTTTAAGTTGCCGTGTCAGCTGGCTGTGTATCATAAATTGTTGGCGGTTCATGCTTTTGATGAGTTTAGAAACACTTCAAAGTTTAGAACAAAAATGTATAAATTTCTGTTGCACTACTTTAATAATATCTGAGAGTCTTAGTTTTATGTATAAAGGAAGATTAAATATAATGAAGTACATTAAAATGATTAAACAAATTTATACAGCTTTGTGTAAGCACAGCTGCTGACAAAGTGGACATGTTTTTCTTATATTTTAAGCACATAATATGGCATAAAATATAATACTTTCTTCCCTTCCCCTGTTATATTTTCATAAATACTTCTTTAGTGGAAAGGTTTTTAGTCAAAAGTGTAGTCATAAAATCATCAGTTCAGCTGCGAGTTCAGAGACATTTGTTATTAAAAACATCATTTGTAGAAAATTGTGTATTCTGGAGAAAATGGTACAGTTAAGTTGTTTGAGTATTTCGCCAGACAGACATAACTCAAGATTATAAATGCTATGTACTATCATGGTTATTTCTTTGTTGGAAGCATTATGAAAGTTTACTTAAATTACAACTAGTTTTAAATTTACTGGGGTTAAAACTTCATGAATTCACGCTTTGCCTTCTAAATGTCCTACACTGAATTACTTTCCCAAAAGTACAAAACGTTTAAAATAACATAACTGTCATTATGTGGTTTCATTTGGGAATTTGCATATTCAGTGAGTCAGCAATTACCATTTGAAATCATGTCTGAACTGTTCATTTCTCTTACATTCTCTTGTTCTCAACAAAGCTGAACTCATTATAAAAATGTTCACCATGCTTTAGTTATCAGAAAGCAAATTGAGATTTTTTTTTTCCTCTGAAAAGTAGCTTACTAAATTTGTTTTTTTAATGTCGCTGCTTTTAAAGTGTTTCTCATTTATAAAACTGACAGGCTGTCATATCTATAATTTTAGCCTAAGAGAAATGCTGTGATTTATTTAGGTGTTGCTTATGTTTTTTCCTTTCTTTACCAAACTTCCTGCTGGAAGTGTAAGGTCTGTAGTGGCTGGATGAACCACATTTTTCTCCTGACCAATGTAGAAACAGAATATCAACTGTGAGTCGAGAACAAATCCTTATTGTTCAAGCTCTCATTGGCTTACTTGGTCACTCTTTCATGCTCTCCATCTCCAGCTGACACACATGTGCGGTAGAAGCAGTCCCTTTTTTTCTCTTTCGGCACGCTCCCGTTTTCATCCTGAGCATGATTAGAAGTAAATAGTTGTCAGGGAGAGACAGGTAGTGGTGGCGGTGGTGTGTTGGACCGGGATAAGGGAGTGGGATGAATGGAGACATAAAGGGACATGTCATACCATTCGCAGAGCACCGGGTCTGACAGAAACCCTCAGGACATGGCACTTGTATCAACTGGGGACCAAATGTAGGTGGTACCAGGCTGTCAGTGCTCTCCATTTAATTAGAAGACATGACTGTTTTGGCTCAGTGAGGGCAGTTGTAAATCTCAGTCAATTACATTCAGGGGTAGGACAAGAGTTTGGCACCTGAAGCCAACTTGTCACATCTTATCTGATACTGACCATAATTGCTACATACCACACATCCGCAGTCAATGATGGGATGTCTACAGATATTCCAGAGTTTTTATTTAGTCATCACTGTAAAAAACACACACAAAATAAATAAATAAATAAAAAATGAAACAAAATAATGTCGTGCTATATTTGTTTTTATATTTGTTCCTGCCTTTGCATGCAACTTTAGGCTTCATATGTCGGTTTAAAAAAAATTAGGAAAGCACAAGTTTAGTAAGATTAAGCTGTTAATGATTATGATCAATATTTTTCTCGCTACTCTTCTATCATATCTCTACAACTCTCTCTCATCTTTATCATCTGATTTACAAAAATCTAGGCTATCTGTGGCTATAAAGTTCAGTAGAAGTCCATCCACCTAGCTAAATACAAAAGGGAAGCGTTTCAACTGCATGACCAGTGATGTATAATTGGCTTTTAAATATGTATTCAAAACTGTTTTTACCTGTTGAGTTTACAAATAAGATGAGATTTGAGTAAAGGGGAAGGTGGATTGTTATGTAGGTGGTATACCACTTTTAGATGGTTGAAAAGTATCCAAACATGTGCTTAAATATAACATTTCCAACAGGCATTCAATTCCTATGGTCACAGTCTGGTTGAAACATATTACCAGTAGTCAGTCAAAACAGCCCCATTTTCTGTTTGCCGGGGCTAAATTAGTTTTAGAATTAGCCAGATTGGAATAGCTGCAATTTGTGAAAATTCTGAAGAGAAAAGTACACTGAATATTTTTTTCTGATCTGGTTTTTATCAAATAAACTTCTAAAATATGCCCTGTTTGAGTTCCCGCTCCTAATGTTTGATGGAAGAATACCCAGATTGCACAATAGCAGAAACAGCACACGAGGGTATTTTAGTTGCTTTGCCCAGGAACATGTGGAAATATACATATAGACATCTCTCATTTGGCCTTCTCAAACAAAAAAAGTGCTCCTGATCTGTATGTAGAATCTCTCAACAACACAAACAGCAACGGACCACTCAGGGCTTGATCCTCATCCCTAAACACAAAGGAAAATGCTTGCCAAGTCTTGAAAGAAATCATGTACCTGCATTTGAAAATCCATTAGGCAAGGCGTGGAAGCTGGAGTAACTGAGGGCAGTGGAAGCAGATGAAAGGGGTGACTCATTTGATGGTGGCACCGTGTGTTTTGAAGATGGAATACGGTCTCTATCTTGGCCACATGAATAAAAACTGAAAAGTTTATGGACACATGGTCACGCTTCTGTGTGAGCATGCACAAGCATTAGGTATGAGTGAATGCATATGCTCTCGGTTGTAGATACACTGATGCATGCACATTGCCCTCTGGGGCTCAGACCCCCTGGTGTTAAAACCAAAAAGCTACAGGAATGCACACAAATCATTGCTTGTAGGCAGAAAGAAAAGTGTCGGAGGGCATGGAGGGGTAATCATACAAGAGAGCACTTCAACAGAAATCTGTAGGTTGTTGTTCTTGTGCTGCTGTCCCCATCCTCTGTAAAATAATGGCCTGTCCATCTTTCCCCATCGTCTTTGCTCCTTGCTTCAATCTCCCCATCTTTTAGGCAAACTCCATTACCAGAAAACCATTATCACAGATTGAAAGGAAAGTATCTTTTGTTTTCATGCTCTGAATTAGCAGTGCATCATGTTTTTTATTTCATCTTTTTTTTTTTTTTTTGGGTCATGTGCAAAGCCAAAATACAAAGCTAATATACTTTGCTGTTATATAATGGATGTAATGGAAAAAGCACCACTTGTTCAATATGTGTATACTTAATATCTTTACGAGAGACAGGAGATTATTAAAATTCTTATTTGTAAGTTGGCCTCATCTGGTGGTGTTCTTGCAAAACCACTTGAAACTAAATTAACCCTCCTATTATGTTGTGGGTCAAATTGATCTGATTTAAAGTTTAACATTTTTTTTTTTTTTAAACAGAGGGAAGTATTTCTTTTGCATGAAACATTTTCTATTTGTCTTAATACGGGCACTCTACATATAAACTGAAAATTTATTCATTTTACACATTTGTAACCCCCCCCCCCCGCATTTACTTTTTACTTAGATACTGTCCGGGTAAATTTGACCCAGCAGTCAAGTTGAAGTGCAAAAAAAGATTAAAAAATGTTCAATTTTGTATGTTTTCTTGCGGCTATGAACCGTATTTCACCACACACACACACAACATACCACACACACACACAAGCCCACTTTCTCACTATTCTCTTTACTTCACTAAGAAACTGCGAGAATGCCGGGTGTTCATATAACTTTTGACGGGAATCTTTTCTGTTCCCGTGGACAAACTCCACCCACACTGAGTGGACACTCAGCAGAAGTGGAGGAAAACATGAATACTCATTTATCTTGATTTTAATCAGCAGGTCAATTTGACCCTGAACAATATGTGTGTCTCAAGTTCAATTATAAAGATCACCCATTAAAAATAAAATAAATAAATAATAATAATAATCATAATAATAATAATCATAATATATATATATATATATATATATATATATAATATATATATATATATATATATATATATATATATATATATATATATACACTGCTCAAAAAAATAAAGGGGACACTCAAATAACACATCCTAGATGGACAGTTTGATTTCACAGAAGTTTGATTTACTTGGAGTTATACTGTGTTGTTTAAGTGTTCCCTTTATTTTTATTTTTATTTATATAAAAATAAAAATAAAATCGCAGTGGCTACAACAGATCCCAGGAACAACATCAGACATCTCAGTCCAGAAATGTGCAGTTCTAGGACCCGAGCTCAGAGGATAAGAACCACCCGCGGTGGGTGAGAAGGGAATTTTTTCGAGTCTTAACATCCATGGCCTTTATCTCACGGATGGAGGCAGAGGACTAGTGAGTGTGAGAACCACTGTCCAGGACGAAACACATACCATTTGTAGAAAGCAAAACAAAGAACACAGCTCAAGAGAAATGGTAAGTAAAAGAAAATATGAGCATGGTGCATATTAAATTTGTAAATGTATAATACTTAAAATAAAATAATAAAAAAAAAAAATAATAATAATTTTACAGACATATTTAGGCCACATTAACTGCCTTGGCAGCATTTTCCAATGTAAATGCACATTAGCATATATTATGACTTGGGTTATGCAAATAAGCTGCATTAATTAGGGATAAAAAGTAATCTCTCACACTCAAGGAAGTTTTTCTCCACGCAAGCAGAGCACTTGGCTGTCAACTGGGAATTAACTAAACAAAACCTCTATGGAGAAGCACAACTTCTCCTCATCTGACTAATTCCCAGTGTTTTCTTAGTTAATGGTGTCATGATTAGTGCCTCACTGAGTGGTCTCAAAGCTCTGCTGCTGTGGACTCAGTCTTTGAGCAGCTTTAAACCCCAACTGAAACAGTAAATGTGATTGGACATTTCTGGGTTGACTAGATGGCATGCTGGATTAGTTGCCGTATTAATTATGCTCTTAGACAATCAACAGCTAAGACTAAGACTATGCTTTGATACTGAGCGTCGTTTCTACATGCTACAGCCTAAGTACTGCTAGGATATGCGCTAAGCCAGAAACATGAGTGTTTTTAAATATAGCACGTCTTTTGCATACCAGACACACACAACTTGTCAAATTAGTTGTTGGCTTATGTGACTTATCTCCCTTTTTTTTTTTTTTTCTCCAGGAAGAACTTCTCATCGCATACAGTGAAGACTAAGACACTTGAACACACATCAACTTCAGTGATGTCTTTGTTTGTAGGTTAGACTTGACACACATGGGCTTAAAATGGTATTTTAACCGTTATCTGATGTTAGGAAGGCATCCTACTTAAAAATGTCATTTGGGGTACCTAATGCTCTGGGTACTGTCTTCAATATATTTGTTCCTACTTTGATTCCCTGTCCAGGACCATTCCTTTTCTCTTTACCCTTATTGTCTAGCTAACAATGAATAAAGGCCAGTAGGTCAATAAACTTAAAAAAAACAAAGAAAAAAAAAGAAAACATATTTTGGGGGCGATATAACAAAACTGGGTAACCAAAATGGAACAAATGATACAAAAGCCATTATTTTTCTTTGTAGGGTAAATGATCCACTGGTTTCATTTTCTGGCAACTCTCTTCTGCTCTGGCAAAGGTGAGTGAATTCCTTTGGCTTTTTGCTTTGTTTTTGTGCATTGGCTGTGCTTCTACAGAGGAATCTATGAAATGTCTGCTCATACCAAAATATATTTTACTTATAATTCTTGGAATAAGATCGGAATGCATTTTAAAGACTTAAAATACTGTCCAGCCTTATTCTGGAGCAGCTTCATGTTTTTGTAGGTACGTGGAGATTTATTAAAACTTATTAAGCTTGGAACACACCATGAAACTGCATAAATGTCAGGCAGAAATGAATACTGGGAGAAAAATTTGCTGACATTAAATTGGCAATGATCACTTTGTATGATCGGATACACTTGTACTTCCTCACATCAACTGCAAGGATATTCTGAATCCACACAATTTGGTCATAGATGTCAAATCCATGGATTGGTAAATGTTATAAATAGTCACCATTGTACAGCAGCCCACTTTTTCCAATAACCACTAAACACGGGTAACAAGAAACCAAAGTCAGAGCTTTGGATATTTACTTTGCTCAGGCTCACGTTGGGGGGTTAAAAGGAAGTTATTGTAGTGTTAAGTAATGTAGTGTTATATTTTACTTATATTTTATTAATTGAAGCACAAAACCAACCTATAGATCAGAGAAGGTTCATGTTTGGCAACAGACTTCCAATTATTTTTCATTTCCTTGGCTTTTGTTGGATGGTTTTAGGCATGGGCTGTTTTTAGTTCTCATAGTATAAGAGTATATTTTGGTTATGTTCTATTACTGGTTTCACTTAAAGGCCCAATTCCTTAATTATTGCTAAAATTATTCAGTATTAATTACTACAGTCATGATATTAGTATAAGGATTTTGGGGCGACAGTGGGTCAGGAGGTCTGAGTTTGTCCAGTAACTGGTGAGTTGGTGGTTCAACACTTCGATCTGTTTGTCTCAATCGTTGTATCCTTGGGCAAGATGCTTCATGGTAGTTAAAGGGTCTGGTGGTGCCAGGGCAGCTGAGGCTACAATGTAGTAGCTTAACACCATCAGCATGTGAATGTGTATATAAATGGGTAAATGAATGTGCTTTGGTGTTTTAAAGACTAAAGTGATGTACAGGTACAGGTCATTTAAAACTGTATGTACATACTTGACATACATACATTTAGTAGTTTTAGTGTAAACAAGCTTTTGGGGCATAATGCATGTTTTTGCTGTTTCGTTGTCATCAGTAAAATCATCTGTTTCAGTTGGACTACCTACTCTGATAGTGAGCCCACAGTTAGCTACTTACCAGACATTCTGCTAGTAGCTTTGCAGCTTTAGTTTCCAAACAGCCTTTGCTGAGTGATGCATAAAGCTCTTTTCGTTTCCATGCAGTGGTTGCCCATCTGTTATAGTCTATAACCTGAAATATTTCAAATCGTCACATTTCTTGCTAGCAGGTGAAGAAAACATTTTCATTTCAGCCAGCTGACCAACAGTGTGGAGTAAAACCCGTGGGTTTAGGGTAAGTAAAAGAACCTAATCTTTTAGGTTCTTTTAACCTAAAAGGTTAGGTTACTTGTTTTGTCAAAATGACTTGACAAAACAAGTCATTTTGTTTGAAGGCCCACGTAAATTTTCACATTGTATGTGGGGAAATGTGAGCAGTTTTGAAACTTGTATTTTTTAAACCTTGATATACGTTTACTCTGAAAACAGGTCCGGTCACATGGTTGTAGTATTTTTGTTTGGCCTTCCATGCCTCACAGGGAAGTAAGAGGTTGTATGTTTGATTTCATGCAGTTGTTCTAAAGACACAGGGGGCTTGTGGTAGTTTGAGGAACCCACGAGTACACACTACACATACCCACACAAACATGCACACACTTGTGTTTGGTAGGGCCCGATTGTTTCAGATGATGGATGTCACACTTTAACCCATGAACACAGTGCCCCTGCTGCCTTTAATTGCCCAATCAGAAGGCTGGAACATTTGTTATTGTAGGGCAGTTAGGGCTGGATGCCAAACTGTACACACACAAACACACACATGCATGTAAACAGCATCTACCTTTTCTCTAATCACCATTTGTCTGATTGGAAGGTGAGCTGTGCATAAAAGAGTACGAGCTGTCCCTGCTTTCTTTATGCGCAGCAGTGATGACAGGGCCGCGTTGCTGTCATAGCACATTAAAACATAGTGACACCTGCAAGTGTGTGCTTTCTTCAGAACTGTCCACTTTAATCTCCACTACAACAGTGACAATTTAGCAATGAATTGTAGCAGAGGGGCTGGCGTTCTGATGTGACTTCAAGACAAAACGCCATGTTTTTAGATGGATAAAAAAAGGATGAAAGCTCAGAGGAAAAATAAGTCTCATCAGATGTTGTTTAGTTTCATTTCTCATTTGTATCCTGCTGAGGACTGTGACTTCATTCTTGAGTTCACTGCCAAGATCTTTCCTTTAGGAGGTTAGTGAATTCAAGCAAATGTAGCTTATGCTGTCAAATTATGAACTCAAATAAAAGCTATGCTCATTGTTTTGCTACAGTTTCCTTGCATGGTTTAAGATGTAGGTGATGGAGATGAACAAAAGGGGGCAGTATAATATCAGCAAAACAGAGGTAAGACATTGCGTTACTACTTTTTTCATCTCTCGTTTTTAACCCGTCCACAGTTCTCCTTGCTGACTTGCTGTCAGCTTTTTTCTTTTTTCTTTTTTTCCAACATCCAGCTCTTTTCTCATTGTTTTCAGGTTTCAATGCCCACTTTTGCTTGCTCTAAAAATCACACACAACTCTGATGCACACACAAACAGAAACGCATACAAAAAGAAACATGCACAAATGTGAATTAATCTCTAGCCTGATACACCAGCTCAATTATGAGCCACAATGCGTGTAATTAGAAAAGAATAAAATGCATTTCAGTTTGCATTAATGAATTTCATTGATTGGCTCTGTCTCTTTGTTCCTTGTTGTGATTAAGTTAACTTTGAGGCGAATAAACACCACACTTGCAGCAGAACTACACCAGTAGCAGAAATAGTCGCACCCATGTGTGTGGCATCGGCTCTGTGTGTTGTCTTTGGCTGAGTTTTGGTAGCAGCGGGACCAGCTGCAGAAAATAGAAATAGCCTTTAAAACAAACAGAATGGAGAGATGGAAGGGGCGGGGGACTCAGAAGAAACAAGTCATAACTCTTCTTATGGAATGACTGGAAAAGCAAGAGACAGTGTCATTAAAAAAGGAATGAGTGGACAGCGAAGCACACAAATGACGACAGTATTGCCACTGTACATCATTATATGCTTGAAATCATGGCTTAAAATTAGTGTAAGAAGTTAATTTAAATCTTTCATGTGCGCTATGAACTGTAAGGTGCAGTGTATCTGTCAGGAACTCAAATGTTTGTATGTTGGCAGGAAGGCATGCTGACGCTTCACATGTTTTATATGCCAGTGGCCATCTGTAGATGGGTGGGTGCACTTAATGCCCACACCACTTTTTTATGTTTGGTGTGTATTTTACAGACAAGCCAGTGTGTATATGTCTGTCTTCCAAGCTTTCCTCAGTGTGTGTGTGTGTGTGGTGTGTGCGTGTGCGTGTAGGTGTGCGTGTGTGTGTGCACACATGGTGAAACAGAGGCTCTGTGTCAGCAGCGGTGTGCCCTCAGTGAGCCTGTCTCTAATTACAGTCTAGGGTTTCAGCGTTTCAGCCCGTCCATCTCCCTGTTTAAACCCAGCTAAGGCAGCCAGGCCCCACTGAGCCAAGGTAAACCATACAGCTAATTAGACAGACAAGCTTCCATCTCTGTACCAACGGGGGAGGTAGATAGGCAGTGGGAAGGGGTCTTGGACAGGGAGGAGTGTTACTGGAGAGCTGGAGACTTTGGTGCATGAACTAGAAAAGTGAGTGACTAAAAGAGCAGACGGATCAAAGGAAAATGACAAAAAAGACATTAAAATACGGAACATTTCTATTCATTTTAAAACTATTTACGCAGCTTAAACGCTGTCTGGTTGTAAAACGTGGCAATATCAATTAGTTTGGTAAAAAAACACAAAATATATATTTTTTAAAAAGTCTAATAAAATGCCCAACTAGGTCTCTTTCGTTTGCACTCGCATGCGATGCTCACAGAGCTAGTATGTGTGCGTGGGAGGGCTGGGGGATGGGGGGGTATTTTTGTGGCATTACAATATTAGTCTAAAGGTGTTTTGACACCCTCCAGCGCGTTTTTGAACCCAGGGGTAATTTGCATATTGTAAACAAATGTAAACGGGGGGGAGAAGGTCATTGGTCAACCTGGGGCAAGCTAATCTGCATAATTGGCTCCGGTGGTTCAAATTATAGCGTGCTGCTGCGTTGCTGAAAAAAAAAAAAAAAGTAGGGGAGGAGAAGGAAACGAGGGGGGCAATTATGGTCATATGCAGCCAATGAAAAAAATTGTCCTTTCTTTTTTTTTCCTGCAGCCTTTGCCTCTCCTTTCTGCCTTTCTCTGACCAATGAGATTGCTCCATGGTGCCCGACAGCAATCAGAAATTCATCTCGCTCCACGACAGCTAGACCCCACCCCCCCTTTTAGATCGAGATGGAGAGTGAAGGGAAGTGAGGGAGACAAGAAACAAATGAATGAGAGAAGAAGAGAAAGAAGTGTGTTTGAGTGTGTGACTGAAGGAAAGAGTGAAACAGAGAGAGCCAAAGTGGTAGATGGGATCTAGATTTGCCAGTCTAGGCGGTACAAAATGTAAGGGGGAAGGCACAGAGAGGGGTGAGGATGGGAGAGGAGAGGGTGAGAGGCAGACATTGGCTCTGTCGAAGGAGCTAAAATGAGAAGAGGACAGAAGGAGCAGAGAAATGGAGAGAAAAATAAGATGCTACTGCAGTGTGAGATAGGGTGACAGATCTGTTCTCCTCGTACCAAACACCATTTTCTCCTGCCTGTCCTGTCCCAAGTGGGGGGTGATGGGAGGGGGGGGGGGGGGGCAGAAAAAAAGCCACATTTGCAGATTCTACCTTATCACCGAAATACTAGAAATCATCTGTCCGTATGTGTGCAGAGAGAGAGAGAGAGGGGTTGGATAAGGGCACAGTAAATAAATCATGGGGGGCTCATTGAAAAAAGGTCACCGGCTGGACCCTGCCTACACACACAAACGTACACGCCAGCGTGTGCTCACGGCCGTGCACGTTGACAGGCCCCTGCCCCTCATTTCGGGGTGCTCTGGGTGATTCTCCCAGCGTAATGGCTTCTACCCCATTCCCAGTCTCCTGTCTGAAAGAAATCACACACGGTCCCTTCAACAGTAGCTCACACACTGACATACACACACCTGGCCAGTCTGGCATTGGGGAAAGGGAACGGATGGAAACAGTCGGGTAAATACCTTCTTTTGTTATTATTTGGCGTTTGTATCCACCAGCATGCCGCTGTACTGTGAGGGGCTTTTTTTTTTTTTTTCCTTCTGTTGCTGTTGTTGTTGTTTATTTCAGGCATTGTCAACAATTGTGTATATTTTCACCTTTAACTCTGTGTTTCTGCTATATTCTGACAATAAACTGACTCTATTTGTGTGTTTGAAGAGGCCACCGTGTTCAGAACGGCCATCTTGGGTAAGGGTCTCGATTCAGAGCCTAGTTAAAATGCAAATCATTTTATTTATTTTATTTTTTTTTGGATATCACAGGGAAATGAGTCGAACAGTCACTTTGGCATGCTGCAGAGTTTATCCGGACTTTTTCAGTTGTCATATGATGAGGTTCGGCGCAGGAGAAAGTCGACACCTTGAGTGATTTAAAATGGCCGCAGTTGCTTATTCAAAACTGTGTTTTTCATTCACCGTCCTGTGCTGTGGTTTACAGAGTTCATGTTCACCTTCAGGAGGGTCTACTCTTAAAAATATATTTGATCACATTTTATACATGAGTTACAAATGGGCACATATGTTACAGATTAAACATGTTCACTCAGTTGAGGCCCATTATGATTGAGACTTGAGGTAACTTTGATACTACATGGATTACACAAAATTATAGATAATAGTAAATGTACACTATATAATTAGTTTAATGGATTGTTTTTGTGTGTGTGTGTTTGCATGTGTGACTGAGTGGAGTAACAAGTGAGTGACAGAGCTACAGACAGAAAAGAAATGCATGGAAGCAGTGAGAGAGATGCATATGTCTGTCTGGATTTCTATCTCTGTGGTGGGTGGTGAGTGGGAAGGTCTATCAATCATTCCCAATCATTTATATTCAGCAGTTCATATCACTTCACCATGATTGGGAGTGGGAGAGACTTGGCTCATTTACATATGGAAGAGTAAGTGTTAAAAGCTGTCAGATCAAACAAAATATATAGCTGCATTGATGTACACATTTTTTTTTCTTTGTACCAGCTGGGAATGTTTGTTTGTGGCATTTCACTGTGTGCTGAAGAATGCAGACCTGTTGTGTGAAGGAAAAGGCCTTTTTATGACAACTTTTGCAAAGCTTTTGTTGCCTTTGTAAAAAAAAAAAAAAAAAATGTTTCTTTACACCTGTGTTTTTTTTTTTTTTTCCTTCTTTATTTTTTGCCACACTCACTGCGAACTCGATACGTTTTACCAAATGAAGTGTAAATTTAAATGATTTCTCCCTCTAAACTCTTTAAAATTGTGAGTTATTGTTAGGAATAAAATAAAACACACATCATTTCATTGTATAAATAAAACATATTCAAGTGTTTTTTTCTTTCAATAATATGGAGTAAACATTTTTATTAATAGGAACAATATGGATTCTCTAAATCTTTTTCAGAATTTTATGTTTGCTCTTTTTAAAAAACACACAATTAGAGCAAAAGGGGTAAAATATTAACATATGTTTTATTAAAGTGCTTTTGAAAAAGAAAAGAAATGATGCATTGAGAAAAGAAATAATACCGAATATGCAAGAGAAACTAAAGTGTCTTTTCACCGCAACAGCCTTGCACGTACTTTGACATCTTTGTGCTTATATCACACATTAAAAAATTGTATGTTTGTAAATTGCCGCACCAGACATGAACAATGTAATTTTTGTAGATAAATATAGTTAAAGCTAATGATATATTTTTATTTTCTATAATTATTCACCTGGATGATTTGACGGCAGTTCTAAAATTCACAAGAAAATATAAAAGTTTATACCATAGATGTTTTGATTCATTTTTTTTCTCCAGTTTTAAAATTTAGTTTAATGTGTCTTTAACTATGAATTAAAAACTATGTATTAAATTATTTAATGATTAGTCCACTTAAATAACTGCTTCACAATGTATTTACAGTAACTAATAGATCAGACACTAATGTTGTCTGTTTAATAGATCAGACACTAATGTTGTCTGTTTAATTGAACATCTTTTAATTTACTAAAAATAAAACTGGGGTGTTAATTTCCCTACATTTAGGTCCAGGCAAACTAAGTGCAAATAACATTCAGTTTGTTTGAATGGATTTTCTACAGAATGTCTGATTAAAAAGTGTATAAAATGAAATGTGGTCCTGCTGTACTTTCCTTCTGCCTTCATTTCTTCGTCCTTCACTCCGTCCTCCGTTTTCTGCCCATTTCACTCTGACTCCCTCTCTCTGTGTGTGTGACCTTGTGTTCTCTCTGAGCTGGTGTGTGGAAATTGGGCACACCTAACTACAGGAGCTTAAGTATAATCATGTATTTAGCTGCAGAAATGTACTGACACACTGTTCCTCCCTGGAAAAAGAGAAAATCCCAACGTTAATTGAGGGATATTACTGTTCAGATCAATTTCCATGTTTCCAACGGTGATATTCATTCCCCCAAACCTGAACAAATATTTATGTCTGGGTGCAAAGAGAATAAATGAGAAAAAGAATCAATATGAAACTATTCTATTATTTCCGACAGATTTCAAACTACCTGCAATTCTGCAATTACAAACACATTTAATGTCATTTCAGTAAGTGTAATATCTTTTGTTGCTGGTTTACCATCTTTCCTATTTCTGTAATATGGAATAAAAAAAATTCTCACGCTACATTTTATTAGTGTGAAAATTTAAGTAATCCAAAACATAAAAAAAAAAAAAAAACAAGATCTTTACAGTTTAGAAAAATGCTTTTGTTGGCATTGACACACATTACCCAGATTTATCAAAGTGGCAATACTGCCAATAGGGGCCAGTGTGTAACCAAGTATAGGGCCTCACTGAGACCGATGTTCAATGGTGGAGAAGAAAGCCTGGCTTGAGGGAGCTTGCGGGGAGGAGAGACGGGGGCTTATTGTTGGAGGGGTTATTGTGAAATGGGAAACGGCAAACAAGGCAGTCTTTAACTCCGGTTATAGAATATCTTAAAGTGATGTCTGAGATGTGTTGTGTGGATTATTTGCCTTATCATAAAGTGCCTTTATGACACAGCCATAAATATGCATCAATACAAGTGTTTCCATAATTTAGCCCTCCACCCCAAATTCCCTTGTTTTTGTGCTAACAGCAAGAAAAAAAAACAACAACAAAAAAAACTGTCTAAAACGCAACCGCACTAGTTGATGTTTAGGAAACATTTCCCTCTCTTCTCTTGTGTCGCTGCTCTTTCTCCTCCTGTCTCTTTTCTTCTCTGCTAAATCTGCTTATTGTATTAAATTGTGGGATGATTTAAAAATGTTTTGAAGTCACAAAGCAATTAGAAAATTCCACGAATCAGTGTGGCTGTACGTATAACTGTAGGGCAGTGAGCACATTGCTTGCCCTTTTCCTCCTCCTCCTCTCCCCTCCTGCCTCATCTTCATCATCAAAATCCTGTTTCTAATTTCTGTGGATTTCCTGCCACGAGCAGCCATGCTGCTGACCCCCTTCACTTGAACATATAATGTTCTTAATATCCAGATTAAAATTTTTTCTTTAATCTCTTTTCTACAACATGTTAAATTATTTCTGCAATCAGCCACAAAAGCCAACCCCGCCCACACCCTTTCTCCTCATCTGTGGCCTCCCCAAACATAACTTCATATGCAGATGCTCTGAATGCAGCCACCACCCACCTAGGTGCTTGCCACCACACACATGCTCACCTCCCCCTGCTCTTGTCTCTTTGCAATTAGAAAGTGAAAGACTGCAATAAAGGTGGCTGTATAGGAGGGCAGTTAATGAAAGAAAGGATTATGGGTAAAGGCAGCATCAAGGGGAGATTAGGAAAGGCTCGCTGAGACAATAGATCCTCCCGACAAGAGCCGCTTTGGGCGCACACGGAGCAAAACATTTTCTTAAACACCAAGCACAATCAGACACATGACAATATGTGCATCTCATAAAAGCACATACTATTGGCATGTTCTCAAATGCATGCCTTAAAATGTTCTCTATTACATTACTGCAAAGCAAAACAATCAAATGTTGTTTTTTTTCTTTTTGTGTTTCTATATCGGCAGAGGAAAAACTATTCATTTATGAACTACCAGGAAAGCCAAAAGTCTTAGTGACAGTAGATTTACTTTGATTATTTAATCACTTAGCTCTTTGTGTGATGCTATACAATAAACTGCAGGCGCACGTGGAACAGCATTGGATTGTTTACTTCATATTTATCGCTAAGAGGTATTGCTGTGATAGAGAACTGTAAATCATCTTGACTTTCTTTTAAGCATGGTGTTCCACAGGGTTTTTTGTTTTGTTTTGTTTTGTTTAATCTCCCATTTTTATGGCCTCAGGTTGTCATCCTCCTATTATCTTTTAAATTTCTTAAGATATTTCATATCATATCACTGCTATGCAGATGATATTCAGTCCTAGTGTGTGTTTTGAAATGCTGTGCGACAGTTTTCACTAGTTGAACAAGAAAAAAACAACAAAAAAAAGCATTCTTGTGCTGCAGAATGCTTAGTTCATCAGAAAAAAACAAAACAAGCAACATAAAAAGACTGGTTGCCTTTCTGCACACAATAGAATCCACCAATAAAAATCTGGGTCTAACTTTTATGGAAGTTTAGCATTTGAAACACTTTAATGGAGATTCTTGAATAGATTACAATAAGTCCATCTTTACTTCTCTCAATAAATCTGATCACCTGCAGCTTATCTAAAATGCTTTTGCTAATCTTTTGACCAAGTCCTCGTTCCAGTCCAATGTTGCACGTTTACCATTTGTCCCGGTTACAGAATGCGGTTCTGGTTGGATTTATTTAAGGCTTGGCATGGTGCCACACTATCATATTTTTGTTTTTCTGTGTCCTTGTCAGCAGTAGGACCTTGAGATGGACTGACCAGAACTGATCTGTCATTAGAGCAGGACTAAATAGTCAAGGCTACTAAACATTTACACTGGTTTATCCCACGTGGGAATCTGGTTCCTCTACATTCTGTGGACTCAATGGAATGTTATAACATTATACCTCAACCTAAGAAATCTAAACAATCTAATATATTTACTAGTTTTGTTAATCGATTAAAAAAAAAAATCATCAGATTAACTCCTTCTCTATTCATTTCCTATCGATTTGAGGTGACAATCTCTTGCCCTCCTCTATCCAATGCACGAAATTTGTGCATTCAAAATTTGAGCTCCGATATGTAGACGGTCACAGATGGGCAATCAATATTACACAAGAAAGCTTAAAAATGTTTAACTTTTATTGGTGTCGCTATTGTCTATTGTGTTCTGTGTGTTGGGCTCAAACTTTCATTTTGACACTTCCAGCGTGTCGAGACTAGAATCCGCGAACTGGACAACCCTATGTGGGAGAAAGACTTTTAGATAAAGATGGGTTGTTCAAGTAATCTGTGTTCTAAAACATTAACATGTAAAATCTTTTAGATTGTTTGCATGTGTTAATGTTGACACCCCTTTTTTTTTTTTTTTAACTTTGTTTTTGTTTGTTTTTTTAGTTTTGAAGCAGATCATTATTTGTCTTGAAATGCACCATATGAATATTCTATTGTTTATCTCTTACCTTAACCCTAGCAATCATAATACAGATCTTGTAACCAGTATTTTTATAACCTTTATTGATTCATCAAAGTGTCTGGTGAAATTAGAAGGATGGTGATCCTAAACAAGTGCTTAGCATCGCAATGTTGCTGAAAAACTTGTGCCAGGCCACTAGGGGGATCCACTCACAACTAGATGACAGGAAGTTTTGATTGAAAAATCTGTAGACATGTAAACGAGGTGATTAAAGCAAGCTCCCGAGTCATTCTTTCTCCAGCACTGTAACATTTGTAGAAATGGAAAAGTTAAATTGGAAAGATAGTCAAAACGTCAGCTGTTTTACTTCCAAAGTATCTAGTTAATAACATACATTGCAATAGATGACAAATTATAAAGTGGTGTGCAGACTGTGCTGTCCAGAATGAACTCCTTGCCTGTCCACAAGCTTTACCCACCATGAGACAGGCATATGGTCTATTTAAGTAGAGTGATAAGCACTTCGGCCTCAATACTGAACAGGGAGCAAATTGAAAGTGAAGATTGCCTTCCCATAGACTTTATCTTTTCCCACTAAAACAGGGAGCGGGCTGCTACGACTACACCTATTGATTTTGCAATTTCAGCAAATTAAGAAGGAGACAGCCAAGCCTATTAGAGATCAGTCTGTGGCTAGGCCTAGCAGGGCCCGTTGTGGTCTGTGATGGTGATGAGGAAAGATGGAGACAAAGAATGTGTGTCCAATTTGGACTGCTGTCTAATTGCGTTTTATCCCGCTTAGCATGTGCCAGTCACATTTTGATTTCACGGTATATGATATGATATGTCATCAGCTGCTGGCACAGCAGGCAAGCTGAAGCATATAACGATAATGTGTAAATATAACACAAGGCAATCAGAATGAATGAATTACCCACACATGTGGCCAGCCTCAGAAATCCAGTAATAAAAGAAGCTAGAGGCCAATCTGTACCAATCTAATATCTCCAGTAATAACCACTGCAATAAAAAGAGTAATGACATGAAAAGAAATTTCTATAAGGCTGTGAGGAAAAAGGTGCAATTCAGTTACACGCAGTACATGAAATAATGCAAGTTCCTATGAATCTGCAACGTTTGTTCATGTCTGTATGAGCCTCGTGGCGCCTTTTTGTGTTTTCAGCCATTCTCTTTTTTTTTTTTTTCTGCTTGATTAGCCTTAAATGCAACAAGAGAAAGCACAAGGTTTGTTCATCTTCAGAGAGGTCAACAGATTATTCCCACCACCCCCCCTCAAGGAAGCAGTCGTCCAAGTGCACTAGTCCGTGATATACATTTATAGGCAGGAGGTGGAGTTTTCTCAATTTTCAATCTGATTATGTTATAAGCCTATATGACTTCCATATTGGAGTTTTAATATGGGAAATTCAATAGGAGCAGTGATGGATGATTTCTCTGGCAAAAGGTGCACATTTTTCATAATGATAGGTTTTTGGGTCCTCTAAGAATGATGAAATATGAGGTTTTTTTATTGATCATTAGTCTTGGGACTGCACCTGCTTCGCCAATTTGTTTCCAATCAGAATTGGCATTAAGATTCATATTTCAGATCACAGCAGTGAAATTTTCTCATTATTCATTTGATAACATGCAAGAAGTACAAGGAAAAAGAGCAATACAAAACGCCCAATTTGTTCATTTTCCTCCAGTGTGACTTATTTATTTATTTATTTTTACTTTTTGTAAAGGTAAAATTAGATTGTAGTTTTTGCAGCTCCCCTAAGACATTAGATGCAAGTAGAAAGTAGGAAATAAAAACTGAAATCGGTTTACTGTTCAGAAAAAGCTAACACTTGAAAAATATTTTTTCTTTTTTGTGCCATCTTCAGTTTCTAAAAAAATTTTATAACCCTTAAAATTTTTCTCACACAACCACACACATTTTTATTAGGATTTTATAGACCAAGACAAGTAGCACATAATTGTAATGCAAGCTGAAAAGGAAGCTTCTTAGTTATCCACCTACTCTAATTGGCCTTAACTCAATGACTATGACGTGTGGTAGTGGCAGCATCATCCTGCAAGAGTGTTTACTTTTGCAGAGAGAAAGAAGCAGAACTTTAGGAAGACGGATGGAGTTAAATACAGGTATATTCTGCAAATTGACCCAGAGACTTCAGAACATGTAAGACTGGGGTGAAATTTAGCATTTCAGCAGAACAACTGCATTCAATATACAACCATACATAGGTTGGAATGCAATAATTTAGCTCAAAGCAGACTGAGAATCTGCTGCACGGCTTGAAAATTGATATTCAGACACTCTCCATCCTACCGAGCTGGGTCTATTTTCAAAGTAGCCTGGATTGGAATAGCACTTTCCAGATGTGCTAAACTGGTAGAGCCCCCACCAAAAATTGTAGCGCACTCACTGTGAAAGTTGAATTTTTTTATTTTATTTATTTATTTTTTTTTTCCTTTGTATCTCCAATTTATAATAGACTTTATGTGCTCTTTCATATACAATCCTGGTAAAACACATTCAAGCTTGTGATTATATTATAACAAAATATGCAAAAGATCATGGAGTATGGGGTATTGTTGCATGGCACTCAATGTACTGTTTTTAATAATGTATCTCTTGAGCATTAAAGTCTCTATTGTGGAAAAATAACTTTGCGAGAATAAGCGGGTGAAGTGAAGAGTACATCTGAATGGAAGAGTTGATAAGTCAACATGGGGATTCTCAAGCTTATTCATTGATTGCCTCTTGGAGGGAATGGCTGCTAATTGTTAGGTGATTAACATGGCAATCTGTAATTATGTTCGCCCAAGGACTCGATTAGTGTTTCTGCATGTCTTATAGGCGCTGAGGGGCTGTATCTCTGTGTGTCTAAGCCTATCTGTTGGCTCGAGGACAGATGGCACATTGTCAAAAGCTGACATGTTTTGTTTTCCCTGATGTGTGCCTATGCATGCGTGCGTGTGCGTGCGTGTGTGTTTGGAGAGAGCAAAGCATACAGAGAGACGAGGAGAGAGGAGACAAGCTGCGCCCAGGGACGTGTCCTTTTGTTTCAGCATCGTTAATTAAGTGCTAATTGAGTGTAATTATTTACATCATCACACACAGCAAATGGAGATGTCAAGTGGCAGAGGCACAAAGGCAGTTGGTGGGAGGCTGGCAGTTGAGAACCTCCAATCTGTTGATGCTTTCGCGGTTGCGTCCCACTGGCAGCTGAATGGGGAACAATCAGCAAGAAGCTAAAAACATACATTCAGCAACCATGCACACACATGTATGTTTTTGACCTCACTTGACGCTAATCTTTGATTTGTGCAACAAAAAATAATACTAAAAACCCCCTCAAACAGAACATGAACTGAACCGTTAGCGTTTCAAAGGCAAACTACAGAAACAAAGGGAGAGTAGAGGGCACGATGAAGAGGAAAACCAAGCGGGATGGAGAGTGACGTTGATCAGTCAGAAGGAGAATGAGATAAGGCAGTATCTAGTGTGTTAACACCTACAGCTAATCAAGATGACAGAGTTTAGACTTGCCCTAGAAACAAAACATACATGCAGAAACTGGAAGACACACAAGTCAATGTTATTACACACTTGCACATGAATGCAATGCAGTGCATCTCTTACTGACTCTCTACAATAAATGTTAGAATATTTATAGTGCAGTTTAGAATCTCAAACCACCACGCACCTCTTGGATCTTCTCCATCTTCATTATGTAACCAGTAAGCTCTGTCAGAAATTTGGCAGCAGCTGGACTTCCCTCCTCTGGTTGTTTTCTGTGACAAACGAACAGCAATAAATCTTAATCATTTGCCACACCTGTCTGCACATAAACATTTTAAAGGCCGAAAAAGCCAGAGCCTCTATCGGTTTGATGACCGTGTGAAGCATGAAGAACATGGAAAGTTGAGTAGCCGCGAGTCTGGTAACAAAGACAAAGTGTGCCTTAAGACGGGAGAATGAATGTCACTTAAGTATGAGTTAACGAAAGGTCACTTAACAAGCCAAACCAAAACAGAATCGCAGGCTTTTTAACAAACATGCGCTAGGCAGTGTTTCAGAAATGTTATTTATTTTCAAGAGGCATAGTCAAATACTTGCGACATACTGCTGTTTTAAGAGTATAAATGTATTAAGAGGAAGACAGAAAATATCAATGTTGCAAATCAATAAACCTGAAAAGTAGGTCTAATGTGGTAGCATCACTGAAAACCTTAACCACTGAAACATTTTATGCTCCTACCAGATGCAGTCTCTTTCCCAAAATAGTATATATATATATATATATATATATATATATATATATATATATATATATATATATATATATAATATTTATTTTTTTTTTCTTTGGCTGCATTCGCGTGCAACATTCAACGGTGACTGTTATGTAACATTTGCATCTGTTCCATGTAAATTTGAAGCATTAGGTATGTAAAACAAAATGCTTTGCTTAAACGTATAACAGTCTGGGCCCGATGCTGCAGCGTGGTGTTTGCTGACATCCTTGTGATGAAGACTGAATAGTGAGCAGCGAGAACAAATGGGCACCTACTCCATATTCAGTTTGTGTGGATGCGTATATGAGCCCACATGTGCACGCAAGCACTTCAGTGTGTGCTTGAGTATGTAAGAGCTTAAGTGTGTGTTTATGGGGGTGTGAGTGTGTAGAGGGGGGTTAAGCAGTGGGGTATTCTCGCCTCTGGTCAGAGGTGGAATTAATTTTAGCTGGCAGTCCCACGCTGCGGTCATTTGGTTTAAAGGGAGGTGTTATTATCCTGATTTGCCCATAACGGCTGGGGATTGGATACCCGACCGGCAGCTAGACACTCTCTTTTTAAAGACAAAGGGGCTGGAGACAGTGTGTTCTTTTATGACTGCAGGATGAATAACTGTGGAAAACCAGCTAGACAAATCGTGAAAATCTGTTCCCCTTTGCCCCCCCCCAAAAAAAAATAAAAAATAAAATAAAATAAGTAAAAACACTATACTTCATTTCATGTCCATTTATTTCATAATTCAAAAGGATGTCTTTACAGAACAAAGCATGACATTGTGATTGGAAACATTGGTCAAACTGCTGTTCTGCAAAAATACATTTTCTGAGTAATCAGACGAGTAATACATTGCAGTGGACATTGCTGGGTTCATTTAGGATTGAACATATAACTGCAATCAGCTTCTGAATAATATGCAATTAAACACATTCATGTTGACCAGCAAGTGTTAAAGAAAATGCAGTTTTCTTAGAAGATGAACAAACCCCAATGAGTGCATATGCACGTAAATAAATGGATGCAGCATTACTTTATCAGTGATGGCGGTTATAAAGTAATTTTATGTATATTTTTCAGAACAACCCTAAGCCCCTATTTCATTAAATCAAAGATCTATCTTCTGACAGAAATACCCAAATGACCACATTCCCTGTTTTTAAATACCAGCCATCTGCCAAGGAAGGCCTTTTCAGCGGCCCAATCATATGCATAACCAAAAGATTATTATTTTCCCCTATGAAAGTTGAAATGACTGAATAATTATAATGTAGTGGATTAGAATGAGAGGAAAAAAACATGCCTTGATGTCAGAGAAGATTGCTGAGTAGTCACTATAATCGCTGCTTAGGTTTTTAATCAGAGTGAAATATGGGCCATAAATTATTGCCTTTCATGCAAACTTGTGTTTATGCACCGCTGCATCACAAATCTAATTTTTCAGCATTTTTAAGAGGCTTAAAAGACAGTTATTTTTATTCAGGAACTCTGAATTAAAAATCGTTCGGCTATACTTTCACTCGTGGGGATTATGTTTCGTACAGTAAGGTTTGTCCCAGAATTACATTGGAAACTTGAAATAACCTGTGTTGGCTTCGACACAAGGGCTTCTGTTTTATACATTCCAGCTAACAGAGATACAAAAACAAATGACGTAAACCTGTAACTTGCACCCTATTTTGTGTAATATGCCCCATACCTTTGCCTTGCTACACAGATAAGTGTTGTGTAATTCGGAAATCTTCACCAAGGAGTATGTGCTGTTTTAATCTTATTTCTGATGTAGGTTACTGCAGAAGACTGTTCTGTGAAAAGAATTCAAACATTTATTTACAGCATCTTTCAACCAGCATGTGAAAGATGGTTTTAATATTACAAAAAACATCTTAGAATCCGGCTTCTAAGATAAGATCCTGTGAGCCTTGAACAGAAAAAACACCACACATAAGTACAATCGGTTTATCTATGAGCTCCATTCTTGCAGCTCACACACTAAACACGGCAAAGTCTATGATTTCTGCACTCCCCTTATCCTTAACAAAGCAGCAAAGCCAATCCATTGTGCTGGAGCCTTCTGTAACAAATTCATACATCCATATCGACACACCAGGAAACAAGACACCCGAGGAGAGAGGGATGGGGCGACGGACAGGGAAGTGGAGGAATATATTCTCCTTCTCCTTTTTTGTTTTGTTTGGGGGCATTAGTAATCAGAAGAGCCCCCTCACCCCCAATCACCGCCATCCACCAACTCTGGTCTTTACAGCTGCAAATTGCTTTGCCACCTCTTCCCCCAGCAGTCTGTCCTGCCAAATCCGCTCATGATGTATCATTATCGCAACTTTGGGTGGAAATCCATAGAATCAATAGGTTTGTCAGGGAAACTCACGCCTGGGATTGCTTACATGCTGTGCAGCTTGTTCATCTACGACTCGGGCCTATCCTGCCACAGGCAATGGGGGAAAAAAAAACACAAAACAAACATTGCTGCATTAAAGAGAGACATAAAAGCTCAGTCACATGTAACGTATAGCCATATGCTAATACTCATGTTGCTAATGGAAATAAATACATTCAGTTATCACACGGATGCATTGTTTGTCTATATTTGTCTCTCGTTTTCCTCTTGGCCCTTGTCTTTGCTTATCTGTGTGCTGTACTTCATTAGTGAAGCTGGTCAGCGGGAGCTGGATGGACGTCTCTTCCCATGTAATTACTGTCCAGTAAACAGGTCAGAAGGGTAGAGTCCAGCCACAGCTGCTGCAGCTTTCAGCAAGTCACACGCATATACGCGCACGCACACTTCTGCACCCACGCACACACACCCACACACACACACACACACACACCCCTGTGCATGCCGACTGTGGATCCTGAGCTTTCAGAGTGGTATTGATTGGTTGGGCTGTGACATCTCCTAAGCCATGTCACCCCTGTGAAAGAAGCCTCCAAATTGACCAATAATAAAGTGGTGGAAGTTGTAGTGGCACTCTCCAGGGAGCTGTCCATGTGGACTGTGTCACTGTGTTTGTGGGTGAGCCATGTGTCTATGTGACTATGTAAGTGTTTAGGTATGTTGTGGCCTCTTCCCTGTCTGTCCCTCAAGAAAATCACAATGACCATTCCTTCCTGAAACACATTTGCACACTTTAGGCATCAACAAACAAGGCTGCTTGAAGCATGCTGCATTCTGAATGTGCACTAGAATTTATCAGATAATTAAAAAAAATAGCTTTAAGTTGTTCTATATTTTACAGTACAAGCAGATGGCATTTAATATTTGGTTTTATTCAATATTCAAAAAAGGCAACTTTAGTAAAATATAATAAATTCTTTAATGATTTTTTAATTAGCATAGAACAGAAAAGACAAACTAAATTCCATCTTAGTCTGAGTTCACTGACTGTTTTTGACAAAAACTCACTTATTGTACTAATAACACAATTGTTGCTTAGAGAGCTTGTCTTTTTCAAAAGTAGCTGAAATCTGCTAAAGATCATCCATGTGCGAAGAAAAAAAAAACAGGGACCGTTAAACACTTATTAGATGTGAAATGCATCAACAAATTATAGAGAATGCGAGTGCTTTGAATGTAATTCTAAACAGGGGATTTTAGAATGAAATGTTTTATGGAAGACGGGGTTAGGATTCAATACCCCAATACTTGAGATCAGATTCTCATGAAAACCAGGGTATTTGATTTTCCACATTCTGGACATGCAATGTTTTGTGGTGATGACAGGATGATTGGGTCATGGAAAACGAGATGGATGGATTTTGTTTCAGTTGTAATCTGAAATTCAACCCCTGACAACTATTGGATTCATGAAAAACTTTGGAAGTAACATGTGTTTGAACTATGCAAATGCAGTTATGTCAGAGATAAAAAACTGTGCTTAAATTTATCGGGCCGTTGAAGAAGGATGCAGTCCTAATGATTGCCCTCTAACTTCAACAAACTGCTGTCGATGCCGTTACTGAAACTTACATGACATAGATCCCATACTAGAAAATTCCATATCATCCTTAAGAAACATGTAGAAGAAAATTGTGTGGAAAAATGTCATCTCTAACGCAGAAAACACTCAAACATGTGTCTCTGATACTGTCTGGGATAACCTACTTTATGATTATCCAACTCTTGAGATGCATTGTAGCGTTCACACAAGTGAGGAAAACTTCCACTTTGTTTTTTATTTTTTTACCAGAGCAATGTCTTCCATATGTTTGCACCTTCCCCAACATGACTTGTGGTATGCTGCAGGTGGGACAGAGTTATGAATCTCAGCTGCTCTTTAACACTTACAGTAAGCCTGCTTGGTGCCTCTGATTAACGCACTACCTGCTGGTTTATGTGGTATTTTGGCCAAACTGAACAGTCCTCTGAGATGTTCAGTGCTTTGGGTATTGTTTAAACATGCTATAAAATCCTTTCACAACTTGTTCCCTAGCTTGTCAGGTGTGTCTTGGTCTTCCTGAGGCTTTTTGTTCACCAATGTTCTTGAGTTGGTAGCAAAAGATTTAATCTTGGATGTCAGAGTAAACGGGGTCCAAATATATATTTCTCATGCATTTTTTTTTTTCTTTTTTTTTGTGATTCAGCCTTTTCCCCTCATTAGGACAGCACAATCCTTTGTGTTGAACTATGAAAATGTTGAATGTGAAAATGTTCCAAGTGGAATGAATATCTTTGCATGTCATGGTAAATATGTGAACTGTTTAGCATCACAAGTATGAGAACACACCTGTGACAATTACACCCCTGAAAGTTGACAACAGTGAGTAACTAATACACTTGTAAATGTTATCTACCTGATTGCAATTTGAGGTCGACCCCAAATTTATCAACTGGTTAATCTTTCCTTTGAGAGAGAGAGGGAGAGGAATCAACCTCTTACGAGACCAAAAAAGTTTATCTGTGTGTGTATGCAGATGTACCAACACCAACCTCATTACGGAGGTGCATTATGCACTGAGACTGTGAGGTCACATTGATTTGACTCCCTGGAGTATTAGCATGGGATTACAGCAGTCAACAGGCCTTCATTAATGTGTGTATGTGTGAGTGTTAAGAGTGAGTGAGGATAAGAGATGAGAGAGATGAAGCAAGGGTAATTAGTACATAGAATAGTCTGACATTCTGCTTCTCTGCTATGAAGACTGTTTTGTGTGTGTGGAGGGGGGGTCTTGTGCAGTGAGGCTGAGTGTATTTGTGTGCCCTCATTAATTCTTTGTACTAATACAACCACCACCCTGCTTGAAGTGTTACACTCTAAGAGAGCTTCTCATCTTTATGATTTAACACTTTGATCTGAGAGTTTGATTGTGTGTGGGTGGGAGCAAGTTAGTTAATGGTAGTGTGTATTCCCCTTTGTATCAAGTTCTCAGTGTGTGTGCTCATACACTTGTGTTCAATTACTGCGCATGAATATGGAAATGTATGTTATATCTTCACCTGTGTGTTGCTCTGCGAGTTGTCATAAGAAAGAAACAGAATTCACAATCAGATAGTGTGCGCGTGTGACAGCCATTTCAAACACTTTCTGGATTACTCATCACTGCAATTTGCATAACTTTGAAGTATTCATAGCATTAGTGAGGCAATTACAATAATTAACATGGGAATCCGTGTCAATGGGCCACAGCCATGAGGCAAATGCAATTACAGCAATGCTAATTAGGGTTTGATTAAGCTTTTAAAGAACAATCAGCTTATTTAAGTGAACATATTCAAGAGGCTAGAGATACCACCCACACACACGCATATTATTACTCAGCCTGATGGCGAAACATGGATGTAAGCACATACACTTAGAAACAGGTGTGCAAGGTGGGGAATGGAGATGTGAAAAAAAAAATAGAAATCAGACAATCACATCCATGCCTTCATATTTGTGAGCACGTATTCTCACAGCTGAATATACATATATATATATATATATATATATATATATATATATATATATATATATATGTCTTCCTCTATCCTCTTATTCCCTCCCTTGGTTTTGTCTGCTTATGTTTCTGTCCATACATGAAGTGTGTGTGTGTGCGTGTGTGTGTCTGTGTTTGCAAGAAAAAAAGAGAGTTTCTTTTTTCTTTTCTTTTTTTTTTTCATTGAACAAGAACAATTTGCTGTCTGATGTTGGAAGTCTCATTGTAGTGACGGGGCCTAAATTAAAGTGTGGGCTTATTAAAGCCTGTGTGTGCCTGTGTGTGCCTGTGTGTGCGTGTGTGCACATGTGCTCCTGACACTGATCCACCCAATAAACTCACTGTCCGTGACTAAGAGTGCGCTCGCAGCAAGACAGACACAATTGCCTGTTAAGACAGTGTTGCTTTTATTGGGCCTCTCTGAACAATGCCTTGATGTGTGTCACTGCTCAAACCAACATGAAGGCAAACTGAGATTATTTTAATGAATTAACATTTCCTCCATTTTAGTGTTGGTGCGTATTCCGAACGACACTGTTTGGACATGTTTTGTATTTAACAAATTTCTATTTCAACTCTTAGAGCATGGTTTCATTTGTAAATATATTTTTTGTATGTTTTATGAATTCTCCTTGAGGGAAAAGTTGTTTGGAACGTCTTCTTTTTTTCATTTGGTAGTACCCGCAGTGTTGGTCTTTTTTGTTTAATGTGCCAAGCAGACAGAATTAAAACTCAACCATATTTTTTTTCCATTGCTCTGCAAAGACTATCCCTTCCCTTTTCTGTTAAAGAACTGAAATAAGTAATTTAATCTTTTATCATGGGCCTGGGCCTCATTAAAATATATTGGTTCTTTGGTCTATAATGACCTGCCAGATACAGCACCATGACCTAATTTTTGGTCCCATAGTGAAGCCAGTTGTTTCAACAATATTCTTTACATCCAGAAGTTTATTTATTTATTTTTTATTTATTTATTTTTTTCTCTTTGAGAAATTTCTATTGTCAGACTTTAGAATTGAAGAAAATCAAAGGAAGAGATGAAAGACTGATTCAGTCAAACTGTCTGATCTGAGTCGGTTTGGGTCAGCGAGTCGATGAATGCCACTCACCGCCATGTCAGGGTCATGAGATGGAGCAAATAAAACGCTGTCTCTGAAAGTCTATAATAACTATTGACAAGAGGAGTGCAGTTTATTTGTTATGACTTACATGGAGAGGCAGGTATACTATACCTATCCATACTCTTCACATCCACAGTCGCACAAACATGCAGAGGGCCACACTAAAGTGCTGTCATTCAGCTCAAATCCATTTCTATCTCCAAGTAGCCTTTGGAGAGCAGTTTGGTAAGACAGCCTACTGTATGTGTGTATTTTTTTCAGGCAGTTTGATATGTGTGTGTGTGCGAGAGAGAGTACTGTATTTACATATGTGTGTGTGTGGCTGCGAGGTTGTGCTGCAGTCATCATTACCCCAGTCAATACCCACATGTCCACATATTGATCACTCCATTGATGAGCGATGAAGGATCTCAGGCTGCAGAAAGCTTTGTAGATCTGCTTAGACTTTCACCAAGACCACACAAAAAGATTGGCGCAAGTTTAGTTTCAAATCCCTGCGAGGGATAAATTATCGGTTCTTGTATAGTTTTTACAAGCTAGATTGAATACACACCTGATTTTAATTTTCCAGATGAAATGCATATCATCACGCGTGCAAGTCTTTTTATTTGAGTTCCACCCACCCCCCAAAAAATGAAGTGTTTTCTTTGACATCTGTTTGTTAGATTTATCCTCAGGGGATAGATACTTTACTACATTTCTAATCAATACATGTAATATTTGTCAGCTAGAGGGTTTAATCTCCCTCCACAGTCATGATGATCAAAAGTTTGATGTTGATGGTGTAAATTATAAATCAGAGTTCCATGTATTTTTTTTATTTATTTATTTATTGAATGAACCATACAGATTCTTCAAACAGCAGTCAGAATATTAAATTAAACTTGTACTTTGTGTTCGCTGACAAAGAAGTTTATGAAGAATAATTTTAGTTCATCTAAAGATGATGCTGATAAATGGCAAACTGATAAAATTTGAATTAAATTCTCAAAATTTAATTCAAATTTAATTGAAAGAAGAAACTCTTTAAATTCAAGGGTTGACATTGTTTTGTCACTGTCTTGTTTGAGGTTATACTTTTCTTTGTTTTCCTTCATCCATGTTTTGTTAATTATATAGTAGGAATCTAGTGTGTGTCTGTACTAGATTTTTTTCTAATTCTGCAACGACTAGTTCATTTGTATTTTAAAACCATATTTGAGGATGTACTTCTTTTTGTGACTGTATACTGTGGTCCTTTGAACTTTTTCACAAAATCTCCAAGAACCTCAGCTTTACATAATCTCAAAACACTCCACTGGTGTGTAATTTATACACAGTTTAAGTACAGTTTTTTTTTGAAGGCCTCAGATGTTTATTAGAGAACATTGGTGATCAAACAGGTCAATGAAGACAAAGGTCAGAGATAAAACTATTCAGCAGATAAAAGCAGGGCTTGGTGATATTGTAAAGCAGTATTCAATACAAGATATGAACCAGCCTAAACTCACATGCTGAGTACGGAGAACTCATTTTAAAAAAAAGCAGCCAGGAGGCCCATGGTACCTCTGGAGGAGCTGCAGAGATCAAAAGCTCTAGGAGAGAAATCTGTCAAAAAAACAACAACTAAGGACCCATTTACACAGTGAAGCTACCTATTTTTGTTCCAATCCAGCTACGCATTTACATATCTTCACTGATCAAAGTGTCTATCTCTGGCACTTTTTGGAATCTGGTCTCAGAGTGAAAGTTTTGGGACCTTCTCCCATGGAGGTGGGCAGTACTCCATCGGTGTGAAAGTGCACATGCGCAGGATGCATGGTTGCAGCGTTTGTTTTATGCAGGCACAAACAGATAAAGAAAAATATGTTGCTGATAACATTGACTTTAGCATGTTTCAACAACATGCTAAAATCACAGCGCCATATGTTGGCCTGGCATGACAACTATAGTGGTTTGGATCCTGACAACCAGGACTGAGAACCACTGGTTTACAACAAAGCATATTCATGTTATAATGGTTCAGTCTCACCAAGTTCAGTCCTAAAAACAACTGACTATCCAGGGCAAGACTACAACATTGCTGTTTACAAATTCACCATCCAATTATGTGACTGTGGCCAATCTTTCAAAGAAAAGAAAAATAAAAAAATGCCAGTGTTTATGCAAAGCTGGTGGAGATGTGCCTAAGAAAAAGATTGCACCTGAAGGTGGAGGCACAAAGAACTGATCAAGGGGCCCAGAATAAAAAGGAACATCAGTTTTTAGGTTTTCATTTGTAAAACTAATCAAATACCATATTCTTTAGTCATTCTGCATCACTACACCACACCATACAAAAGTTTCTTGTTGCAACATAACTAAACGTGGATATAAATTTTAAAACGTGAGGATACAGTACCTCACAAAATTGTCAGAGAATATCTTTTTTTTTTTTTAAAAAAAAAACAATGTTTGACTCATGCCATCACACAGAAAGATATGATGGATCACTGGCCAAGGTAAATTTTGTAAACTTTCATTTAATGTGGCGGAAAACAAAAGAAGTCTTTCTCCTTGGAAAAAAAACAGTTACAAAAATATTCTGTGGAATTACAAGCTCCTGGCAGAGAGCAAACCTGCAACTGTGGAAATCTGTTGGTAATCTTTACTCAAAATAATGGCTACTTTAACAAGCTTTACATATTTATTGCAATAAATGACTAATTGTATTCAGCATTTGCAAATGCACTATGCAAATACTTTTCTTTTGGTAATTCGCCTTGGGTCTTTCTTTTTTATTTTCTTCCTTTTTTCATTAACCCAGTGCTTCCCTCCTGACTTGCTCTGCCCTGTAAGTGAAATTTCAGTCATGTCTGTTTTACTCCAGAGGTTCTTCATCATTTCCTGCCCTCACCAAAATTAGAAGTTTAGTCTCCCACCTTGAAAAGAAGGCTCATTAAAACATATTACTACTCTTGACATGTGGGAATGCACCAGCGACCCATTTAGTATTTTAGCCGGAGTTCATGGAAGCAATGGACAGTTTTTGTGCATAATTAGCAGGCTGAACAACCTGTTTGACCTGGTTGGTTTTATTCTTGGCAAATTTAAAAATGAAAGCCTTGAGAAACCCTAAGTGTGCACAGTTGCACTTTTATGTTTCCTTTTTGACTTGGACTTGCATAATAATGTTAGTAAAGTACTTTTCTTTTAACAATTTTGTAAACTACAATTCTATATAGTTTATCTTTAAAAGATCATTTAAAGCTGAAAAACACTGGTTTTCCGGTTTTCTTCAAATGAAAAATTTGTAAAACTTTTACGTATTCCCCCTCAATCAAAAACATATATCAGAGACGTTCACTTGGACAGTGCAGCGTTTAATGATCAGAATCTGAAAACTCCAGTATTTGAACACTTCTGTCGTTTTAGAGCCTTAAGAGTCATGTTGGTACATGATTTATTTGATTTCAAAGTATTCTGAAATAAAGTAGAAGTATGTGAACACGCTTTATATCTCAGCATGACGGCCTTTTAGTTCAATGGCCTTGAGGCCTTCTGTGACAGTAAGAGATAAGCTTTGAATTTTAAATGGAAAATGTGGCCACAATTTACATACAAATTGATGATTTCTTTTCACCAAAAAAGACACATTTTATTCAGTTTGTTGTGACAAATTCTGTACACAACCCTGCAAGAATATAGACTAGATTTTTTTTTTTTTTCCCCTTGCAGTTTAGGCAGAATTATTTATTGTCGCATGTTAACTAGTACATTTCCATGACAGCATTGTGGCATAATGTGTGTCAACATTGTCAGTTTATCTGGAGAAAGGGAAAAAAAAAAAAAGCCTTCAGGCCTCTTACATTTTCTCTCCCTCCGCTTTTCAATTTCTGTTCCCCCTTGATACTCTTCACCATCACTCTCCCTTCTTTCTCCCCACCCCATACTGAACCCCTCCTTGTCTATGGCTCCAGGGTGTCCTGAGACCCTTCATTACTGTCGCCATGGTAACACCTCAACCATTTGACGGCAGTCCCGGACACTCCTCTTCACTTACCCATCTTCTTTTCCTGAGTTCTTCTATCCCCCTGTCCTTGTCTTCCTCCGTCTTTCCCTTGCACCCCCCTCCACCTTTTCCCCTTCCAATAGTCCCCCCTGCTCCTCTCAAAACATGGCTTCCAGACAAAAATCACCAAATCACAGCGGCAAGTGGGGCATATGATGATGGGACGACCCCCTGAGGTTTTCCTCTCTCCCCAAACACCCCATAAATGGCTGGAGCAATCATAACGTCCTAACACTTTGAAGTCAAGTCTCAATTCCACTCCTTTCACTTTCTTGGTCTGTCTGTCTACCTACCCGTTCGTCTGCTACCTTTATTTATTTATTTATTTTATTTCTTGCGTGCTTTCGCCAACAGTCGTATTGGCTGACTTTTGGGCCTCTGTCACCATGACAGAAGGACGTCGTGCTGACTATTTCGCAGCCAAATCAGTTGGCATCCCAATTAAACATGGGAATATTGATCTCACGCCTCATTTCTGAGGATTAGTATTCCCTTTGAAAGATGCTCTGTTTGAAATGGGGCCATGATGAAAACGCACATGGACACATGCACACGCAGAAACATGCACACACACACGTGCGCCCATGTGTGCGCACACACACACACACATATAATATACATGCTGACAAACACTAGCACTGTTGGTTGTTTACCCTCTGGGAGTGGCATGATGATCAGCTGTCATTACGGTTTTGCCTTCATGTAGACGATGGCCAGTGATTTCAACATGAGGATTGAAGCCCCATGTTGTTTTTGTTTTTCATTTTTCTACCTTGCTAAGGCCCATAAACAAGGATGAAGTAGGTACATGTGTTCGCAAATACACACAGAGACACACATTGGGTCAGATCAGTTCTCCCTGGCCACCTCCGTGCTTTGTAGCAATGTTTTAATCATGATCGGGTTTGTTTGTAATTATAAACACCCTGAGACGCCCATATCAAAGAGCCTGATAGAATTCAGGCCTATGGGTATCCTTGGTCGCTTTTGAAAAATGCACACGCTATCTCTCACAACCGCATGGACACACGCACTCACACACATACACGTACGCTAACAAACTTACAGACTTAAACACTTCACTTCAAAAGCAGATGCCTCCGTTTGATATGTCTGAGCAGCTTTGCATACACCTTGAAGGCCTTTTGCCCAAAGCGCCAAGGTCAACACAAGTTGTTTGTGCTTGTCATGTCGACTCCTGCGTCCCAAAGGCTCAGCTGCTTCAGAGGCCAAGCCCTGTTTTTTTTTTTTTTATTATTTTTTTTATTTTTAGCAATCAACACCATCCTTCAAAGATAATCCCCAACATCAGAAATAACCAAGGTTTTAACTTTTAAAATCTGTACATTAAGTTTTGCTTTATGTTTTTTCCCATCACATTATAATGATGGGTGGTGTGGAATCTTAACAAACGTACATAGGCAATAAAAACACAGCCCGACAGTGGAATCTGGATTTCCTCTACAGGATTTCATAAACTAGTTCTTAAAAAGTGATGAAGAAATAAAAAGCCTTGAGTTCTTTGAGCATTTTTGTTTGATGTCACAAGAGGTGCATGAATAGACCTGATCAGTTGCTGATGGTAATCATGGCAGATAAGCAACCTTCAGCAGATTTCAACATAGATTCTGCTGAAGGTAGACTCGCGCGACTCAAGAGAAACTTGAGTCGCGCGAGGCTTAACCTTGCATATCTTGAACTTTGATTTAGTTTTATAGAACATTTCATCAATCTTCTTTCAACGCATATCTGATCCTCTTAAAGTAAATGTTTGCTTGCATTAACTTACATATGATTTGCAAGAACATTGTGCTGCAGTTTAACCATCCCTAAACAACTCATTCTTAATGACTGGTATTTTTATTATTATTATTATTATTATCATTATTATTATTATTATTATTATTATTATTATTATTATTATTATTATTATTATTATTATGTTTTAGGTTCTGACTGTTATGATGATCATGGTGTGGGATATATTGGAGGCTTTTCTTGCTGACAGAAACTGATATTTGCTACCTAAGTGTATTTATCTGGTAATCATCTTCAGTGAACATGGAGGGTAATGTAACAGTTCAGCTGAAAACACCATTCTTTCAATAAGACACATTGACCACCAGACTACATGGTTTTGAAATTCATTGAAGATTTTTAACAAGAAGTTCAATGGTCTTAAATTGTGCAATCCGACGATTCTACTCTGCCTCTGTCCATTTTACAAACTATTTTTATGTGTTTAATTGTAAACAAATGTTTATGAAATGTATACGCTTTCAGATAAGCTGTGCAGAATACAAGTTCAAACTTGAAGGAGGAAACCAATTAAAATATACTAATGAAGCAAAAAAAGTAAAAGTTGCCGCATGCATTTTGTGATGTCAGAGACATAAATGTTCAGAAGCCCTTTTTCGAAAATGTAGCTTCTGTCTTGATTAACCGACAGTTTATGACAAAAAGGCAAAAGAACTTGAAAAAATGCATTATGGCAAATGTTTCTATAGTTGAAAAACTATATCAACTGTAACTCACTGTACAATTAAGTCTTGTTAGGAGCTTTAAAATTAAGCTATTTCATTACTTTTTTATGGTACTTTCCAATACTTTCTGTTCTCCATGTAGATGAACTATTTTTTTTTAATAGTTCACAATTGGTATACAGATAAAAACTAATGAAGCCAAACTCATCAGAGGATCATTCTATTTGACCTCCTTTCTACCTTAATTGTTATGCTCCCCAATAACCAAGTAAACATACTTTTTATACAATATGCCTTATAACTTCCAAAACCCCCCCAAATACAAAGTTTCCAATTTATTTTGCAATTCATAAAACTTAGCTACGCTTGTAAACAGTCTTAAGCAAACCTTGAAACTGTTTATTCTGTTCTTGTATCCAAAGGTAAAAACAAACGACGCACACATTCACATTTATTCGTTATCAGCATTAAGGACATTTCAAAACTGGGGAGTAACAAAATAGACCTAAGCCAAAGTTCACAAAGGTTTCCCAAAGAGTTCATGTGTTAAACCCAATTATTAAGAAACTTTACAAAAGAAGGGTGTGACCAGCCATTATATGAAAGTGTGAGAGAAAATGTAATTGGCATAAAATGGACTGAGAGTCTGGATTATGCATAACTGACCTGATCTTGGATTGGTTTTAAGAATGTGGGTGTATCTGTAGAAAACATATTGACTACTCACTAACCTGTACAGGAGTGTTTGTACTTCTTGGACATAAGATATGCACTCACTTATTTGATTTTTTAATGATTATATTTATATCAACAGAAAACAAGAGTTCCTACTGAAGGGGCCTCAAGATATGAAATGTTTGACCAATGAATTTAAATAAAACATTTGGCAGGGCCCCTGGTTCAAGTCGAAGACCCGCATCTGACTTCAGCATGAATTATAAAAACGATGTCTTTGAAAGCGACCTTGTACTTTCACTTTACTTTTTTCCCACTCTCTATAAAGACCATGAAATGAAAGAAATATGTGTTGTTGTTGGGGCAAAGGAGTGCATGGTGTCTCCAGAGTCATTTTCATTCACAGATAAACACACGGCAGCATCGGTAAACAAGATTCACAGGGAAAGAGTGAGACACATTTGATAGTCATAAAGGATTTTTTCCCCTCAACGAGCAGAGATCAAATAAACTCTGTGTGTCTGAGGTGCCGCGTAGCCTCAAGCACTGAAGCATAAATTTAGAACAAATCTTGTTTCTCTTACAAGGATATTACTTTAATTTTTATGCTTCTGTAAAAAGGGAAATGTGGGGGGCAAATTATTGGGAAAAAAAGTAAAAGAATTTGCCATCTCTTCTATCCAACACTCAGATCCATCAGAAAACATGTTCAATCTGAGCTCAAGTTGTCACCTCATATACCACCTGACCCCGTCTCCCTTCTAAAATCAGTTTTGTTTCAAAATGAAAAAGCAATTTTCCTTGGATTTATAATCCTTAGTAATAGTCAACCATCATTTTTAATCTTTAGATGCATTTTAAATCCAAGCTGTAATGTCTTAACTCTCTGCCAAGGTCAAATATCTTAGCAAATAAGGCTTAAGCTTTGTTTTATATGAAAGAATTACATGATTAATACCGAAGAATTAATCACGTACTCTTCAGATTTCCCAGATTGGGTTTGTGCTAAAGGATTATGCTGTCCTACTTTTTCACATGGCATAAATTGACATGGAGGTTTGTTTAGCAAAGTACTGCTAAATACATTCTTTTTTTAACTCTTTGGTGGCAAACATGCCTTGATTGCAAGTAGGCAGCAGAGGTGCAACATCAAAATAACCTTTTGTGGAAAAAAAAAAAAAGTGCTGGACAATCAGAGTTATGGCATTGGGCATTATGAGGTATTTATAATGCCCTGTATTATAGATATAAAAAGGGGAAAAAATTAACTTGTTTAGAACTCTGCACCAATAGAGCTATACATTAATCTTTAGCAATTCAACCTGTTCTTCACAAACTTTACAAGCGCAGTATGGGAGAACCTTGGCAACTTTTCTATCTAGCGACTCAGTCATCATAGGATAAACCAAACTCAGATCAACAGCTGCCACCTCATATTTTGTTATTTATGGCCACCCAGGTGGGCTCTTTTTTTATTAATGCACAGGCCTATGAACTGGACAGCAGTTTCACTCCTCGGCCTCCTGCTGTAAGTCCAAACAAACCATGATTTATCGCTCACATGATTTATGATCTATTTGAGTGCTGAAGTGCCACCTTCTGTTCAGCTATTTGTTTATACATGCACTTGTACAGATAAAGTAAAACTAGATGTAGATGCATTGGATGATTTCATTCAAAAGCCGCTCATGTGTTTATTATGCACAATAAATCTAAAACCACTTGGAGTGTCAAAGCAATCTGTTGCCTCTATTGCAGTTTACTGCTGGGCAAAATGACGAGTTGCTTTGTAAATTGCAAGGATAGCAACACATGCATATTAATGGGAAATTTTAGATACTGCTGCATTTTGTCAAAATGAATAATTGCAGGATGTTTGGTGACAAAAGTCTTATCGTGGATAAGCTGTGGGAATTTTATATAACAGACCAAAAGGATATATATTGGAGTCGGAGAAACTTTAACACTTATACAATGCCTAGACTAGTGAACTTTCCCACATTTCATTACTTTAAAACCACGAGGATTGTAGCTCAACACCAAGTAGTGCTTTATTGCAAAGTGGAAGGAAATTAATACATGTTTTCTAAAGATGAAAATGTGCAGAGAGGCAAGTAATTTTTTTCAACCGCATGCTTTAGAACAACTTCCACTGCAGCTACACCTGAGATTGTATTGTCAATCAATCAAGTTTATTTGTATCGCAAATTTCAGCAACAAGGCAGTTCAAAGTGCTATAGGCAGCATGTAGCATTACTAGTATTTCTATTGCAAACTGTTATCATCTGAATTAATTAAAATTCTTTGGCAAGGTTTACTGAAAACACTGCTAAAGATCTGATTTAAAAGCCAGTCTGTAATCTTTTACACAGGAGTTAGAACTTATCACTTTCATGGCGCCCAGTTTAAATTATTCAGCACAAAAACAGAGCTCTAAAGGTGAGATTAAGCATACATTAGTGCCTTTATAAGCTTTGATTCATCAGCTTTTGTTTAAGTTTAAATGTCTAAAGGAGGTTTGACGTGTTTAACTTCTCTACTTTAGTTTTTCTGGTTTTCTTAATCATTTTTGCTAGATGTGGAGATTGAGAATTTACTAAATATAAGTAACGGGGAAATAAAACACGGGATCTTCGGAATAAAAATGTATTGTATTTAAGCAGGCAATTTGTAACAAAGTTACACGTGGGGAAAAATGCAAAAAAGAAATATACTTTCAAGGGGTGACATAGAAAAAGGGAGGGGAATGCAAAACATTTTTATTTATTGTTTTATTTTCAAAATTTTGCATAAAATACCTGAACATTATGGACAAATCTGTGCTGCATTATAGCATATGCCATTGGCAGTTTTTTTCTACATAGTTTTCTATCGATATGCAGACCTCCCTGATAGCTCTGAGTGACAGAAAACTCTCTACCAACATGCAAGTCTTTGCTGTCATCAAAGGATACTGAAGAAAATCAGGTAAGTAACAGTAGGCTTGTTGTAGCAACAAGAGAAATAAATACTGGAAAGCAGCAGGTGGAGGCTGGGGGAGCACGGTAGGATGGATCGTACTGATGGTTTCATTGTTGCGTGGCCCGTGCTTTTCATATGCAACGTATTTCTGTTTGTAAGAAATCTTTTAAGTCCAACGAAAGTCATACTTCACTGGTGTGAAAGTCCAAGTCAAATCCAAAGTCTTTTGTGATTTCATCAAGTCCAATTTCATCAAATCTGTGTCTCGATTCTGACTGGATTCTAAGTTACATGACTGAAGCTCACACCAGGTGACGTGAAGACAGTCTGGGTTTACAGGTGTGTGAGTAAAAAGGGGGAGTGGGCGGCATAACAAATACTAATCCACTTCAGGTTTGCATTTGTGAAATATTTTCACTATAATTAATCCTTTTTTCTTTCCGTTAGGTATGTGATTTGTTGCATTGGTCTGTCACATCTCAATAAAAAGCAAAAAAGCTCAATGGGTTTGAATAGTTTTGAGGGATTGTATGTGGCTCATAGAAAAGAAAAGAAAAAAAAATACTTCTAAGCACTTAAAAAAAACATGCTCATGTTTTCTCTTCTATATTCATTCTGTATTTTCGAAACAGCTGACATGAATTCCACGCCGTTAGTGCGACTGCATGAGATTATCATATAAAAGGTTAAATCTGACCCTCCACAGTCACTTGCATTTAGCATCCATTTCGAGGCCCTCTCCTCGTTTTTGTTCTAGATTACCTTGGAATATCACCAGGAGGGGACTGTGAATCTAATCAATGTTGATGTCTCTATATATGACGGATATTGCACAATAAAAATGTTTCAGTAAAACTCACCATGTGGTGTAATTGGTGTTGTTTAAAAATGCATCAGGTGGAGCGCGGCAGCACAGACACATACGCACAAGCCCGCGCACAGTTGCACACCCAGGCACTTTCTGATCTGACCCGTCAAAACTCATTAAGGCTTAAAACATATTTTCAACTGACACCCAAAGTCTCCATTAGAGAACCGCCAATTACCACTGAAAGATATCCCCCCACCTGCCTGCCACATTTGCATATGATTGGAGCGATCAGTTAAAATGAGAGCATTTTGGTGCTGCTCAAAAATTCACAGTACGCTGCTAGATCAAGGGAAGGGAGGGTTGTGGGGGGCCATAGTAATGTGAAGTCAGCGCTTTAACTACAGGTTTAAAAGTTGCTGGACTGTGAGGGTGAGAGAGGGGTTACATCCTCAAAATTGCGTTTCTACTGTAGATGCAAACGAGACAGCAGTGCTCGATCTTTGCATAGTTCTCAGCGATGGACTGTTTGCCAGCATAAAGTGGATCTAAACATCTCCCATTTAAATACATTTGAATACAAGGACAAGAAATAATAGGCGCTGAGCATGGAGCTCCATTGTCGTGGGAGTTAAGAGCGCTAGCAGTGCAGTTTTGTGCAATTATGAATGTTTTAATGGCAAAGTTTTTCTCAGATGTTTTTCTTGGTGTGGATTTCCATGTGAGGCTTTGTTTGTCTGTGTGTGTTTGTCAGAGAGAGAGGGAGAGTGTGAAACAGAGCGAGGGACAGTGAGGGAGATTCGAGGTCTTTGCATCATGTTTTCAAGAAAAGCAGCAGTTACAGCCATTACAATCAAGATCATTCATATCCTTTATCTGTGTGTGTGTGTATCTCTGTCTCTGCTTTTTTTCCTTTGTCTCTGGCACTGTGATTGTCTGACTACTGCTTCCTTGATAAAGTTGTCTGGAGATGAGAAGTCAAGTCTTCAATCAGTGAATAAGTAGGCCAATAGATGTGAATCTCAACATATGTCAATCAGAGATATAATCACAAGGCCTTCGAACGAGGTGGGAACTGAAATGGCAGACCCTGCATATGGGCACATATAGAGTCCCATTTACATACGAATATGTAAGTAATTCTGCACATGTATAAAAGCAAGAACAGGGGTTGAGATCACCTGAGGTCACTTAGGCTGCACGGGACACATACTGCTGGCAGAGGTTACCAAAGTGATTTTTTTCTTTTTTTTTTGTTGTTTTTTTGGAAGAATGAGGGATATCTGATTTCTTTTTCGCTTTTTTTTTTACTGTGTGATGCAACTCACGTTTCACAATTTTGCACTGAGGGAAGCAGTGCGCAATGAATTAAAATTTAAACAATAGTAAACGAGTATTGCAAAGTTGCAGGTTTCAGCTGCATCTCTTTGACCACACCCTGTGTACAATCGCACTACATCGACAGGGTCAAGCTAACCACATAGACGGGTGAAGGCCAAATTGAGTCTTTATTCAAGTGTGTTTCCGCAAACACTCTAGATGAGGCTCGTCATAATGTTCCTGTTTTGATTGCGCAACCAATCAAAGGATTGGTTGCAAATACACAAATGGTGACATGCTGCAGCATCTACATTTACTTGAGTAAACAGGGAAGTGTGCAGACTCTGTCTTGTCATCTCCTGAGCATGCATGTCATTTTAGGGCAACAGACTGTATTGGAGTCTCATGTGGGTCTCCTTTAAAATTCTAATGTAAAAAAATATATGCATATTTTTTTATCATATGGTATTTTTAATCTCACAGGGTTGATGTCAGATGTTTGATGTATTCAAACATTTTTTTTATTAACAGACTCTTTGCATTTGTTTTCCCCACTTCGGTCAGTCATCTTGATTTACTGATTTTGGCTAAATGAACGTTTTTTTTCGGGGGGTTGAAAATATCAGAAAATCAGAGCATTAAAACTTGCAGGCTGAACATAGCTTCAGAGGGATGCTCATGCTTCATTTTAAAATTGCAAATACTTTTGTCTGTAAATTGAATAAGTTTTAATGTAGAAGTTAATTTCTACACATTCAAAGTATTTCCAATTTTCTGCACCGTCAAAATATTTCCAATTGTCACCCAAGGTATGTGATTGACTGCAAGCCTTAGTTTATTAAAACAGGTGTAAATTTCAGCATGCTGCTGTGGTATGCAAGTGTTTTCACAGTAACTGCCACATTTTAGTGATGGCAGGAACCAACACCTGATCAGAACAAACAAACAAAAGTGTGTTTGTTACTGTTCTGGCTTATTCTGTGTTGTCATAATGGAATTCATCCTAAATTGCCCTGGATGAGTTTGTTAGGCCAAGTTAAATAGGAGAAAATTAAAATATAAATACATCGGGTTGAGATGATGTGTACTGGGTTATTACCCTACAGTTGGAAAAAATTGTGATGACATTGATTGCAAGGTGTGACAGACTTCTTTTCTTTTATATGCAACAGACATTGATGACCGTGTTGATGGGAGGACAATCATTATCACCATAATCATCATTGGTATAATCAGTACTGTTTTCAGTGGGAGATTGCTTTGAGCCTTCTATTGGGTTGTTCAGAGACTGATACGGACATGAATCGACACACACACACACACACACACCCCCCCCCTCCGCCCCCCACACACACACATGCGCTTGCACACACATACACCCACGAATATATCCAGTGGCTCTAAACGAGGCTCTTCATTGTTTCCCATGTGATTAAAACTGAGTGCCGCTGAGTCTCTTATATTGTCATCAGCCTGCTTTTGTGATGTGTGCTGTATATGTGTGCGTGTTTGCCGTCCTGCAATGGCCCTGCTCTAAATGAATGTCAGCTTGCCTTAGTCCAAGCATGGGCCCCAATGCGGTCAATCGATACTTCATTAGGCCTGGATTGTCTTGTGTCCATGCAACCTTGAAGCTGTTCCTTAATTACCCCAGCATTAAGGCCCCGGACAGCGGTACAGACCACGCTACACTGAGGATGGCCAGACGCAACAAAGCACCACCCCCACCTTACCCCCACCTCAACCCGTTTCCACACCCCTTTGCTTTCTTACAGCAGATGCAAAGAGGTTTGGACATACATGCACAGATGCACACATAGGGACTTGTGCACAGGGACATATATGTGAAAATACACAAAAGTCTATGTGAATTATCTTCATGCATGTATGCTTTAATATTTCTGACACAGAAGGGAACACAGCAACTTCAGGCTATCGTTTTGGGGTTTCAGAAAGAAATGGTCAAAAACTGGCTTAAAGAAATATTAATAAATTTATAGAGTTGAAGTGAATGAAAGTTCTGAATAATTACGTTTTTTTTGTTTGTTTGTTTTTTACCAAAGGTAGCAAATAATTGCAAAATTTTCAATTAAATTTGTCTTAATCATTTCTAAATATAGACTTTTTAGATTCACAACATGCTTCAAAGCACTAAGTTACTGCTATTTGATGTCAGTGTTTATCGTGGAGCTTACATTGAGAACCTTTTTATTATTTTATTTTATTTTTTTCTTCCCCCAAGATCTGAGGCAGACGCCATACAAAATAAAATGCTTAAATGTCACCAGGCTTGACATTTTGACCATGCACGTGTGTATGTATGTATGCAATTCCATAAAGTGTGTAGGTGTGCGCTTCATGGCTGTGTCTGCATTCGAATGCTCATGAACGTTCCGCCCTGAATGCCAGTCTAATCCTCCCCATTCACAAAGACCAGAGATTTCTCTGAGGAGGAGGAAGAGTGAGGAGAAAGCCGGAAGAAATGGGAGGAGCAAGGATAAAATTATGTGAAAACTAGTCGTAAATAAATCAAAGCTCTTTTGTTGCTGTGCGCTGAGTGAGAAATGAGTAGAAAGGCAAAAAAAAAAAAAAAAAATTACAAAGCCAGAAGACTGCAGTGCTGTTAATGTAAGCAGCTGGGAAAGTAAAGCAATATTGGGGAGACTCGGGGCAGAGTGAGGGTTCACGATCGGAGAGGATGAAGAAAGATGAGAGGCAGTAGAATGTGTTCAAATAGATCATTACAATGAAAACAGAAAGGGAGGGAGAGACAGGCAGACAACGAAGGAGGTAGAAGAGTAGGAAGTTGAGGAGTGAAGAAGGGGGGAGAAGGGTGTGAGATGTGGAAGAGAAGGCAGATGGGAGGGAGAAGGAGGGAGGAGGTGGGGTGCAGTCAAATGGCACTCATGACAAATGACATCCCCTGTCTCCCAGTCCTCTCTCCTCAGCACCATGATTTGTCATCTCCACTTCTGACATTTTTCATCGCACTATCAAATCACCCTGACAGAATGATATTTTCTAATTCTCCCAGCCTTGGAGCACGCCAAAAATAATGGCCTCCACATGCTATGCACACTCTTTCCTCTGTTTCCCTACCTCTCTTTATTTTTCATCTTTTGTCTCGCATAAACATCCGGCGATTCCTTAATAATGAAAATGCGGCACCGCAAATACATCGCCAGGCAGGACTTGACTGGAAGCAATCGGCTTCACAGTCATTTGAGTTGTCTCATTTAAGGGGCGGCACGTGTTACTGTCATTTTCAGATGGCTCACGTGTAGTTTGTGGGTGTTTGTGGGTTGAATATGAGATGGAATAACACATATAGACATGGAATATTTTTTAGCTCAAGAAGGAAAATGTGACCTTTCCGTTTGAAAAATAAATGGAGGGAAATACTGAAGTTTCATCATTTAAAAGACAAAAAAGCTTTCAAAAAATGTTATTTTCTTTATCTTTGTTGTTTGACATATTAAAAAACAGATGAAAAAGGCAAAATAAATTAAAGTTTTCTCGAGTTTTTTAATTAAAAACAGTGATAATCAACAGTAATTCTTTGTATTCTTACGGCAAACCGGACAGGCAAGTTCCCACCTGCTGAGCCCTTGACTTTCAAGCGTATCACCCTCCATTGTTTTATTGAATATTAATAAGAACACTGTCATATCTTCCATGACCCACCTTTTCCATAATCCGGGTCAAGGCACTGAAAATGAGTTTATAGCTAATTCTGTCTCAGCAGGAGATCACTATCGCTCTGGCCCAAAGGCACAGTGAGAAATAAAGATCTCCTTAAGTCTTTGCACGACTGCCATCTTTGGATCTATTTTGATGACAGAGTAATGGTTACCACCCTCTCACATGCATATACAGCATCTGTCTTGATCTAAAAAAAAAAAGCATCTGTCTTGATCTAAAAAAAAAGGCAAAAACAAAAATACAATTCTGTCTAATATGAGGATCATGAAACAAATATATTTATGCATTTGTTTATTTAGCATTTAATTATAATCATATTTTATATGAAGTCTATTTCTGGCTTTCTCATACTTTTTAGGTTGTCCCTAAATAGTACGAACATACATTTCTTTAAAACACTGCTAACTTGCTTTGTATGAACACATACATAAAAATGTGCTTGTTTGTTTTTTTCTTTTTTGTTGATGAATATTTCTCATTGGCTTGATTCAGAATTGTACCGATAATGTATATTTAATAAATCTTAAACAAAAAAAACTGAGAGTTTAACCAAAATAATGACTTTTTATTCAATTTCACAAAAAAAAAACAAACAAAAAAACCCCACATAGTTCATGTCTACTTCTTACTTTGTGGTTTGAAAATTTTATGTTATTCAGATACTGGACAATTGACAAAACTACATTTATATTATGATTCATAAATCTCCTTTCAGCCATTTTATTTTCTCTTTTTTCAGACTTTCTTCTTTTGTCTCTATTACAGTTGTACATCAGAGATAATTGCACACTATCCAACAAGGGATCAGTGTCTAGCTCCAAGCAGCACCCTGGTGTTGTTGTTTCATGTAATAAATGTCATGTATGCATGGCTTCACATGCGCTTCGTTAGCAGTTTAATGCTAACCATTAAGCATCACTTGTGCCTTCCAGCTATGGGCCAACATCTGCTAATGACACCAGCATTAAGAAGAAATGGTCACGTAGAAACTGATAAACACTGAGACTAATACCTTGCTACTGTAAATTGCATATATTTATGTCTATTGTACTGTTAATGAGGATTTCAAAGTGCTTTATTGGAAGATATACTTAATCTCACAGGGTCAATTTAAAATATTTAATGTATTCACAAAAATATATTTGTACCAACCCATCATTTTCATCTTTCATCGCCAGCTGAATCTGAGCTCTTCTGCCCATGTTACCTCATCAGGTAGAATTACTGATTTCGCAAGATATTTTTTTCTCAAAATAACTTAGAAATCAAAGCAGACATCTTTATGCTTTTCAGAATTCGAAATCTTTGAAATGATCTATTTTAATATTTTTCTTGGGAGAATAAAAAAAGAATAATTCTTATAAAATGTGTCTTTAAAAAAGGTGAAAAGCTCTTTGTATTTCGTCATTGACTAAAACGCTAGATGTGAATTCAGACTGCAGTTTTCATTTGTCTTCTCTTGCATCAGAAGCGACAGAATGTCAAAGTCTGTGTTGGCAAAAATCACCTTAAAGATGGTTAAAGTTACACATTTCCATTGAAGTTTGAGTTACTTTCCAAGCTACAAACTGTAACTTCTGTAACATAATCATTGGCTATCGTTTTATTGCTGAAAATCATAGCTTTTAATTCCCAGTGGAAGCCTTTCTCTCTCACTCTTGGCCACTGAGTGGAAGTGTGGCTGACACCACTGCAGGGGAAAGAGTTAGCACTCACTAACTATGACCCTGCTTTGAAACAGGGTGCATTTGACCCTGCTTTCAAATGCACCTAAAATCAGTCAGATGGTAATGTGCTCATCTTTGTTGGTACATTGTCTGTCCCATTAGAAATGAATCAGCAGCAAGTGTTGGACCCAATGAAGTCACTTTCTCGTTGTCCTAAATACATCTTCATAGTCTTAGAACTTTCCCTTCTTCTGTTGGATTTGAAAAAAGGTCATCAAATTCTCCCAAAGTATTTTAAAATATCTCATTTCCCTCCAACCATGAGGAATTAAAGAGATACAAGAAAACTTTTTGTTTAATATCAGAGATATTTCCACTGAACTCTAATCAGCAAATACAGTCCACTGTTTAATTAGTTTATCACTTACTTTGATTTACTTTCCTCCATGCAAGAAATGAGAAGACGAGCTGATTAATGACATTTTTTCCTTTACAATCTTTATTGAGCTGATTATTTCCATGTTGTTTCTTCAGACAAAATATGGTTGTCAATAATCAAGAAGTAATGAGTTCTGAGTTGAGCTTTGGTCTTTTCAACATGTGGATGTCATTGTATTAAAAGAGGGTGTTTCATATAGGAAGAAGAAAGCAAACACTTAGGGAGAGGCTGCAGAGAAAAGTTAATCAAATACACAGTCACATTTTGAAAGTTTGCAGAGTTTTGTTGTTTGCTCCGGAGCAGCTCTCGCGGCCATCTGTAAGATTTGAACACTTTGCCCGAGCACACTTTTGTTGCAAGAGGTTACAAAGTCTGTTTCATAAGTTTAAACATTTAAAGTTATCGTGGTTCCTTTTCTTGTTAGCCATCCTCGTGACCATGCTGCTGAAATACAAAGTATTATGCCAGCAACACGTTGAAATTGAGGGAATATTAAAGCAATTTCAACTCTGCCCGCTTTCAGATTGGACGACAGTCAAAAGTAATACCAGTGCAGAGGAGATCAGTTTTCTATCATCTGAGAATTCTCTAAAGATGAAATAGGTTCTCATAAATGAGTCTCAATGATAACTGATGTATGGTAAATGATAGAGAGAAGATAATGTAGGAAATTGAGCGAATAGTGTCAGGAGACCAAATCAGTTCATTTTAGAGTAGATTTATCGTGGCCATACATTTTTTTATTTATTTATTTTTTTGTACAGTCTGTGCTTTGCTGTGTAGCTCATACTAACTCCTACATCATAATTTACACACATATAGCCCGCATGGTCCATGCATGTACATAGAAAGAAACCGACATGGGCACTAACTTGCCAAAAGTAGTTCTTCTTATGAAGGAAATGGAAGAAAGGGAGCAGTTATAGTTAAGTGGCCCAGTGGAAATCGACCTACACATCACAGGCTGAAGGTCTGGTTTTTTGATGTGGTAAAGAGCAGATCAACTGGGCTGTTGATGTGCTCTTGAGCAACACGCCGGCTGCTCAGTGTTCTGTCTCTTCAGGTTGCCCTTGATAAGACCATCTGACTGAATCTGAGTGTAAAATGTTTGGGAGCAGTACAAGAGGGGAGTAGGAGATTAGTGGAGGAGAGGGAATTGGAGTAGAGTGGATAGATAGCATGAAGGTAAAGGAGGAAAAGCGGGGAGTAAGGAGGAGAGATTGATTTGGCCGGCCAGGAGATGACTGCTGATGAAGGCCTCTCATAGACAGATGGATACAGCGTTGGTTCCCCGCTCCTACACACCCTCAACCTAATCCACCTCAAATTTTTCTCTGATTGCTTCTAAATTGCCTTCTTCCAAAGTTTCCTGCTGATTTCTCTATGTGAACTCCTTCCCTCCCTGTCTGCCTCTCAGAACAGCGAATGATGTCTAGCCTGGTGAGCTGCTTCCTTGGGTTTGACCAAAGAATGTGCTAAGAGAGCAAGAGGGGAGGCTGTGAAGGGTGATAGCTCCTGTGCCCTTGTTGTGTGCGCGTGTGTGTGTGTGTTTCAGTCCCTCGTGAAACCAGTCCCAGGCCTTGTCATTAAAATGCATTATCATCCCACTGTGTCAAGAGAGGAGACAAATAGTCTTTCTCTCAACCTGCTATCTCTGTCTCATTCTCTCTTTCATACACTCCCCGAGTCCATCTCTACAGGGGTGTGTAGATGTGTTGTTGCTGGAGAAGTCGTTTTATTTATTTTTTTGGCCCTTTTGTCTCTTTTTTCATTTCGTGTTTTTACTGTTTTTCAATTGAACAGTGATTCTTTCCTCTCTTCTTAATTGTGGTAGGTAAGTGCTAACGATCAGAAGAAAGTCACAACATTTCAAATTGCAGACTGCCATGATATAAATAAATTTTAGAAAAAAAAAAATTAAACAGATTTTTTTAGTTTTCAGGCTTGCATTATTATTATTTTTGTTCAGTTATTAATATATTTCCATTGGTTTTCGATGTAAACAATCTATTCCATTGGTGAGCCCATGACCTATGTAGAGATTTTGTTTAGTGAGGTGACATGTTTTGGGAATTTGTGGAATCTACCTTTGCTCGTCTATTGTCATGTGGAATTTTGAGAATGACTGTAATGGTATTCAAAAACTTTGCTTCTGCTCCTTAGTCAGTAAGGAAAAACTTTATCCTTCTGGTTTTGCTTCCAACTTTTAAGGCACTGATTCTCAGTCATTGGAGTCAGGAAGAGAAAAAGCTTTACACCGTCTGACAACCTTCTTTTTTTTTTTTTTTGGTAAAATCATCATCACAAAAAAGTTTCTTGTGTGGAAAGAATGTAGGGAAAATATGTGCTCATGAAACATCAGAAAACTCTGGGCAAGCAAAAAACTTTATTAATTGCTTTATTCGGTCATTTTGGCATATAAAATTGATTATTTTATTCATGTTAACACAACAGTTAGGATTCAATCCCAATGTTTTCTATTGTTTTTCTGTTACTATGTACTGTAACTTTGATTTGTTGTGCAGCTGCTTAAGCATAATGCGGAATTATAAAGAACGGGAACACAATTTTATGTCGGTGGCTTTGGTGCCAAAACTCAGCAGCAGGAGACTACAACTATAATCTAATACACTCTGACTTGTTTGCGACGCATTTTTCATGCGACCTTTACCTGTCCATTAATGCAAAGAGAAAGACGGTGAGACGGACAGGGAGAGACGGGATGGGCATCCAGAACGACAGACACGAAATAAGGGTAAGCGAACATTTGTAGATGCAGAATGAAGAGAGAGGTAAAGAGACAAACAATGACAGAAGGTGCTTTAGAAAGAACAGAGGGACATTGAAGAGAGGTGGAAAATTTAGAGAGTGAGATAGCAGGGAAGCAGCAGAGAAGATTGCATTTTAGAATTACTGGCCAACACCTGACAATTTATGCCCTCATGCAGCGCTTGGCAGCAGCTGGAGTCTGCACAGCCTGCGGTGAGTGTGCATGTGTGCGTGCGAGAGATAGAAAAGGTAAACTATAATACTGTGTTGCAGAGATGTGACATTATCAAGGGGCATTAACAGGAAGGTGCATCACTGCCCCAATACGCCTGTATATGTTTTTATTTGGTGACACAAAGCTCTGCTCAAATCGTGCACAATAATTTTGTCAGGAAAAAAAAACAAACGAAGCAACAGATACAGATATATGTCCTGAGCTGTCTGCCGCTTTCGTCTCTAAGTTTTTGAAACTAATTGGGACTTTTTCTGTCAACATTAAGACCATGTCACATCACTTCTGCCAACTTTCTAAAGTTAATGCACAAAACAGTGCTGCATAAACTATTTCAATGCATAAATGTAATGGTACAATTTTAATATATACGTTTTTCATTAAAAAGCCCAAGAATTTATGTTTGTCTGTAAAATTGGGGGAGAGAAAAAAAAAAACAAAAAAAAAAACAACCAGACTTTGTGATGAACTCCACAAGGCCTGGCAGACAAAGAACTCCCGTCAGCCAAAACTGTGCGAGCCCATATGAACCGACCCTAACGCAAACCATTCCTAGTGCTGTTTTTTATGAACAGTTAATCCATTACATCATGAGATTGCAGTTAAGAAAACTTTGATCCAGCCAGGGGCAAAAACGGATCACAGTTATTTTGTCAGTTTGTTGATAGTTGAGTGGATTAAGACCCTGAAGTACAATTCTTGATCATGTTTTGTCCCCACATAAAAAGGGTTTTAGGGAAACAAAAGAGCCCATTTTAGACATAACATCTTGTTACGCACATTTCTGCATGAACACACAAGCGCCATGAGAGCAGGCCTCATCACCGAGACTCGGCGTCAAGCCAATGTGTGCTTGTGAAGAAGAGACCATGGTGACCATATCAGGCTGTAAAGGTGATGGTTAGACAGCAAAAAAAAAAAAAAAATTAAACTATCTACAGGGAACTGCAGTCCGAGAATATGAACAGAAAAATGAAGGTGACATTTGAAAGGGGGAGAGGGGCAGTGGAAGTAGAAGGGGGAGGGGGGTACACTGGTGCGGCTGGGAGGGGGGATTTAATAGGTCCCTGAGACGCGAAGGGTGTGAGATGAGATGATGAAACCAGAGGATAGAGAGACGGGAGGGCGGGACGAGAGAGGGAGATTGTGTGTCAAAATGTGGATGTTTGGAGATTGGGCTTCCAACCCTGCCAAATGATTAAAATGTTCCCTCTGACATTCATATTCCTCTATCTAGATTCCTGCCTACGTATGTTAAACTGCGTCAAATATGAATTGAGAGATAGCCATATAGGTTTTGATGTGAGAAATGTTTATGACTGGAGATGCAATTTAGGCTTGTTGATCATAGTGACAGTGTTTGGATGATGAGAGTCAAGATGCAATTTTATTTAATTATTCGTTTTTAGCGTATGCCACTGAACCATGAGCAGGAGTTCTCTTTTAAACACAAATATTAAAATCAGTCAGTATTCAATCACTGAGGGCCTCTTTTTGTTTAAATTTTGATTATTAATCATTTTTTAAAATGTATTTACATACAAACAATTAATTGAGCATAGTAAAATTTGAAAAGGATAAAATTATTTAATGTTCATGACGTATGGAAAGAATTTTTTGCACCGCACATAAAAGTGTCCACGTCTTCATTTGATGGCGCACACACACAGAATAAATGCACAACAAAAGAAATCAGGGGGACCTCAGACATCAGTATCTCCCTGAGTGTGAGTCGCCATCCCTTCTCTTCTAACGGTCTCGAGATGAGGGTTGTCATGGTTACGGGGGCAGAAAAATCACCCCATGGCCCAACCTCCCCCACCCCTCCACCCCCAAGTGACACACACATACATGCACACATATACAGACACACCATTTTTCCCTTTTTTCCTTCAGTTGTCTGGGCATTGCTGATGTCACTGCTGAAACTATGAATTTAACATACAGGTCAGAGATGCATATCTGGGCCGCGGTAAGCTGTCCGCAGACGTGGGGGGAAGAATAAAAAAAAAAAATGGAACAAGAGACTCGCTGCCTGAGAGACATGGCGTCCGAACGTCCTTGAAATTTAAAAGAGAAAGTAATAAAACAGGAGAGGAAATTCAGAATTCAATCTCAAAGAGATTTGCTTTTGAGGGTGCCCTCTTATTGTTCCCTTTCTTCTTTTCAGGTGCAATTAGACCCATTTCTCTGAAAAAAATGAGGGGAAAGGGCAGAAAGAGAGAAACATGGAGCTTCAGTTAAAAAGAAAAAATAAAATGGATAGATGGATGGGTGAAAAAAGCATGAGGAGATTCTTTGAGAGTTGCCTTTGTTTTTGCCAGTGATGTCTGTGGCATTATGAAAGGACTTCACTAAGCACTTAGGGGATTACAGAGCACTTGCTTCTGATAAATGTCTTAATTTTGATGCGATTTTTAAGCCATCAACATAATTATTGTTTTTCATTTTTCTTCCCCCTTCCAACTTGTTTTTAATGAAGAGTCTTTTCAATAAACAAATGGATATGCATTAAGGGGGATGATGGGGCTTTCAAGTATAAACCTCTCATATTTATTAAGCGCTCCCGTTACACCACAAGTCAAGTCTTCAACAGAACCCCGGTGTAACAAAAACAACAATTATATATGTATGTTGCAGACAGGCAAAATACATAATGCAAATACATCCAGATTCCTAATATTTTGCTAAAATAACAAATATTCAAATTATTAATGCTGTAAAGATTCACAGATTGACCACAAGGTACAATCTGCTGAGAAATGACAAATTCAAAGCCATTTATGCTGCATGTCGGGACATTGTCTTCATGTAATTGGTGTTTGATAACAACGATTGACTATTGATCGACACTGGGATTTGACCTCGGCAGTAAATCCAGACCCCTGCTGGCAGGGACTCTGCATCGTTGAATCCGAAATATTTTATCCAGGGCTAAAGAGGAATAGCCACTTATTCTCCCCTTACATGGGTTTTTTTCTATTTTTATGACAGCACTGCTCTCATCTTTCCTCTTAAGTTTTACCCTTTTGTGACCTTTTAGAGAGACCAAACGTGTCCGCGTTATATATGGGCTGTCCAGCAATGAACGCGTGTAGGTGGCAGGGTTGGAGTGTCGGAGGGCGGGGGGCCGCATTAGCAAGTCCCCACACACCCAACGCAACCCACCATTGCAGAGTCCCCAACCCCTACACTGCTTCACTTCATTCATTTTGTTCCTCCCCTGCGGTCGGCCGGCAAGGCCTCTAAATCCTCCCTTTATTGTACACAGCGCACACAAAGGCTTGGCCTGCTCTCTCATTTCCTTGATGTGCCTTTGGACTGCAGCGGTGGCTTTTTAGGCATCGATATAAACATTTGCATGAAGCAGCTCCTGTAGATCACCAAACAATACGCCTGACTGTTTCTGGTCAAGCTGGTAGACTTGTGAGCATGTGAGTTAAATAATCGGGCAGGGGTTTCTGGGATTTGGGTCGTGTGAGATCCAACAGCAGAAGGTGGCTGAAGATAAACGATTAAACGAGGGGGGGGAGAGAGGTGGCCATGTTGATCCTTCATGACGGGAACTTTTTCCTTGGCTTTGGCCCCAGATTTTTTTTTTTTTTTTGTCCTGTTCCTGCGCTTCACCTTTCTCTTCACAACCAACAAAAGTGAGATTACCCGGAGAGACAGAGAAAGAAAGACTTAGTAAAAAAAAAAAAAAAAAAAAAAAGAAAGAAAAAAGTTGGTGTGTTTATTGCTGAGTTAAGCTTTGTGAAGCAGGGGGTTTCTGTCCTAAAATAGACTCTCTTCAGACTGCCATGACTGGTGATTATTGACTAGAGGGAAGAAAGTGGCAAACAACGCCCTCATTACACATGGAGATTGCTTGCTCACCGCTGAACATCAGAATGGCAATGCAAATTGGTGGCAGCCCCCTTTTTTGTGTGGTCAAAAATGTGGTTGTTAGTTATTTCTTTGGGCCCGTTTAATGTTCACGAGTTGTATGTGGGAGTCAAGCTGCCTTTGGGGAGGTGACAGTGGTTGTATGAAGGGAGTCAGTGGCCCTGGAGCCTTCTTCAAAGTCCTCACTCAATCTTTCATCTGTTTGATGTAAAGTGATGAGGATACAGAGAAGAATAGGAGCAAATATAGGTTTCTCACCTAAATGCTCTTGAAAACATCAACATGGTGGAAAAACAGTTATATTTTGATAGTTATGTGATCATATTTTTGTTATAATGATTGGTGGGGGAGGAAGGGTATTTAAAAACAAAATGTGAAATGATGTGAGCATTATAATATATTATTTTAGGACTATATATATAAGTCATTTAATGTATATGACATCCATATATGTGGCTGTATGAAGTTGAATTTTATTCAGTTAGTAATTATTATAATTAAAAAAAAAATATTTATACATTTATATAAATAGATGTATAATAGATGGGTCGTGTATATATATATATATATATATATATATATATTAGGTGTGTGTGTGTGTAAAGATTATACATGTTTACATATGGATATGTATTCATATTTATACAAATTTTGTATAAATACAAACAGGATTTTGAAATTTTTCAAAATCCTGCTAGCACACAAACACTGTCGAAATATATTTATATTTGTTTCTATTTACCTACAATGAAATAAACAAACAAAAAATAACCCTGTTTTTTTTTTTTTCTCCTTCTCAATAATAAATGAAAATATATATATTTGGATATGATCTCAAAGTATTTGATGGCCTCCTTGCCATCGCCCTAATGTTTAGCTGCATCCACAGAATTTCTGTCTGATTTAAGTCGGGGGCTCCCGCTGGACAATATCAGAATGTTACTGTTGTTTTTGGTCAGAAGAAAATACATTTGCAAAATGAAAAGTTTAATTTAAACCTGCATCTCAGGTTTAAATTAACAGTTTGGCCTAAATTGTCAAACATTTTAATGTGCATCTTTGCATCATCAGGACATGAATGATTCGTCAATTGTTCATAATATTCTCATGATTTTTTCACTTCTTATAGTTTTATGTTTTGCTCAGATTTTTTTCCCTGCTTGTTTTTAGTAGTGCCCTATCAACACATGTAAAGAGACAAATTGTGTGTGTTTTTTTTTTTTTCCTAAACACTTCAGACCTCCATTTTCTTCTGCCCCTCTTTGCAATGCATTTATTTTGGCTGTGAAAGAGGATTAACATCTTGCCTCTGCATTTTTCAATTCCCCAATGTTTATCAGGCAGATGAGAAGCAGCGAAGTTGTAATAGCAAAGTGCCATTACTCATTGTCGATATTAGCTGTATGACGCTGTCGCTTTCTCAGAGGCATGGCAGTTGGTTTATTTCTTCCCATCAGGCACTGAGTTGTGACAGGGGGAGGTGTTGTTAGGACCTAGGTCCCTACAATGTCCCCTGATGTGGACAGACATTATAAATGACATTGCCCAATCAGATGCGAGATGGCGACTGGGGGAGAGGGGGGCTATGGTGTCGGACTGCGTTGGTGTGTGTGTGGTGGAAAAAGAGGGGAGAAAAAGGGTGGTGAGGTAGGAGAAGATGAGAAAACATGGGGAGCCTCATTTGAAGCAGTTAATGTGCAGATTTATGTAGAGGGACAGTGGTCAACATTCATAATATCTCCCTCCCTGCCCACCTTCTATCCTCCCCCCGCCGCCCACAACAACCCTCTTTCCTCCCAACCCACCCCATCTTTCCCCATAGACTTCCTATTTTCTTTCTTGTCCACCTCATCCTCTCCAACCCTGTCAACCACCATCATTCCTCCCTTCTCTAGTATTTTTCCTCATCTGTCATCCCTGTTTCCTGGCTCCCTCCCTCTGTCCCTCCTTCCATGTCCTATGAAAGGACTGAGATTGTTGTGGACTGCAGCAGTCAGACCAATAGGAGGCATAGGTAGACCACAGAATCGCACAGACTACAACGCAGAAGAGCGAGAGGGAGAAAGAGAGAGATGATGGCTATGTCTTGTATTCAGTAATTTTATTTCAATGTTTCACAAAGAGTCCAGCATGTCTATATAACACAACAACGTATAAACGTATCCATTTTGAGCCAGTGAAACACAATATATGCAAAAAATTTACCTGATAAATTGCTTAAAGGCATGTGCTGAATTTGGATTTAATGGCGGAAGCTCAGCACAAGACTTAAAAAAAAAGAAATTTACACACAATTCTTTGGCGCTTCTGCTAAAATTCGGCAGCTTTTAAGCAGCTTTTAATATTTATTTTCAAGTTTTAAAAACTATCCACTTATAATGAACAATACATTTAGTGAGGTATATTCAAGAGCTTGTATCCTGTTTCTACGTTGATCGGTAACTACAATAAATTGACCATTTCTATTTTAAACATAGTTCGCAAATACAATGACTAAAGTAATTGCAAGTGAGGATGTTTTGTATTATAAGATGCATATTTAAGTTTTTCAATTATGTAATGCTCTTTTAGAGTTCATACCTATTCAATTTTATGTTTGGCAACCTCGAGAAGCAGTGCTGTCTAAATGAGTTTCTGAAAAAGACATGCATCTTTTTTTTCCCCCTTTCGTTCTATTTGCTGCTCAGTATTGCACACACTTCAGTTTGTGTACAAATGCACACTTTCTTTTTCTTTGGTTTTCATTTATGCTTGCTTGTTTGTTTGATGAACCTTTTTACTCACAGGTTAAGGGATTTGAATTTAGTCCTTACAATAGGAATCACTTTAAATAAAAAATTAAGAAAAACAGTTTATTGATATTATCTGAGGTGAAATGAAAGAAGAAAAAAAAAAACATAATTAAATACAGCTACAGCTATTTATATAGTACAATTTAACAGATGTCATTAGAAGACACTTTAAAAGACAAATTGGTCCATTTCATATCCAATTACATATACATATATATTAGACTATATATAATCAGTGGAGTTCATACCAATAAAATACAATCAGAAAGACCAATTGATAATTAGAAATGTACAGTTGAATTTTACTCAAATTATAATACAATAAGGTGTAATTCATGTGATGAGTATGCATGCTGTAAATTATTTAGCTTAATTATTATTATAAATTATTTACCTGGGGCTTCATAAAGTTTTCTTCTTATTTTTATTTTTATTTTTATTTTTGCCCTAAATCTGCACATTGCTCTCAGACACAGACTCCCCTCACTTTGTCATCTTTCTGCCCTTCATACACTGGGCTACTTTCTCTCTTAACCTCTTTATCCTACGCTCTCTCCCTTTCCCAGTCCACTGGCTGCTCTGGTAATCCCTCTCAATCATTAGAGGCCCTTCTCTCTTGGCAAAAAAGTTTCTCACCCTCGTTGCACCTCAGACTTCCTTCCATTTTCTTCCTCCCCTACTCCCTCTTCCAGACACAACCCAGTGCACGTCTTTCAATTCTACAGTGTATAGAAACAGAAATAACTTTTCAAACTCCTTTTTGATGTGCACATTGCTAGCACATTAGTTCAGGTATATGATGGTATTTACACAGCTGAAGAATATGAACTTGTACAAACCCCCCCCCCCCCCCCCCCCAAAAAAAACCCTCACAGTTAAATGGTTAAAAGCATGAAAGGTTTTTGTAACATGTTGCATATACAATCATATATCTAGCCAGTGAGATACAAAATAATAATAATAAAAAAAAAAAAAAAAATCAGAATTGTATAAACTAAATGTTTGCACTTGTGCAAGGGTACTTTTTAATAGGTAAAAATGCAGAGGAATGCCAGCATCAGTGAGATTCAAATGTAAGCCTCACTTTCATGCTAGCAATCATTTTGTCACACATTCTCAAACGGGGAATAGCTTGTTTTGGAACGCAACTGTTCAAGCTTAGTGTTTCTACCTGCAGCAGCAGCCGTCTGTAGTTTTCTCTGTCTGAGAGCCTAAAGCTGCAGCTTTACAAGTGAACCTGCCAGTGTGATCTCATACTGGCTGCACCCTGGGGCAAGGCAGAGGAGACTATACATGTGTACGTGCATGAGTGCGCGTGTGTTTGTGCGAATTGTTAAAAAAACTCGCACAACCATCCCTTAAACATGCTCTCAAGAACCTTGATTCCATAGCTCAATAATATGATCTCTGAAATCTCTCTTATGCCAGGGTGGAACTTATGGATTTTGGGAATTCACCTTGCAGTGTTATTAGCTTTCTATTTCCATACATTGTTTTTGGTCTCTGGAGAAGAGGTTTTCTATCAGACTGTCTGTCAACCATTGTTTCCGATGTTAAAGCTGTAAAAAAGTTGTTAACAATCGACTGACCTTACATGCTAGGATATTTCCTTCATTTCTGTAAGGGATTGAAATGCATCATTAGAACATTTTATGCATGTATCCGCTGGGATTAATTGCTTTGGTGTCATTTCCCTTCCATGGATTTTGATTCTCTGTCATGTATTAAAGCTTTGCTTGATGAGAAGATTTTTATCCTAATGCAATGTGAAATTACACAGGCGATGAGGTCAGTACACACCTACCACTGCTGTCTGAGTTTATAAAATGTGGCTGGATCAAGAACATGTTGTACTTAAAAGACTAAACTTTCCACATGGAGAAAACTAATTTTCGCATTTCTCTTTCCTGCATCGCACATTATAGTCTTTAGCGGTATTTATGGGGTGCAGCTTCAAGATGTCATCATGAAGTCGAAAGCTGTGATTTTAAAGTTAACAAAGAGTTTCCTTTCTTTCCAGTTAGGGGAACAGTGGCTTGATTGACAGAGAAACACTTGAAGGGGTGATACAAAGATAGCTAGCTGGGACGGCTAGAGATAGCGAGAGTGAGTTGTGCTTGCTAATTAAAAGAGAAGAAGCAGTCTCTTTTTTTTCTGTTTCTGTTATTCCCTTGTTCCTGGGAGTATTAATGTTTTATTCAGGAGAAACATAACTACAGATGAAATTAATAAAATCAGGCTCTGCCTTTCCCTTGCTATCTCTTGGGGGGGTGGGAAATTCAAACGCTCGTTTCTCCCGGCTTTGAAACTGCAAACTCAAAGTGCTCTGTGTTCTGTAGTTTTCATTTCTTCATTTCCTGCATATTAAGTTCCTATTCCCCTTTTGTTTCAAAGTGCATTGCCCTGAAAATAAGGATCAATTTTTCAGTGCAAGAGGCTTTGGAATTAGAGCAGTGTTTTCCACACTTGTGAGATGATTTACTGTTGTGCCTGCATTATTCTGTGCTACATGTGTGTGTCTCTCTCTGTGTGTGTATTATATAAATATATATTTTTATTTATGTTTCTCAATACATTTTGTATTACAAATAAATTTTGATGCTGTTACTATTGCTCATGGAGGTCTGCATGAGGTAGTAAAAAGGGTTGTACTGGAGGGTTGATTGCATTTTTTTTTGTCATACCTTTGCCGCTGTATTTAGTGGGGTTTTTGTTTGCATGAGAGTGCACACACGCATGCACACATGCATTCATTTCACTCGAGTATACATCGAGGCCCTAGGAGTATTTGCTTGTCTGATCACCTCATGTGAGTCTAAGAAGAGAAGCCATGCGTGACTAACATGCACTTCAGAGTTGAACTAATTGTGTCATTTTTAACATAAATCTGTGCTTGCCCACATTTTATTCACTCCCATTTCCTCTCCTTCTCCCCTGAGCCACACAATGAATAAAGACTGTAGCAGGGCCTTCCATCCATCCAACTCAAGAGAAATTTTCAAAGCTGCATACAGGTGCATCATTTATTTCCTCCCCCAATGCTGGTGTTTATGTAGGTGTGTGTGTGCTTTCAAATCTCTACCTTCATGAGAACGATTGAAGAAATGGCTATGCTGCTGGTTTCTGTTGGGTAGATGTAAGATACTTCCCAGTTAGGCTGTGTTATTGGTGAGTGGTAAAACTTTGCCTTTGTGGCAATATATGTTGTGGTTATACTGAATTGAAACCTTTCATTTATAATGATGCATAAGTGACAGTAAAAAAAAAAAAAAAAAAAAAAAAAATATATATATATATATATATATATATATATATATATATATATATATATATATATATATATATATATATATATATAAATAAAATAAATGTGACAATACTTGCGTCTTTATTTATCTAATATGGGGCTAAACAAAAGTTCTTAACATTCACGCTACTCAAAAGTGGTAACATACAACTCCAGGATATTACCTTGATATGAGGAATAAGTTTCTGCCTATATGCAGCCCTATTTGAACTTACTTCTTATCTCTCTCTTTGAGGGAACTTTTTTTCTTTTAAACTAAATGCTACTTAGAAGAAGAAGGATGCTGGCTTACTCTAAAACAGACTGGATTTTTCTGTCTTTGCTCTGTACCTGGTCTGGCTTCTGAGAGCTAGAACACATATCAGCAGAAATTAAATGGCACAAGAGGACCACAGGCTGGCTATGTGAGAATAATCCTCAGCTGATGTCATATTATTACAAACTTTTACATATTTACTTCTTTAAGTTCCAATATGTTGACGGCAACAACCTTAGTTATTCAATTTGTGATAATGTTTGTCTCTTATAAATTGTGATGGAAGCTTAAACATTTTTTACTAAATAGTTTGTACTCATGTTTACAGTAACATACGCAACTGGGTTTGTTATTGATGTAGTTTTTTTTGTTTTCTTATTTGTGTTTACTATTTAGTAAATTATTAAATAATTCAAAGACATAATTGCTCTCCATGTGGCTGGTAGTCTTTCTGACAAACAGGATCTTCCTGCTTCTGTCATGTTTGAATGAAGGTTTCTGACCCACATGCAGAATCGGAAGCAGGATGCAACGCAATTCAAAAATATATTTACAATCTTTAATATATAGGTGCAACAAGAGTTCCCTTCTTAAGTCTGGTCTGAGGTTCGTCTGAAGACTGAGAGATGTATTAGAGAGTGTGGGAGATGTTGACAATGGTTGTATTTGACTAGGAATATAGCCTAGTCAAGTGAGACAGGCTTACGTTCCCTTGAAGGTTCCTCAGAGGGAGGATGAGGCAAGCAGGAGCCGGGCAAACAGAGGAGTCTGAGGCGAGTCTCTGGTCTGTAGGGGGGGAATGAGTGGAGAGCAGGCAGACAGGTGAGGCTTGGAGCTGCAGGTGAGCTTTCGGTTTGGTTCTAGTCCTGGAAGCAGGCGAGTTCAACAGAGTACCTGGGTTGAGAAACAGAGATAAGGAAGCGACACGAGGCAGAAATGACAAGCTGAGCTTTCTCAAAGACGTCACAAGTAGCGTTTTCTCAGGAGAACTAGCTTGTTGTTGGTAAAAAAACAAGCGTCTTTTTCAGTGTTGCGTACAATTTGAAGATAAAAATTTAAGTTAGTGTTTGAACATCCAAAGTACTGCATATAAATAAATATGGCCTGCAAATGTACAGTCAATATGTTTTGTAGATCTACTGTTGAGAAGAAAATATATAAAGACTGAGTCTGTCATATGAATATCAGATTGAAATCTTTATAATTTCATTTAAAAACATGTTTACTCATTTTGGAGTAAACAGCTATTTTTATTTTTATTTTTTGGTCTAGATAATGTTTTAAATATATGTGTATGTGAAAGTGCAGCACTTTCATAAATGTAGCCTTTTAAAGTTGAGGTGTGTAACTATATATATATATATATATATATATATATATATATATATATATATATATATATATATATGTATATAATGAAGCTATTGTTATTTATTTCTTTTTTTACATATTCTTTTTAGATATTTCTTAAAACATGTACTATGTACTATATTGTCACAGTACAAGGCAGATGATCTAAAAAAAATTAAAGTTCTCTTTCTTCTTTCTTCTCTCATTGCTCCGGGTGCTAACTGCTTGGTCAGGACAACTATTCAGACCCAGGAGGAGGGTTTTAGTGCTGTCAATCAATCTTGTGTACTTGCTGTTCACACTCTCCCCCTTGCTCTTTGCTACACCACAGCTGGGTCCCAACAGCAGGGCCTCCCATGAATAGCTCAGTCTAGTTAGCATGGCCACCGATGACAGCGGATGAGCAGTTTTCCTGGAATGGTAATTTGTTTCTATGCCATTAGCATATTGAGCAGCATGCTAACAGTATTGGAAGTAAACAATCAAAAACTGCTGACATGTCCCATTGAACAAAAAGGTAGTGAACATACATATCTGTAATGAAAATACTTATCTATGTTATTGGCTTTACCTTACTGCTAAAGTATGTTTTGATTCTTATCCATCATTGTTCTTTTACAGAACAATTGCAATATAGTCATTTTATCAAAAGATTAAAAAGAGCTCACAGACAGGGGATTTGTAAAGCTGTTAACTTATAAAAGACAAATGCAATGACAAGTAGAGATGTTGGTCAAATTAATGTTTTTGATTTCAATTAAACAAAAAGATGCCACCTGTTAGTATATTTTTCTTAAAATGTGATGTGTTTGCCTTTAATTATTATTATTATTATTTTTTAAATATAATCTTTGCCAACAGGCCTCTTGGAATTTAGGTGACTTCTTGCAAGTAAACCTCAGGAGCCAAAATGGGGGCGGTGTCAAAATTATTTTCATTTTGGGTCACATAAAGATCATACATTTTCTCCAAGGATCAGTTGTAGCAGGACATATTGATTATCAACCTGTTAAAATATTATAGCTTTCTCTGTATTCCACAAATACGTCTAAGAATGAAATTGTATTCATCAACCCTTTACACCAAAGTAATTTCACATTGTTCAAAGGAAACATTATGATAAGATATCATATGTATTATAAGTAGACTTTTTTTTTTTTTTTTAGAGCCAGATTTTTGTTGGCTCTAGTGGCCTGTATTTTTTTAAAGTAGGCTGACAGGAAAGAGGGGAAGGAGAGAGAGGGGAAGACATGCGGCAAATGTTGCCTTCGCCGGGACCCGGGTCCCGCAACCCACGACAGCTGTGTCGAGGTCTAATGCCTCCATACGTGGGTTGTGCTAACCCCCTACACCACCACAGCACACCCTGACCCAACTGTACACTTGAATACCTTTTTCTGACTCTTTAAGTCTAGAGGGCCTCAGAAATAGTTATGGTGTGCCAAGTTTGGCTGGCAGGCCCTGAGTTTGACACACTTGCCTTACAGCAGTGTTTCTCAATTCCGGTCCTCACGCCCCCCTGCCCTACATGTTTTAGGTGTTTCCCTTATGCCACACACCTGGATTCAATATGTGGGTGATTAACAGGCTTCTGTAGCACTTGATGGTCATGCAATCATTTGAATCAACTGTTCTGGAATAGGGGTACATCTAAAACATGCAGAGCAGGGGGGCCTGAGGACTGGAATTGAGAAGCGCTGCCTTACAGTAATGGAAATTGTCAGTGCCTCCACTGTTCTTTCTAAAGTTTTACTTCAAAAATTTGCTGTTCAATTTATTCTCATTTGTATTGAATAATAAAATCCTACATTAGGTCTTACACTGAACATTCCAGCATGATGAAAAGAAGCAACTTGTATCTTCGAAGCAAACTGTTCCACTGTTGTTGAATGCGAGTACATCCGAGTGTGTAAAGCCATTCTTCACATTGCAGTAAGTACCCAGGCTTTTTAATGGAAGAGTCTGTCTGTTAGCCCCGTGATCTCACTCCACTCAACAAAAGCCACAGAACCTTAATAGACTTCCTACTACACAAATAATGAGATAAGCTAAGACATTATTGAGAGCGAGACGAAGATGTAAAAACATAGAGTGAGAAAGGCGCTCAGGGTTGGTTTTGAGTATCCACTATGCAGATTCTTGTATTTAAGCTGTGAAATAAATAAGAGTGCTCATTCATACAGTGAACGCACACACACCCCACCATGCCCCCCCCCCCCCTTGCACACACACATTTTTATCCTCCTAACAGCAAAGCTTACACACATGTCTACAATCACACATACACAAGCCAAGGTAGAGCTGTCTGGCTGATCAATAGTTTCCTGTGCTGGGGAGGGGTGATGACTGCAGACAGCAGTCAAAGCCCTGAGGACCAGAGGGTGACACCCCTTATCAACTGAGCAAGGTGAAATGTCAAACACTGGATCTGGAGCTCTCTCCCTCCGTGTCTGCAAATCTCTGTCTCTAGCTTTCTTTTTTTTTTTTTTTTTTTTTTTTTTTTTTATGATGACTCTCGGCTTCTCTGTTTCTTTCTCCAATTCAAATTGCAATTCTTAACTTCTCTCCTTGAATTAATTTCTGTCTCTGGTTCCATGACATTGAATTTTCTTCTCTCATTGTATACATCATTCTCTCTCCCCTGTTTTTTAATGTTAATGTCGCTTTGCTGCTCTTCATCAGACCATTTTTAAACGTGTAGTGGAGTCTAAACCAAATGATTGTTTTTATTCAGCTATGGCAGGATAGCCTCTTTCTGTCATCTACTGATTGTTTTGTTTTTTTTTCTCAAGAACTCCTTTGCCACCATTTAAAATGCCCTTTCTCTCTTTATCGTTCCTTCAGTTGTTCCTTTACTCACAGTTTAATGTTTACACAAATAACACACAGCAGCATAGCACTCAAATTCAGCAGAGCACAGATATAAATAGAAATTTGAATATGGGGACAATGTTTGTGTGGGGGTACAAATGCTAATCTGGTTTCTGAGCACTCTGCATGTCTTACACCCTGTCCATTTCCATAGCCCTGAGCTTAATAACAGTGTAGGATTAGTGCAGGGTGAGTTCACACAATAAAAAAAAAGAAAAAAGAAAAAGAAAGAAAATTCATCTCTTGGGTGCAAACAATGTGGACAACTGGAAACTTGAAAGGAGACTGTATTATTGAAAATAATTGGAATCAGATGTAACAAACAAAATAATGCATTTGTTATCATCTGATGGTGTAAAATGATAAACATGTTTACAGAGGCAACACTGCTGCAATTCTATTATACTTTTTTTTTTGTTGTTGTTGTTTTTGTTTTGCTATCACACATTGGATCATTCTGACCACTCCATAACATGTGGTATTAATTCCTCATCTGGCTTAGAGATAATGATTCTCAGATTGGATTTATGATTTTTGAGCTTAAGCAGGTTTTTGCAGCCACCATATGTAGAATTATCATTAGTGCTATAATCTGCTGCTCTGCACTTGCACACAAAATACACACTCTGGAGTTTAAAATAAAAAAAAAAAACAACACAAAACAAAAACAGAGCTGGTAATGATTGGAAGCGATTGTGGACACTGTTTTTTCTTTCATGAAAGCATATTCTCTTGTATTAAAATTGGTTATTTCTGCTTAGTGACAGGATGTTATTTGTGAAGATGGCATGGGGAGACTTATGTTATGTTATTTTATTTTATTTTTTTAAATCAGCAGTTAAGTTTTTGTATTTTCCTTCTATGCTGATTTTGCCACTTCACACCACATGCCCAGTATCTGTTCTATTCTAAGGCAAAACTGTATTTTGAGACAACTTTAAAGATACTCAGTGACACATAATCCGTTTAAAGTGAGAGTTAATTATTTTTTTTAACACACTGTTCATGGCTGAAGACAGTATGTTAACAGTGAGTCGACTACTGTCTTTAGTTTCACCACTTGTTGTGCATAAACATTTCAGGATATTATGTTTTACGCCACATTCTTTGTTGGTAAAAACTATATAATACTCTAATTTATTGAATATGACTGCATTTTCTACACTGTAAATATTGCAGCCTTGTCTTAAAGTCGTCCATCAGTTCATTTCTAAATCCTCTGTACTCAATGGCGGATAGTTTAAAAGCTCAATAGATTAAAATAAAACATTCTGTTTTCCAGTTGGCCTTTCTTTTGTCTGCTGAAACTTTTACTCCTTACAATAGCTTCAGTATTATATTATTCTGTACATTCCTTTTACTTTTACTGTTCTAAATGTTCTAAAGGAAAACTCATAATACAAATTTCCGTTTTTCAACACTAAATCAGAAAAAGTAGATGATGAACAGCATAGTCCTCACTTTGCAGTTTCTGGACAATCCAATTTTGGCAAGCTTCTACAACTTCTGCCCAAACCTTGAAATTACATCTGATATACCATATTTCTATAAAACTTATGAGATAATTTTAGATAACAAATCAAATGTAAAACATTATTTAAATTTTCAAATCAGTGAAGATATAACTTAAAGCAACACAGCTTGACCAGTGTCCACAGCTTGAGATCCAACAGCCACTGAATAATGTAGGTAAATGGTCCAAAACTCTAAGTATTGGATCCAAAATCTGTTTGGGTTTATAATTTGGTTTAATTCAAGTGTGATTTGTGTAACACAGTCTTAATAAGAGGATTGCACTATTATTTGTCATAAGTCTTTGCAGTTATATATATAAAAAAAGCAGAACAGAACTCAAACAATGCAAGATACCACAAAGCTCACATATGTCATCTGAACCGCCTATCTAAAAGGGATTTAAAAAGTAAAATCAATAAAAGATCAAGCCTTTTGTTCCCCCAAAATTTACCCCACCAATCTACTTAAGGGCAAGAACACCTGTTCCTAATTTTCCATGCAACGTGAGCACATCATCACTGATTCATTCTCTCCACCATCTTGTCTCCGTGATAAGTCATCACCGTCATTCCCCCCCTTCCTCTCCCTCTGTTACTCCCCCAGGCTTCACCGTCTTTAATCAAGGCCTAATGAGCTTAATTGGTCGTTAAAACTTGCCAGAGTATGACACAGTGGTAGTACAGCACATGCCATATGGTCGGGGTTGGCCTGAGGCCCCCAAGCTGCCAACTGTTCCCCTGTCACTGGCTGACAGCCGCTACGATGGGAGTTTCTCTCCTGTTGATGATTCAGCAGTCAAAAGAGCAGTGAATGGAGGAGAGGACAAGAAGTTGAACTGTGTTTGCATTCTGATGACTGCCAGCTCAAGTGTGTTGGGAGAGAAGGAAGTGGGTGGGGGGACCGTTTTATTCTTGCAAAATAAATATTCCTTCAAAAAGGAATGCACTTCAACCAGAGTGCTATTTAATATCTGGATTAATGAATTTGTATATCTATTTTCACTCATGCATTACCACTTCAAGTAATTGCACCAGGACCATGTTCTGTTCTAAAAATTTCTGTGATGCGCAAAGTGTTGAATTTGTGACAAAATGAATTCATTTGTCAATGAATGAGTTTTGTTGATGCATAAAAAAGTAGATATATGACTTACTGAATTCATGTTTCTGAAACATAAGAAAAAATATTTCAATATTTGGAAAGAGAGTGTGATTCACCTTAGACTTGTACCTTAAGACCACATTATAGATTTTCACTATTACTCCAGGCTAGTAGAACAAAAATATATATAATTATAAGTTTTGTAATATTTATACACCCTTTTGCCACAAATGTGAGCTGTACCCATAATGTGTTGACTTCAAGGTGCTGCATGCCCCCCTAATTAATTTGCTTCTATAAACCTAGAGCTGTGAGGCCTCCTGCCCTCAGTCAATTTACTTCTGACCTTAGAATGACCCATGCTCACCGCTTCATGACTTGGTTCAGGCATGTGTGGATGTGTATGTGTGTAGAAAAAAAAAAAAAAAAAAAAAAAGATTAAGTGTATTTTAGCAAAACAAGAAAACCCACCATCTAACAAGAACATATTATGTAAATGATGTGTTGGCAGCTTCAATGCCACCGGGGTTTGAAGTGTGTCTCTACATGTGTATGTTTGTGTCTGTCTGTAGAGTTGCATATGTGTGTGTAGTCAAGTTTTCCTTTGTACCTTCTAGGTGGATTGAATGTTCTTAATGTTGGTCTTAAAAAGGAATCATTTTGGTTTAGTGAAACTATAGACAGTAGTGATCTTGAAGTCTTGAAATCAACAGATTCCAAGAATGAGGTGTTAATTAAAGTGCTCAGAATTTGTGCAATCTATACAAAAAAAAAAAAAAAAAGGTCCAAAACATTTGGATTTACTGCCAGCTTCAAGTATTCATAATTGATGCATGACAGATTTCCTCTAATAAAAAATGGTATTCGTTTAAAAGCTTCCCGTTTGTCCCACAGTAACGATTTATGTCCAGCTGTAAATACACATCCATCATTATAATATAAATGCAAAAGGGGTATTTTAAAAAAAAAATTTTTTTATATTTTTATCTAATCATTCCCATGATATAATCATATATTTTTAAAATATATTCTTGTATAGCACTGAGCATTTGTCAGATTGACATGTTATCCTGCTAGAATGGTAATATTGGATTGTATTGTTTTTTGCTAATATGGATCAGTCCAGTGTGGTGCTAAACAGGTTATTCATACAAAGTGTTTACAACTGACTTGCTAAATTGGGAGTTTTTTGCCGATTGGAAAGTATTTTGACTTAACTCCACAAAGGAAGCATGTGAGAAGCATGTGGTAAATATAGATTTTTTAATTTAATGAGTTGTTATTTTGACATACACTCACTGTACAATGTGAGTTTTTAGCCTTTAGAAATGCTTTTTTTCTTCATTGCATATGCTCAAGTTCTTAGAAACATGTTGAACCTCATTGACATAGAAACATCTGCACATTAATTGGGTGCATATCCCCTATGTGACTCTCCCATTTAACAGAGGTTTTAAATAAAACAGATAATAGTTATGGGTGTAAGTATTAACTGCTACCTACAGCAACAGACAATTAGTTATATTTTTTCTTTACATTTTTTTTTCTCTTCACAATACAATAGCTGATCATTGATTCATTTAACTTTCATTGTCATTTTCATTTTCAGTGACAATATGTTTCACATGTTATGTCACTTAAATTTGATTCCATAAATTTAATTTGTACTAAATTATCATGTAGTTGTAAAAGCTGTTGTAATTGTCTGGTGGATTTTCCCACAATGACTGCAGATAACTGTCCCTTTAACCACAAATTGATGTGATGGTCCTGAGATGGACTCGCAGCATGTTCAGGGTGTAATCTGCACCAGCACCTCTACAATCCTGCAAGGATAAATGGCTGGATGGATGGTGTTTTCACATTAAGAAAAACTTTTTTTTGGACGTGTCACTGATTTAAACTGTTACATTTTCACCTTAGATTAAAGAATACAGTGTATTTAAAATTAAATATAAATGGAGCTGGGGGGGAAATTGGCCTCAGATTTCTTCCCAGCCTTAAGAAAAACCGACTGTTTCGAGTGAATTTCTCCAACTGATGTCTTCATCAATGATCATTCAAGTTCCACACAGACTGGCTGATTTCCTTGTCAGTACATATAACCTGATTGAAAGCAACCAGCGCCTGTCAATACGACATGCTTGTATTTGCCTGTGTCCTGCCTGCCTCCAACCCAGCTGATTATTGAAGACCTCTCATAGCAGTATTGAGCTGCTGTCCCCACTCTTGTTACCTAGCTGATAGTTTCATTGTTTAAATGCAGATGGAGGTGGGCTATTGAGAAAGCCAGACACTCTGCCCTGATGGTAAACAAACAATCTGAGTCCTGTGCAGAGGGAAAGTGAAGTCAATACAGTTGATTAATACACATAAAGGGGAACATTATGGACATCGCAATCCATATTTTCCACTGGCCACTTTCTCTGTGATAATGTCGTGAAAGTTCTGTAAGATTGATGAAATGTTTGTCATTGTGAAGATGATGATTGATATATGTGAAAAGCTAGAATGGATTTAGCATCCAGTTTCTGTTGATTTGTTCCATTTTATGGAGCTCCTGTATTCAGAAGGCTTTCTTATTGCTGTGCATTTGATGCACTGGCTGTAGCTTTGTGCACCTTTGTCACACGCCAAAGTAGTAAAATACAAACTTAAAACAGCAAACAACTTGTTTTTGATTTGACAGTGAAATAAAGAATCAAATTGGCTGCTGGTTTGTTACTGTCAAACCATCCACACATATGCCTCAAATATTCAGAAGCAAATCTTTCAAGTTTTTTAAATTTTTTTTTAAATTTGTGAACAAAAATGGGACGTAAAGTAAATTTAAAAAATATGAATAACCATGAATAAAGTGATGCATAACTCCAGCCATCTTGGATGGCAGCTTCATGTTCTTAACTACTTGAAGAAGAAAATAAATATTGGGAGTTGTTGTGAGTTTAAGTCACATTTCTTTGTCTATTTGTGTCTTTAGTGTATCAGACTTTTGATCCAAATCAACAGCTTTTACTGCCTGATCTGCTGCGAAAACTATTCATTCATTAATGTCCACGCAAGTTGCTCTCATATGCTCTTTCCCCTTTTATTTGTAGAAGAATCTTCAGTTATTTGTTTTCCAAGTTTTTTTGTTCTGACTTGGATGTATTTTTTTGTATTTTTTGAATGACATAAATTGTAGGATGTCGACTAATGGTAAAGTTTGACTTTCAGTTTATACAGTTTATTTGTAATGCTATGTCTTTGTATGTGACAGCAGATCTTCATGCATTATTGTTCATCTGTACTCCACAAAGCATTGTTTTGATGGGAAATATTAGACAAACCTGTTTTACTCACTACTTTCAGGCCAACATTTTTTCCCTCTTCTTTTTGTTCCTCCACTTCTATCCTTTATTTTCATTTTCAAATTTTTTACATTGCAGCTTGCCCCCAAATATATCTTTATTTATTTATTTATTTTTAAATCCCTACAACAGTGAGCCAAGACAATGTTGCAAATGTGGAAAATGAGAGAAAAGAAGAACAAGATAATTTTTGGGTGAAAAACAAAACATTTCACCAAAGAACTTGCAGTTCTAGAAAAGACAGGTACATACAATTCTGTGAGGAAAAAAAAAAAAAAACTGCTAGCGTGTTTCATCCCACCCTTGCTGTATTCTGAATTTCGGGACAGTGTTACAGATTTGTGTGGTTTATCTATAAAAGCCAAAGATAACTATTTGACAGTACTTTTTTCTTTAACCAATGTCTTTAAATCTCTGGTTTAATATATTAAGGTTGTAAATAGTAGCTATTTGAAAATGTTTTTTTCTGTCAGGGGTTAAAAATAAAAGTTGCTTACACAAGAAATTGCAAATATGCTGTAGTTAAAATTATATGACTTTTGTAACCTGAAGTTCTTTACTATTATCACTATCTATATAAGTATACAGGCATAGATTTACATCTGCTGAAATATTTCCAAAAATACATCTGTTTATCTGTTTTATTGTTGGAGATTCAGTACTCAATTAATTCAGACAATAACAAGAGAATTCCCTTTAACTCGTTAACCCTCTGAAGGCTGTTGCAATCTTCTAGTCCCACATCCGTTTTCATTTGGCTCATTATTGTCTAAGTGGTGCCACAAATGGTCAGAATGATGTCACTGATATGAATGACGACCATGGGAGTGATTGGTTTAAATGCCTCTGTGTAATTGAATCATGTTAGCCAGATATGCAATTAAATTATGTTTACTTCACTGAGTGGGGTTGTGAGCAGAGTGTACTTAGTGTGAGATGAGCAGGCATGTGCATGTTTGTGTGAGTACCAGGAAAAAAGAGAGAGAAAGAGGGGGGGAGAGAGAGAGAGCAATAGAGATGACTTCAATAAGTTTTGCATCCTCCTCTTAAAAACAAAAAAGTAATTAAAATTAAAGTAGTTAGGCAAATTGATCAGTCTCCAACAAATTGTGGAAAATCCCACTTATCTCTAGGGACAGACAGGGGGAAGAACTATGCCCCGTGATTCATTAGTTTGCGGAACCACAGCAAAAACTCGAATCACTTATGAGTTTTGTCAGACCTCCACACAGTTGTGGCAAAATTTTGGACCACTGTAGCAAAGCATTACTTTATTTCATTGAAATGTTCAGGTATTAATGTATACACAATTATTTTTTACAGCCATTCTTTTGAGAATTTACTGTCTCATGAGTCATGACTTATATTGGGCCACATTTCAGCTGTTGGATAGATGGCCTCACATTTCACTTCAGAATACTTTGGTTTATATACTCTGGCAGCTTTCAGATTAAACTATGGAAATAAAGACCATAAAAAAAAATATTTTAAAAAGCACAAATCATCACCCCTCAAGCACTTCACCTGGGAAGAGTTGCTTGAGCAGTTGTGCTATGTGATGTTTTTTCAAATGTAAAGCTTTATACATCTGTCCTGGTCTCAAATATCTAAATCAATTTAAGAAGTCTCTTACTTCTGTTTGAATGTATTTTTGTTTGTCTTCTTTATATTCAGATTCAGTATTACAAACCTAGGTTGGTCTAATTTATTCTGTTAAAAGACGTTTCTTGCTTCTGCCAATCATTTGTAATATGCCATGGATGTTCTTTTCCTAGCTGTACTGGTATAAATACTAATGTTTTTTAATGTCTCTGAACATTGAACAGTCCAACCTTGGCCTGAATTTGCTGAAATGTTTATATTTTTAAAGATTGGGAGCTTCTGAATACTTAGGAAATTGAAGCAACGACTGCTTCCCTAAGGTCATTGCTGATGTCTTTTTCTATTTAGCATTTGTCTATCGCCTCCAGAATAGCAAACTGCCCAAACTCCTGCTTTTAAAAAGGTATTTGCACTTGTCATTCAAGTGTATTTGATTGGAAACACCTAAATCCCTTATTCCCACCTAAATTCTTTAGGAGGTCCAAGGGAGTAGATAGTTTTTTTTTTTTTCCTACTGTCAATAAAGACATTAGAAAAAAGTAGCACTTCTTTGTGCAGGTTGACAGGGCCTCAGAGGGCCAACACAGAAGTGTTTGAGAAACATTTCTTACTCATGTATGGTAATTTCTTCTATTAGCCTTGTTTTTAGAAACTAAATCCTGAACAAAACTTATGTATGCGCAGACATAAATTTCACCCTAAACACAAACAGGCTTTAGGCTGAATTAGAATCTTTAGCATCTTCATAAAGTCATAAAGAAATTTAAAAAATAGCATCAATAAATGGGCACATATACCTTCAGAACAGGAACATCCGAGGAAACCAGAACACAGTTTAACACTCACACAGCAGTGTTTTTGGCAGCAAAAACCACACAGAGTTTACAACACTGTGCAAATTATCTGACTTAGCAGGCCTCTAAGTGTGACCAATCACTCTGTGTAGACCGTGGACAGTTGGATTATCTGAAAACACAGGCAACTTCACTCCTGGTGTCCATACTGTTGTTTCAGTCAGCCATTAAAATAACAATAAGTACAATACATACGCTGCCATAAGCTGACATCCGTCCAATATGCTGTAGCTGCAGGGGATGCAACGGAGAGTGTGCGCCCATGCAGTTCTACGCCTGTGTGTCTGCGTTTGCATATATTTGTCTCCAAACAATGAATGGACATGATGATAATCACATCTATCTTTGTCTTTGTACACCCTAATCTTTCAGAACAGCAACAATAGAGTGTGTGCGTGTGTCTGCGTTGGTGTTTGAGTGAGCGTGTCACTGCCTAATGATGCAGCGGTAATGATGGCGGCGCGTGGCGTCCCTATCATGTGGCGAAAAATTGATTAGCTAGGGGTCACATACAGCGGAGCCTGAAGCGCGTGTTTTTGTGTGTGTCTCTGTGCCCGAATGTGTAAATGGTTGGGTGTCGTTGTGAGTGTGAGCGTAAAATGTTTTTGTCGTCAGACCTCCTAAGCTGAATATTGATGTATTGATCAGGCGCTTGTGTTGCTTAAAGCCATTTGCTCCTAGGGGAGTCCTGCTAACACACATATACAGAAACACACTTACACGCGTGCACACAAAGCACGGCTGTATTGACAACTGTGTCATCTTTTCTGTGCGGACAATTGCTGACAAGTGCCGTTGTTTCTCGTCATATTGTGTCATTGTCTTATCAGACAGAGACAGTGTGCTGCTACAAAGCACACCTGCCAGGCGTCCTTTCACTGAGATGCTAATCCAGACACAAGAACCTAATGACATTAAACAGCATAATAAGCATGTGTCCCACCTTTTGGACCTTTACAGAACCGCCATAAAAGTTATGTATACTTTCAAGAGCTTCACACTTTTGTGTCTGATATGCAAATTAGGGATTGAAAAATAGAATTAAGATAATGCGTTACCAAATACGTTTTTTGTGCATGACCTAGTCATCTGGTTCCCGGTGAGTTATAGCTCAACTTACATTCTCATATTTTTGGAAAAATCTTTAGATTTTGGCAAGTCACAACCATAAATATCAATGTTTGTTTTTGACACTGTATGTGGTGGTGCATATTTCTGTACTGGAAAAGAATGATGTGGATCTGTTTTTTTTCCAGTAGCTTAGTTAAACCATATGTATCTATAATTTTTTTATTTTTTATTTTTATGGAGTCATTAAATTTTCAATGTGACAGATCTTAGAACTTTGTGCCATTCTAACAATAAGCCTAGATCTAAGAAATCCTGTAAGCACTGTGAGCACTACTCGGAGAGCAGGCAGTGCTTGCCAAATTTAAGCCTGGCATAATATCTGGATGGAAGAATCACAAATCAAATTGATGGCCATAATCAAATGTCACTGAATTAAAACCATCCAAAAGAAATCAATGATTTTTAATAAGATCACAAACAATCTGTTGAAACACTCCATCAATCATATGGTCTGGTTCGCCTTTTCCCTTTATGTGTCTGAATCCTTATATGCAACACCGGAAAGATTAATAACCATCAAACAATGCAGTGGTGCAGCACGGCATGCACTTTATCAATCAGTCAGTATTTGAGAAGCACAAATGCAATTAGCTAATGTGTTTGCTCAAACTCATCAGAAGATGCAATTAGCATGAGGGAATGGATAATCTCACATAATTTGTCAGGGAGGTGGAAGCAAATGCTCTGCAGGACGGAGAAGGAGGTAAAGGAAGTAAGGACAAGGAGGGGAGGTAACCAGAATGGGGCAAAAAATTACAGATGCAAAAGACATAACATGTTAACACAACAATGAATAGTCTGCTGTCTGAAATAGGTCTTATCTATTGCACCTCCCAATTCATTGCTCCTCCTCTTCTCTCCCCTCTCACTCTCCTTTTCTAATTACAACAGATGGCATTGAAGTGGCAGTCAGAGCATATTTCATCGGCAGGGAATAAAAGCAATTAGACATTCAATTTGGAGTGTAATTAATCCTACATCAAAGCCTTCATTAGTGATTGCTCGTTAGTGAAACATGCCTCTCTGAGAGGCCCAATAATGGCCCTCTTCGTCAGGGGATCAGTGCTAAGAGGGAAATCAAACAAGGTTAAACAAAAGCCATTGTTCCACTAGTAGACAGACGAAGACAAATGAGGTGTTAAGGCTGGGGTTTCGACTGACTATTTTACACACATTTCCCAACTCAAAGCTGGTTTTCTGGTTAGAGGTCTTAACTGTTCAAACTGTGGCTTAATGTGATTGCCTCCTATATCAGTACTTCAGCCCTTGCGTTCCCAGCTAGGCTGGATCATGCTAAATGAATTTAAAAGTCTCTGGTGATGGCTCATTCATTTCTTTGACATGACTTTGTCACAATAAGGCATTTTACTGCACACAATCTATAGCTGAGAAATGTTCTTTTAAGTTAGAGTTATTTTTAAATTCTACTTTTAACATGCGCTGATTTTTATTTTATTTTTTTACATTCCTGTAGAGTTTTTCAAGTTTGGGGAATTTGTGTTAAAGTTGTAGTAAAATTATTACACACACACACAAAAAAAAGTTTGTTTTCCAAAAAAACAGTTGCCGTAGGAAAATGCTAGATCTGAAGAATGACCATCCATCCTATAGTGTTGTACATGATTTGCTAAAAATATTCCAATGTCCAATATTTTAAAACTGCTAGTCATGGTTATGGTTAGAAAAAAAAATGATGTTGAAAAAAGTAAAGTGCATTTTCTTATGTTGAAAATCAGTTTTTCCTTCTACAATTTTTTTCTGACGCATTTGACATATTGGATAGTTAAAATAACTCCTCAAAATCACTGTTGAGACATTGATGCTCTGTTGTACACATCAAAACATACACTCAGATACTACCCATAACCAAACATCCTGGACCCACACACATCAAGCAATATTATGGTCTGATATGATGAAACTGGTTGAAACTTGCTTCAGGTGTAGCATACGAGAAACAGCATCCAGTTTCTCGTATGCTGTTGTTCTGTGAGCTGTGTGTTTCTATGTCCCCAAAAGGGGATTCATATTCAACTCTGATCGGCAAGGAGAGTCAGGTGAGGGGTCGCAGTAAGGAAGAGTACTCACATGCAAAATTGACACCAGGAGGTGAGGAGCTGGCGAAGAACAGGGGGATGAAGGGATGAATAAAACAAAGTACGTCTCTGACTGGGGGTGTCTTCAAGAACTCTAAGACTTCATTTACTCCAGAGGATGGTTTGTGTGAGTGTGTGCACTCCAGTGTATTTTATGATACATCAGAGGGTTTGGTTATGTGTGCTGTCTGTGCACATGAGAGTAATACAATACCCGTACAGAGGGCAGTACATGGCGTGCCTGTTGCCCCAGACACACATCTATGATGAGCAGATGAAAAATGAATTAAAGAACAACAGAAGAAAGGGAGAAAGCAGACTAAGAAATGAGAGAGCTGTGGCTCCAAATAGTTGTTTCACGAGTGTGTGTGTGGTGTGTGTGCGTGTGCAGGGGTGTGTGTGTATTTTTTTAGCATTCCTCACCTTGTAAGACCAATTTTTTCAACAACTATAATGTTTTGAGGACCTATGCTCCATATGGGGCCCAAAGCCATAAGAAGAAGTGCTGTTTTTGGTTTGGAAGTTTTGGACTCCAGGGTGTGAATTGTATTGAGATTTAGGCATGCAATGGTTAGGTTTAGGTAAGGGTCAGGGGTCGGCTTTCGAAATAAATGCAAGTCAATGAAAAGCTATTGTGAAGTTAAAATAATGTAATTTGTGTGTGTGTGGCCATCTTCCTAACACATACTTTGCGGATTGCAACTGCTCCGTACAGAGGTCAAAGCACAGACCACATAACATTTGAGTTAAATACATTTGTCCATCATTAAAGAACCAGTGCAGCGTATCTTATATCTTGGATTAGAGTGAGGGGAATTATTTCAAATTATAGGTGTATGTTATATTTTTAAGATCATAGTTCTTGAAAGTCAACATAAAATAATTACAGAATTATATTCTACAGAAGTGTTTTCCTGGAAAATAACATTATTTGAGGGGTTTTTTTCTCTGTTGCTGCCAATTTGGCAGCAGTCAGGATTTAGGAGGATGCACAGTTTGTCATTTGGCCTCTGAGACAGATACTAAGAGTTTTGGCTGTGACTTATTTGAGCTAATGGTCCAGAACATTGTGAGCACCCCCACACCCAGAGGCAATTTCATAGGCGCACTGGGCCAGTGCAAATGGCCCATAGTATACCTCAGTGGTCAACACACACTTGCCAGGCCCAACATAAGTGCACATTTCAGCATGCACATACACTTGTACACAGAGGCAGTAGTCTCTCTAGACCTATTTGTTTCCCTTGGAGGCCATACTGGTCAGTGTTAAACAGTCATGATTTCCACATAGCTTCTCATTGAACGAAGTAGGCCATGTAAAAGTAAGGGTGAATAATCATGTAGATAGGGACAGTGGTAGACAATTGTAGTAAATCACACAACATCAAGAACCATAGAGGGATGGACAATCATATCAAGGAAAAAGGACATGAAAGGAAAAAGAAAGGTATCCCTGGTGAAGTGGAAGAAACATTGGATGTCCTTGATTAGACAGTCAGTCTATATTTATGCAGTGGTTTAGTTACTGAGAGGGCAGTTAATTTTCCTTGAAAATTCCACTTTAGTCTAGACGTTTGAGCAGCACATTTACAATATCTGAACTCTCAGCAAGACACCAAAATGACTGGTCAATTATTTCCACCTAGGGCAGCCACACAAAGCGCACTAGGTGTGCACACACACCATCATTGACATACACACCAGAACAGAACTATAGCCTGTATTTTGTATCTGTTTTTTTTTTTTTTTTTTACACACACTATATGTGCATGTAATAAATGGTCACAAATATCAACAACACTACACAAACACAAAGAGTAATGAAAATGGCTATTTGGAGAAACTTTAATTTGGTTGATTCAGATTGCTTTTAGTTGCCAGGGGTGCTTAAGCCACCTGTGGTGTGGTTGGAAATTATGTCGGATTTCATTATAATACATTACAGATGGTTATATTGTGATGAAAATGATTCTGTTTGGGGATAAAAGGTAATTAAAGTTTGGGGAAGTGAGTGAAAACCAAACCAAGTTATAACCTAAAACGCTACTTCTTTGTTACAGCCCGGTTTCTTCAATAAGTTTGTATAGTGTGTAGTGTGCAGCATTATGACATAGTTTTTCTACAGATAATAATTTGATAGTGAATGTCTATCCACTTTTTATTTGGAGAATATTTTAGAAATGTCACATTCAGCAGAGGTCCACTGGCATGATGTTTACATCGTGCATTTACATTGATAAACAATCAAATCCTGAGATTAGGTGCCATCATAATGGAATAACATCATCACATTGACATTATTGATGTCCTTGTGGATGCATTGAAAATGAACCAAGAGAACATTTTGATTATATTGTCTCATTTATCACTAAGTTTCTTTGAATGTTTTTCTTCAGTTTTATTTTTCTCTTGGTTTTCATCATGTCCGTGGCTGCACCATAAAATTATTCATTAAATTATCTTGACCATGAGGAAAATGTGTGGATGAAATTGTTTTCCAGTCGAATCCATTAAATTTCCTTCACTCGTGAGGAGACATTCAGGCAATGTACGAACACCTCCCAACACCCCAGCTGCACTCCCATTACTTGCCTTGAGGAACTCATGAAGAGGTTCAAAGGTTATATGAATATTATTACTGTTGTTCTTATTTGACCCAGAGCAAAAAACAGAAGACAAACACACAATTAGGTGAAGCTTTTTAAGTTTAGCATGCTTCTAATTTTGCTCTGGCCTGCACATTATCAGATATAATTAACCAGGATGGCTTTAAAACACTGCAGGGTATGTCCTTGCAATGGTCAGAGCACAATCCGATGGAGCCAGAGAGCCCTCTGTTAATTTTATTTTCATTTATTAGCACATATCTCCTGGAGGTATTTAGACTAACGAGGTTTCAGAGGGCCTTGCTTGAGTTATATGTGCCCTGTCATTATTGATTTCACTGAACATTCAGTACAATGAGGACAACACACTCTGCTCTGCTGTTTATGGGAAATTAGTGCACCACAGTCTTGTTCTTTGCAGGAAACAGTTGTTTAAAGACAAAACTACACTGACTCATTTTGTGTCGCAGAGGACAAGGCTGACAAAAATATCACTAAAGTCAAATACAATCAGGCAAAAGTAACTTATGAGAGATCCTTCATAGCTTTATTTTTAACCTACTCTTCAGCTATGTTGTTTTTCAGCTTTCACTTCAGATCTGGAACTAATGCTCATGGAGTGGTGGGTGATTTCTTGGTCTAAGAAACTAGTTCTTGGAAAATTGAGATAAAATCCCAATTTATCTCAATAAATTGAATAAAATTTACTGTTATTTGTGTCATGCTTATGAGCTCTCTTCAATGTTCATCTCCCAGCGTTTGTACAAGTCTGTGCCAAATAAACATGCCCACAATTCAGTTGAACTCCATCTTCCTATATGCACTTGTCCTTATGTTCATAAATAGCAGGACTCAATAGCTGAATAACAAACCTTCTGCTTCATTTTCACAATCTTTGTAAATCCCAATAAAAAGAAAAAAGAAAAATACATACATATATATATATATATATATATATATATATATATATATATATATACACACACACACTCATATACACTATGCTAGATGCACACATGAATAGGTCTCTTGGCAGATTATGTTTAAAAAAAAAACCCTCATGTTACCAACATGGGAATTCAAATTAAAAAAATCTGAGCAGTGTGGTGAGTGTGGTCCCTTTAGTCTCATGCCCAACTCATTGTCTTCAAATGTCACTAAGCAGTCCATCTGTGTGTAGTGTAATCTCAGTATTAAAAAAAAATGTTTTGTGAAGGCCTTGGAGGTTTATTAAATAACAAATACGAGCAGCATGAGGAAGCATAAAGAACACAGCAGTCATATAAAGGCATAAAGTGGAGGAGAGCTTTTAAACAAGGTCAGATTATATAACACAATGTCTAAAGTTTGGAATATCTCATTCAGCACTATTCATCTTACATCCATTTTCCAAAACTAAAGATTTTTGGAAAATCTTTGTAAAGATTTTCCAAAAATCTTTTTTTTTTTTTTTCCAAATGCTCAGTTTGCATTTCTAAGCAAATACAAACTTACAACAAATATCTGCCTTTCCACCTAACCTGATAGAATTGGCATGGAGAGCCAATATCAGTGAATCATATAATCCCCAATAACACTGGACTCCAGTCTATAATTTAATTATAGTCTGGAGTCCTTTGACTCCAGACTATAATTAAAACAAATACAACGTTTTATGTATAGTGGTTAATTAAATGTAGATACTTAGAAGCAATATATAACAACAAATTATCTTTTTTTAAAAAATCACATTTTCTGACCAGACACTTCCTTTTTCTGGAGGTCTTATTGCATGCTGGATGTAAAGGGAATAAAGGGGAAGGAAAATCACTCAAACTGACCACTAGTCTCTTTGGATCTGCCACTGGTTCCCTCACTTGAACTTTGAATTGATTTGTGAACAATTCAGAAATAATCTTGAATATATACTGGGTTCTGGACTCTACTAGAGGTTGCATTACTTCAAATTTTTTTAAGGTCAACTGAACATGATAAAAATCGAGTTGACTTGAACTAGTCATGACGTCATAGAAATACAGAGGAAAATGTTTCACAGACTGCTTAGATGAAAGTCTATTATGCTGAATAAAAAGCAATGGGACACAATTCTGATCTTCTGTCACTGTGGTCTGAAAAGCTGAACAAGGTCGAATTTTTTATTTTTTTTCTTTTCTTCTAAACCAGATACTGATGATCTGGTAAACTCTGATCCTGACAAGTGAACCCACAAGTAAAATTATTACATAGATCACAGTTGTGCAAGGTGGAACATTATAAGCTAAATTTATAACAACCGGATCACCTTTTGATCACAGTTAAATTCATCACGTGTACCAGCTGCTCCAGGCGTCTCTCCCTCGGAGCAGGCTGCTCCAGTGACTCCAGTCAGTGGCTCTCTGACTTTACAGGATGAACCGACATGTGAACAACAGCAGGGCTAACCTCTGTCGAATCCTGAGAATACAGCATGAACCATAGTTCCAGATTTGGTCTGTGTTTTCTTTTTTTTCTTTTTTTTTTTGTGGGGGGGAAATTTGTCACGTGAGTTTAACTAGTCGATATGATGTGTAAAACGTTATTGTTGAGCAATAATCTACAATATAAAATAATTACAAATAATCTACTAGTCTAAAAGTCGGCTAGTTTCTGCAACTCCCGTCTGAATTGAAGCAAAAACAAAATTAAACTTAATGGTGCCTTTAAGTTCAAATGAAAATGCGTTGTTCAACAAACACATCCAACTGTTAAACAAATGCTAAAGACTTGTACTTGTGATTGGGCTTCTACTTGGAGGGTACTGCTTCCGAGTCGCACTCATTGTCAGCCTATCATTGTTTCTGGCTCTCCTCACACTTCTCAGGCTCAGTACTGAGAGCTCAGATAAATCATCTTAATATGATGTCAGCTGGCACGGACCATGAAGGAGGGTTTGCCACAACTACTTAGAAAGTCATTAGGGATAATAGGTTCTACTATATTTTTATTTATTCTTTTTTTTTTTTCTTAAACCTTTAGCTTATCTTTCAGATACATAGTTTCAAACCTTTACATGACACTCATGAGTCCAGAATGTTCTTATAGCATGGGTGCATTTAGGTAAAAAGCAAAGAACACGCGTGCGTCTACAAATCAGCAATTTTTCATTAAGGCATCAAAGTTGAAAACATATTTGAGAGGATAGACTGTGGAATAAAATACTTTTGTAGCTCCAAAATGACAAGTACCCAAGGTCAGAAATCTGTTTCTACTACTACAAGAAAAACTAGCCTGGTAAAAAAAAAAAAAAAGATCCCTTTGTTGTATGTTCTGCTTCATACAAAGGGTCTGGACCCTTGGCTATTGAGAAACGATTGCCATGTATGCATACAGTATATTTTGAAAACCATCCCAGAGGATTATGTCTATCAATATGGATTTGTTTCTACTCTTAACTTCCCACAGCAATGATACCTGGCTCTCATTTGAGTAATTGATCTATTTTTTATATTATTATTATTATTATTATTATTATTATTATTATTATTATTATTTTGCGAGGGACTCAAGATTTTAGATGACAAGTTGCTCGACATAGAATTTGTTTCTTGAACATATGCAAAGTATTCAATATGAACTGTGTTGAACCACTTTTGAACAATAGTGAGGTGTCGTAGATGTCTCTTGGTACAGTAGCAGGGAATCTGTAACTATACAAAAAATAGTTGTCACACAGACACCCCCTTGTCTTCTCGTACCTTTTCATCTGTAAATTGATTTCCTCCTCCCTGAAACTCTAAAACATTCAGCTAAAGACGAAAACTACTTTAACCACAGAGCTAAACAATTCCTTATTGAGTTGCAATCTGGACATTTAGTCCAAAGCAAATCTGATACTAAGCTTTTGAAGGACGTCGATGAACAAGATCATGTTAGAAAGGCTTCTGGAAACTCTTGATTGTATTTCTTTATCTCTCAGACTTCATTGTCAGTCATTGAAAATCAAAAAAAAAAAAAAAAAAAAGAATATCTAAAACATGAAGGCAATAATGGGCTTTCTGTGTTGGAATAAAATGAATGCTGTTCTGCATTTTGGGGTTTATTTTGTGGTTTTTCATCTACATCCCCAAAAGGTCATAGTACCTTATCCTGCTGACATTTAGAGCATTGATAATATTCCCTCACATATCAATTTCACCTATTTTCTCATCATTCTCGTTTCCCCCTAGCAGAAAATGGAATCATTTGTGCTTTCAGCAATTTGTTATTGATTGGGAGAGCTCTGGAAATAGAGGGTTGCCATTATGGCAATGCTGCAGCTACAGTTAAATTGAGTTTTAAGCAGGCCTGCAAATGTATCATTTCACAGCCATAACACAAAAGCTTTTAAATCCATGAACCTAGGGATGGATCAAATGCCTAAAAATACCAGTCTTCTCCTCATATTGAGGGCTATTAGAATTTCTGTCGTTAAGAGGTTTTCGGTAATTCTGTGGAATGTGACAGTATGTGGCTGCATTTCAGGAAAGAAAAAAAAATACTGTTAAGATCAATTCTCTGTCTAGCATCAGGACTGTTTGAACTGTACCATTGTGGTGGAAATACTGTGATTCAATATTTTATTGTTGGTCTGTGTGATCACTGTGGCTGCTGGGGAAGGATATATTAAATTACATTGGCCATATATATTTATTCCTTATTTACTTTTGCAAGTACTGAGGGAATCAATACATGTCTAAACACATAGGTACCAAGATAGACATAGAAGAACGGACAAATATACAATGCACTATCAGTATTGATGCTGGACCCAGACAAGTGGTGGACTGCTTTTTTTTCCAGCACTCAACATCTACCCCTGAGCTCTTCTTGCCCTGCACTCAGGGGACACATACAGTAGGACTGCCTCAGGCATGGTCTTCACCACATCATCCTAGCTCTTGTGTGGCTGAGATGTGAAAAAAAGCAAGAGCATGCAGCAACTCATCTTACCTACACTCATAAATGATAGAGGCTTTTATTAATTAGTAATCACCTGAAATGTTTTGTTTTTTTTGTCGACCAAGGAGAATGAGAGCTTCTAATGAAGAAACATTCACTCCCTCCTGGGGCAAAGTCCAAGCCTTGAATCACCAGGAGTATGGTGCCAAGTCTTTTCAACATGTGAATGGACTATTGGCCTTTCATTGAAATGATACATTGATAATTTACATACAAACCCTCTAATATTTGGTTGACTGTCTCTCACTGTGATCACATTATTTCCATTGCTTGTAAGACAGTCCTCACATAGCTTCAGTGTAATGTACTGCCTCAGTCTCTTGTTAATGCATCATTGCATCAAGTTTCAATTGGGATTTGGAAAATTATTTCACTATTATCACATTTCATCACATTTTTTGGGGTCAATGTCATCATGAGACACCCAAGTTTACACCAGTTGTATCTTTTGACAAGTATAGTGGTAGTAGCATTATGTTGAGGACTTGTTTTAATGTTGGTACTGGTTATTTACGCACAATAGATGTAAAAATGAAGATGGATTATTTCTTTATTCTTTAGCTTCCAACCAAAACCAATTCCAATAAATATTTTTCAAAGGATAATTTAGTTGGCTATAGATGATCATTGATGTGTCATTTTTGAATGAACTGTTAACTTTTATTACTTTTTAAGAATTAGTAGTCCATTTGCGTTATTTTATTCAGATTTTCCATCAAACATAAACATTTTATTACTTTTTAAGAATTAGTAGTCCATTTGCGTTATTTTATTCAATTTTCCATCAAACATAAACATTTAAATAACATTTTAAATCTATGAATTGTAATTTTCTCATGGAAAACATAGTCAAATGCAGAGTTAGCTTTATCCAAGGAACTCACTGATGGGAGCAAAAAAACATGCAAGTTGTCCAGAAAAAAAAAAAAAAAATCTGTTAGCCTCTGTTTGATGGCAGTAATTAGTTAGGATTAGGAATACAGCCCATATCAGAATTAACTTTGTATAAGAATTTCCAGATTATTCTGCACTCCTAAATATAAGTTGCACCAACTAACTTTAAAAAGGAAAAAAAAAAAAAAAAAAAAAAAGTATACATATATTGGCCACATGTGTCTATAGGCTGCAGGTGTAACATGAGATATTTACACAGAAAAGCTAAACCCAAACAAAGTGATGTCTTGTTTTTATTCTAACACACCAAATATTGTGGGGATATTGTTTTTTAATGGAAGCAAACTGGCATTTGCTGCAAACATTTGCATTTAGGTTGTTATTAGTTTGTGAAGGATTTGATTTGTTGCATCTCATGTCGATCTTGGACATATTGCTTGAATGTGATATGGGTATGACTGTGTACTTAAGTTATGGTTGTATTTGGAAGTATTTGTGAATCATGTTGGGTTGCTGAACTGAAAAAAAAAAAAATCTTAAAAATAGTCATGTTTTGCATGGGGTCTAACAACCTTGTCTCAGTTTGGCTAAAAGTTAGCTCTGAGTGTTTGGATGTTGACAAGTAAAGACTGCGTGCGCGTGTGGGTGTGTGTGCCTGTATGTGTGTGCATAAGAGAGAGCAAGAGTGCGAGAGAGAGAGAGAGAATACCAGACTCTTAATGATCCCTCCAGAGAGGGCTTGCTGTGTGTGTGTCGTACTGAGGCTCGGTCAGGGAAACATGAGGAAATTAGCTATCTCTCTCAATAACCTCCGATGAAAGTCTGCCTCCTACCCGCTATACTGTCACTGGCTTCTCAAGACAATAAGCCAATTAGACCAAACCAAGCTAAGGGCCAAGGCCCTGTGTGAGTGTGTTTGGGTGTACGAAAGTGTGATTTAGAGGTGAGGGAGAAAAAGAAAAATGGCCACACTGATTTCCCATGTACATATACTGTATATTGGTTATAAATCTTAATATGGATTTTAAGTTACAGTGGAATAGAATTTTACATGTAGGACTCAATGATGGTGATTTCAGAAAAAGACATTCAAAATACTGATTCTAAAAACAGAGTACATTGACAGAGTCCGTGAAATAAAGCTTTACATGTGGTGTCATATCCTCACTGATGTCCAGTGAGGATATGAAAAAGAAAACAAAAAAAAAACAATAAAATAAATGTACTGAATTATATATGGTGCCTTACCCATCATACTGACCACTCAAAACACTTTACACTACAGTCACATTCACTCTTTGCCGTTCACAAACGTGCACACATTTATCCACCAATACACAGATTGGTAGGCAACTTGGGGGATATTTTGACATGAGCCATGAGGAAACTGGAGGGAAGCTACAACCTTCTGATTGCAAGATAAATTACTCCTCCACTGAGCCCCAGTTGCCCAAACTGGTACAAGGTAAGAAGTGCAAAATAATGTCTAAATACAACATTTCTAAAACCTCCAGCCCTAATACCCAGGGATAGTGTTTGGGTATCTTGAAACTATTGTTGTGGACTTAACTTGGCAATCACAGATGTACCATGTCCAGTGCTAGAGTACCTTCAAAGATCAGTTCCACCTGAGGAACATGGTTACATCCAGAAATCTATTCTGACTTTGTTCTGTGGTGGGAGAAAATAGCGCATAAGTCCATGTTAAAGTGCTGCTGTAATGAATTGGTTCACTCTCATTTTAGATCAGGTGAAAAATAGTAAATGGTGAGGCTCAGGCAAAGTTGGTTACAGCTTTACACACAAATGATGACCACTGTCCATACTTTTCCTGCTTTAATCCCATATATCTGAAGTTGATCATTTGATAAAGTGATCACAGCATTTTTTTTATTGAGTGTCAAAAGCTTGCCTTCCTTTTGAACCACCTGTTGAAGTGTTGTATAAATTGAGGGTTAATACTGCTGAAAGATTTATTTATATATTTTTGATTTTTAAATGATATCCTGTCTGTACTATAAATAGTTTTCTGAAAATTTCACTTTAGTTCAATATTTTTGTGATAATTTAGTTCATTGAAGATTTTACTGTTATTAAAGCTCTTCTATATGTGTGGAGTGCTGGCTATTCCTATTCTTTTTTGTATTTATTGTAGGTTTTCCCAATAAGTTCTCATAAGTAAGATGTCAACCTGCACTTGGCCTGGGCGTGCAGTTTTGAACTTTAGAAGTAGGATCAGGGCTTATATCCAATGGGCAGAGTATTATTATTATTATTATTATTATTATTATTATTATTATTATTATTGTTTTATTTTTTTTTATTTTTTTTGCGTCTTCTGATTAGATTTCATGATTCAAACAAACACCTTGATAGTTTTAGACATTGCATATTTTGTACAAAGGTAAATGAACTTGAGGTTGAATAGTTATCCAAATTCATTTTAATACTTTCATATTTAATTTGGAAACTATATAATGTATAATATGACAATACACACTGCATTAAAAAATTACAATCTTGTTTATGAATACAATATGTGTTGGCGTTTATGTGACTTACTCCTCTTGCAATATGTTATGCATTTAATTTAGATACCACTATCAAGATTGTGTCACTTTTTCAAATGAAATATATTATTGCTGCCTCTCTCTTTTCCCCTTCCCATCCCCCTCATTGACTCAGAGTTATTGGCCTGTCTTTTTATTCCATAATCCTCACTTTACTTGTGATGCTCAATTAAACTGCATGCATTAGTAGGGTTGATGTAGAGGTAGGACATTTGTAATCAAGCATATTTATTCTCTTTAATCACTCCAGGGACCTGGAGACCTCAGGAAGGCATATGCACAAGGATGCATGCAAATGTGTCCACACACATACGCAAATCCTTAAAGCCAACCCGTTCTATCCAACAGCACACACACAGCCATTCATTCCGTAATGGGCAGTCCTTGTATGCATATAAAGTGCTGATGCTGGGCTTAATCAAACCTCAACTTGGTATCCTTGACTTCATCACCTCCACCTTTCCCCTTCACCGCGTTGGTCCCTCAATCCCAAGCCCATGTAATGACAGCACGCTAGTTTACATATTAATGAAGAGCCCTGTTTTTTAACATGCTGCTCACTAAATCAACCGAGGCAAGCAAACACTCTGTTAGGTCACTGCATTCCTCAGGTGTATTTTAAAAATATATGGCAACTTGTACAGAGTGCATGACACTGTCTTCTGTGGCAGTTGGTTGTCTGTAGGAGGAAATAAGTGCAAACGTTTTCTCTTATTTTAATCACAATGTAAATTTTGATTTCGGATATTGCTGTAGGTAAACTTAGGAATATGTAATTATGATAAGACTATGATAAAGTAGCAGTGTGGCTCTGTGATGGACAGGACGAGAGAGACATTATCAGTCACGCTTCTGTTTCATAGCACAATTTCTCCTCTGTCAACTTGGACAAAGAGTAATCATGTGCAAATACACTCCTCTGCCAGTTAATCTCTGGTCGCTGTCAGTAATCACATATATAAGAGTGAATGGGACTGAAAGGTAGGAAATAATTAGAAATATTCCCAATGGCTGTTCTGGGAGTGGAACTCGGCAAAACTTCACTTTTAATTAAGACAACGAAATTACACACGAGCGTTCACGCCAACACACGCAAACATCAAGCAGCACATTCACATTATGTCGTATGAACAGGCAGCCATGCCTACAAATTGAAACTCACACTAATAGCAACATACCCACTGCAATCTCAGTGAGCAACAGGGGAAATAAAAGGTTAGTTTAAAGAGGGTTTAAAACTGCTCAACACCTAGAATGGGTCTTTATTTAGAAAAAAAAAAAAACTGGGAGTTGTTTTGTATTATATTGAAGTTCCTTGAAAAATGTGCAAAAGACCATATAATCCTTTTCACACTTTCTTACATTATAACCATAGTTTTTAATGTATCGTGGAGTTTTATAGGACACACCAATATAAAGTAGTGCAGAATCATGAAGTGAAATGAAAATGGAATCCATTATTTTCAAGATTGTTTGATAATATAAACCTGAAAAAAAACATTATATGTCAATGTGTTCAGTTCCCCTGGGTAGAGAAGTGATTGTTTTCTAGATACAGCTGCAAGTTGTTCGGCACATGTTTCTACAAGCTTTGCACATCTAGAGACTCAATTTTCTAATTATGTCAGATTTTAAGGATTTTTTCTTTTGGTTATTGGATCTTTCTGTCTCTAGATCTGCTTCTCTGTATAATTGCTTGATCCAGTTTTCAGAACTGGACAAAGAGTGGAAAGGAGAAACAACGGTCACAGGGACTGAGCAGTTTGAAAGCTACGGTCTTTCAGTTTTTGCAGCAAGATGCCACATATCTTAAAGTTTTGGAGGGTGCAATTTTCTCTGCCATCATGTTTTCCACCACAAAAAAAAAAAAAAAAAAAAAAATATATATATATATATATATATATATATATATATATATATATATATATATATATATATATATATATATATATATATATATATATATATATATTGTATAGGCCAGAACATTTCAGTTTTGGTTTCACCTGTCCATACATCATCTTCCACATATTTTCTGTGTACCATACAATTGTTGTTTAAAACTGCAAGCATGACTTTTTATGTGACATGGATTTCTTGTCACTTATCAATACTAGTCACATTTCTGCATCTGGCAACTAATAACTGTCCTCTCAATAGATTTTCTCACCAGTAGTTTTTCAAATTTTTACCATCTTAGCTGTTTCTCTAATTAATGTTTGCCTTGCCCATCTTGTCAGCTTGGGTGAGCAATCATGTCGCAATGCTTTTGCGATTATTCAATATTTCAACTGATAGGTTGCAAATTGTGGTTAAATTACACTCAGGTGGACTCCGTTTCCCTACTCTATTTAATTACCTCTGGACTCTGCACTGGATAAATGAACACAATTTTATTATAACACACATGCATGTTACAGTGAGGAGAAAATAAATCTGAAGATTTGAAAATGATTTGTTTTTCTCCAACTTAAATAATTAGGTGTTATTTTGAAGTGATCTTCCAAAAAAAAAAAAAAAATCAACAAAATACTCTGGAACTTGCAGTTGCAACTTTAGAAAATGTCAAAAGCTCAATGGGCATAAATACTTAGGGGGTACTATATCAATTAATAATCACAGTCCTTTGTTGTTCATTTCTTTCTCTATACGAATAACATATAAGTAACATCACAATTATTTGAACATTAATACACTTTATCTTAGTTGCTCCTCACAAAGTGCATAATACAATTTCCCTGCATTTATAAAGTATCCTGAATTTTTTTATGGATACGTGTTCACATAAAGTCTGCAGCCTGTTTACCTCGTCATTTTTGTACATCACTTTCTATCCTACGAACAACATTATGAGGTTTTATGAGGTTCCCATCTGCTAATGACAAAACAGACAAAGAGAATAATCAACACTTTTCACCTTGACTGTGTTCTTCCTTCAGTCTTTTGTACTTAACCCAATTTAGTCTGACAAAGTAAGGGATCACCTTAATGTATGTGTGTTTCTATTCAAGATGAATAGAAGTGTATGCATTTTTTTTTTCAAATGTGAATGCCAGCTATCCAAGCTTTTTTTTTTTTTTTGTTCATATTTCTCTTCGTGTGTGGCAGTGGCACTCTGTGTACGTCTGTGGATGGAGTTCACAGACGAGATGCAATAATTGAAGGCCCTCCTGTGGATTTCACACAATCAACATGGCCACACTGGAGGTGATGAAAGTGAATCAAAGATTGAGGGGAGAGTTGGATTTAAAAAGGCTTTCAGAGCCCCCACCACCCACCCTCAATTCCTCAATTATCCCCACAATGGCTTATTAATATACCCACCTTCACTGCATTTCACCCTCTTTATTTCCTTTCTTTTTGTGCTTTCTACATCACAGAGCCACAGAGTGTTATATTAATATTACCCCGTGCCTTCATCACTTCATATCAGACTGAATCTCCGTCATTGCTTTCTCGTCCCCCTCACTTCCTCTGGAATCCATCCTGGTCTCCATCCTTGTCCTTCATATTTCTTAAAACCCACTACCCTTTGCTTTTATATCTGCCCAGATCTTCGTCATTGTCACCACCCCTCCGCCCCCTTTCTTCTGTTCACCTTCACTTCACTGCCCCCCACTCTCAACCCTCCCACCCCCAATCTCTCCACCTTTTTTTTAATCCTTTTTAATGAAAGTGCGGACCCTGCTGCTGTTGGAGGTGATCCTCATTCGACAGTCCCAGTGTGCACTGATTGTCTGTCTGCAGAATGGCTCAGGAGAGAGATGAATAGGATAGATGAGTCTGTATTGGGCCTGCTGCTGTAATTCACATAACACCGCTTTTCTATACCATTGCTATCATAGCTCTCGGTGCCTCCCCTGCTTTTAAATATAGAAGGATTAGGCTGAGAGATATCATTGTAGCAATGAATAACGCTCTATTACCAAATTTGAGGGAAATCTGAGCCATTAATTGGTCGGTATTTGATTTCACTGTGACATATTCATTGAGTCTCCAGCTTGCATCATGTCAGGATATGTGGAGGGAGGTGGAATGCTGGGAAGGAAGCAGAAATAGGAGGGAAAGGCATGAAAGCTTTGCCATTATTACCCACAACACATTTCCTTTTGATGTCGCCATCGCCACTTTCCTACTGCGTGTGTCTAGACCCAGCCAGAGCGAAGTTTCAGGATCACAGCAACAAGGTGTAGAAAACATTGAATCAATGCTTTTGCTGACTCTTGAAAGCAGCATTCCCGTTTGATGCTGCAACATCGAATGAGAGTTAAAGGAAAAGAAAGGTATGTACAAGGAAACAGTCATATTCCCTCCAACCCCTCCCCTTCATTTTCCTCTCTCCTTTGCCTTCCTTCCCCGCTCCCTCTTTTCACTGCTTACCGCTGTCATTGTCTCATTTAGCCCGTCTAAAAATATAGTCTTCCTCCCCAGATGTAAAGGGGGGAGAATTTTCGACATGCGTGTTACCTTTTCATCTGCGAGGCTGGAAGAGGAATCTTGGGGGAAATCAGGTGTCTTAATGACAGCCGAGTGTGCTGCATGGGTAATGCCAAGCGCCGGCATTTGCAGTACACGCATTAAATTATTCACATCAAAAACTCATTGTTTGTTACCTGACAGAGCTGTGGAGAGAGGTGGAAGGATGATGGAAAAGCACGATGAATTAAACATCAGGAGAATGGAGTGCCTCAGAGAAGGAGAAGCAAACAGAGAGTGAAGAGACAAGAAGAGAGGAAGGTGCATTCAAATGGGATGTTTAGAATCTAAAGATGTACTCTTGTCTTTTGAGAGAAAGGAGGTGGAGTTGAAAGAATGTGTCAGTATTTACATCTGTGATTTTATGATAATGTGAAAGACTGTTTGTACTACTCACATATTAGCCCTGCCACCAATGACAGACAGCCATGATGTAAATCAGGAAGCCAAAACAGGAAGTGAGAAGTGTAAGCGCACAGATCCCTAATGGTCTAGTGAAGCTCCTCACATATTCAGAACAGGATATAGCATCGGTAAATGGAAGGAGATACTGATTCCTTTAGGAATTGATAAAAAAAAATATATAAAAATCTAACACAGTATCAAAGAGTTAACTATTTTTTTCAATGGATATTTAGAAGAAAGCCATCTCCTGTTATCCTTTTAAGACAGGCCATAATGAATTTCTGAGTTGCTGAAATGAAATAATGCATTAAATATAGTGCATTATATTTAATATTGTATTGTAAGCTACTTTGCTAGCTTACAATGTTACTTTGTTATAAAGTCAGAGCAATTCACATATTATCCACTGATCAAACATTCAACAGCTGAATTCTCATCAGCCATTTTGTAAAGTGCTGACCTGCTTATAGCAATTTTAGGTGATTCCGATTGTTCTTTAAGAGATGCAAATGCAAGCTTTTTTTAATAAGTTGGAAATTAAGCAGTCTTATCAATAAAATGTTGACAAAAGTATCTTACAAACAGCCCAGCATTATCAAATTATCTATTTACTGCTGAAAATCATCTTAATATCAAGTCTAAGAGAAGAAAGTACATCTAATCAGCAAAGTATGCTAAGAGATTAAATGTTTAAATGTTTTTTTAAATGTTTTCATTAGCTTTAAGTTGAAAAGTAACAGAAAGAAGTGCATTGATTTCTGCTTAAATTGACATCTCACTTAATAATTTGGGTTATTCACATCGTTTTCAAACTGGCATTGACTGTACAATTACCAGTTGGCATGTATTTCCTGTAGAATTAGTCGAACATAATTTTCAAAATTTGGCCGGCATTTTCTGATACATTATATTCCTGAATATCTGGAACTTCTGCTGGTGATTGACAGCTTACACAAACAGATGACATGTCTCCAAGAAGTAAATAACTTATGGGCTTCCTCTGACTTCATCATTTAGCATGTCACTGATACTAAAAATACAATAGTCACCCTCCCTTAATCACATCTTCTAAACTGAAGAGTGTTGTCAGAGCAGCATGTGCGGTGTATTCACTGGTAGAAAAAAAAACAGCGATCGATCATGGCTGGTGAAGCGAAAAAAATGCTCTTATTCCAGTTAGGAGCTGATTTCCCATTATATCTCTTTAATTTCCATAGTGAGGTTAAAAAGGCACCAAGAATCAGGATTTAAAATGTGAGAAAAATGTTTTTTTACATTAATTTATTATCATCTTGATAGACCTATCAAATTATATAAAGTCTGTTTCAGTTTAAAACAATTCTCTGGTTTATGTTAATGGATATCTATTAATGTTTCGTGTCAAACATGCAGAACAATTTGATGTAAGGATGCTCTTCCTTTACTTACATCAGTTTAATGGGTTTGGTCATTCTTGTGTCGGTAGATGATCTCTCTGTTTGTTCAGTTGTCAATTGAAAGCCCAATTTGGTCAAAAGAAATGAATGAATGAGTAATACTAAGTTAAGTTTTTTGTGTCAAACTGAATGAGTCATTCTAAATAATCCACATAATCTATATTTCATTCATCCATCCATTTTCTGTTCACCCTTGTCCCTAATGCGTCGGGAGGTGCTGGTGTCTATCTCCAGCTGCGTTCTGGGCGAGAGGTGGGGTCACCTTGGACAGGTCGCCAGTCTGTTGCAGGGCAACACAGAAACAGACAGGACAAACAATCATGCACACACACTCACACCCAGGGAGAATTTGGAATGACCAATTAACCTGACAGTCATGTTTTAGGACTGTGGGAGGAAGCCGGAGAAACCGGAGAGAACACATGCATGCACAGGGAGAACATGCAAACTCCATGCAAGAAGACCCCAGCCCGGGAATCAAACCCAGGACCTCTTGCTGCAAGGCAACACTGCTACCAACTGACCCACTGTGCAGCCCCCTAACCTAATTTTCATCGTCATATTTTTTTTTTTTTGTATAAACACTTTCTCCAACAGGCCTTCAAGAAGCTGAAAACTTTAGCCTAACCCAAAATGGAAACAAATAAAAAATAAAGAAGAATTAAAAGCAGGAGACACATACACACTCCCTTAATGTAAATATGAAGCCACAGAGGAAAATATTAAGTACAAAGTTAGAGGTGCTTAACTAAAGTGAGGTAATTCATTTTGATGAGATAATACATTAGCAGCTATTCCAACAAATTAATGTTCTTGCATTCTTTAAATATGGATTAGATTTAATACTTTATGAAGTACAATGGTAATAGCTTGCTTCACCAAAACAAAATGTAGCACTTAACAATGTACTGCAATTAATACATTACGCTAAGTTGTGTTATGTAAAAAATTTTTCTGCAGAGAACAATTAAAAATTGATTATACAACCAGTTTAAACGTGTTTCCCTTTGGTTCGTGCGCACAAAACAAGACTGCTCGAGCAAAGGGAGGAAAAACACATGCATTTATCAAAGGGTGATTAAGTTTAGGGCAATGATTCACTAAATATTTAACAGCTTTGCTTGGTGCAAAGTATATCATGAATTATAGATGCCGAGGATAAGCGTGTCTTGGTGTAAGGCAGTGTTTAAAGACCTAACCTACAATCAGGGAAGAGCAATTACCATTGTAATAAATGATAGAATTAAAAAAAGGAAAAAGAGTCCATTCGTTATTTCTAATTAATTTCTGAGGATGATCACAGTGGGAGGGATGGGGTGACGTCCATTAGTCTCTGACACTTTGGGGCCCTTTTGGCCTTGATAAATAGACTCCATAGTTCAAAATGACATAAAGTAGTGCACACACGCAAAAACTTAAAGACAAACATGCATGCTCTAAATCATAGTTATTTTTACATGGACTTAATGTATATAATTTTTATAATTATAATTTTTTACCTGCATATAATAGTTTTTCCATTTTTCGTTACAATATCCTTTTCTTAATTTCTTTGTATCAGCAGCGAGAAGTTTTAAAAAAAACAACAACGCAATTTTAATCTTCTGCAAAATTACAAAATCTTTTACAAGTGTCTACATTTCTTGCGTGTGTTCTGTGTTTCGTCCTTTTGATTTCATAAAGTGTCTAGCATCCTTTCAGCAGTTCTTTTGCTGATTCCATATGGTGAAGGGGATGTTGATGCACTGGTTTTTCAACTTTCATTGAACATTACTTGATGTCATATCACCGAGGAGGAGAGAAGAGGTGTAAGCATGGATCCTATATTCAAAGTCACTGGAGCATTCCATGTGTAGTGCTCTGAAATATTGATGCATAAGCAAAAACGTGGTGCGTCCTGTCACTTTTGGGAACATGGAGGGGAATGGAAGTCGCAAAGAAGAATGATGATTCCACCTCTCTGCTTTTTTTAAAAATTCTGGTTCTACCCATTTTAACTGTCAGCGTGGATAATTCACTTTTGCAGTCCTGAAACAAGTTCAATGAAATACATGTAATTAGAAGAGGTGTGAGTAAATTCAGGTCAATCAGTAAAATCAGTTATCTGTAAATCTATTCGTACTTCTACATGCATAATTCAGGTCCACATTGAAGGTGCTAATCTTGTGCAGCATCTCTGATATGCCCAGGTATTCTATTTTACACTCTGACTTACATTTATCCTGCATGCCAAAACAATCGCCATCAATTTTTTTACTGTTGTGAAGAAACACTTTCCTCTGTGCTTGTTTGCATCAAATGAACCATTTCTTTTATTCATCCCACTGCTGTTGTTTAATTGATTATTTGTCTTTTTCCCCATTTAATTTTCCTTTCTTTCCTCTGTTTTTTTTCTTCTCTAGACTGAGGGAGAGTTGGGTTTCAGTGGCTTCTGGGGCAACACTGATGTTAAGCCTATCTGGCTTGTCTTTGTGTAGTCTTATTGATCCTTGGCTAAGACATTAGAACTGAACGTCATGTCAAGGGTTTGGTGACCTCTAGCAGTCTCTCTCCAAGTGATAGCTTTGATAAGCCTCATTCCTCTCTCTGTTCTATATAGAGCTGTGCCCTAACCTTTAGCCCGTCTCTGTGTTTGAGCCTGACCTTTCTTTGATGTGTAATACATACCACGTGCCGTCCCACCACCGAACACGTTCATTCAGACAAGAGATATACACACATGTTCATATGCACACGCGCTTACCAACACACACGCATACACACACAAACGCACACACCGTTAGTCAACACCCTGAAGCACCAACTCCCATGGAACCTTATTAAAACCACCTTCAGTGGAAACGGGGGAAGTTCTCAAAGTCTCCATAACTTGTATAATGTGTTGTATGAATAATGTTTTCTTCTCCTCATTTCCCCCTTTTCAATCGTTAATGCAGAAAAGCACAGACTTCACTCACACAAAAAGACAAACGCCAACGTCCGCTTGCCACTGATGGGCATGTGTTATTTACTAAAGGCAACGAGCTGGCCAGGCAGAAAAAAAAAAAAAAAAAAAAAAAAAAAAAAAAAAACACACACACCAAACCTAAATCACTTTTACACAATCACGTCCTCTTTTCATGTGCACACACTGGCTCAGATACTCACACACACACACACACTGAGGCATACACACTATTTCCGTTTGATGTTTGCCAGTCATTCAAGATCCCTTACAGCTTTGCCCAGTCTCCTGCCAAATAACAGTCTTCATTAATTAAAAAAGAAAAGGCAGTGTTATTATAATTCTCTTTGCTTGCCCCTTGATGTAAGTGAGGAGTGTGTGTGTGGTGTTTTGTGGCTCTTCGAGAGTTTGCTTTCATCATTGTCTAAGATTCCCCATAGCTTTGCCTTCCTGCCATCAAACTCTCTTGCTTTCTTTTTGTCTTTTTATCCAATGAGATGAAGTTTGGAAAAGTTGCTCCTGCCCAACAGGATCCTTTTCAGCGGTTAATGCCCTTCCCAGCTGGCAGGCTTCTAACAGCCCACCACCAGGCGACTAGTGGCAAAGTCGGACAATGTTATTAGCATTGCAGCTTTTTGCAAGCCATGGCTGGTGGCTTGAAATTAGAGTTGGCTTAAAGCTCCCAAAAGCTTTCCGAATGTTTGCTTCAGAGCTTGCTTTTGTTTACTTTGTTTACCTTGTTTTGCTTGTGCATACAAGGTTTTTTTTTGTATTAAAGATAAAAAAGAACTAGTTAACTTAAACTATTTTGTAGCTTCTAAAGAGGAAAAACAGACTGAACAGTAGCATTATTTTGCATGCAGTACATGATCGCAGGTAAAGTCTTTGACAGACGAACACCGCTAGGTCCAGATCCAAAGATGGAAGCTGCTGATGTCTAGTGACAGCTATCCAAGTCTTGAGAAGCGAGGGACTCGTGCACAACATATGGAAGGACAATTAGAAGGAAAGACAGTCTGGAATTTATAACACTGATACAGCAACCTGACAGGCAAGCAGGTTTAAAAAGCTGATGAGGAGAGGAAGGACAATAAGTGAGAAAATGGAGCATGCAGGCTGCACTCTGTTTGCAAGAGCTAAACTTATTAGTCTGTTCTTAATGCCTCTCAGCGCAGATAGCATTAAGAAATACACAGTAATGATGATTTGTGTTCTCCTTTGCCAACTTAGTGGAGCCCACTTATTCCACATGAGTGTTATAATTGGCACCTTATTGTATTAGGGCAGAATGCACTGTGTGATTTCCTGGGTGTCATTTTTGACTAATGGATTCTTAAGAATAGTAATCTAATCGCTGTCATTATTTCATCCGTGCTTCTCTTAGAAAAAGCCGTTGTAATTTAGAGGAGGAAGGAGTCTAGGTGGTGGATGTGTTCGGGCACGGTGCAAATTAATCTGGACACCTAGTAAACAAAAAGAGAGCAAACAGAAATCAATTTGGATGAGTGAAGAACTCCACTCTCAAGGCTGTTAGTGTCTGTATTAAACGCAAATTGTTGGGGGTTACCGTTTTTTTTTTTTTTTTTTTTGTTATATTTATTTATTTATTTTTTATTTTGTTGTTTTTTTTTGTTGTTGTTTTTTTTTTACCCTAGAGATGTCAATCCATTTATTTATGCTACATACCAGTATGGCATTTTCCTTCCATATTCTACAGCTTAATAATCAGTGTGTGTGTATATCTCAGACACACATGGAGCCTGCTCGTTAGTTGCTGGTGTACTTTTCAGCAGTCCTGGCTCCACATTACTTTGTGTTCAGTAATCATACCATTTCAATACACACTACAGCATCTCATTCTGCCTAAAAATCTAAAAAACCTTTTGCAGTACTACCAGCCCCTCTGTTTCCATTTCCACATACCTTGATCCTGGTGTTGTGTCACTAATAGAGGTGATGTGCTGTTTATTTTATTGATCATGTGTTTTATCCGAGCATCAATGCAGGGTTCACTCACTGGCATGCTCATTCCCTTTATCAAAACAGACACTGGACCTCTGCTTTGAGGCTTTCATCAAGCAAAAACACCCATTATGGTCTCTGACTGGCTTGGCTTACTCAGAGAAAAAAAAAAAAAAAAAAAAATTCTGCTGGTGTTCCCCTGACACGCATCATCCCAATTATGCCCACACAGATGAGGATATACACTTACACAGGTCACAGAACACAAATACACACCTACAGCTACATAAGCACTTATAATTTTGTTTCAATCTCTGACACACGTTTTGTGTGCACTCGTGCTAGCTGATTTTATTTCATTTTTTTCCACACAGATATTTGGTATTAGAACTTTTTTTTTTTTTTTTTCCTTGTTCTCAGAAACACACACAGATGAGTACACACAGCCATTCATCGAGTCTGTGTTTGTCTTTTGAGACTGAGGCAGTGCAGGAATGTCAGAATGGAGGCTGATCTGATGGTCAGGAGTTTGTCCTTCTGAATAACCCTCAACAATCAAACACACACATTTTTCAGCTAAACACACAGCAGAGAGGGAATAAGACAGTCCAACACACCACACCTTCCTGACATGCCTTATCACCCCACAGTCCCTGCAGCTCTTTTCCACCGTCGCTCCCGTCTGCCCCCACCACACCCCACCACCACCGTCGCTGTCCTCTCCACCACTCACCAGATCACCCCTCCCACCAACCCTCCCTATAGGGAGAAAAGGCTGACTTGCATTCAGCAGTGTCTCTCTGGAAAGAAGAAATGAATAAAAGAAAGGAGACGTCCTGTTGACAGTCAATGTCTGCGCTGCCAGGAGCCAAAATAACTGTCAGCAAATGCTTGTGACTGTCCAAAATGCCACTGAGACAAAAAAAAAGATAAATAAATACATGAAATATATATATATATATATATATATAAAAAATAAAATCCTTACTGCTGTCCTGCAACCATAATATTTTCTTGCAAAAACTACTGAAAGAGAAGAAATTCCTGCAGAGTTGACAGCATTGGACATGCAGTTATGTAAAGATTTTGTATAAGAATGACAAAATTGCTGGGGCATGCTGTGGTGGCGCAGGGGGTTAGCACACCCCACACTTGGAGGCCTCAGTCCTCGTCGCGGGCTCGACCCCCGGTCCCGGCGACCCCTGTCGCATGTCTTCCCCCCTCCCTTCACTCTCCTTCCTGTCTGCCTACTGTCAAAAATACGAGCCACTAGCGCTACAAAAACTCTTCGGCAAAAAAAAAAAAATTTTTTTAAATAAAAAATAACGACAAAATTGCTGTGGTGTGAATTGAAAATTCTAATAATAAACTTACACCCAACATTAAAGAGTATGGATGTTCTTTGTTCTTATGTGTTATTTTTCTTTATCTCTGATATAGATTTTATCACTTGATAATAGGCATTTGGGGATTCTAAATATGTCTCATTCTTAATAACTCATTATTACTCATTATTAAGAACATGCATGAGTTGCAAAATGCCTTACATAACACTAAATTTCAACTCTAATAACAATTCCCTTTAATAAATCCATCAATGACTTCCCAGGCTTTGTGGTGTTTCTTTTTCTCTGATGGGGACAAATAGCATGTCGAAAAACTTTTTACAGGGATTGGCTTATCATTCTGCTACAAAACAGGCTGTCTTTAACACGGGATAATTTGTATGTTTTGCTTCTGTTGACATTGGTTTCATGTGGAGCAGTTGCTGAAGTGTCAGACTGATGTTAGCATGATTATACTCTGTTTTGATAGAACTCATTGGTAATTTGACTGACAGCTTCATCAGATACTTTTATGCCATTCATTTAAAAATAAGATGATTAAAATTCTGATCCAATAGTTGGATTGGATTGTAATATTCCAAAAATACCCACATATCTGACTTTTTTTTTTTTGTTTTCTGAACTGATACATCCCCAGAGAGTACTCTATCCATTCAAGGACAGTACTAGTCTTGGCCTCTGTTTAGCCATTCTATAGAAAGTAACTTTATTTTTGCATCAAGCTGACAACACTGTATAGCTTTTGTAAGTATATTCATCATCACGTCTTTGCTCCTGCATAGTGAAGTATGTAAAGTGTAATTGCGGCTGCTTTGATTGTCATACCAACTTGTCTTTTAAATGAAGATGCCTCTTTATTCCTAAATATTCCCCTGTGTAATTTTAAACAGTAATTCAAGCACTTGTCCTCAAGCCACACTGCTGTTGATTGTTAAGTGTTCGAGTTTGATTCATAAGTGCACTTTGGCAAATTGCAATTTAAATTTTTTTTTATTATTATTATTATTTTATGGTTAGCATTGAAATATCTCAAATAAAACTTCCAAGTACATGGTCTTTGCATCCATCTCTGTCCCAGTTATAGCGACCTGTAAGGTGCTGACAGATTCCAACTGTATTCACCCTGACTTTTCTCTAATGATCATTAATCGCAATTGGTGTGAAAAAGCCTCAATGACCTTACATATCAGTGTCAAACCTAAGACTGCCTCTTACGGCAGACATCCTAATCGAGTGCATGTCTAATTTATGGGGCTGGAGTTTGCCATTAAGGGCCTGATCTGTGGAATTAAATAACTAGCAGACCTTCCCTGGTTCTGGACAGCAGGTGTAGGGGGAAGGGAGATATCATGATGAATTGCCCACCCCTCCTCTACCTCATCCTTGACTTTGAAAAATACTGTCTCTGCGTTTTAGGTCAGCTTCTGACAACAATTAGGCAGAGCAAAATAGATAGTCTATGACCCCCTCTTTTTCCTTCCCTCCCCCACCCACCACTGTACTCCTCTCTCTCCCCCTTTTCTTTTTTCTTTTTCTAGTACAAGATTATGTGTGGAGGGATTTAAAATGCAACACAATGCAGAGCTTGTGAATAGAGAGAGAGACACAGCGATACTTTGGGAGGCAATAAGAATATGTCAGGAGAGAAAAGTAGTCTCACAGTCATAGCATAATTAAAATGATTTATTTAGAGAACAAAAAAAATTGAGGGGGGATTAAATTATTGCAAGGCCCGCTTGAATATTTCAACCCCAGTTTATGAAAAGCATAAAAGTTTTGTTGAAGCTTTCTAATTAACATGTCATGCATAATCACTTATTATAGAACATATATATATATATATATATATATATATATATATATATATATATATATATATATATATATAATATTATATTTATTTTTATTAACAGACGTCTTTCTCTTTTGGCTTGATTTTATTTCCACTAGATGTTTTCATAGATGTCACTATTGATCTTGCAATGTGATGGAGGTCGATCCAGCTAATTCCGTTTTTCATTAGAGCAAAGCCCCCCAAATTCTCTTAGTAGATCTGCCTCTTAGAGGCATCCAATCTTTGGCTTCTCCCAATGACATGAATGTAAGCCCAGTGCTGATGGGGCCTGGTGTAAATGTATTAGCCTGCGCCTGTGCCCCTAGCCTAGCCAGCTATAATTATGTTAGAAACCAATGAGACAGCTGGGAAATCAATATGCTAAGACAGATTGAGTGGAGATGTGTGGCCAGTGGAGTGGGAATAGAGAGGCCTGGCAGCTCCCTGCAGTGTGAAGGAGCTAGAGTCGACGATTAAGCCATAGACTTAGCATTTACTGCAAGGATTCACTGTCTGAATCTAGTTAGCATTTAGGGAAAGATCCCTTTGAGCAGACAGTGTTTCTATTAGATTGGGGCTTCACTTGTTAGCTGAATGACCTATTATCTTTGAGAGCCAAGAAAAGACATAACGGTTTCCACATATAAATTGTTTATGGTTGAAATGGGTGGCTGCTGTCTTTTTATTTTCCAGCATTACATGTAGTTGAGGATTAGTATTCAGATGACATTTTGCTAAGGAATTGTGTTCCCAAAGGTCATGTTATCCTGGTTGCTGTTATTCTGAAATGGTTTAGCTACCTATCTTAATTAGGCTGCCCCTTGAATCCATAACACATACAACACCTGATTTCCTTAAGTAATATTTGTTGTAAGGTTTGTTTTCTTGTTTTTTTTTTTTTTTTCCATCACTCAATCTATAGTCAAATTAAATGTGTCTTCTGTCTGCATGTTAATGTCAAGCCTAGCTATTCTTCCCAGAAGACCCCTTATTCAGTACTGGCTGTGCTGACGTTACTGTTATCCCTGAACATTGAGTCAACACTAGGTTGGGTAAAGATGCCATTTGTGATTTGCTAGGGGCCCCTGCGAAGACAGTGGCTCCAAGAGAAATAGACTTTCTTTTCTGTTGTTGCTTTAACTTGTCTCTTTAACTTCTGGTTAACCAAGTAAGCACACAAGGTTATGTTTATTTATCTCAACATTACCAAGACTGTAAAGGACTGAAACGAGCAGGGGAGAAAATGACTCATAGGCGGATTGTGGTGAGGAAGGTCAAGCAGTAATGGGTCAAATTAAATTATATGCCAAATAAAACAGTGACACTGGTTTGTATAAGATATAAGTTTTAATAAACGAAAGCTTTGCTTTATATAATCAGCTAGGTGGAGGGCAAATAGAGAATGAACTGAGAGACAAAGTTTCAATGCATTGGCAGGGATCGAGGAATACATTAAAGTGAGGGGAAGAATTTTCTTGGGGTAAGAAGGGTGTTGAGGGCATGGGTTGGGGGGCATGCATCTGCTCTCAGGCCCAATCAACTGCTCCGAAGGCACCGTTCCCTAACAATGGGCCCCATCAGTGAGCGAGCAGAGTCACAGGCGTAAGTGCACCCAATAAGTGTGCAATTTCTGCCCATATGACCATCCTGACACAATTGCTCTAATTTTCCTCCTTTGAAATGACTGATAAAAGACTTAGGTAATTGCTACGCCACAGAATTTCTTCCATGATCAGGGAAAGGAGGAGGGAGAAACCCGGGGATGAAGAGCAACAGCGAGAGACTGAGAGGCTTGTGTGAGCATGGGTGAGAAGTGACACAGCCCCAGGGCCTGAGGATGGAGACTAGAGTGTCAGTTTGTGAAAAATCCCAAATTAATACTTGTCGCTTCATCTCCCCTCCTCACTGAGTGACCGTCCTCTGCTTCCACCATGGGATCTTATTAAGTGGAGGTAATTTGTCTTGACAATGTATTGGAAATCACTCGCTCAGATAAATTCTGGCAAAATATATTGAAAACATGGTGGTGTTGAGTTTTGGTGGCAGCTAATTCGAATTCTTGTCTTACACTATGTCTTGGATTTTTTCTTCTTCTATTTTTTTCCTCGGTAAGTCAAGTGTAAGACAAGTGCAAGGATTAAAACATAAAATAAGTGTGACTGGCTGGGGACGCTTTCCATTACACAAACATGTGCTTATTAGCATTTTGACTAGAATATGGCCGTCTACTTTCAAAGCCTCTTAAACCACTTTTGCATTGTGTGTTCCTGTTGGTGTTTTATATATATTTTTTATTTTTTTAATTTCTTAAAGATAAATATATGCATCAGTATTGGTGTGTCCTATCCCCAATAGAATAATTGTGTGCGTGTATGTGTGTGCTGTTTGACTCGAAAAGCATGGCCCAACCTGTGTCACTCCTCACTATGACCTTGTCCTTTGTAATCAACCCTTCTTTATCTGATTTCGCAGGTGTGCGGGGGTGTATGGGGGTGTGTGTGTGTGGGTGTGTGTGTGTGTTGTACTCTCATCCATCTCATTGAAATGGTGTGTATTTGGATCTGTGGCCTTACTTGATTGGAGTTCAGTTACAGAGATAGAGTGGTAGAAGATGTGCACAGGGACAGAGGGAAATAGATAAGAGAATAGTAGTTTAGTCGCCTCAGTAACTAACCAACTTCACAGGACAACCAATCAGCTTCACCAAACTCAGAGTGCGTGTGTGTATGTCCTTCAGTATGCGTGTGTGTGTGAGACATTGTGACAGACACCGGAGGTGCCGATTCTAAACACAGTCTCTGCCAGTGCCTGGGTAATGTTGGCTAATAGCTTAATCAATACTTATTATGGCCCTATTGGTTCACTAAAGTGTGAACAGAATCTCTCCACGCACAATGCCTCGGTGCAGAGGATGAAAGACGGGGAAAAGGAAAGGGAGAAGAAATGTCTTCAGCTGATCCAGACAGACAGCCTAACCTCCCTCATGGGATTTCCTTTTTCAGGAATCCAATTTTCCCAACGTGACTGACTTGGATTGGAGCCTGTGGGATGAGACCAAATCTTTTAGCACACCAGACAAAACACTAAACGTTTTGCTTCTCGTATTCCAACTTTTTGCTTCTCACTGGTCATCTGCGATTTGAAAGTCTGTGTGGAGTTGAGAAACCATAGTGATGGGAGTTCTAGTGATTATGGAAAAAGTGCATTTGGACCAGGAAAGAAAAAGATAAGACATTAAGTTAGCTAGTAGGCATGTGACAGTTCATCCAGCTTCTGAGATAAGATGATGCAGAAGGAAGATTGAACACACTGTAAAAGCAGATGCCACAATTACTACATAAGTACCAGGGTTTTTGTTGAGGTGTATTAATGCTGCTGGTTTACTAAGAACAAACCTGCATATATATGCTGTAATAATAATGTGACGACCACTATAAAAAGGAACAACATCAACAGTCTTCAATAGCATGAAATGACTCTCATCAAGTGCAATTATGATTTGCAAGGCACAGTTAATGACACAGAAAGAAAAGAAAATGTATAAATGCACCAGTTAATTAGATGTGTATGCTTTTGTCATGTTCATTAAATTGGAAAAGGATAATAGTATTCTCAGTTATTAAGAGAAGGTAAATTGGAAAAAGAAGGAAACGTGATAATTTAGTTTTTTTATTGAACAACATCATTAAATGAAATTAAGGTTTTCACATAAACTTGTTTTTCTTATCTAACCTACACCACCTACACCAAACCAGATAGAAGCTTTAGGAACATAAACTAAGCAGAGTTAAACATGTGATGAAAAATGTTGACCCACCAGTTTTATTTCTATGAATGTTTTTTTTATATTTCAATGAGTAGAAGTAGTCCTGAAAAGAAAATTCAGCTCCATTTTTCTGAAGTTAGTTAATAAAACAAATGTAATAGTAATCATTGCCACATTATAATTTTTTTTTTTGTTTTGGCTTTAACAGTAGCGTTATATGTTATCTTACTTTGCCACATATGTGTTGAACCTAAGCTACTTTGACAGATATGCTCCCATTAACTACACCATCTGTCTTCATCACTGCAAAAAAAAAAACTATTTCCATTTAAAAAACCAAATGGTCCAAACTGCAGTCCAATCACTTCCCATCCCTCATCCACAAAATACACCTTGTTTTATGATTCAAGCCCTGTTTACAGCTAAAGGAATGTTCCGTAAGTAGCTTATTGATGTGTATTTTGGAGGCAGTGTAAATGGAGAAAGGTTAGCTCAGAACAGTGTTCTGCATTTCAGTGGAGTCATGTGAGAAATGTTTTGAATAGCCTCTGATTGTACGAGTAAAATACATAGGCAAAATGTGACACAGTCCAATGCCAATCCTGTGAGCTCTCAGTCCTTTCCACACAATTCTCACAGGGGAGAGCGGAGGGCTCACTGCAGGAAATCAGACCAGTGACTGACAGATTAATCATTCTGGTGTTTGGTGTATGCATGCGTATTCACATGTTTCTGGCTATCTGGGAGCTAGTGTGGTTCTGTGTGTCTCTCTCCTGACCTTGACAGATCCATAGTGGAGCAACAGCCATCTTTAAAACTCAGTCATTCAGACGCAGCTGGTGGGTACAAGACTCTGCAGTTAACACAATCTCCACTGTGGAATTATCCACTGGGAGACGACTTAACAGCCAGTTTGTACTTTAGAATTGCATCAGATTAATGTAATTGACCATGGTCCTTTGTTATTCACATTTTGTCACTGTCCAATCTCAAACTTCACTGTGTTTCTGGGGGATGTTCAGGAATGACCTACATAATTTATTCATCAATTTTGAAGAAGAAAAATATGTCTTCAGATTCATTGTTCAAGTGAACATTTTAAACATATTGTGAGAACATGTATCCATGCTTGCTAAGTCAATATTTCCAAGAACCTTTACTGCATAGCTGTTTTGTTTTCCATGTGTCTCCACCAGCTTTGTACAACTTGACACATTTTTGCTCATTCCTATCTGTCCTACCATGAAAATGGTGTGTTTCTTATGATATTCTGTGGCAACCTTTTAAGACAATTTACGTGGTCTAAACAGATTTTCTTCTTTCTACTCTTCTACAAAAGTAAGTTTTGTGGAGTTCACAGCCAACAGTGGTCCTGTTGAGATTGTCACACCAGAGCAGTAACTCTGTGCAGCTTCTCCAGAGTCCCCACAGTGCTCATGACTGCTTTCCTTGCAATTTATTTGGTGTACAATGCTGTCTTCCTGTCTTTGTGAAACTCTTTGAGGAAGAAAAGAACTGTGTGTATACTGAAATTAACTATTTACAAAATGGGTGACTTTTGCTCTCCATACTGCAAATTTTCATTGGTGAAAATATTTCAAGATATTTTCATTTTCCTCCTAATAATAGTGTAGGGTTTCTCCATTCCTGCTATTGCGATAATGTATTTTTCTTTTGAAAGTGTTTTTTCTTGAACCAAGTTATTTCATTGTTGATACAAAAGCAACTACTACAACAGTTCTTTTTGGTGGTGTAACTGAGATTTTACCCTACAGGATCCTTGGTTCACATTATACCACCCTTCAGCTACAGGGAGCCCGACCCAGAACTTAGTTACTTCTAATAGCTCTTCAGTATCATCTCCATCCCTCGAGCCACTGATCTTCGCACAGATATTTTCCTTTCCGTTTTATGGTTAAGGTTAGGGAGATGGTCCTGGGATATCTGACCCTGAATCTGTGGTGGGAGATGAGTTATTCCTCAGGCGTCTGTGCTTCTCGACAAACGGAAAGAGGCAAGGTAAGCCAGGGGGCAGTATGGGTCCAATAACCTGCCCCATAGCAAGGTTGAAGCGTGTGTGTGCATGTCTGTGTGTTGGGTTTGTTTGTGTGTGTTTCCTTATATACACAGGTATTTTTGTTTTCATTTCACGTTGGTGTTTTAACTTTCTGCTTGGATTTATCTTAAAATCTGCCTTTAATTTCCTTTCTTTCTTTTTTTTTGTTTTTTTGGTATAAATGTGGACGTGCAGGTGTGTTTCCCTGCGTGTGCTAGACGTGCAGGGGAGAGGGAGATGTCATGTTCAGTTTGTGTTTGGCTAACCCTATGGTCTCCACCCCTAATAGCAGGGTCTATGGGGTGTAGACACATGCCAATATTCATTGGCAGTTGAATCAAGCCACTTAGATACCATCTGTAAACAGGACTCAGAGGGCCTGGAATTAAACTGAAGGCTGGAAACATTCGAGCTCACTGCAGAGATTACCAGAGGTTGATCCAGGTTAATGGGCTCTGTGGCCATAGATCAGTTACATAGATATAGGCCGGGCTGTGTGTAAAGCCTCAGATCTTACAAATCATTGTTGGTCATAATATCTGCAGAATGGTAGATGGATTTCAAAGCAAAATAACAACTTTACTAATGATGGGAGATTATAATATTAGGTTTATGTCAAATTAGCTCCTGATTGAAGGATTATAAATTTCCCAGTCTATTCAGAAATTATACAACAAAGATTTTAAGTGCCTTTTAATTTCTTATTCCCCATTATTTGTTTGCTTAAAAGTCAACAAATGCATTTAAATATATTGAGTCGCAATTCAAAAAACAGAATTCGGTAAAATGCCCTTCCTTCCCTCCATCTTATTCACCTCCCTGCCTCTCTGTCTCCTTACTTCCTTTTGCCACCATGGTGTTCTGCTCACCAACACTGATTCATAATCTATAGCTGTGCCTGGGAGACCAGCAGCTATTGATTTAACGCCTACAGTAATCCAGCGCTGTATCCGCTGCTTGTTAGAGATGCTGGGGTCTAGAAACTGGGGCTTGCAGAGGTAGAGAGGGACCAGGACAGATGAAGAGAAGATTTTTTTTTTTTTTCCTGGGGCGGCAATTCTTTTTTTATTATAGTTTTATTCTATCATTGTCAAACTACCTCAATAATTTTAAAATGTTATCTCAGTGCTTAGTCTAATGGTCAGACAGACTAGAAAATTTGGTAACTTTTTCCCCCCACACTATTAAATTATAATATCCAAAATTAAAACGATAAAGATATATATTTAAAAAAAAAAACTTTTCTTAATGTGGCAAAATAGGGATAAACATTGGAAATGTAAAAACATATAAATGTATAAACAAAGATGACATGCTTCTGAAGGACTAAAGTATTTAAGAAGCACAAATCTTAATACCCTGTGAAGACTGTTAAAACTAAGATAATTCATCATTATGCAGGAAAATGAAACTAAAATCTACATTTAGATCAAACAAACTGGTATAGAAGCTTAACCACAGGAATATAACTAATATAGTAGTGATTTAAATGAATTACAATCATTTGTAATTGATGGGACTAAGAGCAGAAAAGTGGCTCCTCACATTTTTGGCCATGGCAACCAATCACTATTGATCATACATGTGTTGGCGCATACATGTGGATTTTCTGTTGTTTCAAATATTACATTAAAATGTAGAGTAACGTTTAAAAAAATCATCAGCAAGGTAATGAAAACTAATGTGTGCCTTGTGGAATTCCCCATGTCATTTTATAATGCTTTGATGAATTCTCCATGTTTACCAAAATGTTAAATCCAGTAACCCACACATTTGATTCAAATGCCTTTTTTGTTATTTCATTTAATCTTTTAAGAATAAATTACAATGACTACTTTCATAATCAGATGTTTTTTGGTACACGAAACTTTGTCAAAAATTTATGAAGATCCTCTGTTTCTGTCACAGTAACTGTAGACCGCTGACAAATTCTGCAATCAAGTTCTCACTTTAAATGAGTGACAGCTGAGATAGCACTGACACATTCATACAAAATGCTAATCATGCATGATACAAGAATAATAGACAATGTCGCTTTCAGTTCATTAAGCATCCAGGTAAGTGGATGTGCAATTTGATAGTAATTATCAAATCTACCTAATTTAGTTTGACCCATCCATCATTATAATTGCACCATTCCCCGAACAAATGTTCAACTGTGATATAGTCATCTATATGTGAGCAATACCTTTATCAGAGTTCCTTTTCTTTGTAGATAATTGCAGTCTATACCATTTAGATCTGTCCACTAAATGATGGCAATGTACTTCATTTTATGAGTGACAAGAAAATGTGCCTATTAGGAAATACAACACTGAAAATCCATAAAATAACTCAATTAATGTGAATATTGGGATTATGGGAACATCTTTCCTTTTAAAAGGTTTAAAAACAAATCCTCTCTATTCCATGTTTTTGTGTTTTCCATTTGACATGGTGACTTTTCTAGTGCTGAATGCAATGGAACAAGCTATGTGAAATAATGCCTGTTAGTCTATGACAGTTAAATGAAAACTGTACAGTTAATTCCATGAGGCTCCATAATCAAGAAGATGACAAACGACAAAAAGGTTGAAGAGGAGTACCAATCTCAATCAAGTGCAAACCGTCAGCTCAGAGACAAGACAAGCACTGTGACCTTCATTAGTCTGGTACAAATAATTAGCTGACCCGAGCTAATGAGTGGTGCTCACACACATCCACACGCACGCACGCAAACACATGCATGCACCTTGAGCGCTGGTTTTTATGTGCCCTTTAATGAAAACAGGACTGGTGCACAAAGCTGATTGCATTGTTCTGATGAGTTTCTGGCTGGAGTGGTCTTCTTGATTGATGGATTGATGAACGCAAGGATGGATAGAGGAGGATGGACAGAAAAAGAAAACTCTTGAACGTATGAGTGCCATTATAAAACACGCCAACTGGTGGAATGAAAACAACCATCTTTTTGTTTCATTGTCCAAATGTGTTTAGAAAGAATGGGATAATCAGGGTTTTACTGGACACTACAAATTTTGAGTTCTATTTCAGGGCTGACCTAAAAGGTTGGATTTTTGACTATTATTATTATTATTATTATTATTATTATTATTATTATTATTATAGTTGTTTTTTTGTTTTGCTTTTGTACTTTGTCTTTCAAAAAGTATGATAAAAAGAAATACCCGGGGCAACAAGTTGCTCAGTAGGAGATGAGATTCATGTCCGTAACATAGATGACCTCGGTTTAATTCCCAGCTTTGTGCTGTTTACCGTGTGCCTTTCCTCTTCTTTTGTTTTTCCTAACAATGTACTATTAGACCCATCATATAATTAAAAAAAACGTTACATGGATACAGAAGAGTGCAATTCTGCTTCGAAACCTTGACATTCCCAGATTCATTTCACATATTTACAAATAAAAGACTTGTATATTCTTTGTTGAGAAGTCACAAATTACAGAAGATAGCTTTGATGTACCACTTGACTTCAGATAATATCTAGACACTCATCTCATAAACTTACCAAGTCAGTCCTAGAAAAAATCTGGCCTTTTTTGTTGCACACTTTAAAATTTGAATAGACTTCTAATTTATTTGTATCCACATTTATGGCTTTATCAGAGAACATCCAAGTTGTTTAGAGAAATGTAATCATCTGTCGGCACATATTTTTATATTTTTTTATCTGTTGACCCTTGTACTTCATCATATTTTGATTGATATGTAGGTTTTGAACGGAGTAAATTAAGGATTTACTAGATAATCCAAGTAAATGCATGAAAGTATATGTCCCTAACTTCATCAAATTTTTATCCACCCATTTATTAATTGTCTTTCACGCAATCCGGGACTGGTTTAGAGGGAACCACTTTTCATCCAGGGGACACCCCCCGATGTCCACACGATGTTGCTGAGGTCTTCATTAAGAGGGCATTCATAATGGACTGAACTGCTGAACAAACATGGTACATTGTCTATATAATTTCTTTAGAACACTCTCACACTGATAAAAAAAAAGAAACTCTTGCCGTCTTGTAGAAAATTATATTCTTGCTCCATGAATTTGGGTCTTGTCATGTGCTATATGTGCAGTCACTTCACCATGACCAATACGCTAATCTCTGCAATTCTCCTTTGCCCACAGGGAGCTGAAGAAGGTTAACTTCACCCTCCAGGGTAAATAAAAAAATGAGCAGCAATGGGTATCTGAGATGGGTTATAAACAGTGATCATTAACTCAGCGATACAACTTGCTGGCACACAGGGAGATCCATCAAAGCAAGCTGCTTGGAGGACAGTTTCCTGTCGAAGGACAGTAAAACACTTAAATCAAATAATAATTTGTTGTTTAAGTCCAACAGGGAAATCAACTGCAACACTCGTATGTATGTCTGATGTAAAAAAGGCAAAAAAAGAAAAGAAAAGAACAACTTAGGAGTGCAATTCAGTCACAAATTCATACTGTCTGAGAGTGTTGTAATTTGCTTGTGGAAACTGATACCTTAAACTGCAGTAGAGGAGCTTTTAACAAAAGGTTAAATGCAAACATGTCACTCTGGAAGCTGTCAGCAGCAAGTAAAATGTGTCAATGACTTGATGAATAAGTGCCTCCGTACTCTTGTCCATTTCTAGGTCTTTGAGCTGACACTTTTAGCACAGTACTAATATATTCTGCCACTAGTGCTGAAGACAATTAAGTGAAATTGCTGCTTTCTCATCTAGATTTGTCTGTCTCCACCATTTTCATCTCAATCCAATCTGAAACCATTTGAGCAAATAAAACGATATTTACTTCATCTTCTGTTACAAGCTTTCAAAATTACAGGCTTCAGGAAAAATCAATACAAAATGCCATCTTAGCAGCAGATGTATGCTCTGTGAGAATGCTAACTTTTCCTCCCTGCGCGTCTCCCCATTCTCCCACACAGAGATGGTAGGAGGAGACTGGGGGAGGAAAGCTCCTCACTAACAACTAAGGGGTGTGCAGGGTGGATATTGTGGTGGATGTTTATAAACTACTTGTGCTTGCAGGCCGAATGTACGATTGTCTTGTCCAAGACGCTAACCTTTAGCATCTCGCTGCGCTTCGGCGCATCTTACAAAGTTCACTGTGAGAAGGGAGTCTTGACCCTGCGGATGATTTGGAGGACTGAAATACCACTTTCATTTATTATTTATCCAGGCTGGCCGAGGGGAAGGCAAGTCGTGGTGCTGTCATACCTGACTGGCTAATGTAAGAAGTGGCCATCTCTCTGCAACCCTAGGGAATCAAAGCCCATTACTGGTTTGAGAGATTGCCTAATGTCCACTGTGAACACACACAAGATAAAAACATTAGGAAGAGAGGAAGATGTGTATACACAAAACGCACAACTCTGCAAACAAGAAACTGTGTAGCCATCTAAGATGAGAGGTCGTCATTGTTCAGAATCCTGAAGAAACATTTATAATTTAGACCCCTGCCTTTCTTGTAGGATTTCTTGTAAGTCCAGTGATACCAATTAATCATGACATACTTTAGAAAGAGTTTTCTTACACTCACATGCAAAAAAAATAAAATAAAATAAATAAATGGTATATGTATCATTAGCTTCTTACAGAAACCAGGGAAATACTTCTTGAACTTCTTTACATTTCATCACGTTACAATTTTTTAACCATTTATTACATCTATGTAAACCATCACCATTGTGGTACATGGTGGTGGCATCATTATGATGTGGAGATTCTTCTTCAGCAGGGATAGGAAAACTGGTCAGATTTAATGTGAAGATGGATGAAGAGAGCCTGTTAGTCTAAGAAAAAAAAAAACAAAACTGAGACTGGGTTTAAAGTTCAACTTCCAGCAGCAGAACAAGCCTCCAATAATGGAGGTTTTAGGTCAAAGCATGCTTATGAGTCCGAGCTGAAATATAATTCAGGATTTGTGGTAGGAGTTGTATGTGGCTGTTCAAACATGCTTATGTAAAGATGTGCAGAGTGACAAAAAGGTGATTGTAGATGTAACCAAAGTTTTCTGTTAATAATTGACCTAGAGGGACTGAATACTTTTCACATTTTGATCTTTGGATAATTTGGAAAACCAGTTATCATTTTCACTACTTCATTGTGATTGTGACATAAAATAAATCTTTGATTAAAGGGGTAATTCTGAAAGACACTTTAGAAATGAATCAGTATTGTACTGAATAAAGAACTATGCCATTATCTGATGAAAATTGAAATTGTTTATTAAGATCATTTAAAATCTGTCAGTTCTAATATCATCCATATTATTCTTTATTCATGTCTTTGGCGGTGTGTGGTGTCAAAAGCTTTAGTTCATTTGAAGGTTTTTTTAAAATTATTATTTATTCATTTTTAAAGCATGTTTTTAGCACCTGTAAATAGCAGTTTTATAAGTTCAGTACATGTGGGTAGATGTATTTGTGTTTGTGTGTATAATTATCAAGATGGAGGCTTAATGACCCTTTGGATCTGCAGCCAATGTGAAGCTAATGAAGCATATATGTTTGAAGTAGAGGCCTTTGCCTTTTAATAGGATATTTCTATCAATAGGCAGATAGGATTAATATTTCACAGTTAATGTTTTTTCTTGAGGAATTTGCAAAACAAACAAGATGAGATTTCATAGCTGCTTGCACAGGAAAATGCAATTTTCTCAGACTTAGCTGCTGATCTTTTTAATTACAAACTTAATAGCATTATAGATTTTTGAAAGATGAATTCTTATTGGCATTTTTATAATTACAGGTCTTTATTGCTTTTATGAAAATAATTGCCAAGGCTCATTTACCTCTCAAACTCAATGATATGGGCAAATAACCTTCAAAGCATCAATTCCCATTTTTCAGCACTTGACATTCTTAACTGAAACAGAAAGTTTTCTGTTTAATTTTAATTGCTCATGAAATTGTTTACATTGACAGACCTTTTGCTCAAGAATTGTAGAATTTGATCCCTTCCATAAATTTATTTTTTAGAGATGACTGCATGTGAGCAACAGATGTCATGAGCTTAATTGTTGGTTGAACATGATGTTGAAATATAACAGAAGCCCTTGAGTCATCTAAAACCAGAACAATGCATTTTGGCTGTGGTGATGAAGGGCTTGGCCAGAATAGCACTTATATGTCAACATAATATCAGATGTGCTGCTGAAATGATGGGACCTCTGCAGCATTATCACATGCACAAAGGCAAAGTGTGCCAAGGCTTTTCAGAGTTCCAACCATACAGTAAATAAATCTGGACACTTTAGCAAAAGCCTATTTAGCATAGCTGGCCGGGGTTTACTCATGTAGTCTGCAAAGGCCTCAGAGAGCAACAGCCGTAGACAAATAGTGGCTGAGAGCCATACACCGTTGATAAGTTACACAGTGAATTTAAGCAGGCAGGGAAAATTCAACCATATGAATTTGTGGGAAAACAAAAGCAGTCTGAAATTTATACTCGCTCAATAGAATCAACTCCTCGAATTAAAGTCTGACTTGTTGCATAAAAACAGAACTGTGCATTTGACTACCCTTATTGCCTCTAAAAAGAAAATATGCATCGATTTAGCCTTGAACTCCCTGTTGAACTTGGCTGCTCGACAATGTTATGGTTTCCCAGCACATTGCTCTGTCGGAAATCCAGTATGGACACACAAAATAACCGGAAAGAGTATTTAGAGCCTTTTGGAATGAGCTGGATGTAAATTTCATCCTTAACATTTGCCAGAAACATCTGTTTTATTCATAAATGCAAAGTTTAAAGAGCCAAAACTGTGACATATTCCAACTCATTCTTCATTTAATTGTCTTGGAGGAACAGAAGGGAAGAAAGAAATGTCAAAGCGTGATTTTTCTTTTCTTTTTTTACTTTTTTACTGCCTAGATGTGTCGACCGTCTTTCCATAGCATTGATATTTTTTTGTTCTCTAGTGTGACCATGGAGCATTTGTAGAGTCAGTCTTATTAAAGCAACTTTATTAAGAAATTACCACTTTTACTTCCACTGACTTTAGAAATCAGATTTTTTTTGCACTCTTACTTGAATAATTCTGTTTACCTCAGATGTGTTAGGTAGTTGTTGATAGGGGAATGCATTTCTCATGAAGTGAAGGAGCGACAGCAAACACCATCCTGGGTCTGCTGAAATTCTCCTCTTTGTTTTGGTTCCAAGATGTTTGGTCTCTATGGAACTGGATCCTCTGTAGTGCAGCGTCAGTGTGGTCTGAGGACTCTCGGTATGTCTGCTACACATGTGAATATGCTCGACAGATGTATGCCGGCTTCCAGGCAGACAGACTCTCCTCCCTGTGGCCTTGTTGGCTCTGATTGTGACATGGTGACACACAGTAGCATCTGGAGTTCACACTGGGTCATGCGGGGCAAACATGATACAGAGCCCTACATCACTCACTAAACTAGAAATTAGAAACTAGAAACTAGAAACTAGAAACTTCCACAATTAAAAAAAAAAAAAAAAAAAAGGAACGGTTGTGACAGCTTATTGAAAATATGTCTGCTTACTTGTCTACTTTACAGTCTGAAGAAGCAACCTTTGTGATATGTATATGCAAGGTTATTACCATTCTTAGTTTGGTATGTGAAGATACAACAGCTTAAGAGTTTTACAGGCTTTGCTGAAGAAGTAGTATCTTGCAAAAGTATTCATGTTCCTATATTTTAACACTTCCTATGTTAAAAGTACAACCTCAGATATTTTATTTTTATTTCATGATGTACACTTACACAAAATAGCATTTAGCTGTGAAGTGAGATAAGCTGGCACTCCATTTAAAAAAAAAAATGTGACAAATGAAAATCTGAAATGTGTGTTACTTAACCTGCCTTACTTTGATTCAGCTAAATAAAATGCATTTGAACCGATTAACTAAATGTTGCCCAATTTTGTGTAATTTAAGTACAGTGCAAAGTGAGCTGGTCTTCTAAACAGATACTCTGTAAACAACTATTCAAACATACACTTTGCCATTATAAAATATCTGACATTTCTATTTAGTCTTTTTTTTTCTTTTTCTTCATCTTCATAACTTCACCTATTATGCCAAAAACTGAAAATCACCATTTCCTCAGATTTATTTTTTAATTTTTTTTTATCGCCATTTCTGTCCTGACAGCATGTTCCTGCTGAAAATATGCAATGCATATCTGTTCGATTGATTCTAACTATAATCTAACTTTAAGAAATGTTCATTGCTCAGACGGACTGAGACATGTTGCTTTAAAAAATAAAAAAAATCAACCAGTTAGTCAAGCAGAATGCAGCAGCCACTGCGTTCATATTTTGGTGATTCAATCGAGTTGACGCTTTAATACAGATGAAAGAAGGTTAGAACTGTTAAGACTGAGATGTGTTAACAGTAATTGTAAGGGGGGATTTTTATTTTTCACTTGAGGCTACCAACAAAAACTTCTGATACCCACTTTATAGAATTGACCCAAAGGAGAGGAAATCAGCTGTGTGTTATTGATTGTGTTACTACTGCGAGCAAACAGTCCAGAGAGAGTTCTTCTGATCTTTACTCTCTCTCTTTTTTTTTTTACAGTTCTTTGGCATCAATGTGGCAACCTTAAAATTAACTGCACACAACCACAATCTAATAATTAGCCTAATAAAAAGGTGTTTGTGTATTGCAGTCACACTTTGGTAACATGATGAAAAAGTATAGATCTGAAACAAAATGCTGTGAAACGTCTCCTTAAAAGTTAAACTATGGATACTATGCCTTTATACCATAAAGTCAGGGAAGACAAAATAAATTTAATTCAACAATATATATTTTTTTAAAAACAAGGTACTCAGATTGAATTAAATATATGGATCATTTCCTGTTTTCTTAAAGGGAGAGCTATGATACTTGATTATACAGAAAAAATGTGTGTACACTCAAGAAAAAAGCAAAAAACAGAAAACAAACAAACAAAAAATAAACTTTGTCTGAGACAATTTTCTACATTTCCGTTGTCAGCTGACGGCTAACCGCGCTCACAGACAGTGACATGTCAGCTCATGAAACAAACATTTAGCAAGCGTACAACAACAAACCTGCCAGTTGACGTGAACCCATTTAAATCCATCTAGTCATGTAAATAACTTGTTTCAGTGTGCTTTCAATTAAAGCGGAGGACGAAGTGCCATTGCAATCTTTGATGGATGAGCGAAGATATTGGAGTGTACCGTTGGATGACAAAATGTTCCCGCACTCCACCTCAACTCCTCTTTCCTATTGATTCTCCTGGTGGTTATTCATCAGGGCGGTGGCCACTGTCAGTTCAGTTGCTCCTTCTCCTCACAAAACACATTTTCCACAGTTATTGATAAAGCTATTTGACCTTTTATTCAAATGTCTGTATGTGTATGTGTCTCTGTGAAACATGCACACATCTGTGTTTTCTTTTTCTCTGCTCTTGCCAGAGGCTTGCAGATCACTGCAGCTACATGAACAAAGTCAGGCTGTTTTGATTAACGCTAAATGAGTAGGTCTATTCTTTGCAGATGTCTGTTTCAGCAGTCCTGGGCCTTGCTTTCGCACTACCAAAATAAACCCTGAACCTGTTTTACAGTTTGGCAGGAAAAAGGACCCACATATAGTACATCGAGTTTGCACATACATATGCTTGTATTCATATACGTCAGTGGTTTCCCACATACTGTGACCTGTATTCCTTCATGCATACTTTTTCACTGTTTTGAAGAATTTCTCCTACTTTGTCTAGGTGTAGACAGGCTGTCTTGGAGACAAGTGAAATATTAAATCTGCATTTGGTTATACAAGCAAACACTGAAGTTGCTGTTATGCAGTTTCTGTTCAGCACAGTTTCTGATGACTGATAAGATATATTTGCCCTTAATGATTTTTAGAGAGAAAAGCGTTTGCCAAACTTGGTTTCATTATTCTTAAAAAAAGAGAAATGTTACATGAATGAAGATTCAAACAATCTTTATATTAGAAAGTCTTTATTATTATTATTTTTAGCACAAGCGGTATTACATAAACATAACATTACATAAAGGGCAGTTTATGTGTTTATTCCTTATGCAACAAAGATCTTTACCTTATCTGGAGGATATCCAATGGCTGTAAACAAATCCATCATAGCTCATGACTAAGAGAAGTTGAACTTTTAGAAGGATGAAACTTAGCAACTATGCTGTTCTCTATTATGTTAAGAATAGATAACAGCAGGTTTCTATAGTCAGCAGGTTTAATTTTACCTGCTGAAGACTTGCTCTCTCTCAGTCTCGCAATCTGATTGAGCAATAAACATGTTTCGACACTTTATAGACAATCCAGTAGTCATTTAAACATCTATTTAGATCTGTTTCTACCTCTTAATTCAGCTTAACCACTTTACTGAAACTCACAGTAACAAAAGCTGAGTCTTTATTATGTAGTCGTGTCATACAGTAATGATCAACCTGATAGCATTAACTACTTAATTTTTTTTTTAATTTTCTGATTTTCAAAAGAAAGGAGAAAGGATCTCATGTCTTATTTCATAAATCAATCCGAACATTTGATTTCTTAGTGCATTTCTGTCACCAAATTCTTTTGACCATTTATCCAATAAAAACGATTGGATCTAGGTATGCTATGTGAAGGGCATTTGGTTTAAAACTAATTCTGGATTCAAAATTATATTGGTGCCAAAACTACATGTAAAAATGATATGCAGCCATTTTATGAAGGTGACATTTCAAGCACAATGAATGAAATCTAATGAAATAGACTAAAAATCTTATACAATTACATTTTAGTGCCATAATCAACACTTTTTTATGAAAAAAAAAATATTTTCAATACCAGCTGAACAGTTTTCTATTAATTCTTACTTATTTGATTTTTCTTACTAAATGTAGTTTAAGAAAAAAAATATTTGTTTTATTGACAGTCAACATGGAAGCATCAAAGATGAAAAAAAGTAAAAGGAATGTCAACTTTCAAAACAAATCTAATGTAGAATGGGTTATAAAGAATGGGATTTTAAGCCTGCGAGATTGAATCTCGACACTTTCATCCCACAAATTTCTTGCCATTAATAATTAAGACAGGATCTGAGAGTTGGAAAAAGTAATTTCTCTTGAAAGAACCGGATAAAATTGTAATAAAACCTTTCCTTTAAAAACACAGACCAGAAGATATCCAAAAGCTCAATCGGTGCCAATGAAAGTGGGAAACAGAAATCTTTCTAGCAAAACACAACAACAAATACAAGTCCAACCTATTGAAGTGGAGAAGTGAAAAACAAGAGAGATTTAAGGTGATTCTCATCTTCCACTCCAAAGCCTTGGCACTCCCCAAAAAAGTGGGAATGTAATTTCCCAGACTAGGAACATAAGCCAAGAGTAATCTGGCCTGTAATACCTCCTAGTCCTTAAATGAAAGCCCTCCATTTTAAGTCTTCAACCTCGTTTTTTCCCCCATCCCTTCCACACCTTTAATAGGATTTGGTAGAAAATGGCTTTGTGAATTGCTCCTCTTCGTCTTGCTCAAGGAAGAGCGAGCTATTCTCATTGAGAAGTGCTTAATTGCTTTAAATGACTGATGATACATTTAGGGAGAAGGGCCTAGAGGTAGGGGCCACAACCAAACACACAAAAGATAGCACTTCCAGTTGAAGGGAGGAAATGTAAAGTGAATATGTTTAATACTTTTTTTTTCTGTATATGCTGATAACAAAGATGATATGCAAGAGGCAGACATATGTGAAGGGAAGATCATAAGAATAAACCTGCTATATATGTATGTATGTAAACATGCAACTCCTTGCATTAATTTGTGTATGCGTGCACAGAGTCGTGTTATTGTGTGTGTCTGTGAGGGTCGCCAGGCAGTGTTCGTCCTATCGACACCCCAGTAACAGACTAAATTAAGGTTGTGATGAATTGTGGCTGTCATGGCAGGAGAGAGGGGAGACTGCACTGTATTCTACCACTGATTAGGTGAGAATAGGAAGAAAGATCCAGAATATTATTATCAATATGTAGCACTATATTTTCATTAACTTTTTGTCTCTACAGATGACAGCTTGATAGCAGAATATATATATATATATATATATATATATATTTTTTTTTTTTTTTAAATGAGATTAAATATTTGTAGGCTTATCTGTGAGAGAAGTTGAAAGAAATGTAGTTTATTCTGTGTTTTAGCCGATGATGGGAACATATATGTTAACCTTAAATGTGCCAAAGGACCTCTGATTAACAGGGCTGTGTACGTTTTCCACAGCATTAATAAAACAATTTTTATAAAGTGAGAAATATCCAATTAAAATGAAAGGGGAGAAACTCAAAAAAGCTCTTTCATCATTGCAAAAGAAGCTCTTGGCCACTGAAGACATAGAGGCTTTTGGCTGTTTACTAAAAGAAGCAGGAACTCACAACAAATGCAGAGTATTGAGGGGCATTTTCCTTTTGGTGCACACTGAGCTTTGAAACTGGCTTCCGTCGGGTACACCACAAAGGATAGTTTATTTGCTGAAGCGATACACCTTAGGAAACAACCTGAAAGGACGAGTTTAGCTCTAGAAACTGAAATCCTCTGTATTTTGGGGGTTAATTAGACAGAATTGGTTTTTTGAGGTTTGAACCAATACTAACATCACATAAACAAGCAATGTATCCCTAAGAAGCACACCTTACTTTCCATGAGGAAAAAAAAGTTTAGCAAATATGAAAAAGGTCATCACTCTGTAATCATCTTTTTGGTTTGAACATCACAGGTATATGGCATTTTTTTTTTTTTTTTTTATAGAAAGTTCCATTAAATGCGATAAGTAGAGAGTGACTGACTTGAGCTAGATACACTTTTTAGTATGGTCTGACTACATATATTTTTCTACTAAATGGCTTGCAGAGAGATGTTAGTGGTATTAAATCAAAGTAGGAGTCATTGCAAATGATAGCAATTCAGCCACAAAGTGGTAGGCAACATAAAATCACAGTGTTGGATCAGCAGATGCTGAGGCACATAGTCTGCCAAGATTGCCTAGTTTCTTCAAAGTTGATGGCTACAGACCTCCAGACTTCGTGTGGCATCAGATTAGCTGTTTGTAGAGAGCTTTGATAGGTTTCCAAGATTTAGCAGGTGCTTATAAGCCTTACATCACCAAATGAAGTGCATAGCTTCAGATCTACTAGTGGAAACCATGCCGCTACTGGTCTAAAGCAGATGAAACACGTTCAGTGGAGTTGAGGTATTGTGTCTCTCTGGTAATGCAATTGATGAGTCTGGGTTTGGTAGTCACCAGAAGAATGACACTGGCCTTACTGTATTGTGTCTTGTCGAATAGTTCAACATAGAAATTTCAAAATTTGCCATAAGCATCCTCCTTCACCTTTTTTTTGATAGCTGAAGATGATGGGCATGCATCATAATACACCTTATGTAATGAAAATGTGATGGTTGTCAAATCCCGATGAGAGTGAGAGCAGTTGAGCATGAGTCCGCAAGATCTTGTTGGCATCATTAGTCCTTTAATCAAAGAAACGTTCTTCGGATGATAGAAGGCCATCTTTGCAATTGTCTTGGTGTCTCCAAAGAATCAGGTGTGAGTCCATAAAACATCCAGATTTTGAGTCTAATACATAGTAATAACTGAAGCAGCATGCTGACTCTTGATCATTCCTGTTTAGGTCCAAAGTTAACTTCAGCGTTACAGCACAGCCACGCGTTGATTTGCTTTATGCTTGGAATCACTGAAGCAAAGACATCAACTCAATGTTTGAATCACCAGGTGTCTGAAATATAGAGCTGCTTATTACTATATTATATATTTTGTTGTGTTCATATTGCTTTAATTTTACATCAGGTATATATGAGTGGAAATTATTTTATGTTTTCTTTTATGTCCTGAAAATATATATTTCAGGAAGTATATTTTCAGGAAATATACTTCCTGAAAAAGTATATTTCCAAATATACCAAAAAAAATAAATAAATAAAAAATCCTATGTACATTAATGGGGACAATATTGAGCAATCTTTCTGTTAAATGCAGTTGAGGTTAAAAGGTTCTTAGCATTCAAAAAAATAGTTTGGGGGGGATTAGAATTTCTTTAAGCAATTCTTCTCGGCTGCTCTAGGACTAGACTTTAGCTTTAGCCATCTCGGTCAAACTAATCAAAGTTTTTTTTTTTTACTGCAGAACAATACCAAGAGAGTTATCTACAGCAGGAAAAATATTTAGTTTGTATAATCTTTAAACATAAAAGTGACCCTTTAATGTAATATTGGATTCGTGTGTGTATTTGGCTAGAGTCATTACTGGATTATTATTATAAATATTTATCAAACGCAACAGTGGATAAAATCTTTAAATGCATTTTAAATGGTTCACCCATTACAGCTCTTCATGATTCACAGAGTTACCACATCTCTGCTAACCCACCTTCCCCTTAATTAGCTTTTGAGAACTGAGCAAGCTGTGTATGCTGCTCTTCATGTCTGCTTGACATTTAAGTAAATATATCACCACATACTCAAACTTTACATTTATTACAAAAGCCATGTGGGCTAGAAAACCTGTCAATGAAATAAAGAATTAAAAGAAACTTCCTTTTACACAGTCATTTCTCACACCCAAGAAAAATATTCATTTTGATGCTGTTTAGCCAATGTCATTGGTCTTCTAATCATGTTCATAAATTTTCAGAGCCACCTGTTTCTATAGGGTTGTTAGGGCAGCTCAAATGTGAAAACAAACATGTCTCTTTGGCTAGAACTTTCTAACATGCCAGTGGTGGTTACCCTCAAATTACTCACTCAAATGAGTCCTGAGTTACTACTCAGATAAATATTTATGAAATGAAACGGTGGATGAAGTGTTTAAACATTTTTACTATTGTTTTATGGATGAAATCTTCAGACTGAAAAACAAGGTTTAAATATGTTCGTTTACATATGACTACATCTGTTTTCAAAACGCAACGAGTACAAGGAATACTTAGAGGGGAAAAAAAAAAAAAAACTTCATCCATTGGTCCTATTACTTGACCTTAATATTTCTCTTACGTCATGGTCATCTGTTGTACAAAGTTTGAGTCATAAATTGACAGAAGGGCACATATGTTTTCAGTTTGTCAATTTTTACTGAAGATTATCTAAGCAACACAGTAAACATTAGTTAACTCCTACTGTTTCCTTTGTGTTTACATTTCAGACTGACATTCCTCTTGGCGGAGTTTCTCAAAAAGTGTTTACACCATGTGATAGTGAAAATCTCAATGGAAAAAAAAAACTATTTTAGGTGATCCAACCTCAGGTCTTTGGTGGTTGGGAGGATACAGATACATCCTCTTGTAGTGGTGTACTGCGAATGTGTATATACTGTTTTATCAGTGACCCATATCCTGTTTACCTGATAGAGGCAAAAGCTCAGTGTCGAAACTCCTTAAAAGTCAAAGCCAAAAGGGTAGGGGGCTGGAGGAGCGCATCCAAACGTATACCACATGTTATTCCCCACTCCCCCCCCCACACACACACACTCGCAGACACACGCACACAAACATATCCACCCACACCCCACCACCCGCAGGGCGCCATGGTTACCTTGGAACTTTAACGTGGACCAGCTGGTGTACTTGGGTTGTGAAATTGCATTGCACTCACACACGTGCACGCACGCACACACACATTTGCAGAGGATCAAAGGGAGCTAGAGCCCCGCACAGCAGCTTTTCTGCTTCTGCCCTTGGCTAAATGGACGACCAAACATTCCAGTCTGTCGAGCCCAGTAATATCTGGCCCACAGCCTAATGAAGATCGACTGTGTTTATAATTCTTATGTTTGCTCTGATCACTAACATAATCCTTTCTATACACAAAACATGGGAATAGAAAACACTCTTTGTTTCTTCAGATTAAGTCAAAGTCCAGAAGAGGAAAAGAAGAATGAGAGAAGCACTTTTAGATGAAATCCGAATCCCTGTTTCAGTCGACTTTGCAGCTCTTTGCATTTTCACACAGGGCATCACATGATCTCAAACAAAAGAGAAGGCACCAAGGGATGTTTTTCTGCCTGCTTGAGACTTTGACACCTGCCTCGCCTCAGCAAATTGGAATGGCTCACTCTCAAATGAGATTTCTGTTTGCTGCAAGGGTAGAGAAAAAAAGGTCACCCATTACAACTATTCTACATGATTCACAGAGTTATCACATCTCTGCTCGCCTACCTTCCCTTTAATTAGCTTCTGGGACCTGGGCAAGGTGTGTATGCTTGTCTTCATGTCTGCTTGACATACACCACACAGAGGATCTATTTCTCATCTGCTTTCTCGCACAACATATTTGTTTGTACTAAAATTAAAATCCCACGCTGCCATACTCTGACACACTATTTCTCTTACAACAAATCTATTGACCTGTAAAATCTGCCCTATTTTAGACTGTACTGAGAATCGGAGATTACCCTTATCACTGTCATTCATTTTGGTAAAGATAGCAGATTACAATTCTGGAGTTGAACTTTTACACTTACATTCATTTTTTGGCTTTATTTGGTAATAGTTCTTGATGTTACGCTTCCAAATATTGAATGGATATCAACAGCCACCTCATTCAGCTCACTTCTCTTAAACAGTGGAGAATGGTTGTCTACAGCGCAAGGAATTTCTGGTAAGCTTTATAGCATCAAACTGGTGCATTACATACTTCACAGGAAAATATTAACGATTGGGTAACATTTAAAACATCCTGTCTGCATGACTTTTCTTGCATGTCCCTTGGTCCTTATCAAAGGACATGATAATGACCAGCGAACTTTTGAGGCCTTCACAGAATATGTGTATTTGTACTGAGGTGAAATTACACAAAGACTTTTCAGTAATTAGTTAACTTAAATATTTTTTTTTTTCTCTATTTCATGAGGGAGTGAATGCCATTATACATAAGCCTCAAAGGGTGAAAGGGAAATTATTTAAAATCTGCATTTCTATCACATATAATCACACATAAATTGTGGATAAAACATGCCAGAATGTGACTAAAATCAAGGTGTTTGTAAGACACTATTTATATTCACAGACCTCATGTATCAATACCTTAAGGATTTAAGCAACTCTCTAAGGAAGACACCATTGCATTTTGAATCAAACCTATAGGATCAATAACCTTGTTACACTTTAAATGACAAAGTGCTTTGAAGGTGCCTATGCCAGTACATTGCCTCAGGGTAAGCTTCCAGTGTATAGATTGAAGTCCAGATCGTTTATGGTGTGATTTTGGTTTCATAGATGGCTATATCTGGGGAAAACCTGAAGCCCATGGGTATTTGCATTTCTACCAGTGAATTATCTGAATAGGGAGAAATGGCAACTGTGATTATTACAAAAACTACTTTTAAATAATTCACCGCAAGTTATACGTGGGCCATCTGACGGCATGTGGGATGCAATAAAATCCCTAATGATGTGATCAATCTTTTTCTTCCTGCTGATGTTACATTTTAGATTTTAATTACTTCATGCTCTTCAAAAAATAGTACAGCCAACCTGGAAAAAGTCAGTGTGAGTGCTATCGTGAAAACATGCCCACCAAAGCAACTTTATAGAATTACATCAAAGAAACGTCCTGAAGAAAATGTGTTTTAGGAGAGTTCATTTGCATGAAAATAAGGAAAAGGATAAAGTGGAACTTTAAAGTAAATATGTAATTCCGATAATTTTAAGACCTATCAGCTGTTGCAGTGGTCATTGTGAAGCTTTAAACATATGAAAATGACAGACAAGCTCAGAGATTTTGCTTGTACACACCAAGCAACCTTGATAACTCTGTTACCAGTAATAAAAAGCATATCCTGGAATACAAACAACTTTGTTTATCACTGCGGTCGTGGACAGAATCTAGACAAGATCTTGAAAATCTAAGGACTCCTCACTCAGTCTCAGGTAATTCCCACAAAAAATGTTTTTCCTCTGTGTATTACTCAAACTTTGCCACTCTAGTAATAATCTTTTGAAATCCTTGCATTTTTAAATCATGTGTTAGTATGACATTAGATGACCTTCACTTTAAGTCAATATGTCAATAGCTGCTCAAATGAAGTAGTGGCTTGAAAGCTAACGAAAGAATCAGATGAAATGTGAATTTTCATTTCTCTCCCATGGTCGGTAATTACAGCTACTCTCCCCTGTCCTCATACTCTCAAGCTGTCTTTACCCACAGCGAGTGCAAATGTAAGTATGTACAAGACAAAGAGAGTCAAAGAAAAAAAAAAAAAGCCTGATGTATTATTTTAGTCACGCTGGCCACGTCTGAAAACATTTCACAGGCAGTGAGGGGAAATGTAAATGTAAGTTTGCTGAATCTTTCACACACACACCCAAATGCACATGCAAAGAAAGAAAGAAAAAAAAAACTCATCTCCCCTTTTTCCCCTATACACACACAATGCATTAAAATGGAAAACAGTTCACACTGGCACAGGCATTGAAGGGGGCCCTAATATTTGTTTTCCCTCCCCCTGTAGTGTCCTCATTGCCCATGACCAAATTTATAATAATCTCTGTCTCAGAGTCCAGTGTTGCTTTCAGAATTCATAACCAGCCCAACTATGTTTACCTTAATCTGGCCATGGCCAGCTACAGGCCTGTGTCTTTTGCTTCAGTGATACTGCAGCTGGTCCCAAAGCCGGTAATCTGCCTGTAGGTTGGATTTTCTTTGTGTTTTCTGGTTCAGGAATTCTCACAGGAGCAGGATAGACATGCAAAAGAACATACATCACATTGTTCAAACAGTGTTTGCGGAAACATTTATCAAAAAAGGAACCAGACACAAACAGTGTTGATAGGGAAAGTACTGGTGGTGACTACAACCAATTAAAAAAATGCATCTTTTGATTTCAAGCATGATTTTTTATTTTTTATTTTTTCTGATCCTGTTGCGTTAACAAAATTTGATAGACATTATAATGAGAAATTGCATCAAGATCTTCTTCACTGAGACCTGTAAATGTAATGTAAATGTAATGTACAACTCTGTACGTCAGATCTCTGACTGTTACAGCTTTGCAAGAAGCTAAGTCCATGTTGCCACTTTTATGGACTGTGCGTCATTAGTGTACTATTTTAGGAAAGGGATTTGGTTCATTTGTAATGCTTTCGATTTTTACTTTTCAGTTCTAAGTGTTGCAGGAGCTGCTTACATGAAGTGGAGCCACATGGTTAACATCATGTGTGTACTTTGAAAGCATCGTGAAGGAGAGCAGCAACCTGCACCATGCTGGTTCCGCTAGTGTAGAAAATTACAGTGTGGCCACCTGCCTCACAGAAGGCCTGCAGTTATTACTTTTTATATAAAAAAATTAAGTGAAAAGTATTTTCGGCTCAAGTCGAGGATTTTATTCTGTCTTATTTCCATGACTTTGTTCACTTCGTTTTTTTTATAACATATTTGTCTTGTTGCTTTAAACAGGTGCCTTTATGGGACAAAATATGTCATCTTATTGATCTTTCATTTCAATGTTACAAATGTGGTAAGTTGACAAATGTTCTTGTTAAAAATATTTCTCCCTTGAAACAAATTACACCCATTTTTTTGCCAAAAAAATAAAAAATAAATAAATAATGTTTAGGGCTTAAAATATATTATTTAAAATTTCTGCAGCACTAATTTTCTTGAAAATTGGATTTTTCAAACCACATAATTTTATTTTCAATTGGAGTCATCAAAGAAACATTCCCGATCAGGTGGAGGGAACAGAAAAATATGATTTTTTTTTTTTTTTACTGCTGGAGTTTAAGTGACCTTGAGCCAAGACGAGTCATGTGAATTGTGTTGCTTCACTCTTGAGAATATATATATATATCTATAGATATAGATATATATATCTATATCTATATATATATATATATCTATATATATATATACATATAGATATATATATATATCTATATATATATATATATATATATATATATATATATATATATATATATATATCTTATATATATATATATATATTAATATATAGATATATATATAGATATATAGATATATATATATATATATATATATATATATATATATATATATATATATATATACATATATATATATGTATATATCTATATACATATATCTATATATCTATAGATATATATATATATATATATATATATCTATAGATTATATATATATATATAATTTTAAAGTTGCATGTTTCTTTGCATGTTGCATGTTTCTTTGTTCATCTTTGGTTAAATTTCCATCTGCCTTTAACCACTCCATGAAATGTAAATACATTTATGCATAAGTAGTTGAAAAGTGACATAATTGGTAGTTTGAAGCCATTCAGAAAACAAAATTGTTTTGTCTGACCAGGTTATCATGGGTGAAAGGAGCCATAGACTCTTTCAGTTCCAGAATTTAAATGACATATTCTGACCTTTATTCTAGTGATGTTAGGGTGAATAAGTTCTAGTAATACATGTGTGGAATTCACTAAATGTGACTGCGACTTTAACTTGTAACTGGAATTTTGGTCAATGAGACAAAAGTAAAACATTCTGGCAGCTAACCCTGAAAGTGGGTTAAAATTAAGGATGAATGTATGCAAAAGCTCATCTGTATAATTCTTTAATCATTATTTTTTTATTTTTTTATTTTTTTAAAGAAAAGAATGCTCAGGTGTGCTGTGGTGGCGTGGTGGTTTAGCACAACCTGCATATGGAGGCCTTGATGTGGCCATCGCTGGTTCGACTCCCAGCCCCGGGGACATTTGCTGCATGTCTTTCCCTCTTTCCTGTTAGCCTACTTTCAAAAAACATAGGCCACTAGAGCCAACAAAATCCTTGGAGAACAAAATAAAAAAAAAAAAAAGAAAGAAATACTCTTTCCTCATTGCTCCTGTCCTGGAACAATGTTTTCAGCTGCCCCACACTGATAGAGGCACACAATAAATACAACTTCACCTGTGCCGCATGTGCACAAGATGTGTTATTTAGAGGTTGGATTGGTCTTGCATAATCAATTGGCTAAAACTAATTTTGTACGTTATCACTTCCAGGGGCGTTACCTGAGGCAATACACTCTTTGTATAAATCATAAATCAGACCAATCTCATAATTGAACCAGTTATGTTCCTTCCTACTGTCAGGTCTTATGTTTCTTGCCTGAATTGCAGAGTAATAATAATAAAGATGATAATAATATGCATGTGGTAAGTTGCAGCTCATAAATATTAGTCTCCATCTCACTTAAACAGATGAGCACTATTCAGGCATAGAATTTACCTATATTTGGTATAAGTATCTGCATTTGATTCATTAATATGAATGCTATGAAGAATAATAAGGGAACATCCATGTATGTTTTCCTGGCTTTGTATTTGTAGTTGCATTTCAGTTTTCACATGTATACCAGTCATGACAACTTCAAGGTAACATCTAAAAGTGCATAAATCAATCACTTCTCTTTAACTCTCACTTAATTACTAGCTTTGGTCAGAAAAAAATTAAAATCATTAAAAGTATGAGTGTTGCCAACTTCTTCAGGGATTAAAAGTTAATAAATGAGCAATATTTAATACTTTGTAAGTCATCTAATCTTTAATATTCACCAAAGTTGACTCTTGTAGATATTTCTCTCTACCATTGCTTTTCAATATGTCTGTTTCATAATATAAATGAGAGTAAATGCAAGTGTGTAGAATGGAGTGTATGTGTTGCAGTTTCATCTTATTAATTCAAGGACAGGTCCTAATCATGCAGAGTGAATGTACGCAGGCATTACAGGAACATATGCATTAACCTTTTGAATATTTATGTCATGGCAACACACAGTAGCAGGAAAAGGCGCACTCAGGGCGACTGCACACAAGCAATTTGTAGTATTGAATAGCTGACACAGTAAAATTTCCAAGCCTATTAACAATATCACAGCACAGTCATTGTTGGTATTGCAGCTCTTGATGAATGTGGTACTGGATCCGTTCTTCTTAATTTTGGCCCATGTAACTTGTAGCAAATGGCAGGTCCAAGGCCCACACTGATGACATCATTGGAACCATAAAGGTTGAGGGTAACAAAAACAAATCTGTTTCTGAGTCAAGCATCTTGCGTGGCTCCACTGTGACACTAAATGCATTAGGTTTATAAGAAATTATACACACTTTGGGATAAAAGTTGTGGTACTTTTTTTATTATTATTATTTCAAACAGAAAAGATAGTTTGATTAGTGATCTTTGGAGTTTACTGAGTTACATTACAGCTTATGAAAATCAAAAAATTAAGAGCTATTTCATATTGCATACAACTTAAGAACATAGACCAAAACTAATACAGTTAAATGTACAAGTGTAAACAAGTGCCTCTTTTTATTTGTTAACAATGCATGACAAAAAATAAATAAACAAATAAATAAAATGCATTACAAATAAAGAAACAGTAGGGTTGTTAGTTTGTCATCCTACTCAACCATTTCAAACACTTACAGATACCATACCTGCAGATGCAGTTCCTAAAACATGTCGAAAACGAAACACTTACGGAAATCAACATTCCATCTAGTATTTACACACCATCAATACAATTTTCATCCCATCAATTAGAATTTTTAATATCCCAGTTGACATTAATGGAGATTAATGGTCTCTTTCCATGGTGAATTCCAATGTCATCCATTATCATTCCAGCCTTGGTCCCAGTCCGCTCTAATTACATCCTCAAAATGCACTCTCCTTCGCAACCCCCAGCATCCTAAGTACAATCAATAATTTTAATTTTCAGAAGCCACCCAAACCTCCGCCGGTTTCTACATTAGTCCTACTCTTTTGCTCCTTTCCTCTTTCTCCGTTGTTCAGTTCCCAAATGAAACCAAATGCCACAGAATAAAGCCTGATGGAGGGAGAATTAATTGTCCATCTCGTCAACAGCTCCAGTTGATTCCTTCGTTTGTTTGTCCGTTTGTCGACTCGCTCGTTTCCCTCGTTTCTCTCTCGTGTCTGCTGTGTCGTTCCTCTCTCGCCCTCTCTCTGTCTGGCACTTGGGGTGCGCTTTCCTCTCTTTCCCCACTTCTTGCAATGTAATTAGCATGCAGATATGCATCGCCTTATTCGCAAGTCAAATCGCCTTGGCATTTTTTCCCCTTCTCTCTGGATCTCTGATCCATTCGAGAGCTATGATTGTTCTTATTCAGCTTGTTTGATCTGGTAGGCAAGCGCCCATATCCTCTCTCAGCCTAGTCAAACCCAAACCCATACAAATAGAAAAACAGAAAAATTCAATATTTCTCTTCTTATCTGCTTATGTCAGCGTTTGGCACAGCTTTTCCTGACTGACTGCTCTTCCTCTTCAGATGCAAAATACACGAAACATGAAAATTTAAATACACTTATAATCTGTCCTTTTCAAAACACCTGCATGCTCTACAACATTTCCGAGCCTCTATTTCTGAGGCTCCTTTTTATTCTGCCACCACAGCTGACTTCACATGATGCATGTTTGCCTTTTTGTTATGGGTGCCTCTTGCGTTGTTGGATGGGATACATTCACATGGAGAAGAAATGCAATCCAAAGTGTGTTTTGTTACCCTCATTTCCTCTCTCAAATATACTGAGCAGGTCTGCTGGTGCAGGAAGGTGATTGCTCAGCACATTTCAACATGAACACCGTCTTCCTTTATCTAGTTGCCATTTGTTTCCCTGTCATAAAGTATCCCCAGCCAGGTTTTTTTTTTTTTTATTCAGGGCTAGTGAAAGGAAAATTGCTCAAACTGAAATGCAGTTGTCAGAAGCATAAAGTGTATTATCAAATCTATATTTAAAAAACATTTAAAATAAAGGAGAGGAGAAGTTTGTTAAATGTGTGAACACAACTTTATCTTTCATCCTTGTTTTTACACAGGCTTTCAAGGACACAAGTATGTCAAAGAGTACATATAGATACTTTTAAACATTACTTCCTCAGCACTTCCCAATGGAAACTGTAAAAACACTAATTGTATATATATATATTTTTTGAATAACGCTCAGCCCAGGGATGTAATCATAGTACATGAATGTAAACATCAAAGTGCCAGAGCAGATTATAGAGGAGTATTTCTTTTGCATAGTCATGGCATTGTCGGCACTTGACCAGTCTTTCAGTGTTTACCCTCGCCCCACCCCAACCACTATTTTTTCTATCTTTTCTCCCACTCCTCCAAGCTAATCTCCGTAATATTTGCCATTAATGCATGCCTGCCATTCACATGACATATCAGAAGCAGGTGCCAGGCACCCTTTACCCCTCTCTCAGCTCCTCCTCCTCTCAGTAAACGTCAGATTTTGCACCCACTTGCCACAGAGTTCTCTCTGGGCAACATGGTCCAGATGCCATGTTGCCCGTGCTCCTTTAAGAATCAGGACATGAGACAAAGAAACCCAGCAAATGCAAAAAAACAAAAAAACAAAACAAAACAAAACAAAAAAAACATCATCAAAAATCAAGATGCATGTCTCAGATCCAGCTTGGAGTTTCCGGTGTGTCCCATATCCAGGGGCGAGGTGTTGTTGTTCCATCTTTCTCCTTCCTCTGGATCATTTTGAGATCAAAGGCTAAGGTGTAAACCCTCCTCCAACCTTGAAACTTGATCGGGCTAATCGCAGAACGCCGGTATGTGTCTTAAGCCCATCTGTATCTCACACACACACACAAACACACATGCAAACAGAAATGCACATGAATGCTGCAGAGTTTTATTTCTCCCAGAGCTCCATGCCATCTCATCTACCCGCTGCCTCGGAGGAACTGGGAATACAATGGGATATAGCAGGGTCTTCCTCACACTTACATACGCTGGATTTAATTTGCACGTGCACTCTGCAGTTGTTTGGGGCTTGAGGAAAGTGAATAATCAATTGAGTATTGATTTCTTGTACAATTTTGTAAATTTCAAAGGCAAAGACAAAGAGGGGTAGCTTAAGGAGAGTCGCTACGAGCAAAAGGAGCCGCAAATTAGCCAGTAAACACAGACAGCGGGATAAACGAAGGCAAATGAATGAATGAACGAATCGCTCGTCACTGAGATACGCCTCCATCTTTCATTCGTTTTCTTCATTGTTTTTTATTCCCTCCTCCAGAAGAAGTAACATGTGGAACAATGGCTTTCTATGGAGACGAAGCGTTGGCGAATGGGCAAATAAGGGTTAAAAGCAAAAGCTGCAGGAGGAGATATAGTGACAGGAGGACATGGTAATTAGGGAGTCTGCTACACACACCTCATCATTATGGGGAGTATGCAAATTAACCGGCTGCCTCTTTCTCTTTGTCATGGATCAGAAGGCAAGAGATGCAGGGAAGAATTAAGAGCTATTATTCTACCAAAGGAGCGGCGGGCATATGTAGACGAGACCGAAGAAGAAGAGAGGGAGGAAGACTTTTTAGCCACTGAGATATGCATTGGAGTTCACCATAATGGATAATGAAATAAAATATCAAAAACTAGACTATCCTCGATACCGTAGGAGACGCGAACAAGAAACGACGAACGAGAAAACGACAATCAGACATGCACCTTGATTCCCTATTATGCCCATCTGCATATATTGACGGGATGCAGCCTGGATGATAATTACCTTTTGGAATATTGAATTGCCAAATGAGCCTAGGAACGAAGGAACAAGAAGAAAGAACAAAAAGAAGAGAGAAGCGGAGGTATGCAAAAGGCGCTAATGATATTCAGAGCGCTGAGTGTGTGTCATCTGCATGATGACAACGGCCAATTATAAAGAACGATTTGCTCTCTGGCACAGATAAGTAGCAGAAAAAGGGAATATGGTTGAAGAGGAGGGGTAAGCAAAAGAACTTCCTTGTCGCTTTCTTCTTAAGTTCCCGTTAATATCTGCTTATTTTGCTCGTTGTGGATTTACAGTAGAAGTACGAACAATGGCAGAAATTACACAAGATGGAAAAAAGCAAACAAACAAAAAAAAAGAAAACGGACGACCTTTTCTTGTGTTGGTCCTTAAGAGAAATAAAGGCCATCAAAGATGAGTGTATCCATCCAGGGAAGATGTATGGCTTCTTGGAGTGGTATTCCATTGCCACGTCGCTCAGCTTGGCTTTTGTTCTGATGATGCCCGCTCCTGCACCAACCATCACCATGATGAGCCAAATACCACATTGGAAAACAAAGAAACGCAAATGCGGTGCCATCTTCCACAAAGCCGCCTTCTCCCTTTCCTCATCACACTACAGAATGCCTCCCCATAACCGTTTTGCATATTCGCATGCCGCCCCGCCTGCCACAAAGGACTAAACAGTGTTATGCAAAACAGTCTTGTATCCTCACTTACATAGCGATGAGATGCACAGTGTGAGAAAGTGGGGAGAGGGGGTGGAGGGGGCAGGTTTGAAGGAGGTAAAACATGACGGGGGGGCCTCGACGACAAGAAGACATTGTGAGGTGGGAGGATTGGGCCACAGGGGAGCTTGTTGGCACTAAAAAGGGGCACGTGTGCTGATACCACTCCTACTGTGTGATGACAGAAAGAGGCAGGCGTGGGAAAAACAGAGGAGGGGATGGGAGGGGGGAAAAGAGGAGGATAAGGGCATGTTGGCACTAAGAGGGGGCACGTGTTGCTGGAGGAGGAGGAGCGACATGGGTGGGCGAGGTGCAGTGGGAGGCGTGAGGAAATGAGAGGTTAGATGGGGACGTAGCAGAGGGTGGGCACTAAGATGAGGAGGTTGCCGATTTAGGGGCACCAGCATTAAAGGAGAAATTTTGTACCATTAAAATTTAAGACACACGCATCTCTTATCAGATACCAGCAATACATGCCAGGATGGTTTGGCTGCCACGCCTGCATTGAATCATGGTAACGTTAACAAAAAATCCACAGTGCTACATTGGTCCCATCTCTGTCTGTGCAGCCATTTTTGCATACTGTTTAGTATGCACAATAATGAAAAAGTTTTTATTGAAACCTGTAGCATGAATCAGATGATGTGCAGTGGACATTTACACACTGTTGCTAAGGAAAAGCCCCACCTTTTTATCTGTATCATTTTAAAGAAATTGCTTATCAAAACCTGGATATTTTCTTTTTGTTTTTCATGAATTGTTTTAAAATGTATTTAATTAAAAGCTGAATTTTATGTTATTAAAGGTTAATTCTATAAAAAAATGCATAAATCTACTAATGTTCTTGCCATTGTATTATTCTTTATCGTTCAACTGTAAAACTAAAATATTAAAATGAAACATGGTCTTTATATGGAAATATAATTTAATGTAAGCACACAGCTTTGCTGTATTAAAGTTTGATGTGGGCGTGTCAATTGTTCTCTTTTTGCCTTAAAGAACAATTGATACTTCGTTCTTTAGGCCAGGGTGTCAAGCTCTAGCACTCAAGAGTGAGTGTTGCATTTAGCTCTTACATGTGTTCATGGTTCAACACCAATCGATTCAAATGGCTGCATTGCATCCTTGTCATGCTATCCAGTTTTACAGAGTTCTAACAATTACTTAATTGTTTGATTCAAGTTTGCTGATGCAAAGGCATATTTTTAAGTTGCAGGACAGCAGACATTTGAAAGTACTCCTTTGCTGTACTCACACAAACAACATTAAAGTTTTGCACTCCTCAAATTCAAATGAGCTGTTTTTGGTGTATATTCTGCTGTTCCACTCTTTTTAACATTGAATATTTTGAACTAGAGATATTTAAATGCAGTCAAGAATAAAAAAAAAAAAAAAGAATCTGTAAAATAACCTTTTAAGTTTGCCTCAACCTTTCGCATTGCTAGGTTAGCCGGTTCCAGTGTTTTAACAGGCCTTCTAAATCATTTGTAGCTTGTTGTCGCTCTGTTACTCAAGCTACAAGTAGGTTGACTTGTCTACAGTAGACGGTCTCAGTATTGTCGAGGCTCAGGTTGTGCTGAATATTGACGTTGGTGACAACAGTGCAAAATGGGTTTGACTTCAGTGAGGAGTTCAAGTTCGTTGTCTTAAGAATCATCCAGTGGCAAACCAAATTTGATTAATTTCACATTCTGTTCCAGTTCACGAGTAATAGTAGTTTCACATGTCCTACTTCAGATGCAAGCCTATAGCTTTTAGCCTCTCTAAGTGAATCATCTGTGGCACTATCGAATTACCCTCAACAGAGACCAAAGGTTACTCAAAGGCCTTTTAGTCATCCACGCCAGTATGCCAGCTAATTTACAGCAGACTCATTAGACCAGCATTAAACACAATTTCCTGTCGACAAATTTCATTTGCCAGAAAAATCATTACCATGGCAATAATAAACAAGCTTCTATAGTAGTGGCTAATGGCAATTTGAGTAACCTAATGTGGTTAGAAACCACTCGAAATAGCAATGGTGACTTAAAAGACTCTGATCAAAGTTAAGTTTAAGATGGATGTTGACAAGATGTGTATTACTTTAACTTTGGAGTTTTTATTTCTTTCTCCTTTCTTTATGTTTTGCTTCTTAAGCTTTGTCTTGGGCCTGGACACTGACAGTGGAAATATAATGTTTCATAACTGTCAGTGCACAGGGTTGTGTGTAGCCTGGGGTTACTGTGCTGAACAATAAACCATAATTTGATAGATGAGAAATTACAGCGGTCCATCTACTGTGCAGGGCCTTCACCCCGGGCAACGCAATACAGCTTTAGATGATGTGTCACACTTCTCTGACAAAAGGAGAAAAATGAAATTATGCTCTTATACTTTGTTAACAATGTCTTCCATTGTTTTGAATGTGATGACCTTGTTTCTTTTATGTAAATATTCTAATATAAATGGGAGGCCTCTCACTGGTACTACTGGTTATTGATGGGTTGTTGTCCTTTAAAGCACCTTAAATGACAGTGTGAGAAATGCAGGAAGTAATAATTGCTTTCAGTTCATGTGTTGCATACACTCATTAGTGCACTAATGATTTATATTTAGCAGACAGTTACGACACTCTTCTTTTCTCTCCCACATGAGGAAAAACGCTGTTGATTAGCCACGCGCCACAGATCATGCATCATAGGTAGCTAGTTCTCATTGGTAAGCCAATGCTTTCACCACTACTAAACAAATGTGTCTTGGAGTGTAGCTTGGTGCAAGTTGAAAATCACATGTTCTCTATAATACTGTGACTGTGAAGTACACCAACCAACCAATAGTACCCCCAGGTCCATGCTCATGTGCAGTATTATATACGTCAACCATACAGGACTCATTTAATTCTGTCCTGTAGTGAATGACTGACAATCATGCAGACATAATGGTTGTGTAAATTAGTGGGCCGCAATAATAGAATGCATGAAATGGAATGATTTAAGTGCTAATGTTTAATGCTTAACATGGAAGCCACCACTGAAGCAGCGTATGGGGTGAAGAGCAGCTACTTTTCACCTTACTGTTCAAACAGTTGCTCCATGATGTATCACAAAGATTCCTTGTATCTGTGTTTACAGTGTCTACATCTTACAGATAAATCAATACAAATCAAGCTAATGGCAAGTCCTTTTAATGTTGGACGATGTACATTGGCTTACAAGTATTCACACTCCTTCTGTCACAGTACAACTACAATGTATTAGTAGTTACTACTATGTATTCCATTGAGATTACTTGACAAACCAATACAAAGTTCACTACACCTCTAGAGTAAAGTAATAATTTATGAAGTAAAAATCCAAAAACTGTGACTTGGACCAGTCCTCTTAACTCCCAAGATAAAGATAAATCCAATCAATTGCTGTCAAAAGTAGCTTAAAAGTTATCAACCTGTATGTAAATTGTATTTTTTTTAAATTGCAGTTGTTCCACGGAGGTCTCAAATCTTTATTTTTTTATCAGACATTAATGAACAAGTGGCATTGCAGAGTCTAGGAAACAAAAGGCAGATCAGGGATGGAGCAGGGTTACTTTACAAACCATCATTTCAAGCTAAGCATTCAGTAGAACATTATTCATTCTGTTCTATTCAGCTCAGTTCTGTTCAGTTTTGTCATTAAATATGTAGAAGTGGAATGGCACAACAAAAGAATTACTGAGATCTACATATACTAACAGAATGGACAAGAAGAGCAATAACCAGAAAAGCAACCAAAAGAGCCAAGGTAACTTTGAAATCCTTGCAGAGATCCACAGCTGAATAGGAAGAGTCTCAAAGGATTTGCCTTGTAGTTGACAAATATCACTTTTCTACAAGGATTATCTTATCAAAGTCCAGACCTGAATCTAAACTAAATGTGTATTGATGCTTTTAATCCAGTTTAAGTATGCTTTTGCTATTTTCAAAAGAAGAAAAGGCAAAAAAACATTCCAGTCTGTAGATGAACAAACATACAGAACAACTTGCAATCAAAAAAGTTACATTTACAATAACTGCCCCTCATATTTTACACTCCATGTTCTTTCTGCCATACTGGCTTGCAGCTGATGATGCAGAAGAAGATGTTGATGATGTGAAGCACTTTGAATGGCTGTGCTGGTGAAATGTGCTATACTAAAACCTTGACTGAGTCTCAAAAATGTTTGTTTTTTTTTTTCTTTAATTCTAAAGGCTCTAAATAACAGGATAAAGTCAAATAATGTGTATGCTATGAAAAACTAAGTATACCTTCTGTCTTTTTTTTATTATTATTATTAAAATGGCTTGCAAAATCAAGTTATCAATTTTGAACATCTGTCCATTAGACTGCTAGACATATAAGTCAGGTGCCAGTCAAGAAAATCAAAATATGAAAATTAAGATTAATGCAATCCTTGGTAAATGATAACCGAACCATTTTGGTTATCCCAAGAAACAGAGATTCTTATCAAATTCTGCAGGAAACTGTTTTTTTTTTTTTTTCAGCAACATCACCTCAAGTTCACACAATGTAGTGCAGCCACACATTGTAAGAAATCTGTGATGCCTTTGATTATAGAGATTTAAATTAATTTGATACATACTATAACACTTCAGAGTTTAGGGGAAAAGCTTGATAAGTACTGATTGTTGTAGATAACTCCAATTTGCAAAGGTAACAAACTAGGCAACAATATCCTTCATTTGCAGTATCACTTTTAGTGAAAACAGAGTATATATTATGCTCTGTTTGCCACAAGAGTTTAGTTTGTTTGAGGCAAACTAAAAATGCATAAGTGAGCAGCCCTGAATCAGGTGAAGTCTGCATACTTCACCTTTACAATCCCAAAGCATTAAAAAAAAAGGTTCAAAGAGGTCCTGTGGACTTCCTGCAAACAATATATCGGTTATTGCTGGTGATTGAAGCTTGTTTTGGTTACCATGAGACCTGGGGACTGTACAGTCAGTGTGCTCTTTATGCCACAGCATAAACAGGGAGGTATGTTGAGATACATTGGACAATTTAAAATGAAAATTATCTAAAGCAGGCTTTCAGTATTACAACATATTGTTCATAAAGGAACAGTGTGAAGTTGCTTAATGTCTCTGTGAAATCCCAGACCACAGTGGGAGAACTTTAAACATTTCTTTCTTAATGCATGCCAATAAATGTCAATAAAACAAAGTGGAACATTCAATGGAAGAGCAACCAGCTGTCACCCACAGTGATGTGAGAGACTGATATTGAAATATACAAAGCCTGTTTGGAAATGTTATTGGTTCCTAAGATGACTATAGAAGCTTAAAACATTATCAGTAGTTGCTTTATTAAATAAGCAATGGCACAATATGACGTGTTGTGTCCTCTTGTATATCTGCAAATGTTTTTACCTCATTGTTGGACCTGAGAAGGACCATGTATGTTTTATTACATTCTGACTGTAAAACCCCAGGAGAGTTGTAATAGGAGGTGCTTACATCCAACAATTTTTTTTTTATTTTATTTTTTTACTGTTGCGCTGTGTGTCTTGTCAGATATTGCCAGCACTAACGTTGATGAAGGAAACATTTTGTCCCTGTTTTTGAAGCTGGTGAAGCCCACGTCCACAGAAAAATGATGTCATGTAAAATGAATGGCTTTTATTCTTCAGTAATTTTACGATCTTTGCATGAAACCCTATATGTTAACCTCACCCCCTTCCTCCTCGTCTTATTTTAACAAGGGTGATATAATAGGTTTTCAGTGAGAAGTTTTTCTCCTCCCTTTGTTCTGGGGCTGTGTCCTTATGCAACGTTTATTGGATTAAAAGTCAGTCAGTGCAGCAAGACAAAAAGGTAAAAAAATAAAATAAAAATAAATAAAAGCTAAACTCAAAAGTGAAGCGCTGGCATCGCTATCCCTATTGGTCTTTTTATTACAAATTGAGACCAAATCACTGTGGAAGGCACCAGAGAGCAGGGGGCGTGGGGCAGATTTATCTGTGATTTAAAGCAGCAGCATTTATGATCAGAACCGTGTCTGTGTCTGACAATTAATGTGACTTCAGTCAGTTTTATGGCCGGATTCATGCAGGGACTGCGTTTCATAGTGATGATAGAAGACAGAGTGAACATAAATAAGAATATACATATGTGAAATCCATAAAGGGTTACCGAACGGTTTATATGGGGAAGGGAAGTTTGGGTGGAAGAGTTCATCCTCCACATCTGAATTGCCACGGCAGTAGTAGGACATCTGTGGGGGTTTGTACATTCTGGTGCTTTACATGTGTCTGGATTCTATCAACCGGAGAGGTCTGAAATGATTCACATCAGTCTTTCTTCCTTTAAAAATACATTTCAGTTTGTAAAAGAGCTGTAGCTTTGTAAATGCAATGTGCAAAGGTATATTTTGGAAATGCTTTAATTTTTTTTTATCCATTTTTTGGATATAATTTGTATTTTAATTGTTCAAATAAATATTAGAATTATCACTGTGTGAATACCGTAAGCCATTTTTTTACCTATTCCCAAAAATACAAATTTTAAAATTATTTTGCGAGAAATAAAATTTGCAAATGTAAACGAATGAGAACATATGACATACATACTGTTGTCTATGCAGGATATAGTTTGCTTAATTAAACTGAACACGCCTATCTTAATCTTGGAATAATGATGTTCTCCCTTGTACCTTGTAAAAAGTGACATAAAACAAACATGACATTTTATTCTTTTAATTTAGTTCCCTTCTTTTTCATTTTCATTATTTCCTGCAGAAGAATTGTAATCATGATAACTGGAGCTTAATTGCATTGCTTTTCATTTTTGAAACTCTTTTTCAAACTCAATTTCTTTACATACTTACTTTTAATCATATTTATTCGTTCAATTGTATTGAGGTTAATTTCAAGACAGAACCATGTGATACACTTACAGCAGGGTAAGATTAATTGCTTATAAGGCTAAATGAAATAAGAACTTGTATTATGTATAAAAAACAGTGGAACGCAGTATTTGCCATGAAAAATCTTAAAATTAAAAATGACATTGCATTTTTATTAGGAAAAAGTAATAATCATGATGACATTACTGTCAGCATGTGATTTGCAATGAAGAGTCTGTGTGTGAAGGTTAATGCTTTACACTTAACTAAATATTTGAGACTGTCTTTTTGACATAAGAAACAGGGCAGTTCTTGAGTTGTAGCAGTGTGTGGTAGAGTCAGCTGATAAAGGAATCTGCTTTGAAGTAAAACTCAGTTTTTGAATGACTTTGGACTAGATTTGATCATATTCACTTGAAAACCTAAAATACTTGGACAATTCAACTCAGAGTTGGATAATGCTGTTGATCCCTTTAAATCAATTTGCGAAAGCATGAAAGCAAGAATTTTTGAAACTATTTTGGTAGCAACACCACCTTAAAATGATACAATCCTTAAAAGTGCAACTTCAGAACATGTTAAATTTGCACTGAGTCCAGATCATTTGAAAGTTGGTCATCTGTGCAGTTTTTACACCAGATGTGAAAGCAAGAAAAATAAATAAAAAGTGGGTTAACATTTTAGGTTTTCAGATTTTAATAAACTTTAAACTTAAATGCTTCAAACTGCTGAGAAAGTTTGACAAAAATACCAACATATTTTTCTCATCATTTGAAAACAGCCTGCCTCTCTCCACATCTTCATTATAAAGTTTAAGGAGGGATTTTCGAGGAACACAATAACAGGAAACATAACAATTACGATCTGTATTCCTGTTTGATCTGTGAGACTTCTGAATGTTAAAGCACTGGACACAAAAGATTATTGTTCAGTCAACATGACAACATTCTGCCTCTCTGTCCCTCCTTCTTCCTCTCTAACCATCAGCTGCACCGTCCACCTTTCATCAGGGCAGACCATTGATCCTCCACCTGGCAGGGGGTCCTTTCAGTATGCAGCCTAATGTTCTCATTATGTTTCCTGCATGGTCCCTCTGCTGATGACTGGCTGATTACCATCTCATTAAGAGGCACGGCTAGGCAGGGGAGAGAAGGACCTGTCACAGTTTAAGGAGCTCATCAGAGCACAGAAATAATACAAGCTGGAGACTCGCTTCATGTCTAATAATACCTGAAGGGAAATTATTTCTTTATAGGAGAAAATGGCCAGGAAGAACACTGCCTGTGAGATGTGGGAGACAGTCATCGGAAAATGTAACTTTTACTTTTTTTTTTTTTTTTTTTTTTTTGAAAAAATAGTTTATCTTCCAAAAATGTAAATTAAGTCATGACAGTGACAAATAGAAAAAAAAAGTTTTTGCATAGTCAAAAACAACCATAATTGAGGATCAAACTGTATATTTCTGAAACAGCAAATTCTTTAGCATAAAAGACAAACTTTACCTCAAAAGTAGAATATTACAAAAAATACAAATAGAATATTAAAAAAAAAAAAAAAAAAGATGTTTTTATATACTACTAGTTGTTAAAGAGCATTTTACCATCTCATAATATGGTAGCTAGTGCTTTGATTCACCTGGTCTCTTTCAAGGTTTATGGATGAATCGCTTTTGACACTTGCTTGTTTGTGTGTCTGCGTGTGTATGCGTGTGTGTGTGTGTGCAATCGCATCTTTATTCCTCCATCAATGTGTGTTGGATTTGTTGGGGGTGAGGGGGGGTTACTGAAAACCCCAAGGTAATCTGAGGCACAAAGGCAATGTCATTATAGACATGGGAGGACATTATTCTAAAATGGCAAGTGATGCAGTGCTGAGACAGTAGATAAGGTGAAAAGGAGAAAATGTGGAGAAAAGAGAAAAGGAGACACTGAACGCTTGAATTTGTCACGGACAGATAAAAACAGGCCAGGCAGGAGAATGCTACGATAGGGCTGTTGTTTTTTTTTTTTCTTCTTCTTCTTTCTTTCATCCATCTGTTGTTCCCTGAATCGCTGCCTCCTCTCTTCCTGCACTCCTCCTATTTTTGAGCTTCATCTGACGTACAATGAATGCTGCAATTTATATGAATAGACAAAGCAGCAGTGACATGCTGCTTTATTCTGACGATTGACCTTGAAGTAGATGAAAGGAAGGAAGAAAAAGGGAGAGGAAATGAAAAAAAGAAGGAACCAACCATGTTGTTTAAATCTTATCTGCGTCATGTGAATCTTTATTAACAATATCAAACAAAAACTGCTCATATATTCATGTATGCACTGCTAATGAGACAATTGAGACATTTTTTATATTCCATACACACAAAAAGCCTTTTGAAATGCGTGCAATTATTAGATTTCATTGAAATAATAATAATAATAATAATAATAATAATAATAAACTAAAACACCTCTGTTTCATACAAAAATGTTAGGAAAGTAAAGCAAAAATACAGCTGAAATTGATTTATTCAAATGAAACACAAAAACAATTAGGTCCAGCTCAAACCAAGTCACACACAGTCTTAATAATTTCATAAACCATCATCATATTTACATTTAGCATTGTAACTGGACAGAGTGCAGTCCAGTCATGAAAAAAAAAAAAAATTCTCCAAACTGTTTTCTTTCTTTTTTTATTTTTTTTTTATTTGGGATACATAGAAATTAGATCAAATCTTCACTCGGATGCAGTCCTGTTGACCAGAGGTCCCCAAAGCTTGTCCTCTGGGCCCACTATCCTGCTTGTTAAAGGTGTTTCCCTGCTGCCACACTTGACTTTAATGACTGGTTGATTACCAATGCAATGTGGGAAAAGGTGAATCAGTTGTGCCAGAGTTGGGAACATATATAAAATCAAAGAAACCTACAAAAATCAATCAAGAACATAATGTAAATTAACATTTCTCAGGAAATACTCAAGCATTAGGTCACATGACGAGGATATGAGGCCGAGCTGTGTTGACAGGGAGGGAATCTATGAATATGATACAGGTGCTGGTGTTGGCTTGGCCAAGATGAGTTGCAATCATATGATCTAAGATCCAGAGAACCTGCTAGCTGAGATGTCAGTTCCATATTACAAGGCATTTGCAGAGAAGTATCGGTATACATGAACATTGTGACTAAAGTTTGCTGATGCAATCTGGTTCTCGAGCAAGCTGAGCCTAACAGGTCATACTTAAAGACGTAGTTGATTCTAGCTAGTCCAAACTATAAGCATTTTAAGAAAGCAAAGTCCAATGTGCTCAGTCCAAAAACCAGACTGGCTTTCAACACTTCAAATCAAAAACAAGACGGTCCTAAAACAGTTAGTGGCTTGTCTTCTTGAATATATTGTTTCCTTTGGTTTGTTATGCACAACATGTATGAACCTTCTTGTAGACTTCAGAGAAAAAGTCTTTGCTTAAAACCCAAATATTTATTTAGTTCCCTTCGTTTTTCTATGACATCAATACAATTTTTGCCATAAAACAAAGTAAAACTGTCTGAGAATGCCTAGTTACAAGAAAACCTCATCAAAATATTGTAGACTGATGACTGAATGTACTGTCAACCTTTTTCATCCTTCCAAGACGAAGGTAGCAGCTGTCTGATGTTACCTGGAGTGTACGTGTTGATGTAAACACACTTTGACACACTTAAAGTCATAGTGGTGGGGCGCACATTGAAGACGAATAGGGCTTTTATGTGGCCAACGAATGGCAACTTCCCTTGTGATGTAAAATCACCCAAAGCATTGACGAGGCTTTAGAATAAGCAAATTAATGGACACGCTCTGACATTCCTTCAAAAACCACTGGCTTGTGTTTGAAAAATAAAGTAAAAGACATATAGGAAATCTTTGCGCGTTTCAGCATAAATGACTTTTATAAACAATGTTTGTACTGCTTTCAGAATTGTGCTTTTGTATATTGTCTAAGATGATTATTAAGAACAACAGATATGTTTATAACAAAAATCAAATGACTGTTGTCACACACTAAAAGAAAACTTTTAATAAGATGAAAGTATAGAAAAATTCGAAGGGCAAAACAGAATAGAAAAAAAATAATATATATATATATATATATATATATATATATATATATATATATATATATATATATATATTATATACTGCGCAGAACCCTCAAGCTCCCAGGCCTCTGGTAGAGGACCCGAGCTCAGAGGATAAGAACCACCCGCGGTGGGTGAGAAGGGAATTTTTTTTTTATATATATACGACGCACCCACTTGTTAATTTGGAGAGAAGCAAGTTGAACGTTTTATTATGTTTCCGTTTAATTAGGATCAAATCTACTCTTTGACAATGGTACACTTTCAACTCATCCACGTATTTAGCTGTTGTATTTTTACTTCTACATTCTTTCACATGAACTCATAATGAGGCTATTACACCTGGTTAAAGCTGATTACGTCCTGTCATTAATTGACAAGTTAATTAAGTATGTCACTGAGCCTCCTTTGTGACAGTTGTGTGACTCTGTCCAGACAGTGATCTTTTAATCTCCTAATGTGAGAGGAAGAATAACCTCACATCTGGAAGTTCTACTACCCTATAATTGCAGATTTGTGCTGACCAGAAACCCCTCCGTCCTCCCCCCACTCAAGACTTGAAGAGAAAAAATGACCTGCATTCAGCCCCCTCCAAAGATGCAGACACAATCACATTTCGAAGGGATAAAATCTGTGTTAATTTCACATGACTTGCCCTTTCCGAACCAATTTAGGTTTTGCTCTGCTAGTTGATGTTGTTTTTAATGTGACACATACTGTGACACGCGCTTCCACAACAGATGGATTAATGTTTTCCTTTTCTCTGTGTACTTTTCTTCCACTTTTTTTTTCCCCTTTCCAATCTTTCTCTTGCTCTCTGGCTCTGTTTCACTGGCTTGCAGGATTTCATCTAGACAGGTGCTTCCTGTCCGGACTTTGACATAAAATTAAACACAAGTCCAGATGTGAAAAGTGTGTGTCTGCTTGTGCTCGGCTGAGCGTATGTCTTAGAGACGGAGGGTAAGGCATCCTTTTCGTATGTGACCTGGTCGTTTTATCACGGCTGGGAATACTAGCAAAGAAAAGGAATAAAACAGATCAGAAAAGGAGAAGGCGGATACAAAAGAATGTGGCCATAAAAAGAAATGTTTGTTACATTGAGCTGCTTAATTTTCATTGAACCCACGATACTCAAAATTCAAGCCCACACAGAGACTTTGCTTTACATTAAAACAAACTGCAAGTTTCTCTTTCATACTCAATCCATAAGAGACGAAGCACAGTTGCAGTACAGACATGTGCCATTGTTTCCATGCCACAAGCACAAAACTCTTTACTTCAAGTTTATCCTGGGTTAATAGCATCACAATGAATATTTGAAAGACTTATTAAATACTGTCTACAAAAAGATGTGTGTTTTTGTTGTTCCTTTGCCTTTCTTGTCCTTATCCAGAGCAGAGAGGCTTGAGACAGAGAGGAATGAAAGAGCAGGAGAAATAGGAAAGGTCATGAGTGATGGATGCTTTGTGTGTGTCTGTCATTCCCAATTACTGAACTTTGCCTTTAAAAGCGTCGCTCAGATGCATTTCTCATTTCTGCCTCTTTGACTGATGAAGAGCAGGCTCTGACTGGGGGCGCTGTGTGTTTTAAACACTGCCTCACTCGTCATTCGGTATTTACTTCAGATACAATCTGCCGCTGCAGCAGCTCCTGCTTTGCTGTATTTTACCTCAATTTTTATCCATTCTTATGTTTTCCTATCAATCGTTTCCTACACGATGACGTCTGCTACAGTGCATTGGAAAGAAATTTTTTTTAAGTAGTAAAATGTTGAAGTACAATACCTTACAAAAGTATCGATTCCCTTTTCAAACCTTTTTTTTTTTTTTAAATATTTGTGAAGAGCCACAAACTTCAGAACACTTTGTGGGATTTGTGAGATACAGCCGAAATGTTTCAGTGTATTATTGTGAAGTTGAATGAAAATCACAAGACTTTCGAATTGTTTTACAAATAAAAATAGAAAGATGTGATGTGACTATCTGTATTCCGATCCCTGAGTCAGTTAATGGCTATTGGTGAATATCTCTACTAGTTCTGTGCACCAGGAGACTGGAACTTTGCCCTTTTGTCACAAAATAGTTCAAGATCAGTCATTATATGGAGAGATTCGGTGAACATCAGTTTTCAAGTCTTGTCACAGATTCTCAGTTCGATTTTTTTCTGGAGTTTGACTGGGCTTCTTTAATGCATCAAAATTCTTTGATCTAAACCATTCCAGGTTTTCGGTCTGAATGTTCAGTGCAAATGTTTGACCGGAAGTTGAACCTTAACCTCAATTTTAGAAAGGGTGGCAAGTGTAATAGCAGAGTGTAAATCTGGCTGTTGATCTGTTTGTACGTTTTCTTGTCTGAACTACAGCTATTTGCAACTCCTCCAGAGTTACAATGGGCCTCCTGGCTGCTTCTCTAATTAATGCTCTCTTTGCCGAGCTGTTCAGTCTTGATAGGTTTACAGCTGTGCCATGCTATTTCCATTTCCAGATGGATGAAACTGTGCTCTATCAGATTGTCAAAGCTTGGGACATTGTTTTATCGCCTTAACCTGCTTTGAACTTCTCCATAACTTTCTCCCTGACAGTGCCTGTTAGATTCTTTGTTGCTGATGGTTTTTTGTTTGCCAGTGTTCTCTAACAAATATTTAAGGTCTTCAGAGAACAACTTCTCTGATTTATATGGGAAAACTCTTTTGACTAAATTGGGCTTTTGGAAGCATGGTTTTATTTATGTAGCATTTAGATTTTTTCACTATAGTCACCATTCACACAATCTTACTTCCACTTCACATTTCAATAAAATATCCAACAGCCGGTGGTTACTGTAAATGTGAAAAAGTATTGATACTTTTGAATGGTAATATATGAAATGGCTCCCTGAGGGGAAGCTGGAAGTTAAAGCATTAAGGGCCTAGACTCCATAAGAACCTGTAGAGATCTGAATTACACTGTAAAACTGCTGCTTTATCAGGTAAAAACCTTTTACAGAAGATCCAGGAATTGTGCCAAAGACAGTGGAGCACAGAATAACCCCATAGTACCTTTACTGAACTTGTTGCTGTGCACTGCCAGTCAGCTCACTGAACAACTACACATGTTCCTCTCTTAAAAAAAAAAAGAAAAAAAAAAAGGTAATTTGGCAAATGAGCCCCAACCATTAGGTAACACTGTTTTAGAAATACTGACGGCAAGCTACGAGAAACTTATCTGTTAAGCAGCTTACTGGAAACTTGTTACTAAAGCAGATAGCCTGACTGACTAGCTAACATAAGACTCTTGTGGGTTTGCATGAAAAAATGATTCTGTCCAAAAAGCATTTGCAAACTGCTCCCTAGTTTGATGTTTCATCTAGAACTTTGAGTCCACAAGTCAAATTCAAAGTACGAAATAAAACAACTAGGTATTATAATAATGATTTTCCTCTAATCATAAGAAATATGTTCATTTTCTTTTTAAAAAAATTAAAAAAATAAAGGTTATAGCAGTTTAAGCTGCCTAGCATTAGGTTTTTCTCTTAACAGAAAGATCATGGTATTTTCACTCAAGGTTTCCACGACAAAAGAATGTCATACCAGCCCATAACTAATATTGAGCAGTCCAGATGAAAGCTATTGTATATGCTTGGTCTTGCAGCAAATGCATTTGGAACACAGGTGATCTATTTTCAAGGCTTATTGTCCTCACATTTATCAAATCATAACCGCAAACTATTAAAAAGTAAAATAAATTCCAGAAATAGCTTCCTAAAGAGGAACACATTGTATATATGATCAAAAAATCCCCTAGATGTTTTGAGTAATCAATTGAAGATGAAAGCTCTTTCCATTAACAGTGCACTTTTTTTTTTCCAAGGAAATTATTTTTGAATAAATAAATGTTTCACATCCTTAGACTCCCCATATCTTTATTTCTCTATCAATAAAGATAGCCATTTTCCCCTCACTATCTGCTTGATAGAATGGTTAGAGGATTTCATTGCCCTCGCTAACACAATAGTACTCATACAACCAACACATGTTGTCTTTGGCATTATTTTTATGAGAAAAAAAAAAAAAAAAGAGAGGGACAGGTGCTATGGCAGCCAGCTAGGTTAATCTCATCTGTGCTCTGTGAGCCTCCTCACAAAAACTTTAAAAAATGTCATGCTGGCTGGCTGTAACACCGTGACACTCAACAGACATACAAAGAAGAGGTGGGTGGATGGAGAAGAGGGAGTAAGCAGAGATGGAGACTGACCAAGAGAAGCGAAGAAAGAAGGTTGGGAGAGACAACTGTTCACAAAGGAAACACAAACACATTGTAGAACAAAACAGAGATGGGTGAAATCTCCAGCACCTTTCTCGTCCTTTCTGTTTCCACCCACCGACTATGTTAAAATCATTCCCTGTTAATACATCTATTTTCTGCTCATGAAAAGCTCTGTATGTGTCACGATAAAGGTGGAGGTGGTTTGTGAGGTCGACCCGAGCAGAATTTTATGAGACAAGCTGCGCTGATATATGGCCGAAAGAGACTCCATTAAAACGCTGGACCTGCGCCATTTGGGGGAAATGGAGGTCGCTCATGCTAAGGTCATGTGACATCTATAAAATCAAACTTTTCCCTAATATCTGGTCATATATCATCTCTTCCTTGTGTTCTTTTGCTATATGTTTTCTCATATATTTATATATATATATATATATATATATATATATATATATATATATATATATATATATATATATATATATATATATATACTGCTCAAAAAAATAAAGGGAACACTTAAACAACACAATATAACGCCAATTAAATCAAACTTCTGTGAAATCAAACTGCATCAATCAAATCAAACTCTAGGATGTGTTATTTGAGTGCTCCCTTTATTTTTTTGAGCAGTGTGTATATATATATATATATATATATAATATTTGAATTCTAAAATATAAAATGCCCTGGTTGAGGATGATCGTTTTTCAAGATGTGCAATATGGGGAGTGCTTGGGGGGGTGTATGTGTCTGTGAACGAGAGGGCTGGGTTACGTTCAGTTTTTGATGAATGTACCGTATCAGATCTGCAGAAGAGCGCAAGGGAAACAATCTGCTGCGGTGTACTCTTAGAAAGACGAGAACAGGTGCGGAGGGCCACAGTCGAGTGACCATTTTTTTCTTTTCTGTCATTTCACCTTCCCTTTCCTCCATCACTCGTTGCCCGGCTTGGATTGTGCTTTCATTTCTCCCCTAATTAAAGCAGATTCACGCTTTCTTCTTACTCATCTGACACATTTGTCTCTATACTCTTTCTCTTTTACTTCCAATTTTTTGTGATGATCTTAAGCTTATCTGCTTAGATTAACTCTGTCTGCACCACCTACAAGCCAAAGAAACATGCCATTTCTCTTCTCCACTTTTCTTTTCCTCATTTGTTCTTGCATCCTTGTGTCCCTTTAAGCCAGAGCGTGTGTCCTGTGTGTCTTCCCCGTTGCTCCCAACTCCCTAGGGCATCATTTCCAGGCTTCATTTGTTTGAGGGCTTTCTAATCTGGGGACTGGGACAACCTCAGTCCACCGTGCCCTCGTCAATCATCCCCACAGAGGAGCAGAGAAGAGGTGAGCAAGGAGTAGAGAGGAGGAGGAAGAAGAGTAGAAGGTGATGGCATGATTAGTTATCTGTCTTCTCTCACCCACCTTCCCTATTGCCACCACTCCCTCCATCCTTTGAGTCTTTCACTTCCTCCATCCCTCTGCTGCTGCGGTCGCTCCATCTATCTTACCTTCTTATCTGACTATCCCTTCTCCTCTCTACTGAGTCTGGAGAACCTGTGTGTAGCGCCAGCCACTGCTCTGTCCATCCCTTTGTCTATTTGTCTGTCTGATTGTTTGACCTCAGCCCCAACGGTGGTCTCTTTTGTGTCGGCGGACAAATGAGGCTGACCTTTTATTGTAAAACAGACACCTATTGGGAAGGATGAAACAGACGGTGTTTAAATTAACAACAGAGAAAAGGGGAAGAGGGAGGCCATTTCAAATGGAGGAGTGGATGGAGAGAAAGAGAGTGCAAAGTTTTTGAAGTCGTAATAATTATAGAACAGCGTCTGCGTCAAACTAGCATGGCCACTGTTCAATAATAAAGTCCCCTACCTAGCTGGCAGCTATTGATGAACAGTGGTGGAACAGTGAGAAGCAGACCTCTTGAACGTGCCCTGGACCCATCAGTATGGGTGCATGAATAATAAATGGCATTGACAGTGGAGGCCATAAGAGTAGACAGAGTATTATTGCACATGAAGGTCCATTCTGATTTTGATTATTTTTATTCCAGGGGGCTCACAAAAGGCCAGGAGACCGTTGGTGAATATTCTAAAAGGGCACAGGGCTGAGATGGGCTTGATGGGAGGCTTTGATTTCTGGCTAATAGCCACTTCAAACAGGCTGGGATGGCTCTAAGACAGGGGAGGAAGATGACACAGGGGCTAAAGGACAGAAGGACCAGACACCCAGAGTAAGGGAGGCTGCACAAACACAAGACAAGCTGCATTTTACAGTATCAACTCATATTAATATCCAGAACAAAACCCGGAAAAAAAAAAAATAATATATAATATATATATATATATATATATATATATATATATATATATATATATATATATATATATATATATATATATATATATATATATATATACTTTATGATATCATGGAAGAAATATTGTCAACTTTAATATGAGGTCTACACACTCTGTATGTACAGTAGTTACCAAATGTATTCATCACCTTTCTTAACATTGTGACACAAATTTCAGTGTGTTTTAGTGGAATTTTTTTTGTAGAAGATTGGCCGATAGAAGTGAGTCGATATAAAATTTAAGGAATATGTCACTTTCAACTTTTCAAAAGTGCTGCCTACGTTTGTGTTCAGCAACTCTCTTTGTACTTTTGCCGTAAGTGCAGCTGCAAGGGTTTCATGGTATCTCTTTACAGCTTTAAACATTTAGACACTTATATTTTGGAGGCATCCTCCTTCTCAGTTAAATTGTATGAAGAGCATCTCTGAGAGGCAAATTTTAAGTCTTACAACTGATTCTCAGTTGGTTTTAGGTTTGGACTGTGACTGCCATTCAAACACCACAATAAACTTTGATCTTAACCTTTTCATTGCAGTTCTGGCTGTATGTTTCAGGTTGCTGGCCTGGCTGAAGGTAAACATCTCAAGTTTTTTGTAGCCTCTAAAAGGTTTTCATCCAGGATTGCCGAATAGTTAACCCAATTCATCTTACCATCATCTCCGAACAGCTTCTTTATCTTTGCTCAAGAAAAGCCTTACCACATAACTATCTGGTGTGCTTCTTTATTTATTTTTCACTTGTGTTCTTTAATAGCCCTCTGAAACCGTCATACAATAGCTGTATGTGTGCCGTGATTAAATAAGCTTTGTATAATAATTAGGTAAGGACAGTTAGTTGCCTGGGTTACATTTAGGCATGCTAAAGTAAAGTACGTAAAAACCATCTGTTTGTTTCTTCCACTTCAAAATTATCTCCAGCTTTATATTCCTCTATCCCATAAAACAGTAATTACACTGCTGTTTATGGTTGTAATGTGAAAACATTTCAGAAGGCTGTGTGTGTGGCCTCACTGGATAAAAAGTTGTTTTACTCACACCTCGGAAAATGCGGAAGCCATTAGGGAAATGATCTGGTTCTTCTTGGCAGATTGCATTTTTACTGTACTGTCAGCGAACCCAGATGAATGTCATGACAATTTTTGTAACCGAAACCAAATAGACATAGAAATGTCTTGGCATTCGTTCATGTCTTCACTTTATGCCACCATACTCTCTTGCCAGTCTTTCTTCTTCTCTCTCAACAAATCAGCTAAAAATAGACAATAATGGACGTATTGAACCGAATAACTAAAGATTTGGAAGTAATAGATCACACTGTAAAATTAATTTAGTATTCCAAAATTTATCTGACTCACTATTACAAATAAATACCAGTTCTAATCAACTCACTTTCAAACACACAGACATTAGACGACATAAATCTTCCTTAGGCTTTAGGCCCGCCTCTTCTGCATCAACACAAGTTCTGATTTATCTGCACAAGAAGTCCTAATAAATACACACCGACACAGAATGAAATTGCTGCATGATCCAGACAGCCCCTCTGCCCCAGTCCCAATCTTTGTTTCTTTTAATTACAAAGAATGAGTCTGGGTAGGTCACACTACACAAATCAATATCTCAAAAAATATATATTCAAATTTGACCTAGAAAACACTGTTGGTGCCCCCATTTTATCATTGATTTTAGATGCAAGGCGATTTAGTTTTTAGAGATTTTTCTTCTTTTTTTTTTATTTATTTTTTTTTTTTATTTGCTTGGCGCCAAACAGCACATAAATATTTACTCCGAAGATAAAGCACAAGTTGCGAGAGAATGAGTATTGAGTTTGGAGGTAAGCATGTGTGTATGATCCAATATCCATTCAAAGAAAAGCTGTACATTGTCCCAGTAAAAAAGGCAATATAAATACAGGCATATTTGTTAGAGGCAGGGTCAATATCATAAGGTGGATGCGGTATGCGCCTCTGAGGCTGCTTAGAGAGATGCTTTGAAATCGATGTTTTGTCTGGCATCCAGCTCATTGTCTGATTACTATTTTGTTTCTTACAGCAAGCCAGATTAATTTATTTTTCAAATTCAATCAAGATGAAACATCATTTCTCTCTGTTTTACTACATCAAAAACTGTGGAAGCTTTTTTTTTTTTGATGGATGTTTCTTTCTTGAAATAACATGGAAAACTGCACAGTTTTGGGAATGCTGAACTTGCACGCTTTTTTTTTTTTTCCATACTATGCTGCCTCCCAGTAACCACATATTTTCACCAGGGAGCTGCCCTGTACAACCACAGACCTGTACTGTTGGTGATCGAGTGTCACTGGGGCTGCTGGGAGTCAAGTGCTCCTTTAGGCCAGCTATCCACTATAGCTGGGAGAAATCTCTTGGGGTAGACACACAGTGGTGAAAACATTTAGAAGAACCACCTCACCCTCAGCTTCTATCTACACAAAGAGGTGCCAAAAAAAAAAAAAAAAAAAGAGTACACTCACAGGCAAGGATTCTTCGGAAGTGCTGAAGAAGAATGGATTACCAACCCACATATTTTACCTCCACACAGGCGTCAAGCTATTTTTACTTTTCTTGTATAAGGTGTAAGAGCCTGTGCTGCTGCATGGCTTAGTAACAAAGCTCAAATTTTTCAGAAAAACATTCTGTTAAAGTTTGTTTCAGTACAAATATAAACTTTTTAACACTATCAATTTTTTTATGTGTCCAATAATTGCTTAATTTGTGGCAGGTAATGAGGCTGGAATGCTGTGCGTTTGGTTTAAAACCTGTAAAAACTTCACAAATGTAGAATAGAATTGAAATGTCCTTTCTTGTCCCACAGAGGGGAAATTCCAGTACAACAGTAACAAAGTTACAGGCCATTGAACCATGTTGATTTACATTAAGATAAACAAAAAAAAAAGAGCATTAAGAGAGTGCAAAATTACAACTCTGCAGTTATTAAAAATAGCATGCTCTGATCCGAAGTTATATGTCTATGAGCATGGGTATTTAAAAATAAATGTGCATTTGTATTTGTGCATGAAAAATAGAGGGGTATTTACAAGAGACAATAAAACGGTCCAGATGATAGCAAGAATGTTATTTGAAATGAAAAACACTGTCCTCATACCAGCACCTATCGATCCAATAACTCACTTGTCATGTGATCCATTACTTGGAATCCCACATTCAATGGTGTCCAAAAAAGTCCACACAAAACTTGCTATTGTTGGCAAAGAATAGAGCTTTGCCAAGGAATACCAATTGGACATTTTCAATGTTTTTTTGAAGCTATAATCACTGATGTCAATGTATTTTTTTGTGATTTTATGAAGTGGGCCATCACTAAGTAAGCCAAAAAATAAAAAATAAAATAAAATAATAATAATAATAATAATAATACCTGGGTCTTAACATTTATTATTAACTAATTAATTCAGCCAGACTGTTTAAAGTTGTGGAGAAATTTTAATCAGGGAAACATTGTAGTGCATTCCACAAATGCACTACAATGTTTCCCTGATTAAATGCATTAGGATTTTTGCATTACAATCATTTGTGGATTTTTGGCAATCTCCTTTACAGGAGATTGCCAAAAATCATGTCATTGTTCATTTCAGCAACATCCTTTTTCCATTCATAGAAAACCTTTTATTTCATCACAATCATGTGCTACTTGTGTTTGTTTATCATACACAATCCTTCTAATGCATACTAACATTCCTGTTTGTACGGAGACACAATTTTGGAACATTATAGTACACGTGAAAAAAGTTTTTCTTTTTTACATGTGAGCAAATCTAAAACGTAAACTGTCTTAACATGTCTTCCTGATGTACTTTGTGTCTCCGTGTCTATCATTTCAAATGTGTGCACGTGTGTGTGTGTAGGTCCAGTTGACTTCTGAGTGAACTATTTTATTTTTTTTTTTCCAAGAGTAAGGAGATGAAGAGGATATAAGCCTGGATTAAGTTCAGAGGATGATTTTTATCCTTGCAGGGGGTCTCTGAACGGTAAGCGATGGATGCAAGGTGACCCTCTCTGGACACGTAAACACACACACAAGCACGCACACACCCCCACAGAAACTAAAAAACAACAGAAAAAGACAAGAAAACAAAAAACAGGTAATCATCATGCATCCATAGAGGAACACACATGCATATAAATCCATAGTCACAAACGCATGATGCACATGAGTCTAGACTAAGTGGGTAATCATTTCACCCACTTACTTACAAAAGCGCACACACACGGGACATACAGGTGTGTATGATCCACAAATAGGGATTATATATTGCTGATGTTGGAAGTGAAAGAAAGAAAAGATTGCTCTGCCAAAGCTTCCTTCTCACTGTCACGGCACCAACACTAACAGCATTGTCACCAGGTAGAATCACACCTTCAATAGCTTCTATTTCCCTTTATATATATATATATATATATATATATATATATATATATATATATATATATATATATATATATATTGTTTTGTTTGTTTTTCTTGTTCAGAAAAGGGAATTGTTATTTTCTTAATTTAAGAACTATTTTTTTTTATATATATATAAAAAAAATTATATATATATATATATATATATATATATATATATATATATATATATATATATATATATATATATATACAGGAAAAGCAGTCATGAATGTGACAGTGATCTCTGATCTCTTGATCATTGATGAGAACTTTGAGTAGTGAGTGACTTCATCCTCAGCTTCTTTATCTGTATTGTCAAAGAACAGCAAATGAGCAGGTGAATAGGAAATCTAAAAGAATAGACAACTGATTCCTCTTCTGACTGGGTTGTTTTTCATTCTCATACATGTGAAAGCAGTGTATTCTTTTTCTTCTTCTTTTTTTTCCTCAATATTATTCCAGATCAGTGTTCAGGTCTGAGGCGCTGATCAGATTTGGCCCTTGAAAATGAAATTTCAAGGAACTCAGCTCATCCCACAATGTTGAGCATGACCTCCTCTTTGTTTCAATGTGGACTCAGAGGAACACCCTGGCAAGTCACATTCCCTTTGAAGCATATTCAACAACAACAAAAACAAACAAACAAAAAAAATCTCAACAGTTTATTAAGGAAGAAATCAATAGGGGAACAAAACAACAAAAGCTACAAAGACAATAGGAACTTATATGAAACAGGCAACATAGTGTAAAATGGTTGTTTGAATTTGAAGATTTGGGCCTTTGGAGCTTGATTTGGCCTTTGAAGTGGAAGTTCAGGTGTTAAGTTTGATTGAAGAACAGGTTTTTTAAATGATCTCTCATTTTTTCACTTTCGTTAGCTAGACTGCTTGTAAGGTTTCAGAATATAGTAAATACTTACAACACTTCACACACAAACTTGTTTTGTGTATTCATCTTAAACCAACACAAAGGAGTGCATAATTGCAAAGCAAAAGAAAAGGAATGCTAGGTTTTAAAAAATAATTTGCAAATTTAAAAAAAGGCAGAAAACATATGTATTTAGGATTTTAACTGAGTCATTCTGACATCAGTATGGTTTTGTCTAAGTCATTAAATTGTACCTCTGGCTGCAGTGTGCTCTTGTCCTAATGGAAGATGACCTTCTGCCCCTCTTCTCAAGTTTTGTGCAGCCTCTAACAGGTTTGCCTCCAGTTTATTCAGCTCAATCCATCTCTAGCCAGCTTCCCTGTCCCTGCTCAAGGAAATGTTTGTCATACCCATGACATGATGTTGCCATCGATATGCTTCACAATGATGTGTAGTGTTAGATTAATGCCACACATTGCACTTTACATGCAATCCATGCAATTTCATTTTAGTCTCATCTGACCTGTGTCCCATGCATAGTTTGTGGTAAACTACAAACAAAGGTCATTGTGGCTCATCTTTTAGCCTCTTTTTTTTTTTTTTTTTTCCTCCAAGGTGAGATTTATTGACTGTAAGACTGATGGTCATCATTTGAAAAACATTTTCCTCCATCACATTTCTGGGTAACGTTGTGTCAATCCATCACCCCAAATCCTAATAAAACACATTGAAGTTTGGGGCTATCTTTTGACAAAACATCAAAAGGTCAAAGGGTATGAAAAATTGTACTGTAACCACTTTTTCCACTGTCCTATCATACATTGTCTCCCTTCTCGTCACCTCTTGCTGCTTCCCTCTCTGTGTTCCCCTGCTCAGCTGGCAAACAGCTCCGCTCCTTCACCTTGAAGAACACCCCCTCCCCAACCCTCCCACCAACAGGATCATTCCAAACAACTCTTTCATTCAGGGATGGTAATCAGACTGTCACACACTGACACACTCCCACATACACACCGTAATGGCAGTAAGTGATTAGCTTCACAGATGAGGGATCATTTTTGTCCATTTTCTGTGAAACCCTGATTGCTCCCGGCATTCATTAGCAAATCACAGAGGTCAAATGATTCAGCGGCAGCACTCACTCTTTTGAAACCACCTTGCACAGTCCAAGATGAATAAAACGAGAGTACAAATTAATAGACCCGCCGTACCCAAGACGACTAGTTTTAAAAATGACAAGGACAAGAGTGTTGTTATGCCTCTTTTCTTTATGTCCGTTAAGTCTATTTAGAACATTTGAGAAGCAGTAAAACCACGCTTTATTTTTAATTATCCTCTGAATTCTATGGCACTTTTTTTTTTTTTACAACAGTATCCATTTGTGGTGCTTAAGGATGTAAAGCGCGTGGGGGGATATTTGAATGGCACACTGTGTGGATGTATGATTGAAATGTGTAATCCCTGGGCAACTGGGGAGCCTTGTGTGATGGAGAGAGCCCAGCTTCATCATAGCCTCCACAGGAGACTAGATGAGTCCAGAGTGTGGGAGACAGACAGAGACGTAGAGACTGAGGAGGGAAGAGAGGGAGGGAAGGAGGGAGGAGAGACACCATACTGACAGTATGAATGATACATCATATGATTGTCTTGGACAGAGCTGTTCTCTCTGACTGCCTTTACTGCTCTCTCCAACTGTCCTCCATTTCACAAGCCCTGTTGGACTGATTTATTGCACTCAACAAAACTGCAACAGACTAGACTTGGGTACCGGTGCCCGTTAAGTTTTCAAACTTTACTTCACCAGAATGTTTTTTTTTTGTTGTTGTTGTTTTTTGGGGGGTTTTTTAGGCGGGAGGGTCAATTTTCACCAAAAGGTATATTGTAACTAAATATTCTCCAGTCAGGTTTAACCACAACAGAGCTTACTTCAAGCCCTTAAAATTGTCTGTGAGATTATTTCAAGATGGTGTTTTTTTTGTTTTTTTTTTCTGTCTTTGGTTTTGGTTTGCGACTAGAACACAAACAGAGGTGACATGTCAAAAGATGTCTAAGTACTACCAGCATATCAATAACAATCAATAGCATTTGAAAAACGAAGGCTTTCTGTTTCCTTTCCTCCCACTGCTCAACAAGCAAAGGGCTGCAATAAACACATGTCATCATTGGGATAACAGGAATGGTGCATTTGTGGGATGTAGGTTACATTTCAAAGGTTTGAAAGGCCAGAGAAAGCTACAGTCTGTGAATTATTGAAGAGGTAAGGGATACGATGGAGAGTGTGAGCAGCATTTACAGTTCAGAGCCGAGAAAGACAACTGGCTCTCACCGCAACTTCTGTGGATGACTACGATGGGAAATCTATATACACTAACCTTTCTTTGTCTGTGGTGTTATTGAAATTGACTGGTCAGAGGGACAGTATTTCACAAGAAGATGATGGAGGGAAGCCAGTCACTTCTGATACCAGGCCCCTTCAACTCTTTAACTCAAATACTATGTTTGTATGGTTTATGGATGATGAAAACCTTGTAATCTGTGACATACTGCTCCCCGATTTCATCTCAAACTCCTCCTCAGCTTCTTTGTTTACTTTTATGGCTCATAGGAATTCTCACATCTGATAGGTGTTTCTCTAACTAGCATAGCTATGCAGCTGAGAGAGTTATTCAACTTTTACTTTTAATAAAACACCTTTTATTTTTTTCTGTTTTATGAGCATAAACGGAGTTCCTTCTAAACTCTGAAATATACCACATTATGTCCATAAGAAACATCTATGGAACAATGTTTTGCTTTGGACAAAAATACCAGAAATTTTTACCACCATTTTGCACCTATTTTCTAAATTCGCCAATTTACCATAAATACTGACAATCATCAGAAACGACAACATATGGAACTGCAAAGAGGATTAGGTGTAAACATCTCCCCTATCTCCAGCAGTCACGCCATTGAGGGAGGGCAGGTTGGCAAATAGGCTTTTCACATTTCAGACGCCACAATGTCACTCCATCTCATTGCGGCATCCATTACGCGCTACCTTGGGAATGAGAAGAGGTCCATGCTGAGAATCGGGGCAGAAAATGGCCGCCCGCCAGGAGGGGTAAAATGGACAGCGTTATTATTCCGACTCCCCCCAGGGGGAATTGGCCTGAATATAGATATGCAACATTATAAAACCAGGTTATTATCTGGGTGCAGGGTAACGGCCTCTCGTCTGCCTCTCCTCAATGAAACTCACACATACACACTCTGAGACAGACACACACACACAGCCTGCACACGTATTAGGAAATCTAGTGCTGCGTACTGTGATGATTGTAGCCTTTCTGGCGATTGAGGGATGTTTACCATCCTTGTTGCTAATGGGTATTTTTGTGTGTGCGTATGTTTCACAATATCACTGTTTTGGTGATGATTTCACTGTTGTTTCATTCACTGAAAATTAGAATCAAGCTTCCCTATGTTCCCATATCTCCCTTTCTCTCAGCCATAATATCATTTTATGGTGCAATGATATTTCCGATCGCAGGAAGGGATAGAGCCATTCGCCTCATATCAGTGAGCATTATTCACTTATGGCTTTCTTGTTTTAAAAGATGTTGTTTCTTTGGTAATAAAATCGTTGTTTGGATGAATAGCTCTCTGTTGCTGTGTGTGCAGACTAAGGTTTATATAAAAGTTGTGTGGATTACACCTGTGTGTGACAATCTCATTGATAGAGCTAGTTTCTTTATAAATAAAACACCCCCATGCACTGATAAATGGAGATTTAATGTTATTTGTGTACACTGCTTCAGACTAACACAAGCAATTTCAATTAGGCCCAAATCAGATGGCCACTTCCTCCATCTAAATATGTTGTCATTTTGTTCTATGTCTGTACTTATGATACTTTCCACCTCTGTTTTCATCCATTGTCCATCTGGTATAATCTTTCTTTCTTCTCCTGTTCTAGAATTTTCCTCCTCTGTTGATCTTTTCTGATTATGCCTCCCCTCTGTGGATTTGTTCTTAGCTTCTGATGTTTTTCATACAGTCTAATAGCTTTCTCTTCTTCCTCTTTCTCTTCTTCTTCTCTCTATCTGTCTATCTGACTTCTCCAGGTCTGCTCTAATTCCTTCCTTTATTCATGAACCTAACCCTGCTGGTGTGGAGTAGTGAGAGCGTGTATGCGTGTGTGTGTGTGTGTGTTTGCGTGCATACACAAGAGCAGAGGCAGACAGTAAATAGGAATATGAATCTTTAAGGGCCTGCTGCTACTGTGGCTGAAATGACTTTTCAGAACCGCAGTGATTTTCCAAGAAGGATGTTGATGAGGGCCGAATAGCAAGAGATGTTTGTGTGAGGGGGTGCGTAGGGGTGTGTGTATGCGTGTGTTTGTTTATGTCTGTGCGTGTGTCTCCAGGCTTTAGATCTGTTTTGTCTCTTCACAAATATAGAAGAAAAAATATCCTGGTCTTTTCATCTTCAAATCCCATTTGTAAATCGCCAATCCTTTTAACTTCATAATCTCTTTTCTAACCAAAAAAATCAACATTTGTTTCGTGTACTATTTTTTATGGCATAAAGACAAAAGAATAGCTTCCATTGCCCACAAAAATGCAGTATTCCACTTTCTACTTTCCCCTTTGAGCAAATTTTTGTTGAGGAGAGAATAAGATTTTGCCTTTTATCAACCATGTGAAGGTATTTGCAAAGACGATAAAATACATCTAAATGATTGTTTGTTGATGTCTAAATGAAGTAGGAATGGTTTTGACTGACTTCTGACATCTGTGCCAACGGTCAATTTGACTGAACATCTGGACTGACTGTGCCGATCACAGATTTTGTTGCCACTTTCTGATCATTGATTACATTAAGTTCTTTCCTTTTAGATACTTTAGATATTGTAAATATTACACATCCACAATTATTCACGGCCCCAGTAGATTTAATTCTAACTACATAGTACATTTTTACCAACATCTTTCCTCTGAGTTGAACTGGGATTTAAATTTTGGAGTGATGCAGCCAGTAATGGAAGGAAGGCCATCTAACCTCAAAGGCTTGAAGCTCATGACCAAATACAAATAGACAAACAGTAATTATAAGAGGGTGTTATAGTGCTGCAATGCCAAAATCTTTTTTTTTTATTATTTGATTGAAAAAGCGTTTTTTTGATAAGCAGGAGTTCAGTGCATCCAGTTTAGTGGGATAGATCGCCCAGCGAACAGTGCGTGGTGGCACAGCAGAGTGTCTTCAGGATAAGATGGTACAGTGATTTCAGGAAAAGGGAGTCACTGGGAGATGGGTACAAATAATTTTGCACATGCCATTTTCTTAAAAATAAAATAAAATAAAATAAATGAATAAATAAATAAATTGATTTTTTTTTCTTTTTCATTCAAATTTGAGCTAATTTTTAGATTTTATTATCAGTAGAGATCCCCAATTAATTTATTATGAGAAAGAATAAGAAAAATAAAACCTTTTTGATTGCATGAAAATAATTTCCATTCTTAAACTGCAAGGGGTATGACTGATTTTGGGTATATATGTATAAACATATATATTACCATTTCTTTTTTTGCAGAAATGTAATTGTCATTTCCAAAACAAAATGCTTAGAGCAACAAAAGGGTTTGTTTAGGCATCTCAGAGTTGCCAAACTCCACATCTAAAACGATTAAGATCGTCCAGGTTATATGGCAGAATTATACGTAAATATCTTTTACTCATTCACAAAACATAATACAGAGTGGTATTTTCACAAAGATATTACCCAGATTACCTTTTGTTTATTAACTTTAGAGAGGTATATTTAACTATTATCCCAGTAATTTCTGTAGAGTTTGCAGGCTTTAACATGAATATAAGGTTAAAGCCTGAGTTCCAATATTTTCCAAAGACAGATTATACTCTATATTAGAGTAAAATATTGCAAATCATCTGTGATCTATTTTGCTTTCTGTTATTTTTTGACATAAAGCTCTACAGAAGAGGAAGCCTAAAGAAATAGCTGACATGATCTTGAAGAAAATGCAATTTTCTTTCTAGACGTTTCTTCCACCTTTGATGCTTTCTCTAACATAATATTCACTGACATTATTGTTACTAAAAGTAGATTTCTTAATTTTTATCACTCATTACAAACTTTTGCTCCAAATAGTGTTGCTCACAGTGCTTCCTTGTTGTGCTTCTATGTGGTGCTTTAAAAAAAAAACTAGGAAAGTTTGTTTTCAGTTTTAGTTTCCGAACGTCCAATCAGGTCGGTCAAGCATAAAACAGTTTGATTTCTGTCGCCAAACAATTTTGTAGTGCTTTTCTAATTGTCAACATATTTTTCAGGCCGGAATTTGATAGGATTTTTATGTGGCCAGAAATTACAAAACCACCATGTCTACAAAAGCCCGGTGTTTGAAGTGAACTCTCAGCAAAATGAGCATCATTTGTGCACTCACTTTCACTGATAGATACAGAACAGCAGACTGGGATGGGCTGAAAATTAAGCTAGTTGTTACCCTCTTTGAAAATGAATTGGCAAAATTACAGTTCTTAGTTTTTTTCAGTTTTGTCTATTTCAAAAATTTGTGCACTCATAAAGTCCCAACTGTACAGGAGAGACGCTCATTTGAGCACCTAAATCATGTGTCATGAGCCCAAAGTGCCAAGCTGATTACTCACTACCGACCATGATGAGTCTGCAATAATTTATTAGTTGCACAGAGTTGAAAGATGGGGTGGAAGTTGAGGGGTGAGGGTCAGGGTTTGTGTAGGAGGTCAGGTGGGAGATCTTACACAGAATTAAAATGAGCATACAGCGTTAAAGTGTTGGCGATCAAAATATTTGACATGTGTAGGTTTTCAGCAGGATATAGTAGATGTATAAAAAAAGGGACGTGTTCCTTAAAATGTGCATAAAAATAATGCATAATTGGATCAAGATCGTATACACGGCTGACTCAGAACTAGTGTGATTGTTGCTGAGATGAGAAATAATGAAATATATTTAAAACACCAATTGCAACAAACATTTCCACTGGGTGTAATTACTACCATACATTATCATGCAGGTCAGTATTTTAATTGTGCCAATGTTAATGTTAATCTTACAATATATTCATCTTTGTTTTGGTGGTGTTAGGCATGGTTTAATCGGCATGGTTAACGTCTAAAACATAAAGTCATTCTCATGCAGATGGTTTTCTTCTTTGTGCAAGAAAGCCAAAGAAACAGCTCTCTGACATGACACTGTCTTAACTTTTACATTTTTCTTGTCTTCGTGAAAGCTCATCATGCCTCACAAAGTTGGCTCATGGGCTACAACTGTTTTTTGATTAGATTAGATTTAGCTTTAGATGGAAAGCCACAAAAGGTCAGTGGGTGAGATACTCCAGTTTTACAAGCTAATCAAAGCTGACAGCCCCATCAAAACGACCCAAGTGACTGCTGACAGTTTCTAAAAAATTAGACTGTGGTCCAGTGTGTGGGTGTGCATGTTTTTGTGTGTGTGTTTTAGCATCTACTTGATCTTGTATGCTGTATGGATTTAGGTCTGTACCTGCGGCAGAGTGTTTGCAACTTTGTGCTGTCTGTCACAGGGCTCCATCACATTATCATAGAGCCGTGACATTTCTGGCATCCTTCTGAAGCCTCAAATCTGATAAAAACAGGGATAAATCTGATCTCTGATCTTCCTGATGAATATGATAAGACCTGCTCCAGGTTAATGGACCTTGACACCTATCAAGGCCTTTGGAGCCACTGATCCTGGATCAGAGGTGGAAGATACAGCTGAGGTGAAGTAAGAAGGAGTAAGACCCAAAGGGGGGAGGGAGGCTTGTGGAAGCTGCCCTGGAGAGTTGCTCACAGTCTGTGCTTGGGTGACAGCCATGGCTGTTTGACGGTCCAAAGCTCCATGCAAAGCCCTCCTCATTTTTATTCACACACTCACTCAGCCCTACACACACACACACACACACACACACACACACCCGCACGCACCCCCACACATATACACACACACAACTTTCACTTTCTCATCTCCTGTTTTTAATTCCACTATCCTATCTCCCTGTGCTTCTCTTTCTCTTATAGACTCTTTTTTTGTCTGTGTTTGTTCCCTCTATCTCTCTTTCTCACTCACACACACACATGCGCGTGCACGCACGCACACACATGCAGACTGATATACAGGGATCTGGGGGATATAGGGGTGTGGTAAAGCTAGTGATGGGGCTCTGCTTTGATGCCCAGTGGGAGATTACATGGCCAAGAAGAAGAGATAAAAGTACAACCAAAACACAGGTATCTGCTCTTGCTTATGCCTTACAAACACATTCACACATATGCCTCCACACATCCATAACGCATGTTCAAGGAAGACTGGGAAGCACCTGGAGATACACACTCACTTAGACGCAAACAGACACCGAACTGCGTACACACCTAATGGCTAGTCGGTGACACAGAGGTCTTAGCCCCTGTCTGCCAGTCCTTATTTGTTTCCCAGCCCCTCCTCTGTGTGTAGCAGTAGCACTTGCTACTGGGTGTCTTGTTACTCCTCAGAAGGTCTATTGATTTAACTCTTGCCACAATCTATAACACTATTGTCTTGCCTTAAGTGTCTCATCTGTACAATACACTGGCAGGAGTCTATACATCAAAAACCCCGCCTGCTTAAGGATATTGGTATTCTGAAACATGCTGGGAATACTTTTTTTTTTTTTTTAGTGACTTTCCCATTTTTTGTTGCACGCTCAACCTTACTTTTTTTTTTTTCTTTTTTTTGAAGCAGAGATGCTCGCAGCTAAGCATAACACTGGCTGGAACAGGTTTATTTTTATTTGTGTTTATGAAGTCAATATTTTCTTTTGGAGTATCATATAGCAGAGGAGTATTGCATAAGTTTAGCTCTGCATTGCAATTTCTTTTGGGACATAGATGAAATATTCACCCAAGTTGAGGGATATAAGAAAGCAACATCAGGTCAAGAAATGGCAATGGCAACCTTTAGTTATGTTGTGCTCATTTAATTGTAGCTGGCCAGATATGTTTGCTTGAATGGCTGGGTTAGGTCCTCGAAAGACTTTCACATTTATTGCCGGATTTGTTTTGAATCAAACATCAACTCTGTTTTTTGTTTTTGTTTGTTTGTTTGTTTTTTTGGTTTTTTTATGTATTCTTTGCATTGTGTTGCAGCATGAGCAAGTCTTTTCATCCTTTCTGTCAAATCTACCTAAAGGCAACAAATGATCACAGTAGTCTGATAGGAAAAGGCAATCGCCTTTTTCTGATATGTGAAAAATGCTTTCTTGTAAGCAGCCCACTCTCTCTGGGCTTCAGCTTATACTCTGATTATAGGTTTTCATCGCTGTAAGAATCACAACTATGGTAAATGTAAGTATCTACATTGGTATTCAGTTGTTCTGAATCCAACATTTTTGTACACTTTAGACTGTAGTTCGCCAAACTCAAGATTACCTCTAAAAATCTGAAGATCTGAGTACTGGTTCCCTTTAACGGGCCCCTCATTGGACTTTGCACTTTCCCTTAGGTATCATTTTAAGTCGGGAGAATGTTTAGAAATGATGACTGAATAACTTAATTGTCAATAGCTAAATAATAGGAAATATGTATTTTCTATCTGTTTAGGAATACAAACATTTTTGATGATTTGCATGGTAAGTGTTTCAGCTCTAAATCTGTTCACTAATGCACATTTTCTGTCTTTGATTGGTGTTTGTCACCAGGATGCATGGCCACATCAAATTCAAAATACAATACCTTTCAGAATGGCCGGTAACCCCACAAATTTTCCATCTTTGTAGTATTAAGTCAGAATTCAGATTCAATTTTAGCTCCAGTTTTAATCTACTAAAAAAAATAGGAATTTTCTTCCGGCATGCTTTAGATTTTAATATATTCTTTATTTATCACAATCTTAAATCACCAGATTTCTCTTTTTAACACAGATACCCACAAGTTTTTGACAAAATGGGGCTTGGGGGGACCCATGATTTCATCTTCATTAGGAAGAGTCTAGTTGCATTTCAAGAAAAGTAACCCAAAAGCCAGATGCTGCAGTCACCATATTTCAGAGTGTTCTTCTGGTGATGCTGAGGTTTAACATTATTCGACCATAACGCATTCCTACAGGTTTTGGATGTTACTCATACTGTCGAGAAAACTGAAAGAAAGACATGATGTCTAATTGCTTTATTATTTTAAGCTGTAGATTGAGACATCCATTGCCCTGGCCTTGACCAAAATTATAACTTTAAAAAACCAGTAACTACAGGCAGATGTATGATAGATGTAGACTTCCTGGGTGGATAACCAATGAAGACATTATTTCAGTGTCGGTTAAAAACTTTTAAAATGCGACTTCATATAAACAGTCTTTCACCCAGTGCACTTTTAAAAGATAAATTGTTCATCCAGTATAGACAATTTTAAGTCCATAAATTATCACATGTCTGTTAGGCATGATTTTGTTGTTTGCATAACTGTCTGCTTTTCATCTCCATCTGCATGTCTAGCTATCTCCCCATAAGATTTTAAACCTTGAGTCACACACAGATGGGATTGTCACTTCAAGGGCCTCTGTGACTGCGGAGACATTAGCAGTGCAGCCGGTGGGAGATGCATGTGCCTCATCCTTGTAACTGTGGTTGAGCTCAGCAGGATATGACACAGGCCCAGCAGGAATAGGCAGTGATTAGAGAGAGTCTGGGTTATGGAGATGCCGTAGGACTGGTAAATGATCAGAGGTTCTCATTAGGAGCCACTTACACATGATGGTTGTTTATCCCATGTTTGTACACAGGCGTCAAAATATGTCTTCCTATGGCAAATTCCTACAGTTTGCAAGCTTATCTTTCTATCGAGCCTCACCAGGATATATTCACAAATAATTTATTTGGCCTCTGCACTGGTCGTTAATATTTGCTGTGAAAATCAAATTCTGTTGCTGTTTGTGTTGCAGGCATGAATAAAAACATGAGGGTGATATTTTTTAGTTTTCTTTTTTTCTTTTTTCCAAAGGCAGAATAATGTGCCATTGGTGCTATTTTTCCCCCCTCTGGGGCTCTGTTGCCCTAAAATGAGGTTGGTCAGATCGGGAGTGATAGGTTTCCATGATGGTAATGCATGATCACTACCTAGCTGCACATTTTCTTCGCCTTGTTTTTCAAGTCACTCTCTCATTCACTGTGATGAGTGATGAGAAATTACAGCAGTAACAGATTTAACTTTTTTTTAAATGTTAGTTTATATTTACAGTACTTTCAGGACACAGGACACATGGGTATAATATATTCTCACAAGCACAACATTAGACTAAAGTTTTCCAACATTTTTAAAGGCCAGTATTATGTAAAACTGGCTACTTTTAAACTTCACATCATCTTATAATCTTATCCCCTCATCAAAAACATACCTGGAGTGGTTATTTGATTCTTTCATACATGTTTGAGAAATCTTTTAATCTCCCGTGGCAGCTGTGTAAAATGATTGGAGGGACCAAACACCACCTTTGATGACCAAGCTCCTCCTGTGGAGCTACAGTTTCCAATCCAGGCTTCTGCGATACTGAACTCAGCTACTCCAGACTGGCAGCAACAGTAAGCAAACACCTGGTAGGATTGCATATCTGCTGAGCTCATTATACAAGCTACTTCTTCTGGTAAAAGTGCTGTTAAATGGTGAATGGAGGAGCAATGTTTTGATGACTTCCTGAAGGTGGAGTTTCAGACAGAGCGAGAGTTTCTTCAAAAGAAAGAGGCCCAATTTCATAACGATGAAACGATGTTTTCTACATCACTGTCATTCCCACAGGTCACTTGGCACATTGAGACAATGACATCTGCAGGATGTGGCATTGAATTTTTATGTTTCTAAAACATTTCTGAATGCTCTTGTAACCATTCTTTGTTATAAGTTATGTATGTCATGATTTTTCTTATTTTTTAATGTGTATAAATAGGCCAGATTTGTGTAATTCAGACAAGTATAAAACCTACATTTTCACTAACATAACCAACATAAAATGTAATAATTCATAAATATTATGTGTTAGGGAGGTCCAAGGATTGAAATGCATGGACTTATTTTGCAGGAAAAAAATTGGGATTAAACGGATTGAGATGGGAAGTATCCGGGAATACCTTCAGGCTATCAGGGCAGAACCTTATCACACATGTACCTGTTTATGAGTATTTCAGGTGTATTCTTTATTACCTTCATGTATATTGTAAGAAATAAATATGTCCTAAAATTGCCTACATCAAGTCATTTACACAAAAATAGTGAGGCAACATGAGTTTAACATTAACAGAAGAGAAATGGAAACAGTGACCGACTGGGTGTGTAAGTAAGACTCTCTGGTCTATGGACGCGCAGACATGAACACATCTTAACATGAAGAGAAGACAACTGCCTGGTTAGAAGTAAATTATTTTATTTATGTAGTTTATCTGAACTTATCAGCATTACAAGAAACAAATCATGTCGAATTAATTGCTAAAATGAACAACAGAGACACAAAAGCGATTTTGGAAATATTAAAAATTTTGATCCATTTCAGCTTGTGCTTCAGACCTGCAGGTGGAAAAAGAAAATCGAGAAATAGGAATGGTCAAGGTGAATTCAACAACAGATGTTAAATGAGACATTTCTTTCTGAAAGTGATTAAATCTTTAAATCCTTAACACTGCAGCAATTTATGGACACAGATGCAGCTGCTGTGATAACATCTGGCTCAGACTCAATGACAGTGAAAAGTTTAGAGTGAGCCAGAAAAGAAACAAAACACAAGTTAGACACGATACGAAACATGACTGTACCCTAACATACACAAACTATAAAAGCGCATGTGGCTGTTTAATTCTTTGCCCCATATTCACTCTTCTCTCAATCCAATTTACTCTTTCTTTCCTTTTTCTTTTTTTTTTTTTTTTGCAAGACATCTTCTTCCCCCTCGCTACAAAGCCCAAGTCATGTTCAGAGCTTTTCGACATAAGTGTTTCATGTCACTCCTTTTCTTCTAAAACACACTTCTCTATTCCGTATGTTCCTGGTCTTATATTTGGGTTTGAGAGTGGATAGGTAACATTAAAGAGCTATCACTTTTCTCTCTGTGTCATTCCCCTACTTCATACACCATTTGATCTGAAGCCAGATACGGCTTTTAGATGTAGGCGTGGACACACACTCTCGCACACGCACACACACGCCTTCACTCCAGCACATGTTTGAGCGCAGTCGGTGCGTGCACGTGCCGCCTGACTGACAGATAAACAATTTTAGGGGATCGCACACTCTCGAGCCTGCAAAAACATTCCTTTATTTTACAAGGCTTTTATTTTTGTGCCGTTCCTCTCAGCCGAACATCAAAAGCGAGACGCATTTCTTTTCACATCACACACAAGCACATTACAATCCTATGCACTCTACAATGCCATTTTGAAATACCCCGCCCTCGACAACTTGTGGAATAAGTTGAAGGAACAGAGTATTCAAACAAACAAAAAAAAAAAAGAGACATAAATACACAACAAATACCACCTACAGCCAATAAAATATGCACGGGAGAGTTCAGGTGCCTTTACTGTCAGAATTAATAAGACAACATAAAAACACAGTAAGTGGCTGTCTTCCACAGGTGTGTCTCTGTGTGACTTCGTATTCTGTTTCAGCCATCTCCTATTTTTGCGGCTCGTGTTTGTGAGTTTTAAAACGGAGGTAGTTGCTCAATTTTGCAAAGTCAAATGTACAACTCGTCTTGTTAGTTGGGAGTGCAGAAAAAGCACAAAAAAAAATGATAGAAATCTGCAATTTCCGCAAAACAGAAGGCGTGCAGGAATTTTCTAAAACGAAAAGCTTTTACAAGAGAAATTACTTAGAAAAATTGAGTAAAAATTATGCGACCCTTGTGAACTATAAATATTCAAGAACAAAATGTTCTGGCTGTCAAAATTAAAGCACTTAGATTTTAGAGGCACAAAGCTTCTGATATATTAGATCCCAATAACTTTTTCCCTGTTCTCCTGCCTTTGTTCATTCTCTCTCTGATCTGTAATTGAAAAAGCATTCCATTTTTATTTTGCTTTGCTATCCAAAGGCTAAATCCAAAACACCAGCCAAGAGGTTAGCCTGGTCACCTGGCACCCACAGGCACTCTCTCTCTCTTTCCTTCTTTTTCTTTATCACACACACACATATACACACTCACCGACATCCCGATGTGCACACTCGCACACATACCTGACTGCTGTGCTTCAATAAACTGTAAATTCCTCCTCTGCACCCACCATACCCAAGCTAACCCTTTAAAAGTCACCCGCCTCCACCTTGTAATGCATGAACACACTCACCCAGACATGCACACACATACTTACGCACAATCGCGCACAACAGACAAGCCCGAACACACACACAAAAAAAACAATGTGGCTTAGTGAATGGTATCAAATTTAGTGGCCACGGGGATCTTGCTGGGGTCATAAATCTATATCCAACATGTGAGAAAATCTCTCCATGAATATCTGGAGACGCAGAGGGAGCGGGAGATGGAGAGACAGACAGCGGGATACAGGAGGAGACAGACACAAAGGAAAAACGGGCAGAAAGCAAAGTGAGAGTCTTGCAGAAAAGCAGAGCCACAGACAAAAACAGCACGACTGGGACACGACGGCTTGAGCGAAGAAAAGCAGGAAATATACAAACTTGTGCAAGATGGGGGGGAAAAACCAGGCGACATTAGCCAGCAGAGAGCCAGCAGATTGAAATGTGGACGGATACACAGAGTATAAGTCACAGATAATGTCTGACAGTAATAGAGGAAGGCCGAAAGACAGAGCAGGAGACAGAGAGAGGGAGCGATACATGACCCTCTCACTCTAACAATGGCTCTTCATATGGTGCCCAGCTTAGCAGGCGAGCTGTTGGAATCAGGAATGTGGAATGTGGGATTTTGGACCTGCAAACGATCGCTACTGTCTGTGTGTAGCATGACGGGGTGTCCCTGGCCCACCATAAAACAAACTGACAATTTGCCTGCTGCATATCAGTTTGTCGTCGTGTTACTGTGAACAGAAGTGTTGGAGCTTTGAGCTCGCTTGTACTGGACGCATACGGTATTATCCCGGAATAATCTTTGGAGTTTAATGTTCAGCCAGATTAGTAGAGCAAGTTTCCGCCCTTTTATAGAGAGAAATTGAATTTACAAATCCATCTTTCCCATATCCCCTGTCATGTGTTGGGTGTAGTGCGACTGGAGCCTGACTTAGCTGGGGAATATGGCGAGAGACAGAATGTGTCCCGGTCATCAAACTCTGTGCAGGGAGGCAGCAGATCTTACTCTAAATTCATAGAACGACACCGGATGTGATGTAAAGTGGAGAAAATAAATGCAACGTAAAACCATTCAAGCAGGACTTTATTAAAATTTCCCATTTAAAATTGATCTTAGATTAGATTTCTGATTTATTTTGCAACAACCAAGGAAGTAATAATTTTTCCAGAGTAATTGACATTTTTGTTTTGTTTATTTTTGGCAGTTTTTGTTCAAAACAATTATCTGCGACATAGCTCATGTGTAATCTTAAATAAACACACAATACTGAAATGTGAGTGTTTAATGTAGATGCTATTTTTTCCTTCCCTAATTGTACAACAAATGTGGAGCTCTCTTAAATACACTGTTGATATAGAAAGAACTGATCATATATTAAAAAATTTAAAAAGTTGAGATAAAAATGCAACAGGTGAAATTAAATTATTTTCTAACTTTGTTTATTTTGGAGGAAACCGATCAGATTAAGTTGTTATGCAAGAACGCTCTGAAAGGAGAACATTATATTTTTATTCATAAATAAAATATTATAGTGATAAATAGTGAAAACACAATGAAGTAAAAAAAGAAAAAAAAAAAGAAAAGAAAAAGTGAAACAATAAAATTAATATAAAACATTTATATTTTCTTTTTAAAAGGCATTATTTTTTGTAATATACATTTCTACAGTGCAGAAAGAGTGTTTTATGCTTTATATAAAGCATAAAGCACTCTTTATGCCTTATATTTGTTGACTTTACAGAAAATTTTCATTAAAACTGCTTAGTAAATTTCTCAATAGCACAAATTCAGGTCATGGAAGGAACTTGTTCAAAAAGTTTCCCTTCTAAACAGAAAGGGTCATGTTCACACACACACATATAGCCTATAGCCACCGTCACTCTCTGAAATGAAGCTAACACTCACACACATATGCACTGCGGCCGCTAACACAGGAGACAGTTGTTGTCGGTCGCCCCGATGACTGTCATGGCTGTCAGGCCAAGTCCCACGAATTACGGCTGTTCCAGATGTAAGAGATTTCTAAGCTGCCTCCAACGGCCTGTGGTCTATAGTGAGAAAAACAGAGAGAGGAGGGGAAAAAGGTGAAAGAGGTAAAGACATTTAAATTCATCCAGCCACACGTGAAAATTCTTCCTTTCTCTATTCCTGTTTTTGAATCTTTACTCCATCAGAAATAAAAGCTGCGATTACGGTAAATTTTCGTAGGACAGTTTCAGGATTTATTGTGTGCACCGCTTATTTGAAATCACTAATGGATGTGTGGCTTATATTTTCAGTAAAGACGGACCATCAAAGATGATTTTATATTTAAAATGTGATAGGAAAATTTATGTTTTTTTTTTTTTGCATTACTTTTTTTTTTTTTTCAATTTTGAAGATAGTGCTTGTGTAAGAAAACATACCTGCAAATTTACATTTCCCTTTTATGTGAATTTTCATAGAAAGTACCAGTCTGATAAAAAATTTTGATGTCCCGTTATCACACAATAAACATTACTGTTAGCTACCGGTTAGTTCAGGATTGTTTAGACCGTGGCAGTGTAGTTTGACCAGAGCGGTAGTTTAATTTCCATACATGCGTGTCAACACTTAAAATTTACCCACCATCATTCTCTTTGTTGTTTTTGGTCTCCTCTCACTTTTTCTCTCATTAGTACTTCGTAACTAGACAGTTTATTTGAAATTATGAAAGCATTACACTCTCTGATGTAGCAGTTTAAAAATCAATAGTCGAAACCCTAGCTGCCTCACTTAAGCCCTCTCCTATGGCAAAGGGGATGTCTCTTTCTCCCTCTCTCTTAAATGGTAATTTCATTTGCAGTCACTAAGACCTCACCGATAATTACCAATGCCCTGAGAGAGAAAGGCAAGTGAAAGAGAGAAGGGGAGGGATGGTAGATGGGAAGAGGGAGAGGAGGATTAAGAAAGCAGAGTGAATGCCAGTCATTAGAAAAGCTTTCCTCCTTGGCTGCTTTGATCAGAGTTAAGAACGCGTTGCCTTCAATCTATCGCTCCCTGACACTAACCTGTGCAATGAAAACATGGGGAATGGAAGGAGAAGGAGCACGGTGATGGAGGTGAATGAGGAAGAACCAAAGAACAAGAAGAAAAAAATGAGATCCCTGTAGTCTTAAATAGCAATTCTTGATTCTAAAATTGAGTTCCTTTGTTTTGTTGGGTTATGCCAGGGCCGTCCATTTTCAGAAAGAGCATCACCTTCCACCCCAACCACCTCCTCCCCTCTTCATCTTTCAAATGAACTAATCAGAAAGGGGAATATGAAGTGTCCTGCAGGATCCATTTCTCTGCAGACATATGGCAATGATTGATGGGGAACAACTTTGACTTTCTCAGGTCATCCTCCCTGCTCACATCTGGGAGCACTGCAATAATTCTCCTAATTTTTGACCTGGTCTCTTCCTTCTGTCTCCTTTCCCCTTCTCCTCCACAAACATCAGTTTCACTCTGATGAAAAAAAGTATACTCCTCCAAGTTGGTCCCTTTCTCTCTCTCTGTCTTTCTCTCTCCCTTTCCCAAGGCTAACACAAACACTAATTTTAGCAAAAATAAAAGCACCATAGTGGTTTCCAGATGTTTATAAGGACTGGAGCAATTCCCCATTCCTTCCCACTTTTTTTTTTCTTTTTTTTTATTGTTATGTTTGTCTTTCTACTACTAAAAAAAGACTATATGTGATAGAGCTTTGGTAAATGGCTTTACCATATGTTTATACAGTTTTTGTATGATGGCAAAAGAACAACAAAAAATATAATAAATGAAACTTATAGGCATCATCAGACAAAAAAAACTCATATCCTTTTATGTACATTTTAGACTAAAGCAATGCTTGTTGTTTTTGATGTTTGTTTTTTTGGGGGTTTTTTTTTTGGGGGGGGGGTTGTCTTACATCCTTTGTTTATGCCCTGAAAGTTAGAATTAATACAAAGAATTACAAATAAAAGAAGAGCAATCAGTCACACAAATAGTACATTTGGGTGGATTTCTTGATTCACATTAAAAAGAGGACAGGAGACATACAGCTGTCTTAAATCCCCCTCTCATCCTCCTCCTCTTTCTCCTCCACACACCAGCGACAGCAACTGGACCTTGTTAGCTGTAGCATAAAAATCATCTCTGACTCCTACTTTACAATAACACTGAGGAACTTCAACCGCTAAATGCTTTTGGGAAACCCAGCCGTCCTCCTGCTGCCATGTGATGATCCCACCTCTGAAATATTCAGCCCCATTAACATTCCGATGGGTATCATCCCCTTTCAGACACAATTCGCTTTGCTCCTCAGACCTGTGGGCCAAGCCAGGGAGAGGCCTGGAGCAGATGTTATCTGTCCTCATTCCTCACAAAGACCTCTACTGCTCCAAGTAAACACTGCAAATATTACATTTTGGTGTAAGGGAGACAGTACAAGAACAGGTGACACAATAAATTTAAGAAAAAAAAAAAAAAAGTAAATCAGTCAGTAGGATTTTATTATTTTTTGTAAAACTTTATGATGATTAGATATGCAATTTGATGTCTGTTGTATTTTTCTAGGGTTCAGCATCTGCTTTTGGACAACATATGTAGCTCAGTACTTTACCAATGTTAAAGTGCACAGGTTGATAAAAACCAAATACTGTTTCAATCTGGGTCGACTGACCTCTCAGCCAAGACGCAGACAATTTCAGTGTTTAGACTTTAACAGAATACTGTATGATTTGGTGCAATTTGATACTGTAAAAAAATGACCTATGCTGGTTATTTTGAAAGATGCACTGCACTTATCTTCCCAAACAGCAGGGGTCACAACTTAGAAAGATAATACTTTTCCGACATGCACACACGAAAGGCCAGCGGCAGAAGAACACTCCCAGTTAAAGATTCCCTTGTCTGCACTGGGGACCAGTGTAGTTAATATCATTCTCTCACTTTGCCATTAGCAGTTTCTGACCAACTACATGATAGTTTTGAATGCAAAGGAGCATGAAAAGTTCACCAGTTGGGCTGTCACAATGCGGATTGGATAACAAGAGGTTAAGGTCAAAATGCATGGATTTTCATCATGCAACTTCAACAATGAGCACCATTTTTGCCACAGTTCAAGGTTAATTAAATACACTCTAATTAAATCTCGCCTATTAACCAATCAAGTTCCATTGATCATTCAAAGTGGAGTGATTGGATATCTGCATCTGTGATGCCATTTATTTTGTCAAGTGCACCTCACCATTACATTTTGTAATGAAACCATAACTAGTAACTCTACCAACACCAAACATTGGAATGCTGTTGTGAGAGTCCCCGTCTTTCCCCCGAATATAACAATGGTTCTGATGGCCAAAAACTTACATTTTAGTTTCACCAATTCCCAGTTCCTCTCTCAAGAAAGAAATGCACTTAATTTTCTTGTTAAGTGCATGGATAAATGTAGTCCAGCATTTTAGGTTGTTTTTTAGAAAATGGCTTCTTCTTGGCTGAGTGGCCTCTGAGGTCATGTCAGTAGAAGACTTGTTTTAATGTAAATAGTTACACTTTCTTACGAGTCACCAGTCTCAAAGGTAAAACTGGTGGCACTGCCTTATTCAGGAACAGCATGGAAATGCCCATGTTGTTTAAACTGATAAAATTCTGATTTTGAAGAAAGTAATAAAACCTACAGCTTTTCTCCTTCAATGCTTTGGCATTTAGTAGACAGAAAAAAAAAATCTTTAGTAAACCAACCTGACTTAAAACAGAAAAAAGTTTTCTCTGATTTAATGTCAGCAATGAAAAACAGCCTGTCTTTTTCATGTAATGCACCTAAACATCTGGTTTTAGCTGTTGCATCTGATACTTTGCCATTTAGCAACGTCTTGTGACTCTGAGGACTGCCAGTGGCTAAATTATTTACTCAACAGCATGCAACACTGCACAGACATTTAGTCACAAACATAAGTTTCATCTTTTCACAATAACAGATCAGATTTTGCTTTCGTAAGAGTCAAATGCGGTTGGTGTTAATTGCTGATGATGTAACTATGTGGGCACGCTGCCAATCGCAGTGTGCTCTTTGAACACACAACCGTTTTAACCATTAAGCCCCGAAGCTGAACTGCCTGGAATTAGCTAGTCGTGTGTGTGTGTGTGGGGGGGTGTGTTTGTGTGTTTGTTAATCATTTGTGATCATGTGAGAGACAGACTACACTTTGAGCTCAATTAGCTGGGCATTTAGGCGTCTTAATTGGTGACTTTCGATCTCAGGCTCTTGCTGATGAACCACTTAGCAGCAGACTTATGGATTAGCGTCCCGGAAAGCTCTCTGTTCTCAGATGTATCTAACAGGTCAGGAATTAGTGTTCTTAACTCTGACTTACAAATGAAGACAGCAGTATTGACTCGTGTGGAAAACTCTCTTCACTTCCATTCCGCTGTATCCAAACGCACTCTGCCGTTGAAGTTTCTCCTGCCTCCTCCTTTTATCATCCCACGTCATGCATTTTCTCTTCTTGTCAGCAGAGATGAGCTTCTGTTTGAATTTTGCCCTGCTTTTTTCTGGAGAAAATTACGCGCACAATGTCTCACAATTTGGCAGTTTTGTCGTCATGGCACGGAAGGCGTCCCTCGTCATCTGTGCAACATGCGCCGTGGCTCATGGGAGCCTCATAAATGTCATGTATTGACGGAACCACTCTGGAGAGCAGGAAGTCCTTGCCAAAAAGAAGATAGATAGAGCGCCACTGGTGTTGAGGATGCCATGCTGTATTAAATCAATTTCTTTGCACCATGTGTTGTCTACATGCACAGTGACGGCACTTGTGTTTTCACAAGCGGCTGTTCATGGTGTTACCACAAACACAAATACACAGATATTACAGATGGTTTGCGTAAACCGTTCCCCCGCAGTTGCCGCTTTTCTCTTGCCCTATTCTTGCACCATTCAATAAGCAGTCTCAGCATCCTGCCCTCCATAGGTGTGTCATTTTTTTCATTTTGCCACACTTCCTCCTCCCCAGGTCATTGTCATATACTTGGGCGTTCTGAGCAGGGAGGCTTTAAGCAGCAGAGACAGCACTTGTCCGTTAGATTTGCATGTCCCCAACATCACATGCCCAGCCTGCACACGTCACCAACTTGTCTGGAGGTGAATGTCGAGGTTCATTAGAAAATGCCCAGATTCAAGGAAATTTGTCAAAAGGTAGACAAAAGCGCCTGTGATGCATGATGTGAGGTTTCCAAGAAGATGGGAGCGTAAATTTGATTTGATTCTGTGCGAATGCTGGAGTAAAAATAGGACTTTTTTGTCAAAAAAGAAAAATAACAAAAAAAAAAAAAAAAAACACAGCAGTTTTGAATGCGATACATTTAAATTAGGTTTTTTTATTATTTCTAATCAACAAAGCGAAACCTGGTCAAGTCTAGGGCCGGTCAGCCTTTCAAACACCCCTGAGATATCTAGATATCGGGGGACCTTCCCTCAGATTTATTGTGGGAATCAGAATTTATGATGAGTAAATTGGGCTTCTTCATCTGTGTGCCGGGGGGTTTGCCACATGCTGCCGAGATGGCTTGACTTATTGATTACAGGGAGCAGTATGCCCCATTTCAAAGGGATGGAGAGCCCCCGCCACGCAACTTCTGAGAATTAATTTGCCTGGCATGGGCCTTCATGAGAAACACATGTACATACACACACAAACGCAAGCGCAGACATAAACAAGCACACAGTATCCAAAGCCTTCAGGTAAAATAATCACCCCTCCCCATCCAAAATATATATATATATATATATATATATATATATATATATATATATATATATATATAAGCAAGAAAAAAAAAAACCCTACGCATCCATTCAGCCCTTTTTGCCCTCACTAACACAAACATAAATAAAGGGAGTTTTTAGTGGTAGCGAAGATTGTACAAAGCATGTGACAAAACTTCTGAAACAGAAAACACGAAGCAACAACTATCTCTAACTTTCTCCTGCTGTATAGCAATAAAAAATACAAATACGTAAATGTCTTTTTTTATACTTTTTCTTGTTTCTGCATTTTTTTTATTTTATTTTTGTAAACAAGTAATACTTGTAAGTAGATTCCTGCAGTTGGTTATCATTATTTCCTGTTTCAGATTTGTAAATAATAAATATATTAAAAGAAAAAGAAAATTCAGCCTCGTTTTTTCCAAAAAATTGTATAAAGAACCGCTTTTGTGCATGTGTGGTGTACCATCTGTAGTAACTGTTCTGGAAGAAAATCTAACACAGTTTAGGCCAAAGTACTTCTCCAGACCGGCAGAGTCACAGCTGAACTATCAGTGGTTCATCCCTGGCATTGTCCACTTTATCACCCTCTACCCTCAGACACCAGCTCCTATTTCACCAGCAGCACCCGTGCTAATTTATCATCGCCGTCTTGACAGACAACACATCTGTGTGTGAACGGATTAAGTGAGGAAAAGTGTAAGAGGGACAACGGGGGCAGAAATGCGGAAGAGCGGGAGGAAATATGGTAGCTAGGAGGATTCCAGCCCTTACAAACAGGGCTTTTAAAGGGTCATATTTTGTTTGAAGGGCCCCCTCCTACCCTTCACTCGACCTCTTCCCTATCCCTCCTGCCTCCACGCTCATAACACAATGTCAGCTAACCCCCTCGGCAACTGGACAGCTCATTGTCTTGGGCTATCTTATATTACAGCCCATATACCGCAAGTGGGATATGGAACAGAATTAAAGAGCTTAAAGACTGAGCTGAAAAGGTAGACCTGCAGAGGTTTATATCGCCATATAAAACCGTACCTTCGCAGGCTGTGAAAGGGCACGTCCGTGATGACCGTTCCTTTTTTTGTTGTTGTTGTTGACTGTCCTGCCGGAGACATTATTTTTTTCTTCTTCTTCTTCTTTTTTAATATTCATTGACCGAATGACGCTGCTGCGTTTGTCAGCGCGGCAAAGGCGTGCAGATATTCGAGCGCGAAGATTGATGGGCGAGAGAGGTTAAGATACACACGGACAACAGACGGGGAGACACGCACTACAACTCTCGTGTTCACACGTCCCGTGTCCGCATCCGCGCTGCATTTTTGTGTGGGCGCACACGCATACGTACGAGATGGCAGGTGCGCATGTACACGCGTTCTCGTGTGTGTTCAAGCAAGCATGTCTGTTTACTTTTAGCCTCCAAAAAAAAAAAAAAAAAAAGCCATTCGCATTCGAATGCAGGAGACAGGACACATCTCTCTGCTCTGTGAGCCGCTAGACAGCTCAGTCAGAATATTTTAGCATGCACACAAACACACTTGCATATTTCACCCTCCCGCCCCCATGCATGCACACGCATACACGCGCACACGCACGCTTCCCTGGGGTACCCCTGTTTGCAGAGCCTGGGGAGTGCAAAATGGAACTTTTTAAAAGCCAAAAACACTTCTCCTGAACAAACTAGTCTTGCCTAATAATACCACGCTCATGTTTCTCTCCTCTCTCCCGACAGGTTGTCATTATCTACAAGAGCTTGGTGGTTCGACTGTGTTTTAGAGAACGGTTTTGGTTGTTGTTTTAGCATCTGAAAGCCTCGCTACAAGACAGACGCCAAATAGACTCTAAACTATTTGGAATCTGTGCATCAGCAAATGTGTTTTGCTATTGAAATGAAAGAAGGAAGAAGTTGGGGAATTGCAGATTTAGCGTGAAGACAGAGGCGCTTGCAAACTCCCGAGACGTTTGAGTTTCTGAATTGCTGATTTTTGGACCAGCAGTACATGGTGCAATGTATTTATGTCCATTATTTTGGGGGGAATCAAGAATAATCTATGTTGTCAAGTTTTTTTGTTTGTTTGTTTGTTTTTTATACGTGTTTTTTTTTTTTTTTTTTTTTTTTTTTTTTTTTTTTAAGGTGAGTAAAATTAAGTTTTATGTACACACTCACAAAAACACACAGAGCCCAGATCCACAGCCACTGTTTATACAGGCACAAATGCGGCTTCTGCTCTTATGAAGATAAATATGGCAAGGCGTAGATTTTCACCCACACCTACTGAATGGGACACATGCATTCATCTTTGCTGTAGGTTGTGTTTTCGGATTTGTGTGCGTGCGTGTATGTGCGTGTGCTTTTGTGTGTGCTGGGGCCATGTTGGGGATACAGCAGCAAGGGTGTGCGCACCTCACTGCCTTTGCAATGTATGGAAATGTATGTGCATTTTTAAAGTAGGAGGGGGGCGAAATTTATTTCTCTCTGCCCCCCCCCCTCTCGCCCCCATGCACCCTTTGCGCCGCTTCCTCTTCCTCCACACCTCATTCCCAAAGCTGATAGACCTATGGATGCATGATAGATGGGGGGAGAGAGAGAGAGAAATGAAGGGGGTCTCTGCATGGATGCATACATACATGCATGCATAGATGTATATAACACCCCCAGTCCCCCTTTTACTCTGAAGCGCACACTATAAAGTCTCTAACATGCACCTTTGCATACAAAAGCACACCTCTGAATGCCGGACTCATGCGCATACCAAACATAATCCATAGTTTTACATAATAGGGAGGAGAAAAAAGGGGAGGCAAGTCAACTCCTGTGGTAGGGTGATAAAGATAATATGAATCATCTGACTCTTTCTCTTTCTCCCTGTATGTATACACATTCACCCAGAGAGATGCTGATATTCTATAGAGGAATATAATGAGATATGGAGAAGGTCCCCCCGCCCCTCCACCTGCCTCTTTCCCCCCTGATCCTCGAGAACACATGTGGGTCATGTGTGTGCCTTGTCCATTTTTCACAATGTTTAAGGATTATGCTTCACGGTGTACTGAGATTTAAGTAAATTGCCCCAAGTGGAAGTTATATTTGCAAGTAAACTACTGCACCATCTCTGTATGTTACATGAATACGACTGCAAAACATGGACTGCACTGTTCTGATGAGCGACTGATTGATTCTGTGCACACTGGATAAAGTATAGTGTTTGTTTGTCTCCAGAATAAATTAAGAAAAACGTACCAGATACACTCTCTTTGCAAACAAAAAAGAGGACTTGCTGTTAATTATTCACAAAAAATAGTTAATTTTTGGAATCTAATTAAATGCATTTAACCATTGGGGACAGAGCGAGATCAAAGATGTATATTTGATGTCATGCAGATAGCATTTTTAAATTAGCAAACCCTCTTAACTTTATAATTATTTTTGCTGGGAGAAATGAAGCAGGAAGTTCCTTTGTGTTAATTCTGGGATTCAAACAGTCTCCTAAGAAATAGATGAAATTAATTAGAAATAATTACAGATAGTCATGCAGTCTGCATTTCCAATGCAATGAATCATACGCAGAGCAAAAAGAAAAAAACATATTTTTAGTGAGTTTATTCTGTAATAGCTTAAATATATGAGAAACAGGTCAAATGAAATTAAACGTTTGTCTTTTTTTTTTTTTTTCCAAAGATATGGAGTGCAAATTTTTACTGAATCGAAATCCAACAACTTTTCATTCATATGTATTTCAATACACACCAAAAAAAATTTTTGCAAAATGCCTGGCAGTTATCATTGAGTGAATTTTTTTTTGGATTTGTGTCTCACAGCTACTGTTCGTTTACACTCTCTTTCAGGCTGGTTGCTGAAGCCAACAAACATGCAACAAATGTCCAGATGTGTAAAAAAAAAAAAAAAAAACAAAAATACCAAAGAGTCTGCGTGTGTGCGCGTGTGTGAAAAGGAGAAAAAAATGAATTCTGCCTTTTTGCATTAGCAGCCCCTCTGGAAAAACACTGCTGTCTTTGTATTGAAAATTAAAGCTAAGGCCAAGCTGATATTATGTCCTCCTTTTTGATTACAAGCAAAAACGATGATTATTTATTTACCAATTAAATGGATTTCTTGTTTCTGAAATCATATCATGCAGAAAGGAAAGGGTGTTTCAGAATGTCATGAACTACAGCTCCGTCTCTTTGCTTTTCCTGAATATGGTTGGCTGTTTTGTAACACCAGTGCACAAGCATGTACGCCTGCAGGTGTCCATGCCTCATGTGTTTATAGTCTCAGGAAGCTGTTGACCTAGTCCCCGCCCCCCTCCCCCGACCACCACAACCACCACGTGTGTTCAGAGGAGATACCTTGAACCTGACAACGGTGGGAGTGGGGAGATGGAACTGGAGCCAAGACTTTGAACAAACCATTCTGATGGACAACAGGACCAAGAGGGGCTGGACTGAGCAGGTATAAAGGTTGAGATTCCACAGGGAAGGTCATATGAGTCAGTCGTCTATTATGGATGACTATTTGCTACTACATTTAATTTTTTTTTTAAGTACTCACAATACAGTTAAGTCAATAATAATAATAATAATAATATAGTGTTTTTATTTTATTGTAGTTTGAGGGGTTTTTGTTATTGGTCATGGTTTCGGCGCCTGATTCGATGCCGAACAGACGATTCCATAGCTCGTCAACTGAGCTGAACACTCCTTTCAAACAGCTAATGCTTCCAACAGCAGGTGGACAAGGGGTGAAAAATACAGCCGAGGACTGCTGGAAAGTGAAAAAGTATTTCTGACACAGACCAATACTCCAAATAGATGCGGTAAAGATGAGTTTAAGTAAAAAGCGGGCAAGAGAAGATGAAAGGACTCGGACTAATGGCAGGGAGTCAGACGGAGAGGATGGTTGTTTATGGATGAAGATGGTCTGAGAGGATGAGAGGAGGGGAGAGGCTCCGGTGGAGACGGAAGGTAAGGGAAATGGAGGTGAAGGCGAAAGAAGAGGGAGATTAAATGGAGAGGAAAACTGTTTGCGAGGAGGTGAAGAAGAGGAAGCTGGAAGGAGAACAGGTGAAGATGGGAAGGGGTTGAAAGAGGTCAAGGAGCACAGCCTTTTATGGTGAGAAAAACGAAGGAGTCACGTGTGTCCATGTGCGTAGGGGTGTGTGTGTGTGTGTGTGTCCTCCTAATAGTGAGAAGAAGGTGAGGGGTTAGGTCCAGGCCCACATTCAAAAATAAAAATAAATAAATAAAAGTAGCAGATTAAGATGGACAGTCTGAGACAGGGATGAGCCCTGTGTGTGCGTACGCCCTAATGCGCACACATGTGTGTGTAGGTGTGTCTCCACACTTTCTCTGCATGCGTATGTGCCTCTGAGTGTGTGTTTTAATAGCCACAGTCAGAGAGCCTCTGTCAGACGGTCAGCTAATTGGCCATCTTACAAGTACAGAGGAGGCTGCTCGCAAATTGGCAAAAAGGGCAACCGGCTTCAATCTGATACCAAACTCCCCTCTGTCATGGTGCTGTCCATTAGACAACAGCTTAAGTCAGGAAAATGGAACAAAAATAAGGAAAAACAGAATACACAACAAGGGGAAAATAGTGCCGTAATTGTGCTTTGGAGACTCCAATTGTTGTGCTCGACCCGTGTGTAGCGAGACAATGGGGATCATGCAAGACTTAGCGTAAATAAAAATTTGGAGGAAAACATGGAACTCAAGGGGATGATGTGTTGTTGTTTTTTTTCTTAATATTTGTGTGTGTGTGTGTGTGTGTTTTCCTGTTGCAGAAGCCTCATGTATTTTAATCCATGTAAAGTCCCAACTGGGTTCCAATTAGGAACAGGTTTCCTAACGCCCTGTGGGGAAACTGATAATTATGCTGTTGACTGTGGTTGTGACTTGCAGTGTTTGGGTGTGCATGTGTGCGTGTGCGTTGGCGTGTGCGTGTTGAGTGTGGTGAAGGGGGACTCTGCACATTTTATGATATTCTTTTTTTATCTTTCCGTAATGTTTACAATGCTGAAATTGTTAGCTGTATCAAATGATCCTTCATAATTAGACACAATACTGAAATTCAGATCCTCTTTATCTCAGTTGTTCATCATAAGTAGTGCATCTAAAACACACACACACACACACACACGCATACACACACATATAAATTTTACCCTTAAACTAAGCTTGAAGGCAAAATAGGCCATTACTGTTGGGGATTGTTTCTTAACATTTTCAGGCCGTGACTATTAGGCATTTCTTTAGGTGTTTGTGTGCAGTAAACTGATGGAGTTTTTTTCATCTTCCTCTAATGTTTAGACTGCTATTAATCACAACTCTAGCAAATAATTATCTATTATTGAACGTGATACACACATTTTAATCCTCTTAAGCAAGTTCTTTTAACACTATTTTGCAATGATCGGTCTTGCAAAAGTATTCATATCCCTAAACTGTTCTCACATTTTGGGAAGTCAGAACTGTTAACTTGAATGTTATTATTATTATTATTATTATTATTATTATTATTATTATTATTATTATTATTATTATTATTATTATTATTATTATTTTATTTTTTATTTTTTTTATTTTTTAATTTATTTATTTATTTTTTTATTTTATTTTATTTTATTTTTTTAGGAATTCTGTTTTTTAGACCTGGAGAAAGCAGCAAATATTTGTGAAGTGGGAGGAAAAAGGATGGCATATATATATATATATTTTTTTTTTTTTTTAACTATTTCCTAACAGTGTAGGTATGTGTGCCACCTCCCTGAGGCCATGTTTTTTTTCTACAAGTCTACTGGGGGTATGTTTATACCCTCTTTGCATGTCTAGAAACTGATATCTTTGTCCAGTCCTCTTTGCAAAATAGCTCACACCTAGTCAGACTGCACAGAAAGCATAGAAAACCTTGCCTCAACAGTCTTAGGTCTAGACTTTAACTGGGCCATTCAAACACAGAACATGCTTTGATTAAAGAACCCCATTATGATTCTGGCATATTGTGAATGGTGTATTTAGGATTTACTTTAATTTTGATCTCTTAACAATCTAGAGCTTCTTTTTGCAGCAAACTGCAGTCTGGGATTCTTTGCTTTACTTTCAACATAACTTGGCCCTTTTCCATGAAGACCTGATTCAGGGCAACTGAAAGTTGGCTGTGGATCTCTGCAGCTAATCCACAGTTTTGTTCTTGGCTAATTAGTGCTCTCTTTGTCTATTCTTTTAATTTAGCGGAATGGCCATGTCTTGGTACTTTTCCAGGTTTACCATATTCATCCACTCCATCTTTTTTTTTTTTTTTTTTTTACCCCTCTTTACCCCTGACCTGTCTGCTGTGTTTATTGATCATAATAAAGCTTCTTGTTTATTAATGTTATCCGCAGATCACCATATATTATATTGGACACAGATTGTTTTTTTTGTTTGTTTTTTTTACAAACGGGGTGAATTCAAATTAATAAGAGTGTAGTTTGTTATCATAAAAAAGGGGGCAAATACTTTCCAGTGGGTGGAAGCATGCAAAGTGTTAAGCGTGAGTAGTAATGTGAGCTATTTTCAATGTTACAGGTAGTGGTGCTCTGATGCTTATACCCTCCATCTAACCTTGAAAACAGAGAGTGACGCTGATGTAGTGGACACTGTGCCTCTCCTATCTAACCTTAAATGCTGAAAAATGTCCCCTCAAATAAAATGGATGACCCAGCTGTCACATCTGTTATAACATATATATTGTTTTACAAGGTTGAGCCATCAAGCATGCAAGAAAAGGTTCAATTTTAAAGCAGTTGCAAACTGCTTTTAAAAAAAATGACAGCGTAAAAAGAAAACAAATAAGAGAAAAAATGGATTTACATTTAAGAGGACGTCGGGGTACGTTTTTGCTAAAATTTCCACAGATGCTTTTTGTTGTTTTTGTAACGTCTTAGAAAAGTGCCTTGCAGAACAAGTCTGGAAAAAAAGGGCAACATTTTTTTTCTTTATACACACACATGTGCAGGAGGGTGGAGGGGTTCCATTTAACTTACCCATGTCGGACAACATTCTGTTAGGGGGTATCAGGTATAAATTCCTCTCCAATTTACAAATCAGAGATAATTTCCATACGCTGCTGTGAAGATTTTTCACATTCAAATGAGTGGGTGTAGGGTTGAGAGGGGCACAAGGAATCTTTTGAGTCTGCAAAACACCAAAATTGTTTAGCTGTCCAATCGGGTGTTATACTACACATAATATATGGTTATTTCATACAGCCTCCAGACTGCCAAGATGTTTTCAATTTGGCATGGCCCTGCGATCATGATATCACAGAGAAAAAGTGAGGGAGAGCTTCCAGTCTAGGATGGCCAGAGCAGCGAGAGGGCGATCATTTCGCCAAACTCAAAGGCTCCCTCCACCCCCCCGCCTCCCTCTCCTCGCCTCTTTCTCCCTTTCTCACTGGGACGAATAATTCCACAGTTGCTGAGGCACTGAAAAAGCAATCTGCGGAATACCCCAGGGTCATGTCTGTGGCGGGATGATTTGTGTGAAATGTCATACATTAAATATAAGTTTAACATTCAGCCCGGTGCACTGTAAAACTGCCCTGTCGTTGCCACAGTCCACCATTTCCCCGAGTGCAGGGAGGGTTCGGGTTCAGGAAAGCGGTCACAAAGGAGTTGGACACACATACGTGCATACACACCACCCCCTGTGTCGGCCCAATCTCAAAGGTAGTGGGAGGAAGGTGGAGTGTAGACAGCGGGGAGTTGTGAGGCCATTCAATCTACAGCTGCATTTCATTTATGATTGTGAGAGCAAAAACTTTTTGTTGTTTCTGTCTGTGAAAATCTATCTTTCTGTTTTTCTTATTGTCTTTATTTACATGTGTGCACCGTATAAAGGAAGGACCATGGAGAAAACAATATAGAGAAAACACTGGAAAGACGATGGTCCCAGGGACGTTTGTTGTTTGGCAGAAATTGAGAAAAGTAAGGTAAAAATAAAAGGGAGGGCAGTAGGGTAGGAGCAGACAGGCTGACGGACAAAGATGGACAGTGGGTTGGAGAGGCAGGTGTTGAATGTGTGTCCAGGCTGTGAGATGAGAAAGTAAGAGAAGTGGTGAGGGGGAGAGTAGGGGCAGGGGGTTGTGACTAATTCATAAAGTTTCAGGAAAATAGCAGCCCACTGAAAGCAAGGGAAGTGAGGGACAGGGGAAAAAAGGTGTCTCAAGGGACTTCAGTGAAGCAGTCATCCCAAAGAGTAGGAGAGAGAGGAAGACAATTCTGTCCATCCCAGTAGATGAGAAAGAAATGACAGAGGGGCTACAAAGGATGTCATCTGGCAGAGGGACAACTGATGAGCTTCCTCTCTTTTCTCTTTGTCTTTCTGCCTTCTTCCCTCCTGGCTTGTTTGTTTTGCTCTCTGTCTTTGCCTGGAGAAAGTTTCTGTCTCAATGACTACAATCAGATCATGTGTTTGATATGCAAAGAAGCGTGTTGTGGCCATTCCAGAAATGCGAATTTTAGTGCAGATAGCCAACTTTGGGGAAGATCAAAGGGCAACAGTAGATGTTTTAAATGTAAGCATAAAACACTGTATCAGTTATGATTAGGCTATGCCAGGCCCAGGTGGATATAGTTCATGAATCTAATTATGTACCCCCGTGCGTTCCCAATATATTCTTATCTACTTGGCACAGTTCAATTTAGTCTTTGCCTGGTGGTGTTTGACAATATTTGCATCTAAAAAAATCCATGCATCCTTTCTACAAATTCTGCTTATTATTGCCATGAAAGAGCTCACCACTAGATTTATCAATTTCACCTTGAAGGTGTTGTACTTGCCAGTGCATTTGTAAGCAAGCTGGGACTCTTTGAAGACGAACACAGTATCGTTCAATCTGCACCCCCCCTCTCTCTTCTCTGTGCTTCTCCTCCCATTTCACCCCTACTTCAAAGCAGAAAGGCTGAGATGAAGGTTTGGAAAGAAATGGAAAACAAATTGTTCATTTGTATCTGGGAGGAGACCAGACACTTGAGCAAATGTTCTCGGCATTCTCTCTTTAAATGCGATGCACTAAAGTTATCTTAAGGTTAGTCGCAGGAGAGACGGAATGAGACGAGATCTCAGTAGCTGTTGTTTTTAAGATCTCAGCCAGACAATCAAACGTGTAAATAAACGGGAGGCAGCTCAATGATCACCTCCAGGGCAAATTGCAGAGATATGCAATGCATACAGCTGAATGAGAATCTTCCACAAGCACTGTGGAAGAGTTTGTTAGAAAACCTTATTTTAAGGTTAAAAACACCCACCAAAATACATAGCAAATAAATTGCTATTGCTTCATATAACTGTCCTATATTTCCAACAAATATTTTACTACTGCAAGACGATTCTGACTCAACTGATACTAGAAGGAAACTACACTACATGTGAATATGAAAGGTAGTCATTTATATTTTGAATAGATTCAGAACGTTAATAGCCAAATATATCTTTTATTCTGTGCCAGGTATTGTTCTATGAATACTGCCAAGTGAAGAGTGGTATTATAGAGGAATAGATGACACAGAGTGAAATTGTGCACTGGTATTCCCAAACAGCAAGAATTATGTAATATACAGAATTAACACAAGCAACTTCTTTCCAAAATATAAGAATTTAACAAAACACTTCAACTTTTTTGTTGAAATACTCTAGTCAACAATCTCTGTGATGAGGCTCATCACATTCAATATGATAAATTATAGGAAAAAAAAAAGGAACAAATAAAAATTAAAAACAGTAGTCAATAAAATGATGCAGTGATATCAAATTATTTTGACAAATATTAAACATACAACCAGAATGGTTTGGACCAAAGCATGTGTTAGAATGGATATATATAATATATATATATATATATATATATATATATATATATATATATATATATATATATATATATATATATATATACAATTGACTATATGTTTCAGGTTGTTGTGATAATAGATCAAGAACCACAGTCTAAGATCAAGCCTTTGCTATTAGTAAAATGACACTGTTCACTACCACTATTGAGGCAGCCATTACATTCAGTGTGCCATAGATAAAAGACCTAGTGGCTTTGATCATTGGAAATAAAATTATGCTCTTTCATTGACCAAATAAGAGTGTCTTTTTGATGACATGCTTGACTTGACTAAACACACCATGCTGAGTTAAATAGATGCCTTCTATTAAAGAATCTGAGAGGCATTCAGAAAACATGCATGTCATTGTGCTTTACTTCCAAAGGTTATGTTGGACATTTAAAAAGATGAAGAAGACACTGATCTATGCTCTCAATCACCTCCGAACCAATTTGTTGTGCCTGTCTTCTACTGATGAGACGGAGGACTGAAATGATGAGCAATACTTAAATGGAGCTTTGTTAGCAACAACTTGCTTTGATGTTCTAGAGCTGCATTTCATTGTGATTCATGTACAAAGACTGGATATGAGACATGCTGAGCAACTGACTGAGTTAGCATTTGTGAACACTAACAGTCTCAGGTCTTTATTTGGTTCCTGTCAGAAGTTTACATACATCCATCAGAGTCATGAATGTCATTGATTTTGGGCTTTGAAATTCATTTGAAATGTTTTTGTTGTTGTTGTTGTTTATTTAGAGTTAAATTAATCAACATATAGCTGCAGTAATTGAAGAAAAAAAAAAGAAACTTGGATCGCAAGTTAATTGAGGATCCATACAGAATATTCAAATGAGTCTCCATTTTGGGATGTTCAAGAAGAAGACCCAAATTGTCACCCTCATAAGCTATTGCATTGATTGGAACTACCCAGGAATCACCAAGGCGCAAAACAGCCATAAACTGGAACTGAAGTGTTCACTATCACTGTCCACAGTCATGGGTTTAGTATCAAAATGAACAGAGTATGAAGTCCAAGTAACAATCACAGAAAAAAAACAAAAAACAAAAAACAATAGAAATATTTTCAAGCTCTACTAAGGTTTGCAACCAGCTACCCAAACAGACATATCAAATGTCATCTGAAAAGAATCTTGTTCAATAGAGAAAAAGGATTGAGCTGTTTGGCCCCTGGGGCAAGACTTATGTTTGAAGTTAAGGCAAAATTTTAATGTGAATAATGTACCATCTTAAACACAAGATAGTGACTACATCATACTTTGGGTCATTTTCACCATCAGATGTACTGGTAGATTACAGAAGATGGAGGGAATAACGAGACAGCACAACTCTGAACTGTTTACCTCAAATCAACGGCTTGATGGTTGAAACTTTGATGGGGCAACAATTTCAAAAGCACATCATGCTTACATTAAGCTTCTAGAAAAGCTTTACAAAGCACCAACCTTTATCATATTGAAGATTTGAGGGACTTAACAGCTCTGTTCTTGGCATGACACCAACTTCTGCAAAAAAATAAAAATAAAATAAAAATAAGTGAACAAATATGCCACCAGAATCATATCAAATGTTGGTCTTTAAAAAAAAAAAAAAACAAAATACATAAATAAGATGAGAATGGAGCTTCTTTGGGATATACATAAAAGTCCCAGAATGCCAAATACCAAACCCATGATAATGATCCATGGACTGATGGAAGCAGGACAGGCTATGACTCCTTGCCATTATCCTTGGGCAGGCAAATCAAGGCAGCAAATCAGGAACAATGGAGGCCCTCAAAGAGCAGAGTGGGGATCAAAGCACTGCTAACTGACCATTGCAGTCCAATTGAAATATTCACTTTGCATCTTTCCAAACATAATGGATGTTGAAAGTGGGAGTTGAAAAGAAAGAGCTGCTTGCTCACATTTGATGTCAAATTATAGACGGTAAAAAGAGGGGGAAAGTAGAAATGCACATGGCAGTCCAGGCCTTTTCCAGTCATCTGCTAAGGCCTCATAATGTCCCTTGGTTATTTTTTGACTTTGAATTTGCAAAGACCCATTTTCCCTCTTTTTTTTTTTTCTTTTTCCTTTCTTTGAACCCTCCAATGGTAACATTATGATGATATATGAGATGCTATACTATAGCCGTTGTGCATGTGGAGTCGATTGAAGCAGGCCATTTCTTAAAGTGTCCTCTCACTTTCATTCTCTCTGTACTTTCTAATCTTCTTTCCCCATTCTTCCTGTCTTTGTCTCCCCCATCACTTCCTCTCTCCATCTCACCAACTCTCCATTTGAATGTGTTGATCACCTGGGGAGATGCTGCATTAATGCTGACGCCCAGTAAAAGGCAGAATCTCCTCTTTATTTATCTGCACTAAAATTCCTCCCAATCTTTCCAGCACATTTCACTCAATCACACAACTCAGGCCATTCCATTAGCCACACAGGGGCGTTTTACTCCATTGAGCACAACACGCCCCGCACTTCGATGAATATAGATTCCCTTAAATTATGTATAATGGGAGTGCTCAGATTTTAGCATTTTTGCTAAGAGGGTTTGAAGATGTACAAGTTGTTTCTCCTGGTTTTTTGAGTGCATCTTGAAATTTGCAGTATGTAAGAGAGACCAGAGACACTTCCTTTGAGTTTGTACATGGAAATGAGGGGAGAGGAGAGAAAGCGATCATGCGAAGCTGGCTACACATCACATACGATTTTTCTCCAAGTGGGGATGACAGGGAATTGTGGATGAAAGTCAAAACAAATACACATTCAAGCAGTGCAGTATTTCCCAGGTATTTACAGCATATAGCATCAAATGTAAATGCATGCTTGATTATTTTTACATGGCTGTTGGCTCAGCGTAGTGTCCATTGTTGACTTTATTACCAAGCCTCGAGTTATCTTAGGCAGAAGTCCTATTATCAAAGGTCCCATTATCAAACGCCTGAGCTTGATCGCTTATTGTAGGGACCATTTTTCAGCTCCAAGTGTGAGCAGAGTAACTAATTGGATAGTGACTAATTTTAATTCACATGTAGGCAGTTGGTGTCCATGTACCTCAGCAGGAGGGATGGACACAGCTGAGATATAGCAACAAACAGACCAGGAATTCTATAATCAGAACAAAATCAACATCCTCATTACTGACTCCGAGCTGCAGCCGGCATCAAAAAGAGCTTCAAATCTCTCAACCCCTGTTTGCAGGCTGTGATTATGTTCAGTGTCAGGCCCAATACATGGCCGTTTTTCTCTGTTGCTTTGCATGGAAACATGCGCACCGGGACGCTAACAACCAATCGGGCAGGGGATGCTCAAGTTATTTCATTGCTGTGACTAAAATCAAGCCAGTCCAATTTTGAAATACTTTTTTTTTTCCATGCAGCAATCTTTGAAAGTGCAAAGTCATGAAGCCGCTCGTCAGAACCTCTGTGAACACAGAGCGGATGGTGTCATATCACTTTCTTTATTTCATCTAAACTGTTCATCAGTGTATTCATAAAAATGTTTTATTAACTATGCTATTATTAAACTATCTTTGGTACTTTTGTGTTTTTCCACTGCTGCACATGATTACCCACAGGGTGTTGCTGTAGACAGACCAATGCAGGATGATTAAAAAGTGTCTCGTTAGACAAGACTGTCTTTTGAAGGAAATAGATTTATGTACCCTTGCTTAAGGAATCAACATTAATCACTGTCTGGTTTTAATACACTTTGTGTCTTCGACAGGAAGTGGAAAAAAAGCCTAACTTTATCTACGTTCTTTCTGTATTTTTAAAATCATATCTTTTTCACCAGTATGTTGTCTGTCCTGCAACAGCCTATGTTTTAAGCCATGCCATTTCAGACAAATATATACAATTGATTTTGTTTTCTTTATTAGCTGTGAAATTCACAAATTGACCCTTCTGGTAAAAAAAAAAGTCAATTATTGAAAGACAGCCATAGGATGCCTCACTTTAGTTTTCCAGATGGCATGTAGTGATTTCAGAAAATAAGGAATAGTGTGCTGCGATCAGCAGACACATGCTTCATGGGGCTCAAAACTAACATTCCACATCACCCAGAACACACCATCTCCATGGTGAAACAGGGAGATGGCTGCATGATGCTCTGGGGATGTGTTTAATCAGCTGCCAAATGGAGACTGGTCAAGGTTAACGTCAAGATCAATGAAGCCAAACACAGGCAAATCCCAGAAGAAAAAAAAAAAAGAACTGATAGGTCCTGCAATTTACCCTAGATATAGAGCAGGACAACAGCCCTAGACATACTGCTGGAGTTGCAAAGGAATGGTAGAAAATCTGGTCTAAAGCCCAGATCTAAATTCTATTAAGAATCAGTGGTGAGATTTGAGTTCAGTTGCTCTATTTGAAATGTGTTTATCTGATTTGATTTGCAAAGAAAAATATGCAAAACAACAGTCTTCATGTACACAAAGCTGAGAGAGACATGCTAAAAGCCACCAAAGACTGGAAGCTGAAATTGCACTGAAAGGTGGTTTTACAATGTAATACCTCATGTATGTTAAATACACATACAGGCCACACGTTATAGATTTTTATTTGTAATAACTCTTGAAAATGAGACAATTTTCCTCCACTGTACAAGTGTGTTTTATCTTGTATTGGTCAGTCACATCAAAATAACTTGTTTAAAATTGTGATTGCAGTGTTGAAAAATATGGAAAAAGTTGAGGTGATATTTTACAAGGCACAGGGACTCAACTTTTCTTTTCTGTTACTTTTCATACAAAAATGAACTTTAATGCATTTATAGCTGTAAGTCACTTCTGTATATGAAATTTACAGCCCAGTATCTCCCCCTTTGCTACAACTTGATCCATTCTGACATTTCCGGTAATAAGACCAAGAAGATATCAGATTTTACTCACCACTACAGATGGACCAGAGCTTGACCTTATGCAGCAAGGCTTCTCCAACACCAGTCACTCAGCTGTCTTATTTTATCGCAGCCTAATCCTCAATAATATATTCCATACTATCACATGACTGTGCATTTTATTTGCCGCTGGCTATGCTTGGCAGCAACCAGCATAACGCAAGGGCCAATAGGTTGACAGTTTCCAGGACCTTCTGCATGTTTCATGAACATTTCACCTGTGACACCTGCTAAAATTATGCCATTTAAATACAAACATATGTCAAGATCCTTTAGGAAAGAGCTCTTGGTGATGTAGCAACAGTGGTAGTATGCAGATGAGTGGCAGAAAGGGTGTCAGAGGGTGTCTAAGTCTGTGCTGGGTTTGGACGCTGCCTGTCCGTGTTGTTGGAGTGTAATGGAAGTGTCACCCTCGAGGAAAAGCTGCTGGAAGTTTAGGTCACGATGCCCTTCAACATGACACACACACCCACACACATCGTCGGTGTGACAGAAACATGCAAAAAGCATACGGCCGCCATGGCAACTGAATCTGTGTGTGCGAGTCCTCGTGAGGGTCTGCATCTGCCGTGTGTTTGTGCGCGTATTGATCCGACGTGACGTCTAAACTGTATTATTATTCACCTAAATGTTGTTTCTAACATCTAATCTGTTCTAGCTCAGATGTAATTTTGTCAAGAATTTAGAAACACTTGTTAGTTTCACTTAAGAAATTGTCGGCTGATGGGAATTTATTGCACCGATTCAGATGGATTGCTTTCATAAAACCTGATGTTGCATTGAGGGAGCCAAATATAGCAAGTGTTCCAGTAACTGTATGATGCCTCAACACACACTCACACACACGCACACACGCACAGCTACCTGCCTACACAAACACACACAAATAAACATACGACAAGCACTCTCACACATACAGACGTGCACGCACACTTTTATTGATCTACAGCTTAGCTCATGCCAGCAGGTAGTCCAACTCACCGGTTATTCTGAGGAATTGCTTTCAGTAGTTCCATCCACACACATGCTACGTGATTGTTTCCAGTGGCTAAATCTACACAATTTGTACACGGCCGACTCTTAAGACACCATCACCTCCTCTTTACAGATCAAGAGCCGCAGTTTGTCGATACCACACACACGCATTCAAACTCGAAAGCATGCTGCCTTTTAACTCAAGCGTGTTTAAAGCTGCAAGAGTATCAAGTTAAATGCTGTTGCATAGTTAGTTCTTCTGTCCTGTTCTCCCGTCATTCCATTTCCATCGCTTCCTCCTCCCAAATATTGCCTTGTATGCTTTTCTGTCATAGTCACGCTTTTTGATTTCTCTTTACAGCCCCGAACGCAGTACGGGGTGTAAAGAATAAGGGATTAAGGCATCTCGTTTGAGTGGTTGTGGTGTGCATGTGCATGTCCGCTTTGTTTAGTTGCCTTGCATTTACGGCTGTGTCGCCTCTTTGAATCCAATATGAAAACAAGGAGGAAAAAAAAAACGGGCACAAAGTTCAGTTTGTTGAACTAACATTTGGCACAATGGCATGTTTCTCATTAAAGTCAATCAGTCCGTAGACAACAAAAGAACCTTTCACTCACGAGTATGAAGTGAAAATAAAAAGCAGGGAAACAGTTTGCTGGCACCCACTCTCTCTGTAAAATGTTATGTGTACGGTCCTCCACCTCTTCTCCCAAAATTGGCCTCTGTTGTTTAAAACGAATCGAATTAAGATGTTCAAGGATTTTCTTGGTGCCCCCCTCGCTCTTCAGAAAGGTCATAAGTCCATTATAAATGTGGCAAATAACTGTGGTAGGGAAAACAGATGCTGAGGGATGATATGAACATAATGTGCTGTAAACTGGAACTTTCTCTTCACTAAAAAGAATGTTGTGTGTGTGTTTTTTGGGGGGTTTTTTTGTGCATTTTTTCACAACTGAATCAGTACCTTTAACTAGGGCTTGTAAATCAGGCCTCTTAGAGACTTTATTTAGGTTTACCTCTGTCTGACCTCCTCGTACTCAGTGAGAACAGTGGTGGGTTTTGCATGAGAACCAGGTGTTTGTGCATATTGTGGGCATAAAATTGTCACAGAGGGGCAGACAGTAAAACAGACTTTTAATATATTTGTTGTGATGTACAGAATGCCCAGTTTCTCAATTTGCACATGCTCAAGTCTAAATCCTTGCTTATGCGCTACATTTACAGGTTTTAAAATGTTGTAAGTGTGCAATGTGCGTAATGTGATATAGCTCTGATATGCATGTTTTATAATGAGGTAGTTTTTTTTCAATAGTAAATATGACTGGAATAAGTGTTTGCCTGAAAGTTTGGCAGGAATTCTTAGAAAACTGACTGAGTGTCTGTTTGTGGGACATGCGTGCGTCTTCAGAACACACTCTGCGCATTTACTCTGTACCTGCTTTGCAAAACACATTGAGTTTTTTGGGGGGGGTTTTAAATGATGTGCTAATTAGGAAACATACAATGAAGAACTTCTGTTACAAATCTGGCTGAAAAATAAACTTTAAATATTGTCTCTTTGTCCTCAATTGTCAAAGTTTTCATTTGCGACAGCATGTTCAGAATGACGTGCAATGTTTCCCATGAACATCAGTTTCCGGAAATCTTTGTTTTGCTCTGATGTGACAAGAGTGTGTTCCTCACGTTTTCCGTGTGACCAATATCAGCTTGTGTCACTTGTAGTTGTCAGCACGATTTTCCCACCCAGTTGCTGTGGGACTTCCAGTTGATATCGTCTAACCTGCCAGGTTAGATGGCCAATCGTTTGGAGGTAGACTCGCAGTTGTGCTATGCCTTTTCCTTGTTTAAATTTTTTTGTAGGTTCAACTGCGCTTCATGTTATGTTCAGAATTTGGGGGGAAAACACAACCTAACACTGACAAAACACACCTGGGGGTCTTTTACAGAGCAGCTGTATTTCTATAGAGATTCAATTCCACATATCTAGCCATTATTATTAATTTGGAGCAGGGTGCTTGGGGAAACACATAAAAAGCCGGCAGATGATTAAAAAAACCCCCAAAAAAAACAGGTATTATTGTTGTAATGCCAATGAAGATTTTTGCGTTTTCCGAGACAGGTAGGAACATTTCCTGGCCTACCATTGTCGTCAATGTTTTTTAAATCACTTTTTACTAGACAGACTTTGTAGTAAAATGTTTTCATAAAGTGAAGATATGAGTTTTTGGTGAACATTATCCATTAGCGCTTAAAGACAACAAAAACATAAAGACAATTCCACATCTTAACAGAAAGGGATTTTTATTCTGCTTTTGAGAAGATGTGCTCTAAAATTTTAGCTGCATTTAGAGTTTGTAGTTATTACATTCTTTCTCAATACCTCAATACAACATAATGTATCTATTGGAAATTAGCCTGATTATTCATTTGCTCATCATGAGACTCACACTTAGCAGTTTAAGCCATCCATTAAGAGCAGATATGCATACAGAAAAGTTGTACAGCACATTAAGAAATTGAAAATAGTTCATATCAGAGAATCATCATTAACACTAACACACTTCTCTGTGTAATACTCACCCACAATGTTTTTTTGTTTTTTTATAGGTGATTTTTACATAATTAAATTGATAATAAGAAACAAATTTGAGATCTTTGAATTCTAGACTGACCTTCTTTGTTTTCCAAATGGATTTATCAAGACCAATCCAGAAATAATGACTAAAAAAAAAGAAAAGAAACAGTGTGAAAACGGTGGAAAAAAGGAGAAAAGAAAATCCAAGTTCTTATGATTCCAATAATCAGTACACAGACTAACCAACAATGAAACAGGTGTATGTGCATATCTGTGTAGGAGGATGGAGGTGGCAGTGTGAGCATGCTCTATCTGCTATTTGCTTGACTGGTAATCAGGCAAACACACTGCAAGTCTCCTGCTATGATTTGCCCCCCAGTGTGTCTCCAGTCTCAGCGCCTGTGAGTAACTCTGTATTTTTCTATGCAGACATGCATGTATTTATATACTGTCCAGACTCTACAGCGTATTGTGCATGTCTGTTCATGTCACAGCATTTGCATGCGACTTTGTCTTTGCCCGAGTCTACTGTACGTCCATGCTTTCTGTGTCTCAGAATCTGTATCTCTGTGACTTCCCTCTGCTCAGAGGTATTTTGGCAACTGAGGTTTACAAGTTGTGTGTGCGCACATGTCTGCGTGCGTGAGCTGGGGTGTGTGTGTGTGCTGGCTCACAGATATGTGTGTTTTCCGGATGGGAGTTCAACTCCTAGGACATTTAATCTATGGGGGAATTTCACGCTAGTTACAGCTTGTCATCAAACGTTTCTAGGGTAAAATACAGCGGCAATCTTTTATCGTAGGATATTTGGGACAAATTCACTCAGACCTCTGAGTTTTCCGCTGCCCTCTAGATAGATTACAATGTGTCTATGTGAGAGCAAGCTGAAGGAAGAGGGAGATATTCCTGCCAAAGTTTTGTTTCCGTTTTGATGCTTTTCAACGGAGAAATGATTTAAGGTTGGAAGACAAAGTTTAGGAGCAAACTCTGCTTTTAATGTTTTGGAAAAAACTCTGATTCCAAAGCTTTAGGAAGGACTGGCCTCATATATCTGCAGTCATATGTGTTCACTTAGTAAGCCACAGCTGCTAGTGCCATTAGAATGATTTCCTGTGTGCATATGTCTTTTTATCTGTCGCTTCAACACACACATGCATCTAAAGGCTCGGTCCAAATTGAGTTTAGCAGGACACATATTTTAAAGCAGTCTGAGTCATTCTGATGTTCAGGTGCTTCACTGTAAAATGCTGTCTTGTAACACATATCACAGCCTGAAAAAAATCTTATATATTCCTTCCTTCAACATTTTTTTTTTTTTTTATCTGACAGAGGAAGTCAAAGCATGAGGTTTAAAAGACTGAAAAAGAAACTAGGTTAATAGCTTATCTAGGTTTCAATATTAAAAGCTTTTAGTGTTTAAGCTTGGCAGGAGGGAATAATAATAATAATAAAAAATAAAAAAAAAACAAAGGACACATTTGTTTAAATAGAATAATCCTTCTTTGTTTTTAAGACGACTCCAAAGCTTTCATATTTGAGCCTTAATGTTTCGACAAGCTGTTCAATCAGTTGCTTTTTGAGGACATTTCAAATGGCAGGCTGTCTCAGAAATACGTTCCCTTGTTTTACCTGACCCACTTTTCTTGCGTGTGCGCGGGTGTGTGGGTGCGCGTGGGCGTGTGTGTGTGTTGCAGGTCCCTCTTTGCTTGGAAAGTTGTAAATATAATCTCAGACACATGTTACTCTGGCTGATTTTATTTTGTTTTTTTCATACTCGTGTCAGCTGTGATTATCATAACTTCTGCCAAGACAGAAGAGTGCTCTTTCGAGTTTGGCCCCATACATGCTTACTTGCTTGCTTTCACACACTCATACACACGCACACGCGCGCACGCACACACAAATGTATATATTCCAACCATTGGGTAAACCTTAACTCAGCTGTCATTTCCAATGATTCCACAATGATTATTTGATGCAGTGATCTAGCTTGAATGCAGTCTGAAAGCAAACTGAACCGGGAAAAGATGAGAAAGCCGACTGACAAGCTCCGAAACAAAATCTTTCTCCCAGACCATCTCCCGGAAAGCTGTTCCAGGCAACGTATTATTACATGCTGGCCTCCAAGAGCACATTTTAACACTCCCTGGTCTCAAACTTTTAATGTCACCCTGTCTGTGTCTCAGAATGCAGCCATGTAAAATGCAGCTGTGACCATTGTACTCCTCGCCGAAACTGTTTCATTTACATTCATTTTGTGCATGGGAATGGAGGTTTCCTATTCCATCACGAGCCGAACTCTGTGCAAAACGAATTTCTCGCCTACCCTGGAGAGCAAGCAGAATAAGGATTCGGAACACACCCATCAGACAATGGAAGAGGTGGGGGTCTCACTTTTTTTCTTGTTTTTTTTTTTTTCTTTTTCATATTCTCCACACCTCCCTGACCCTGCTTTCCCTTAACATGCCCCAGTAGAAGTGGGGAGAAATAAGTCCACTGGCAACAGAGGGTGATAGTGTAGGGACTGCAGACATGCAAAAAAAAAAAGAAAAAGTCAGATAAAAGTAGTTAAAAAGAAAGAGAAACAACAAGATGGTAGCTGACCAAATGCTCAGCGACAGATTGCGAGAGGAAGACGGATGCAGTGAGGGATGGAACGAGGGGGAGAGAAGATGAGAATATATATGCGGTGGCCAGTGTTGTGAGACAAGGCAGGTTGCTGTCACTTTAAAAATGACTGTAATAAAAGTGACCGTCGGAAGATGGATCTGGTGATTTTGGCTTGCTAATCAGTCATCTGTGAAGAGGACCACAGCCCAGATTCAACAGCCGCCTGACACTTCCTGATTGATGCCTGTGCCCGATTAAAAGAAAAAAGAAAAAAAGAATAAAAGACAAGGGATGAAAGAAGGGCCCATTAACTGTACTCCGATTAAACTGTTGAAAAGTTAAAAAATATATGTCATCCTTTCCTCCATTTTGTGTTGTTGGTTTCTATTCTGTGCCTTTTTTTCTTGTCTGTTCTGTTTTTCCAAGATATTCTGTTCCTCTTGCTTGTAACTGGCATAGTGGGAAGAGATGTTAATCAGCAGGGCCTAGTTTTGCATCCTGGATGTCACTACTGTACTTTGAGTGCAACCCTCAGATCAGATCCATGAGGCCTAAGCACACCAATCAGCTCTGGAACCTGATTTTTTTTTTTCTCATTAAATATGCAAATGAGAATATTCTCAACACGAGAGATGACTCAGCCTATATGACCACATACTTTTTTCTTATTTTTGCCACATGACATGCGGAGAAAAAAATAAAATAAAAATAATAGCCCCACAGTTGAATCTCATATCTCCTCATCTCTCCATCACTAGACACATACACAAACACACGCATACACACGCACAGAAAGATTGCCTGCAATAATAATAACCCCATAGACGACAGCTTCAGCCCCCTCCTTCCAATCCTCACCTTACCCCCTTCCCTCCTCCCATCACCACCACGATATACAATCAAACAAAGCCTCACTCTTACCTTGCGCATGACCAATCCTTCCATCTCTCCCCCCTCTTTTTTTTTTTTTTTTTTTTTTTTTTTTTTTTACCTCCACCATTATCTATGCATGCTCTTCCCTTTCTGTAAACCAAATCACACCTAGCAGTAGCAACACCTTGCACTGTCCTGACTGTCCCACAGCCTACAGCATGGCACTCACACCCCCACCAAATGCAGCCCTGGTCTGCCGTTTTTCCCATCTATCCCTTTTTCTCTGCCCCAGTCTCTACACCCCCCCACACACACACACACACCCTCACTCTCTCTCCCTCTCTCTCTCTCACTCTTCTCTTTCTCTCCTTTCCTCTCCCTCTGTCTTTTCCCTCTCCCCTCGCTCCTGGCTGGTGCTGGTGAAATATCAGGGCAAATGGATTCCAGCTTTTTTCTCTGGCTCAGAGGGGTTGTTCTGTGCGATTTGGCCCTGGGGTGCATTTCAGCGCTTCTGATGTGAGAGACACAGAGAGAGGGAAGGTATTGGAGGGGAAGAAAAAGGAAGTGCGGGTGCATGTGTCTGTGTCTGTGTCTGTGTGCGTGCGTGTGTGTGTGAGCGTGTCTGTGCGTGTGTGCTCACGATGGAGAGAAAAAAGAAAGGGATATATAGAGAGGAAGGGTTTATCCTTTCATACTGACGGGGGGCAGTCGGCAGTGTTAAAATGACAAGCCTTTGACCGGCGCTGAACTGCCAACCAAAGGTTCGCCTGTTGTTGATGGTTAGCAGAGGCCTTGAGGTGATCTCCATACATAATCAGGACAATCCACCACCTCCATCACAGGTGTGCCGCCATCTTGGAATCTCTGAGTGAGTGGGCTCGAGCGAAGTGCCCCAGTGCTGGTTTTCAAATAGAAATGATGCATAAACATTGCAGGACTTTCAAGCAGTCACATCATGTCACCTGTCAAATCTTTGCATGATCTAGAATGCACATGTATGTTTTTGGATTTACCAATTTCTTTAATTACACTCGAAAATGTGCAAAAATTACACAACATATCAGAATATTTAAGATTTATATTAGTATTTATTTATTTATCTATTTCATTTTATTTTATTTTATTTTTTAGATTTGTTCTGTCTGGATTTGTTTTTTGGCCAGACACTTATTTTCTATTAGAACAGTGACTTTTTTGTTGTTGTTGTTGTTTGTTTGTTTTGTTTTGTTTTGGGGTTTTTTTGCTGGGGGATTTCTACCACAGATTATGCCTTACCCCGTCGTACATCCATGTGCATGAACAGTTAACACAACATGGTGTGTGTGCGTGCGTCTGTGTGTATGTTTCATAATCTCACATCTCACTGTAGGGCGTCCTAAAAGGACTTGTCATTCTCAGCTCAGTCTGATTGTGAATTAAATGTATTTTTAGGCACCTTTCTTTCATCCCTTTGTGAACTTGGTCACAATTGAGGTCACGCCACAAATACACACCCATACACCCGCACACACACACCCCCACACACTTCTCTCAGAAAAAAGGACACATAGCTTTCAGAACAAATCACTGTTGAACTACCCTGTGTAGAACGTTTCTGACATTTTGTTTGGGAGAAGCAGCATTTAATTGAAGGGAGGAGCGATATGGATGGCAGTTATGCAACCGAGGGAAAATGTCTACATTTCAACCCAAATTGAAAACATAACAGAGTTTGTGTTTGTGTGGCTTTGTGTGTGTATGTGTATGTGTGGGGGTGTGTGTGCGTGCGTGTGCGTGTATGTGTGTGTGCGCACAATTTCAACATAATGCCATTTCTTTTCATGTTTTATTGAGGATATGTTTAGGTTCAGGGATTGAAAACTTTCCAAAGCCAGATATTTCAGTTAATTATTCGAATGTTGTCTTTGAAAAACCGTGGAATGATGCTGCTTTTTGATGTTATTTTACAGTTGTTTCTTTCTTTTTTAATGAATTTGCATTTTTATTGGTTCAATTCATAATTTAATATGATTTATTAAAAGTCACAAACTATGCTTGTATATATATAAATATGTCATTGTCACTTATCTACAAAACAGATTTTTTTGTTAGGTAAATTGATGTGCTGCTAGTGTTTTTTTTTAAAAGCAAATTGAATAGTTTGCTCCTTGTGCGGACAACTGGCTATATTGTCATCTAACTCAGTAAGGTCAGAGGTCAGAATCAGCAGAGCACAGGAGAGCCTGAAGAACAGCCTTTTGCTCACAGGCACTTGGGTGACCACAGAAATGTGCTGCTTGAACTCGGGTCACCCGGTTTAATGATGTTACTGAGAGGGGAGACTGAAGAGCCCTGTAAGCACCCTTCTGATGCAGCGATGAAGCCAACGAGCATTTTTCAGGATCACTGTACTTCACAAAAAAAAAAAAAAAAAACAAAGCAAGAAAATACTAACAAAAAGAGATGCCTCCCCTTTCTCTCTTTATTGTCTTTCTTTATCTCACATTTTCCTTTAAGCGTTAACGATTTGTTTGGGACACGCATCCCTGTAATCCACGCGCATTTCCGCATTGGTCATTGCCCCTCAGGATGATGTGGGTGCTCTCTTAATGACGATGGCGTCCAGGCAGGAGTCTGGCTCTACAACCTCACAGCTGAAAGCCAGTGTTCGATGTGGAATACATATGTATTTTTTTTTTCTATGTGCCTGCAACACAAAATAAAGAGTGTTGGAACAAATCATTTAGTCAGTAATTTAGTAAATTTGCAATTATAAATTAAATCTAATAATTGCCATATTTTAGGGCATGTATTTTAAATATGGCTACATTTCGTTGACTCGGTTTTATTTTTTTTGTAATTCTTAATTTTTAGAAATTGAACCATTTCCCTGATAAAAAAAAAAAAAGAAGAAATGTTATATTATTTCCCACGTTTCAACTGCATCACTCAAGTTCTTCACTAAAAAATAAAAGGAAACAAAATAAATAATAATAAAAAAAAGAAATACGACATGAGGGGGGTTCTGGCTTTTTTACCCGAGGTATCGAGATGTCAATTTGTTGCCATGGAGCTGACTTCTCGGTGCTGACCGGGTTATTTGCCGTGTTGGGACGGCCGACTGAGTGTCAGAGGAAATCCAAGGCAAGAGAGGGGTTTGGTGGAGTGTTGGCGGGAGGGGGGGGGGGAGCACGGATCGTTGGATGATGTGCTGGAAAGGTGGAGGGGTGACGGTCCCCAGGAGAGCAAAGAGCAGGGGTGGGAGTGGCGTGGGGAGGCTGCTGGAGGTCTAAAAAGGACCTCTCGAACCACTAAATTGACACGTTCAGGCCACTATGCTGACGTGAAGAGAGGACTTTAATAAGCCATAGGAAGACTTACGGTAACAGAGACCTCACGTTCATTAGGCCATCAACTTCAGGCCTTCAGAACTGAACATAGGCTATTCCTTTAATTTCCAAATGATTATTATTATTATTATTATTATTATTATTATTATTATTATTATTATTATTATTATTATTATTACATAGTCAAGGTATTTATTTCTCCGGAATTATTTAGTTTGTTATTTATTTTCGATTTTTTTTTTTCCCCTCTTCTCCTTTTCTTAAGGAGACAAAGTTATTAAGCAATACATCAGCTTCAAAAATATAAATCCATGCGACTCTGATTAACAGAGAATAAAATTCGTCTTTATAAGGGGCCTTAACCAGATCTGTGTCAGGACATCGTGACACGGCCGTTTCAGGGGTCTTTTTTTATTTATTTTTTATTCCTTTGTCCATATATGGTAGGCATTCACTGGACGCGTGTCTATTAAATAGAGTTCAACAATGAGAAAGATCGCAGGACCAAAGGGGCAAGTGGGAGGAGGGCAGCAGGGCGAGGTGAGACTGAATGGGAAGTGTGCGCTGTGTTAGAAGCGTGCGTGCGCGCGGGCGCGCGTTTGCGCTCTGTTAGTGTGGATTTCCTCTCGTGCGAACGATCCGAAATGTGGGGCGACCAACTCTGCCATGTCATCCTTCTCCTCTCCTCTTGTTTCTCCTTCGTCCCGCTTCTCCTTCCATACTTGCTCTTCCTCAGAGGCAACAGTAGTAGCAGCAGCTGTATCACGGCCAACTTTGCCCCCGCCTGCGTTTCTGGAAAGAATTTACAGTCGTGTTTGGGTGAGGTGGGTTGGGTTGGGGTGGGGTGCACGGTTTGCTCTTATCAAATAAACACAGTGGCACCAGCAGACCCACCTCCCCGCACCTTCACCGCTCTTCCTCTGTCTCCTAATCTCAAGAGCCCCTCCGTAGCTCCAAACCCCCCAACCCCTCTACACACACACACACACACACACACACACCCCTTTCCTCCTCCTTATGGCTGCACCCCACCTTCTCTCCCGCTCGAGAGCCCCAGCAGCTGTGGTCCCATGTAAATTTTACATCATTGCCACCTCCTTTTTACCCCCCTCTCTTGCCTGTTGTGATCCCCGCCACCAGCACCCCAGCCCTCCCATATCATGTTGCATATTAATGTACAGTTTATGCAACAGCTCATCTGACGGTGGGCACCGGCTGTCATGTTCGTGCCTTCGGCTGGACCGAATTTGCATACGTGATTACAGCGCCTGAAGTGGCTGATTTGTTCCCCAGCGCAGGTTATGTGATGTCGAAATGTGATATTCGGCGGAAGATGGGTACAGAGGGCGGAGGCGGGTGAGGTGGGGTTCCCCTTGACCCTTGAAATGCGACTTAATCCCGTGTGGCCCCGTTTGATTAGGGCATTTTTCTAATTGTCGTCATCAGGGGGTTGCGCTATCGCGGTGCATCTGGAAGCACTTTGACATCCAGGTCCAATAAGGGGGTTCAAGAACCTCTTAAAAAAAAAAAAAAAAAAGCCATGCGTGGCGGAGGGGGTCAGTGAGCAAAGAAATTGCTTAATTTGGTCGTGTTTTCATTAATGCGGAATTATTCCAATTAGCGAACACATGTCTGAACACAGCTTTCACTTGTAGCACCCGCAGCTTTACAAAGCAGTTCTGAATCAATAACAACAACAACCTAAAAAAAACCCATATCGGGCATCCCGGGGTCAAAATCCAATTAAATCAGACCCCGTTCCCTCTATGATGGGTTAATTTTGGGGGCCCTTGATGCGAAAATGTTAGAGGGATCCTGCTCCTGGACTGATGTAAAGGTCTACTTTGAGAGTATTTGTTTTTAAGCTTTCCCCCCCCCTCTCTCTCTCTCTCTCTCTCTCTCTCTCTCTCTCTCTCTGTCTCTCAGTCTCTCTCTCTTTAAAAGGGAGCGGAAGAGTGGGCTGATACCGGTCTCATGTTGCGTATGGATTTTCGTTTATATAATCGATCGAAATGACCCAATACATTGATTTTGGGTTCAGTGTTTTACAAACAAGCGTTTATGGATCTCGATTTTGTGTTAGGGGATGATTCCAGTGTGACACCGACAAGCAAAGAGAGAGAGAGAGAAAGAGAAAAAGAGACAGAGAGAGAAAGAGAAAAAGAGACAGAAAGAGAGAGAGAGAGAGTAAGGGGGGGTTGTTGATTTCTAAATAAATGACCTGAATACAAACAAATAAATATCTATTGTTTCGTTTATGAAGAGAATCTAAGATGTGACTCGGGAGGGGAGGGGAGTGAAAAAGAAGAAAGGGGAAACAGAGAAAAAAGACAATATTGTGCTGCCTTTCTCCTTAATCAAATAAAGTGGTGTAAAAAACACACATGCACACACGCACACACACACACGCATACGCGCGCGCGCGCAGACACACAAAAGCATTTCCTTCCCTCTGAATTTCTCCTTGAATTATATGCCATCACTAGTGTGTGTGATTGCGGAATATTAAATTAAAGTGGGATAAGTCCGCACCGAGGCGGGCTGCGTCCAATCCGCAACTCATTTCCCCTGTTGTAGCACCGCATCACTGCGCTCCTCTCTTTTCAATGACAATGTGCCAAATCTGGGCATTTTGAAAACACTTTCCATATGCTATTATCGGATCGCTACTGAGCAAGAGAAAGACAGGAAAAAAGAAGGAAAACGGAATGCTTTATACCAAAGGTACCAAAGAGTCTACAGTTTTATATTGTGTTTTTTTTCCACTTTATGCTTTTCTGGGGGAATTTAAAAAAAGAGGTAAGAAGAGGTACATTTTGGAAGTTTTTTTTCTCTCTCTCTTTTTTTATTTAAACGTGTCTTTTTTCTTTTTTTTTTTTTTTTTTGGGCGCACCGCTGCTGGGTGGCTTTGAGATTCACTTTGAAAACGTGGAGACACTTTATGTTTGAGCTTCATTTGTTTTTATGGTTTTTCCTCACTTTTCCGAGTTTCATTGCTGAAAAGTCAAAGGTTGAAAGTCACTTATCTCTGGCGTGTCTCGTCTGTAGAAATGAAGTCTACGTTCGGTAATTTTTTTAAATCGATTATTATTATTATTATTATTATTATTATTATTATTATTATTATTATTCCTTCGGAATGAAATTATTTTAGAATAGCGTGCTTTGAAAATTACACATTTTGTTTTTGGTTTAGGACAATTCTGCAAGTTTCTTTATTTATTTGGCTTAAAGGACAGTGTTGAGGGAAAACTGTAATTTTGTGCATTTTGGGTGGATTTGGTGTGTCTGCTGCGTCTCAGGCGTTGAAAGAGTTGCACATAACTTCTCGTTCGCTTTATGGGCCTTTATAATTTGATGCCTCCTTTTGCATGTGCTCTTCCTGGAGGATCTGTGGGGCATGCTGCGGGTCAGATCTGGTGTTTGTGTGTGTGTGTGTGTGTGTGTGTGTGTGTGTGTGTTTTTTTTTTTTTTTTTTGGTGAAGCAGAGGGGTCAGCTCTGCAACCCCATGAAGGCGCGGACGAACAGGACTAAAAGAAGGGGGAGGGGGGGGGGGGAAGAAAGGAAAATATCTCCAGGTGTTTGTAGGGGACACAATGCAAAATGAAAAATGACAGCATGATCACTTTTTTTTTTATCAGCCTGAGCATCAATAGAGTTTTCTGGTCTGATCTCAGAGAGCATATTGGTGGATTGACAATAGTTCCATCCCGTGGCATCTCCCAGTGTGTCAAACCAATATGGTAATGTCTCCGGACGAGTCAAAGGTATTGATCTCCTGATGTGACAGAAGATCACTGAAGGTGTTCAGGACTACTTTTTAAAAAGCAGTTTACAAAACAGACAAAAACACATTTCCTTTTAAGGGTTTTCTCCTTTTTTATCAAGTACACTGGGATGTTTAGTTTTAATTCCTGCTGATTTACCAGGATATTCCTAAGAAAACATATTTTTTCTTCTTTACAAGGTACACTCACGCGCACACGCGTACTCTCTGCCTCTCTCTCTCTCTTTCTCTTTCTCTCTCTGTCTCTCTCTCTTTTTTACACACGAACACACACTCCCAGCCACACTCTCTCACACAGATGCGGGAGTTTAGTGATAAAATCTATAATTAATCGAGGATCGTACTGATATGGAAATGGGGCAAAAAAATATTAGTTAACGCGCCCTATTGTTAAGCTGCGTCCGGAGAAAGAGCATCGTCTGCCGGGAGAGAGGGAGGGTGGAGATCAGAGGGGGGGATTTACAAAAAATAAAGAAAAAATACGCAAGATGTTAAGACAAGCGCTAGCCTGTATCAGCCGTCTAAATCCACTTTGCACTTTCTCATTTTCTCGTAAAAAACAAGCAAAAATAGCAAATGCATCTCCGCAGAAAACGTGGACTGTGTGCGCCAAGTTAATCACAATAAAGTAGGAAATAAGCACATCCTCTCAGAAACGTAGAAAAGCAGAGAGAGAGAGAGAGAGAGAGAGAAAAAAATCACGCCGTTTTATGTAAAGTCCTCCATTTAGGTGTTACAAAGTCGCAAATGATAAATAGGTCCTTTTCCTGCAGCTTTTGGGTAGGCGCACGCAAGGTCCCTGCGGACTCTATATGCGCGTTTCGCTGCAGCAGCGGGGTCGACTCGACTCTCCAAGCCGTCTGTGAGCGACGCCTCCCAGGGCGGACGGACTAGAAAACCCCCCTGGAGGACAGGGAAGCAGCTGCAGCAACAGCAGCCACGGCAGCAGCAAGCGCCTTGGATCCGGGTGGAAAGTGACGCCTCCGTTCATCACCTCGACCCACCCACCCCTCTTTGTCAGAGACCTCTCTAAACCCAGAATAAACAGCCTCGGGTCGGGTCGGGCTCGGATCTCTTGGCTTCTTAAGGATCCAGTTGGTGTAAGTGCAGTGCAGTCAATGTGGCTGCAAAGCAGACCCTAGTACTTCACTTGCCAGCAGCAGCCTTATCATCACATCCCAAGTCCCGGCTCATGCAGTTCAATTCACCCCCAGCTTCGATTTTTTTTTTCTTCTCCTCCATGAAGGCGAACAAGATCTCTTGATTTTCTCTCCCGTTTGAAAATGTGGAAAGTCTTCCTCTAAAGCCCCCCAAAAAAGCCTCTATTAAGGGACCCGATGGGGGGAAACACAGTAAATGGTTTGCATTGAAAAAGAAAATACGGTCAAATAAGCGGGTCACTTTGAGAGAACAGTAAACATAAACTGAGCTTTGAACACGTAGGGGGATATTTTTTTTATTTTTATTTTTATTTTGGGGGGGCGGGGGGGGGTGAGAGGTTGGTGGTGACCCCATATTGGATCTTCTTCAGTTTGACTCTATTGAACCCACCCGGGGCCTCAGCGGTCCCGAAAGACACGAGACATCTTTCAGACATGCGGTGGATTAGTGTGAAGCTCTGTGGCTTTGATTTTTAAGCTTTAATAGTCATACATGTAGAATTTACACAATACGCATTTTTTTTTTTTTTGAAAAAATAAAGTGGCATATAAGTTTAGATTACACGAGTTTTGTCACATGTTTTGGTGCGTTTTGTGATGTGCGGCACAGGTCAGTTTCACCGTCCGATTCTGTTTCGTTTCTTATCTTCACTCACATTATCACTTTTACTTTAGGACGGCGTCCGTCTGTTTTGTCAGAATGCTTAAAATTCAATCAAATAAGGACATCAGTAAGACTTCAAAAAAAAAAAAAAAAAAAAAAAAACATCCACATAATCTGCAGTCAGTCTCATTCTGCGCGTAATTCACCTGTGGTGTCATAATCAATAAAATCAAGCTGATGACAAACAGCAGTGCGCGAACTTTAAAGGTAATCTCATTCTCAGAAAATCAAACTATTCCAACAGAATTATCTTTTTCAAGAGAGTTTTCAATTGTGGTATAAAAGGCGGAGGTTGACTTTTAGCATTAGGGTGGTTATTATTGGTATTGGAGGGAGGCGTTCGTCCATTGTTCTGCATGTGATTTGGTCCCTCAGAGAGCAACTGCACAAATGGGATTTTCTGAGCGCATGGACCTCTGCGGCCGCCAGGGCTCCGTGTGCGCGTCATTTGCAATGTGGAGACTGTTGATCAACTCACTAATTACACTTCTCTCCTCTCTCCCTCCCTCTTCGTCTCCCTTTTTTCTTGCTCCCTCCCTCTCCTCTCTCTCTCTCCTCTCTCTCTCTCTTCTCTCTCTCTCTCCCGTTCGCCCTCTCTCTCTCTCTGTCTCTCTACCCATTCCCAGAGTGCATATCGGGAAATAGACACACAAAGACATGCGCACTCAACTTAATCAGCCATTTTTTTAAACAGGGCTAAAACGATAATAATTAGCAGAATAAAGACATATCGGATTTTCATTTCCTTTCCTCCGTTTCCCCGACCTCCCGTCCAACGAGAGAAACTGCGAGGCAGCCCCCGTCGACACGTCGTTTCCACCGCCACCGGAACCAAAATAAGGGATAGCTCTCCAAAAAACGCTTGTCATTTGTGATTTTTACCCCACTTTTTTCCCAATATAAAGTTGGAGGATTATTGTAATTTTCCACGTTTTTTTTTTCTTTTTTTTTTTTTTCTTCTTCTTGTTGTTGTTGTCTAATTTCGCAAGCCGCTGGATGTGACTGTTTTATAAAGCCAGGAGCAAAGAGTGGAGCGGAGGTGACGCTTTTGGAGGGGGAAGAAAGTAAGTTTTTTTTTCCTTCTTATTTTCTTTTCCACCTCTCCCTTTAACTTTTATTGAGTAGTTTGGGGGTTGCGTGTGTTTAAATTTAGGGGTCGGGTATCGATTATCTATCTGAGTGGAGGATCTTTGACACCGTGGTTGCCCGGATAACAGGTGCTGGGTGTTTTTTAACCCACAACACAGGAGGGGGGGGGGGGGGCATGATGATGTTAGTGCAACTCCAGCGCTTTGGCTACAGTAAAAAAAAAAAAAAAAACAAACAAAAAAACGGGCGACTGTAAGGATTGGAGAAGCTCGTGGTTTTTTACGCATATGTCCGTGGGAATACGTGCCGAACACGAGCGGTCTTTTGCAAAGTTTACACGAATCGCAATCCACCTCGAGTCGTGCGCGGATTTAGTGACAAAATCGTGAGACGAGACGAGCGTCCGTGGCTGTGCTTTTTTTTTTTTTTTTTCCTGGAGTCCGATCCCTTTCGGACATGTCCGCTTCCAGCTTCTTTCCCCCCTCGATGTGTCCGGGTTTTTTTTTTTTTTTGTCGTTTCCACACATCGTACCGACCCATTATGAGTCTTTAACCCTCAGAGAGTCCAGTTTAAGCCGCAGTTTTGGATCCGCCGCGCTAAAAACTTGTTTTTTTGTTTTTAAAACAAGTCGGCTTTCACGCACCGAGGTGATCAGTTTCTCGCCCCGACACGATCCACTCTCATCTACGAGAGTGCAATTCTTTGAAAGCAACCGGACTGAAATGTTTTATTCTTATAAGATATCCGCGACTTAAGCCCACGGTATGTGCTACTACCTGCCGGACTTATAGATCGGTCTGTTTTTTTTGTATGTTTGCTTTGTTTTATATTTTATTTTATTTTATTTTTTACCGGAGCTCTGGCAGCTGCGTCGCCCGGAAGGGGGAGAGCGATCGCCGGTCTCCTGATTGCACGGAGCCCCTTTGGAGATAACTCGTGGTGCTTCTGGTTTTTTCAAATATCTGCATTTGCAAAAAAAAAAAAAAAATCTGACTTATTTCTCAGTTTACACCATTAATCACATCAATAAATTAAAACTAACTTAAAAAAAATAATCTAATTGATCTTGTTTCTTGATTTTTGTTTGTTTGTTTTGTTTTCATAAACAGCCACGAGATCCTTGACTATCATTTTGTTACACAAATTCACCTTCCCTTATCGTCCTGAAAGATGCTGGTTGCAAAACTCTCTTAAAGTGTTTAGTAATATTTAACGAGGGGGAGGATAGGAGTAGAGATTTGGATTCTCTGACGTTTTTGCGTCCTGGTTGCTGTTCTTTCTTCTCTTTTCTTTTTTTTTTCTATCTCGAAGGGGTGGTCAGTGACAGGGGGGGACATCGATCGCACAGGAGGTTGAAAAAAAAAAAAAACACTCACACACATCAGGGCCAAGGGTCTGGTCATTCTGCTGCGCGGCTATGCAACGGTCCAAAGAGAGTGTGTGTACGGGAGGAAAGAGAAGTCGCTCTGGGTGAACGATGCGCTAATATGGGCGACCTTATTTTTATAGGACTGTTTTTGTTGTCCTCTATTATTCTCCGAGTGTATCTACTTACCCTCGACAATTTCTTTAATTATTTTTAGACGGCTTAACACCAGGTGAAATGTGGTTTGATTGGTGGATGCTTGTAGTTATTCATAAAGAGGCCAATGATTTTAATAAAGCAAAATAAAAATGTAGATTTAATAAAAGACAGGTAAATAATAATAAAAAATATCTTCTGTTACATTTAGCATAGTTGTTATAATAATAGTAATTATTATGAATGGTTTTTTCCAAAATTTGAATTTGAAGATGAAAACAGAATTAACTCCACGTCTCATCTTCCACGTCCTCTGCATGATTTAGTTGCATTTGCCTACTTGTTTATTAAGCCAAGGATTGATGTTTATTAGACAGGATTAGATCTTCAGTTCAATCAGACAATCCTGCTCCATTTGCACAAAAGCCTCTATTTCCACACGAAAACATGCAGGCCAGGCCTGATAAAAGAATTAAAATTATTATGAAACGAGATGATCCTGTCTAATTGCAATGCATTTCATCAGTTAATGATGGTGTTGTCTCACGCTATATTATTCCATAATAAGACATTTTCTTTTTTTTTTTCTCCTCGTTTTATTTTTGTCCTTTGTCTTGCAAATATATATATATATATATATATATATATATATATATATATATATATATATATATTAGAATTGTAGAATTCCAGGCCTCTTGTTTTTGTTTTTTCTGTGCTGGGAGCACTTTCAAAGACTGATTGTGTATCTCTTTTTGTTAGTTAAGCAATTCACAACATTCATTTTACCCATGGCAGAGGGAGGGATTAAAATACACACACACACACACCCCTACACCCACACACACGGACATATAGTGTAAAAGATGGGCAGACAGCCCTCGAAGGACAAAAGCTGTTGGCTTGAAAATGCTTCTTGATTATTAAAAGCTAATGCATTTCCAGCATTGCAGCCTTCATTAAGGGTGTGGATGGAGGGGGGCAAGAGGGATGAGAGGGTACCGGGAGGAGGAGAGAGGGAACGAGAGAGAGAGAGAGAGAGAGAGAGAGACAGGGGCTGAGTCTGTCCTATAACTCCTGGGTCTAAGACACATGCAGCTAGAAGATTGGCTCGGGCCTCTCCTAGGGGTCGACAATGTGTCATTTCCACCCGGCTAGATTGCCCTCTGCCTATCTGATATTAATGTGCAAATCAATATTTCAGGGATTAAATTTCCCTTCTTCATTTTTTATGGTTTCTACCTCAATAAGTCTCCCGTCTAATAGAGGAGGCTGGATGATTTAGAAGCCGTTGCTGCAGAAAGAGACAGAAAGAAATAGAGAGAAGCTTTGCAACAAGGCTATCGCTGCATTTTAATGTTCCTCTTCGTGGATCCCCCCCATAGGCCTTTGGTTAAGAGGGGTATATCGCTGCTTTACAGTGTAAAGACGGCCAATTTGACTAAAAAGGCAGAATAGGAAAATAGAAGCATGGTTGAATACTTAAGACGCTGTAGTAATCCGAGAAGCAGGTATTAGTACAGGGGGAGCTTCCCACTGCCTCAAAAAGACACACGCGGAGCTACATCCGAACCTGCATTACCAGCTGTCATGCTTCAGTGAGCAGTATAGCTCACTACACGCTGGACTGCTGGAGCAATATCCATTTTTTTTTCTTCTTTATTTTTCATCTCTTTTGAATAGGCAACCATCGACACCCATTGGAGAGATTTACTCTCCTGCATAATAACATCTGGCGTGCGCGTGTGATTGAAATGAATAACTTTGACACAATGACCTGCGTATGATTATCGGGGAAGGGAGGAGCGTATTACCATAGCCATAATGCTGCATCTCATTGAGAGTCAACTAAATGAGCTTGGACCTTCTGACTACCAATAGACATTCATTAAGGGACAGTGCACATAGAGGCCTCTCTCTGGCTATAGGTGTATGTGTGTGCGTGTCCGTAAGTGTGCGTTTATTTAATTTGCCTTGCTGTGCCATCTGGTGTGTGCATCGTGCACGCACGCATGTGTCCGTGCGTGTCCAGCAGCAGCACAGTGTGAGTTTTCCTCCATTCAGTCCAAATTCTCCCCTCATTCACCCTCTGCAGCAGAGCAGCGTGGACTGTTTTAACGTAGCCTCGATAGGTAGAGAGTGTCAGCGAATGAAAGTAAGAAAAAAAGAGGGAAAAAGAGACAGAGGAAGAGGCACAAAAGAACTCTAATTGTAGCTCGACCGCTTGGCTTCCTCCCTGATTCATGGCCATTACAATGTGAAAAGCACAACCGCCTGTCCTCCATTATCAAAACGGCAGGCCTACACACTTTCACATCCAGGCACACATGCTCCCTGAAGGGAATCATGTTTTTTTATTTTTTTATTTTTTTATTTTTGTTTTCCCCTCTTTCATCAATTGCTCCAATGACTGTTGTCCTTCCTGGCACCTGTTTTCTGTGGTTTCACTGATGGGCAAGTCCTGTGTGTTCCATATGTAAGAGGTGTTTGTTTTTTCGTAAGGGTGGAAATAAGTTCTTTAAGTTTAAAGATGTGTACCTGCACTTGTTTTTTACAGTTAGGGTAAATATGTCCTGTTTCAAGCTGTCTCTTTTATACCTCCTCTTCTCCCTTAGATTTTTTTATGCAACATCTAATCCGCAGCCTTTTAAAATGCATACTTTTTGATGCAAAGATATTCAACATCTGAACCTTTTGTTTGCACTTGTGTTTGTGTTTGTGATGGTTGACGATGTGCAGTAGTAGTCGTGTCAGGGTCTTCTGGCCCAGGGAGGCCTGAACAGGGGAGAAGCTAAGAAGTTCACTGCAGCTCAGCATCATGCATGAGAGAGGGGAGCTTCCTGTGTCAGCCCTGGGGCACCACTACTAGCTCACAATTTCTTTCTATCACACACACACATACACGCGCACACACGCACGGAAGCAAGGCACGGCGGAGGGTTAAAGACTTGGAACGAGATCAAGCTCGTGCATAGCTCCCGGGGAGGGTACTTGTGAATATGCGAGTTTTAGTGTAATTAGCACTTAATTATATTAACATATGCAAATTGTCAGGCGGAGAGCTTGTACTGCCAGTGGGTATCGGCTGAGATACAAGTGCGTCTATTGTACCACGGCGGCAGAAAAGAGAATAATGGGTGTGTGTAAGGCAACAGGCCAGCAGTAAGCTGCCAGCCCCCAGTGCTAGCACCTAACCAGCTAGGTCATTTAAGTCTGTGGATGGCCACTTTGCCAAATTTCATTAGTCACCATGACGACATTTCTAATTGTCCAGACTAATGTCCTTGTCCCTGGTCTGTCATCGGTTGGGATGGGTGCACCGAGCACCCTCCCACCCCCAAAAGTAGAAAAAAAAGAACTGATTGTCTGAGATTAAACAAGTTCACACCGACTCTTGTTTTCAGCGTTTCGCTACTGTGAGCATTTGCATATTCAAAAACACTCTGTCTGCCCGGTGTGTGTTTGCATGTGTGCAGGCCAGTCTGTCTGCATGTGGAGACAACATGTTGGGACGGGGGAACAGCAGATAATTTGTGTGCCACATATGTAACACACTTACAGACCATGCAGCAAGACAAGTGAGAAAATTGTGGAACTGGCGTAGCCCTGTGTGGTTGTGCCGCTGAATTTGTTTTATGGGGATTTCACAAAGCTGAGATTCTGGCTAAGGAGGTTTGGAACAGAAGAACAAGGACGAGGAGTTCTGCCTCTGAAACTTCTAGCCCCTCTCTTCATTTCATCTAAATATCTAATTACAACACATTAAAGGCCATACCCCCGACCGAGCAGCCTGACTTCCTTTTATTGGAATAGGGTGGACAAACATTTAACGTGCTGTGCTTTCTGATAGCCAAAGGTGGATAGAAACTAGGCCTAGTTTGGTGCTACTAGTACTTGCATGCTAATCCTGTTTTTTGACAGGAACGTAAACTGATATAATTGCTTTTCAGAGGCAGGAACGGCAGTTTATACAAGTGTGAAAGCACGGGAAAAGGGATTAGCATTATTTTGCATAATGCTGGGCAGGCGCTGAATGGGGCATTGAACGCTTGACTGGGTGACAGAGATGAAAGAGAGATGAAATGCTCTACCCCTTTGCTCTTTCTCTCTTCCCTCTCTCTCCTTCTCTCCGTTTGGCCCTGTCTCCCAGGCCGCTACTAGTACTTGACTGTCTGTGCCGGGGAGAACCCCGGAAACACAAGACCAGTGTTTTCAGGTGTTTGTTCAGACTCCAGCAGAAGGAAGTTGTCATGTGGAGCAATATGTATGATAATAGAGTAACAGTGGAGACTGGTAAAATCCCTAAGCCTCCATATATATACTAAACTGGATCCCTAAAGCACTGGAGTGTACAATTATGTAGTGGATGGTCGAGGCTCAGGTAGTATTTACATGGAAGGAAGGGAGCGGCTTTCGTGGATCAAATCAAACTACACTGCTCTTACATTTTCCTTTATTGAGATGTTTGCCGAGGATTTGGTGGGATATCATCCAGACTGAGGCAACTGTGAAATTTCAAAGCAGGTGTGTTTTATGTGATCGCCTGCGAGTGCGTGTGTGTGTGTGAGCTCGGAGGGACTGCCAGGGTGGTTTAAAATCGCCACCGTGACTACCATATGACCCAGCTCGACATAGTAAGTAATTTATGATCAACCGTCATCTTCTGGTGTATGGAAATGATCCAGGGTTAAGGGAGGGGCATGAGGTTAGACGGTGGAGAACATGAGCAGCACAAAGGCCGGTGTGGCCTGTTTTTGTTGTCTCTCATTGGATGGGATACTCTTTCTTTGACCTTTTGCACGCCTTCCTTCGTCTTTCATATGCTAATCCCCCGGACAGACCCGAGGAGGAAACACGCTGGAGCTGAGTGGAAGAGGACAAAGACTTGCTCTCTTATTCTCTGCCTCCTTTCCACGCTGTATCTCCTCTTTTCTTGCCTCTTCCCCTCTCAAGCAACTTGACAGATTTTGGCTTGAAAGGAAGTGAGTGCTTAGTGGATGAGAAAGGTGTGGATGCCATTCTCACCGTGACCCACACCACCTGTGAGGATCAAGTGTGCTGCACAGATCCTGAGTTATGTGTACGTGGAGTTTTATCTGGAGTGGCCCTTGTGGTGTGTATTGACATTCGGTAATATTGTGAGCCACGCTGTTGGTAGTGCTACAGCACAGGCCGAGTCAGTTAAGGAGAGATTTGTTGCTTTTCTTGTAGCTCCAGTCAGATTGTTGTAAAGGCTCTATATTTTTCCTGTCTCTCAGCTTTGGCAACTTCTTTCAACCAGTAAAAGAACTGTCTCTGGCGGGGTAATAGGATACTAATATAGTTACTAAAACCCTCCCCTAACATAATACTCCAGTGCACCACTCTTCAGCATGACGTGGTTTCAAGGCTCTTTTGACTCTGTTATGGGAAGGGGGCATGTTATCTGTAGGAAATGTAATTTTTGTCCTCATTGAAATCGTTCATTATTGAGCGCGGTTATCTAAATGTTTTTGTTGCTGTTGGTCCAGCGCCAGCAAGGATTGCGTTACCCTCTCTCTCATGTCTCCATCTCTCTCCCTCTCTCTCTTTTTCTCTCATCTCGACAGGCCTTCATTGGTCTCTTAAGGGAAAATAGAAAGTGGGGGATTTTTCTCTGCCCTCTGTGCTCTGTCCCGTTCTCAGGCTCTCCTGCCTATTTCGCATCAGCCATCCCATACAGGATATTAGCCATGGAAAAACACGGGTCTGAGTATTTGGAATAATATGTTTATTCTTTTCATTTCAAAGTGGAAGTGGGGGGATTTCAGAGGGTGGGGAAAGAACAATCAGGGCCGTGTGTTTGAGTATTCTCTCTGTTTGATCTGAGGTCCTGAGGGCCTTGGGGGTGGCAGAGATTCTCAGGTTTAGGTCAAATAAAATAGACTGATGAAAAAAAATGAGGCCTCTCTCTTGTATTGCTGATTGCTTTCTCTGCATGTTCTTTTGGTGTGTCTGTCTCATGTTCTCCTTTGCTTTTTGTCTCATCTCTCATCAATGGATGTTCTTCTTTTCCTCTCAGACAGGTGCTCTGATACTGTGAGTGAACAAAAAATTACTAGGCAGTTTGAATGCAAAGAGAAACTACTAATTTCATACTGTATATCATAATAAACACAGTTTAAAATACTGCTTTATTTTAATTGATGATACAAGTCAGTTTATGTTCACATATTTTTGAACATATGAAGTAAAAGCAAAAGGATGTGGTATTCAATTAATTTCCGACTAAAAATCTGAAAGGAAGTGTGCAATTGTATTCAGGCCCCCTTACTCTGTTACTCAAAAAAAAAAAAAAAAAAAAAAATCAGTCCAACCATCTGCCTTCTGAGTCACGTGATTAGTAAATCAAACTCTTTTGTGTGTAAATAACTATCTGTATTAATCCAGCTGTTCTGTGGAGACACTATCAAGGAGAAGAAAACTGGACAGTCAACAAAAAGATGAATGGAGTTAAATGTAGACCAGTCTTAGAAATAAAAGTGATATACACTAAAGACTTAAACTTGAACAGCAGGAACAAAACACTGAAGCACAATGGACAGGTTCAGATTTAAGCATATCCATGTGTTAAAATGACCCTGTTCAGAATCAGATCTGTGACTGGGCACAAAAAGAGCTTAAGTTATTTTGCTACAAAGAATAAGTTGATATTTCAGAACAAGGGCTGAATGCAAATCAGTTCAGTTTAAAATGTTCACCGTAAAAGAAAAAGAAAAGACACGTGTTCATTACCTCTTGTCACAGTACATTGTATTGTGACAAGATGTAAAAAAGTTTATGCCGGCCAGACAGTCAGGCTCTGACACTGATTGTCCTCTACAATTCAAAATACATTTACTGTGAAGGACACTTCCTCAGCTCTTTAACTCCATATGAGAGCCTCAAAGTCCTTACCTCACATATTCACCAAAGTGTTCAGCAGCCTTTTATTTTAGAAAGGTTTGTCCCTCCTGTACTTACCAAGAAAACAATACGCGGTACAAAAGGTTATATGCCACGTTCTATCGATTGCTCTCAGAAGTATTTTCAGAGCTATGAAAGCTGGCAAGATAAAAACAAAACCATGACAAATATGCACAACTACTTCATTCAAACAGAGGAGGCAGCAATCTCTGAGCTTGGGAGGGGAAACAATAAAAAAGTTGATGAATGACTAAGTCTCTCCAGGTTTGAGAAAAGAAAAAAAACACACACTCCACAATAGCATAAGACATCTCATGACAAATGATACATTCTTTTCCCTGTTGGCCAAAGACAAAGGAAAGGATTGAAAAGGCAGAGAGCCCAGTCACAAGATGTGCACATTAATAGACCTTAAGGAAAGACTGAAGTCTGAGAAAACACGGAGACTGTGTCAATAGGGAATAATCATTAAAATGTATAAATCAGATTAATCCTGCTTTCTTTTTAATTCACGTTTTTTTTTTCTGTATGTGTAAGTGTTTGAATTTATATTGCAGGTTTGTGACATGATTGGCATTTGGTATTCCTGAAGGCAATTGCATGTGGATATCAAGGCCATTGGCAAGGTTTGTCAGGGAATAAGTGGCTAATTAATTATGCATGACTTGTGGCCTTAAACAAACAGTGTAATGAGAGTTGAAATGAAGAAACTAAGGAATTTGATTTGGATTGCATGGAAACGCTTGTTCTGATTAGTATTAAATTCCAGATTCCACTGACATACAAAAGCCCTAATGCATAATTTCAGGAATTTATTGAAATGACATTAAAAAGCGATATGACTGTGCATTATGTCACTGCAAAAAAAGAGTTTCTCTATGGTATGCTAAGGATTAAATTACAAATAACACATTTTTGTTCCAGTTGCTAAAATACTCACTCGTAAAGGCCACCCTACGAAAAAGTCTGGTTGTGTCCAATTTGTATTTGCTGGATTAATAGCAATAAAATAAATTGTAAAACGATTTATTTTCCTTGTGTTGGTCTCAGTCTGTTCCAAAGCAGAGAAGCAAACATGTGTCTCCACAACTCCCCAAGGAGGTTTAAGCCAAAAGTATCCCTCTCCGAACCCAACTTCTTTTTCTGGCCTGGCACCAGCTGTGGAATAATCTTAAATTATTTGCCTTTTCAGAAAGGGGGGAGAGAAAAAAAAAGGAGAAAGAGACAAGACTCCTCTTTTCTGTGACAGTAAAAGAAGAAGAGCAGAGCAGGCACTGGAATGTTCTTGTATATGAAATTGCAGGTATTAACAAGGCTCGTTTTGTCAGCGGTTTTCACTGATGTATCAGTTCTCTGCACCTAGACTAAATAGTGAGGGGAGTTTTGCTTTGTTTCACCACGGCAAAGATGAGCAGATATTAGAGAGGCTTTGGAGGAGCGGCTAAAAAAGCAAAGTATTTTGAAGAATGGACCTCTTCCTTAATGTTATACCTAAACAACTGCCACGGCGCGGTGATGGATGGTCTGTTAGTCTTAAGGTTGTTGGAGACCCTCACTTATCCTTTTAGCATATTTTGAAATGAGAAGCAGAACTTTTCATCTGCTCTTGAAACATTGTATTTCATGTTTTGATAAAATTACATTTTTCTTTAGTATTCACAATCTATGGTGTTTGTACATTTTTCTTGTGTAAAGAGCAACACTCATTTTTTAAACAGACAAACGGAATGATTTAAATGTGGTTCTATTTTTGGTTATATATAAAAAAGAAACTGCGGTGGTAATGGGTCCATTTTTTATTTTTTATTTTTTTATCTGGTTCTTTCTCAGCAGGCTGGCCTAGACGGGTGTTTATTTGATAAAGGAATATTGTGGCGTTAATCTAAAACTATGCTAATTACATGTGGCAGTTGTTTGTTTGTAGTGAAATCCAATTAAATGGTACACTTTTCCACTTCTCCGCTCTATTTTTTGTGCTTCCTTTTCTCTCGAAGCTCTCTTTCTATCCTCCTACAGAAAAAGAGCCTGTGATGGCACAAATAACAACTGAGCTTTGCTTGTGGGTTTTTTTTTTGTGAGAAGAGGGCAAACTCACAACAGCTGTCAGAAAAAGGGGGTTTGTTTAAAAAGCAAATGGCTTTGGTCTAAAGTTCATTTGGAGACCTCTCTAATTAAATAGAGAGCCAGAAGCTTAAGTTAATTAGTAATTCCCTGGGTCCAGAAATTAGACCTGTCACGAGTAGTCAAGCTCTTGGAAAGCCCAAAAGGTATTGTGTGTTTTTCCATACACCCCCTGTTTCTGCTTCCATCTGCATAAGGCTAAATGGGTGTTCATATGTTCTTTTTTTCTAATGTAAGGTAAGCACTTTTTTTTTTTTTCCTGTTGAAAAAGCTCAAGACATTAATGATCTTTTTGTGGCGTGTCAGAGAGGTGTTCAGGAGATGTTTTAGTCAGCGGCGCATAGCTTGTGGCGTCAGTCAGGATACCTGCCCTATGATTATTTTTATGAAAATAATGACAGGGCCAGGGCCCCGCCGAGTGCCGTCTTTAGAAAACAGTGGGGACCTGAACTTTAAACTTTGTTTTCAAAGGAAGCAGAAGATTTGCGGAGGATTCAGTACGCAGGTCTAAGAAAGGACAATAAAATATCTGCGGACAGTTTTTGGTTCCTTTTTCTTTCTCCCCTGGGACTGTAATCAGTCTGATAAGGACAGGTTCAGCAAACATAAATCAGCTGACTGTGACACACAGGAGAGACGAGGTGTCCCTACCTGCTTAGGCCATAATTGAGTAATAATAAGCATTTGAGACAGCCGGCAAACACACGGCTGCTGTAAAACCTGTTCACTTGCACAGTGTTTTCTGTGTTCAGACATATTTCCATGTTGTCGCTTGATTCCGATAGAAATCTTTCACCAGTTAGCTCAACATTTGTGACATTTTTTTTCCTTAAAAGGAATTTGGCAACAAGTAGCAGGAGTTGCTACATTAGTTTGTAGTGCTTAATAATAGCCTTCAGAGAATCAGCAGGACCTACTGGTCTTGCAAAAGATATTTGAGAGCTGGAAAATTACATCATGTTTTTTTTTTTTTTTTTGGTTCCTCTACTCGAGGATATTATGTCAAGTCATAGACATACATGCAATCTTACAGTAATTTACATTCTCACAGAGTTTTGCAGTATGTATTTTGTAACATTAGCAGAGAACCTGACTCTAGTGTTATTGAATGCAGCATAACCCCGTCATTTATATTTGCCAGGTGAATATGAAATGCCTGCGTCAGAGGCTGCTTTCTGTGTCTGTGCACACTACCCTTGACTGACGTGGACTGTGTTTGCTTAACCTCTTCTGAGCCGCACCACCAAGGCCTTGTCAATTTAAGTGTGTGTGTGTGTGTTTGAGTTTGGGCAAGAGATTTCGGCAATGACAGCTTTCACTTTTTATGGTCTCAAAATTGTATTTCCAAACAAACTGACTGAGAGGCAGAGTGAGATTTATTTAAAAAAAACACAAAAAAAAACTAATCAATGCAACTTAGAGATATTTGTGTGTATCTATGCACCTCTAAAACATGTATTTTAGAGATTTTTTTTTAAGGATTTGTATTTAGCAGGATTATTAATTTCAGTGGCAAATAATCCCACACTGTCAACCCCTTCAGCCTGATGTGTTTTTGTAGAGAGGAGGTGTGTGTGTGTGGGTATGTGTCGGCGTGTGTGTGCATGGTCTCATGATTTGGTCTCATCCAAAAGATAAGGCTATGATTTATGTAACAGCTTAACCCTCTCATATTGTGTATGTTTGTACCTTACAAGTGCATGATGAGCAGGGTAGATTAATATTTATTTAGCACAGGCAAATCAAGGATTAAGCAGTCATCATTTTAGCACTAATCCACGTCTCTGGTGAGATGCGGAGACAAAGCAAAACAGCTTAGTACACACATAACACTGCAACACCGCAATTAGAAGGTGGCTTGCTTTCGTCGGTTGTCCAGAAGTTGGTAGTAAATGTGGAAAGATCTGCACAAACGCGCTCTCAAGTTGAGCTTTGCTCCTCTCGATTGCTAACTTTTCTCATTTTCACAGCAGCCCATCCATCCTGAGAAAAAGCCTTCATTGAAATTAGCAGTGGTTTGCCTGAATCACTCATCTGACGTAAATGCGTCTCATGATCGTTCCACTGTCCGAACACACACACACGCATGCTCTCGCGCAGCCACACATCCAGATTCACTCGCGCCGACACATACATACGCACGGGCGATGAATACTTCTTTCTTAGCGCCAACCACGTGGGAGAGGGACAGTTTCCCTAAACTGTGAAAGTCTGTGCGTGCGAATGCGTGCGCGCGTTTATGTGTGATTACTTGGAACTCTGTAAATAAAATTACATTCTTTGCTAATTGAGTTTTGTTGCTGTTCTGGAGATGTGGCAAAAAAGATGAAAGCTCCCTGTGTATTTCTTTGGGATCGCATATTGCAAATGTTTGCATGTGTAAGCATGCGTTTGAGGAGTGCTAATTTAGTTTGTCCTTAGTGCTCTCAAGTGGTATCCAACCAGGATGCCTTGTCTACCTGTCGTATTTTTCTCTGATGCTTCAGCCTGAAGACAGAACGTGCAGACAGTCGGAGGCTAGTTTGAAACTGTGTGCGTGGTTGAATGTTTGTGCTTGGGGGAACCCCTCACATGACAAGGACGAACACCCACCCAATGAAGGGACCTAAAATAAAGCAAAACAGAGCTATTTCATATGGGTAGGAGTGGTGTTGAGGGAGGAACAGGGGGTCCATGCCAGCTGTTAAGTTGACTGAGGAAAAAATAAAAAGAAGCGAGATAAATAATGCCAATGAACGGGCGAGTCATGCTGCGACAGAGAAAGACGGGGAAGCAAAAAGAGAACGAATGCCATCCTCAGTTCCCCTTTGCCCTCGTTCCTCTCTTTCACCCAGCCCCTGAATGTTAATGGCTTTTCTGACCCCCACCCTATGAACCCCCCTCATACTCCCTGTCCAACGTGCACACACATATATCCCTCCCCATGGACACTGCAGCATTGTTTGTGGTAGTGCTTCTATTCTTTCAAACTTAATTACCTTCTTGGCTTTTGTGTCATCAGGGGCTGGAAGTTTTGCTCCCTGGCAGTGGAGGTCGTCACACATTCTTCACAGCACTGGGTTTCGTTGGAGGAGCAATGGGTGCGGGGGGCAGAATGGGGATGTAAAAATAAAAAAAAGCGAGAAGAGTCCACATCATCAAGCTGCAAACATCTTGCACTCCCAAGGTAGCTTAAGTAACCTTTGGTGCACGTGCACACAAGCATGCCTGGTTGTAATAGCCAGGACATAGGCTGCCCTTTGTTTGTGCGGTTCATTTCCAATCAACTCTAATTAACTAGAGAGTGTTTCCAGATTGTCGGCAAAAGAAAAATCCCCATTTTTTTTCACTCCGCTCGGTCTTTACTGTTTTCACTTCGTGCAAAGGGAGGGGAAAAAGTGGAGGCATTAGCTATGTAGATTGGCTTCTCCTTTGATGCCAGAAAAAATCTTTAGCAAGGGCAGTAAGTGGGGACTGTGACCCAGCAGTGTCTCACTGTTTATTTTTGTGTTTCTCTTTGAATTTAGTCTGAAATATAGCCTCTTCAAAGCCGTGACGCCTATGTATATATTTAAACTGGCCTGCGTAAGCCCAAAGTCCACTTGTAAGAAAGTTAAATCCAGTCAAAGTTGCCTTTAATCCATTAAACTTTGTCTCTATGAAGCTGTACAAGCAGCAGATAATCGCCGACACTGACCTTTAGGGTAAGCAGTCTACACAAGTATCGCAAACTGAATTGGAAATCTTTGGAGTGAATCTCTTTGGGTTTGTCTTGTTGACGTTTGGACAGAAGCTGCTGTAAAATCCAAAAAGACTCAAACTGCCATGGATTGTTAAGAAGGTTAATGATGACAGCAACAACATGCAATAAATTCTGGTCTGCCTATACATTTGCATACTCTTCAGTATGACTGTATTTCTCTATTATTCCTATGAATCTCATTTGTTTCTTTTCATCTCCAGTGTCAACCTGTTTTTTTTTTTCTTTTTTTTTTTTTTTCTCCCTAACAATGAAATATCAGCCTGCGGGGAGTTAGGTGTAATGTTACCTGAGCAACCAATGAGACCAATTTACTTGTCATCAACCTGAGGGATAGAACCCACATACCTGGTCTCAGAAAAGGATAAAAATGCCTCTTCTGTCCTCTACATTCTTCCCTCATAACCCCACCTCCTGCAAGTCTTGTTTTTCTTTCGTTCGTTCGCATTTAACAGTCCCGTATCATTGTTGATGTAAATCAGCCTTAGGTTTTTCCAAATTTTTCTAAAAGACATTTTAGCAGTGTGAGTAATTTGTTTAACAGGATTACTGTGTTAAAGTGGATCTTAAGATGTCTGGGCTGTCCAATGCAATAATGACAAGGTGTTTCTTGGTAATGAAGGCCCTTGCTCACAAAGGAGACACAACAGAGAGGACAGGGGGACAAAAAAGGGTGTGGGGAGGCACTGCTAAGATCTACTGAAACTTGTGTCTAATATTACACCTTTAGGCCACAAACACAGGCTGCATTAAAACCCTTTGTGTGTGTTAAGGAGCAAAGAAGACAAAAAGCAGTTGGTCATGCTAAAAGCCCTACCCCCCCTGCTATCCTTTCCCATTTTCTCCCTCTCTCCTTTCTTTTAAGATTTTAAACAGAGCATTAGGCTCTCCTCTGTGATCATGTGCATATGTGTTTGTGCATACATGCACCGGGGCTCTTTGATGGCAACCGAAGCTTCTCTTGCATTGTGAGGAAGGGAGGTAATTCTCCTCCTCCTTTATCCAGTTTGTTTTTCATCCCTTCATCTTTGCATGGCAACAAATAAACAGGTCTAATTAGACAGAGTAGGCCTATTCATGGTGCTGACAGTGGGAGATGGATGCAGCGACATTCATTCCGTCTCTCCCCTTTGTCTTTGGTTAATGCTCGGTGACATTTTGATAGAAGATTTGGTGTCGGACTGGGGGGCCACATGCAGGGAGAGGGCTAACCTTCTTGGAGACCTTAAAGAATGGACACATAGCTATAGTTTCATGCTGTCCTCTGACTTTGTTGTTTGACATTAGCCGTCTTGGGTCGGGTCCGACATTTGGCCTAGTTGTATTCTTACCACTCATTAAATGTGTTCTCACATTCCCTCAGCCAAACAAGAGTAAAAAAAGTACTTTTGAACTTTGCCGTCCACCTCACAGATCAAGGATATGTCAAATCCCAGTATTTATAAAAGGCTGTAAATATTCACCACTGCTTTAATAGCACTTGTTGCCTTTGAAATAAAATGTCAGACAGTAAGCGATGAAGAATTTGAATCCAGCAGATCACGGTGTAAACAAAGTCGGCAGTGTGGCGACACTGCAATTACAGGTTTGACATATAACAGGCTGTGACTCCGGCTAATGCGCGATAGCCTGACAAGACAGGGAAAACAGGAGGAGACCGTGACATCAGCACCTGCTCAGTAGCTCAGGTCTGAAAGGTTTGCATATTGTTGGAGCCCTGTTGTATCAGCGTATTAATTATACATGTATAAGCTAAAAATCTTAAAAGACATGCTTTAGCATATTTGGAAGCCCGTATGCAACTTTGTTTTTGTGTAGACTATTGCTTTTAGCTCCTGTAGCGTCAAGCTGAAATGGAAGCATGCTATGATTAATTTGCGTCTAAAAGATGAAAAGTTGTAAAAGACTAAAATAAAAAAGAAATCCCCTCCCACTGACTGCTTCTCGGCCTCTCAGGGGGCTACTGAAAAGCAGATGGAAGGATAAGGGAAAGAGCAAAGGGGCGGGTGGAGAAAAACAAAAGGCTAAGGAGTTTCTTAGCCCCTTTCACCCATCAGAACTTGCGGTGTCCAAAGCAGGCATTCCTGGGCTATTATTTGCCTCTCAGTGGATCTGATCTGCCACTTTAATTACCTTAATGTTATGTGTGTCTGTCTCACTGCGTGTGCGTGTGTGTGTAGGTGTGTGTTTGTCTCAGCCAGTGTCCATGTGTATATGTGTGAAAGCAAGGGGGACATGCTTAATTAAAAAACAGAGGTAGGAGCAGCTCAGGCCACCTCCTTTGTTCTCCTGTTAAAAGAAGGGAACTGTTTCTGCATTGTGGAAAAAAAAGCCCTTCATTGTTAGTTTCTCTCTATGTATCTGTCTGTCTGTTTCTCTTCTGCAAATGAAAGTAGTCTGGTTGGTTAGCAGAGCGGAGGAAGCCAGTGGGGGAGAGAAACAGGAATGTTTCTTAGCTGGTAGTAATATGATCTGCCTTAAAAGAAGGACAAATGGGTACTGCTGCTGAAAAAGGTGTGAAAGCATAGACACTGAAGAGCAGTTAGACGGGAGATGTCTACAAGTACTTTATGGATTGGTGAATGTTGAGCGTCTTTGTATCTAAAACGCAACTTTAACTTCAGATAAGCTGGTGATGGACTTGTCTGGTTTGTTTACTGTCAAGAGAATGCATTGAGTTATCTGTAACTCATAACAGCATACTCAGCTGAAGAGACAAGACAGCATAACACTGAGTTCACAGGAACAAAAAAAAAAAAGAGATGAAAAATGCTTATTGTAGAATAAGCCACTTCAGGTTTTACTAATCCATATATTGTGTGTTTTTTTTTAATTATGGCTTATTGTAACTAGGTCCTCATGCCAGAAAAACAATCAAATATTGGTAAACTAGGTAATTTTTACATAAATTCTACATACATCTCAAGCTACATACATCTACAAGCATCTCATGCTTTGAAAATTTTGAAATTGAACTGAATAAATACAGTCAAGCAGCTTAGTTTGGTTCTGCTAGGAATCTCTTAAGCAGACTGTAAAGTTTAGCATTGCTTAACCAGCCGAGGTCTGCTGACAGTGCTTACTAGTGGTTTGTCTCCTTTGTTTTAGAAGGTGCTTATACTGCTGCCACTAAAAAAGAACAAACAACAAAAAAAAAACATTTAGAGATTGTGGAGACTCTTTGAATGCTCATATTATACTGTCAGCCCAATTACATCTTTAGTAGTGTAGTAGTGTACTCCATAAAAAAAAAAAAAAACCTCAGAAAGAAACAGTTAGTTGAATCTCCCCACAGTCACATGCACAAATATTGAGGCATTTAAACATTGAAAGATCTTGTGCCATATTTAACCTCTTCCTAGCTAAGAAACTATGATAAATTCCAACATGTGGAGTCCGTCATAGTGAATTTAGAATTAATATGCGTTTTCTGCGCCTGTTTGATTATTCAGCATTTGTATTCATTTTTACTTTAACAAACGCTTCTTGTTAGCTGTTTGCCTTGAATGAAGGGAGAGAGTGAGTACACCTAACGAAAAGCAAAAATGATGTATTTAACACCAAACATTGTCACTACATGTTCTGGACATTGTCAGTGCGTTATTTATGGAAAAAAAATTGCAGGGTCAATTGGAATCAGAGGCAAGAAAAATAATTGACTCTTATGTTATTGTTGGCAGGCAGCGCACATGTAAACAGCTCTTAACCTGTTAGCATTAGGGGGGATGATGTGTCAGTTCCAAGTGCTTAACACACTGGCTTAACTGTAAGACATAATTCCATTCTTAAAGAGATGCATAATTCATAAACCACAATGTTTTATGTCCGAGCTACAATTCAAAGAGGTCTCTCCCCGATGAACTAAGAAGCAAAATGACACCACTGACATGCAGTAAATCCTGTTGTATGTGTCGCATTACCCATCAAACCCACTGCTGGGGAGAGGCTTTACCCACAATCACATGTTAAACAGGCTCTTTGGAAGACAGACACTGGAGAAAGATATAAAAACACCCAACTGTGGGTTTGTGAGACATCATGACGAAGCAAAACATTTTCTTTTAGTATTTCTGGGTTGTAAAATAAGACTGATATGAACAAAAAAAATTGAAACAAAATGTTGGAGGTCTTTTTTTTGTTTTTGTCAAACGTTTGTTTTTCCATACATCACCAAAACTTGTATTTCAGACAACCACGCAGCAAAGTCTGTGCTAAGCTTATACATTAGTGTAGGAACTTCATGTGTGCGTCATTACTATGCATGCTTGTGGCTTGATGCAGTTGCCCTGTTTCATCTCCTTGTATTAGAATGCAAGGCTAATTGCTGCTAATGCTTTTGCAATTACAATTGGAGTTAACATAAAAAACATGTTTGCATGTTGAGGTACATGTGGATGTGGATGACGACAGCAGTTCCTCCTCCTCATCTGCCTAAAGCTGAAAAACAACAAAAAACGTTATTAAAAACCTATGTCTAAATCTATATATATATATATATATATATATATATATATATATATATAACTGATTGGCGCATTGTTTATCTCATTTTTATATTTTTGTCTTTAATCTGACAAACACAAATATGCAAAAGTGAGACAGAAACACAATTTCTCTAGTATTAGTGGTCCAATGGAATTATCTCTTGGCTATATCAGATTAAGCCTGATTGTAGCAAACGTACGCACACACATGCACCCTGAAATGATTTCATTCCTCACGCTTTTACTGTCCCTCCCACCAGCTTTGTTTAGCCCTGGTTTGTTGTGGATTAATCCCCTAATTGCTTTGTGGCTTTGTTATGAGGAAAACGCAGTCAGAAACAAAAGAGTTAAGCAGCAGGTGGATTGGGTTAAAGGTTAACATAGCTCTTTAAGGTTTTCTTTTAAGGGTAGCTCATTTACACTCAAGCTTATGAAAGAAGCCTAGTACCGTATCAAGAAAAAAAGAAACAGGAATAGTTCTCATTTAAAGCAGGTGTCTTAACAAAAATGTATTTTAGTAGAAATATAGTTGTTGATCTTAAGCTTTTTGAAAAAAAATTATGCATATAGTTAATAGTTATTTGAGTGAGTGCCACTGGATTTAGGATGATGTTTCCTGTGTTCCTGTGTTTTGTGTTTGTTGGTGGCTTGGCATTTGCACCTTGTTGTGAAAAGCCAAGGGATAGATGTAAAGCGGGGTTGGAAGATGGGCTGCAATCCAAGATTGATAACATCTCACTGGTATTCCAAACATCATTCCTCGTGGAAGCTGGTCCTTTGTCCTCTGCTCATTCTTTGTGAATCTTTACTTCAAGCTGTCCTAGGTTACATGAAAAAACAAGTAATTATGGTACTGTAGATAGAGATTGTCTTGATTTCTGTTTTTGTCTCTGTAGTGTTTTGCTATATATATATATATATATATATATATATATATATTTCACTCTGTGTTGTGCTTCATTCTGATCAACGTCATGAGTTAACCTTTGCACACTCTCCATAAGTAACTCCGAACTGGTGATATTTTCCTAATTTTTTTTTTTTATTTCTCATACCAAACAAGATTGTTGTTTTCTATTTTTTTTAGTTATGTCATTTTAACTGTCTGTCAAATTGTTTTCAATAATTGAACAACTAGTTTTGAATAAATTCATCTTATGCCTTCTACATGTAGGTGTACTGTATCACAGTTCCATAACACAACTTGGATGATAAATGTTCTTTTTTTTCTCTTCTTAAATTAGGTCCCTGTTGGGCTCGATGAGATGAGATCCCTATGTAGTGGTCATCATGGCAACTTGTGACTCTCCCCCTATGGTGTCATCCCGGCAGCAGGACTATGGTGGCCAGAGGTTGGATGCTGCTGCTGAGGACAACTCAGTTGTCTCCACGGAGACCACTGTCACAAACAGCACCAACAACCAGTCGTCACCTGTTGCCATTGGAGAGTCGGAGAATGGCCTTGGAGGACCAGTTGTGAGTCCACGTAGATCCACTACTACCCCTACCACTGTCAGTGCAACTATCGACCCTGTAACTGATCAGAGTCGGAGAGAAAGCTTTACTTCCGGTAACAAAGGGAGTGTTACCGGAACATTACCAGGAGGAGGAGGAGGAGCAGCTCTGGGTTCGGACTGTTCTGTCCCTGCCACATCCCCTGTGGCACCGGCAAAGGAGATCCCCTGCAACGAATGTTCTAATTCCTTCTCCAGTTTACAAAAATATATGGAGCACCACTGCCCTAATGCCCGCCTGCCTATTGCTGGAGATCATGAAGAGGATGAGGAGGTTGAAGGGATGATGGGGGAGGAGAGTGAGGATGAAGGAGAACGTGAGGTCGGTGCCGCAGATGTAGGGGATATGAACAGTGAAATGGAGATGGAAGAGGATAGTGATGTGGAGAACCTATGTGGCGAGATCATCTACCAGCCCGATGGCTCTGCCTTTATCCTGGAGGACTCCAAAGAGCAGCGTGGCAACCAGGGGGGGCTTTCTGGGGCTCTTCAATTCAGGCGCCTGTTGTCACCCCAGACCTTCCCTAGTGCCCAGGGCAACAGTGGCCAGAGTGGCCTCAGCCCAGGAAGGGAACGGTTGGAGCAGCCCGCTGCACCCATGTCCTTCTACCCCCAGATCATTAACACCTTCCACATCGCCTCATCCCTTGGGAGCAAATCACTAGCGGCTGACCACCCCTCCTTCCCAAATACCTCAGCTGGAGGGCTGGCGGGCGCTGGTCCTGTGTTGCACAGTTTCCGTGTCTATGACCTCCGCCACAAGAATGACAAAGACTATCTAACGGCGGAAGGTGCAGCCAAAAACTCCTGTGTGTCCAAAGATGTCCCCAACAATGTGGACTTGTCCAAATTTGAGGGCTGTGTGGCTGATGGGCGGCGGAAACCTGTTCTGATGTGTTTCCTGTGCAAGCTGTCTTTTGGCTACAGCCGTTCCTTCGTGACACATGCTGTCCATGACCACCGTATGACCCTGAATGAGCAGGAACAGAAGCTGCTGAGCAACAAGCATGTTTCTGCCATCATCCAGGGCATCGGCAAGGACAAAGAACCTCTTATAAGCTTTCTGGAACCAAAAAAACCCCCAAACGCTGTGCTACCCCACTTTCCCTCACCTGCCAACTTCCTGGGGCCAGACACGGGGCTCCGTGGCTTGTGGAATGCTTTCCACAATAGTGGGGAGAATGCAGATTCTCTTCAGGCAGGGTTTGCCTTCCTGAAGGGCAGTGCCAGCAGCTCCTCTACTGACCAAACCCCCAGAACCCAAACCATGCCAAAGGCTGAGACCAACCCAAACCTCGGGGGAGGGGCTGGTGCCCACAGGACCCTCAGTGGGAGTTCTGCCGCTGCTGCCACTGGTGGTAGCCTAGAAAGTCGGAACTCTGATAGTGACTTCAAAGGCCACATTAGGGACACATGCACTTTGCAACCCAATGGGCCGGACCTGAGCCAGTACCCACCCATTAAGCGGGAACCCGGTACAGTGGGAGAAGATAGTCCAGAACAGGATGAGGATGTTTATTCACTTGGTGGAGGAGTAGAAATTGAGGCAGATGAGGAGGAGGACCAGGTCATATCCATGGCAATGGCGAGCCAACGGGCCGACAGCACCAGTAGCAAAGATTTCCCTCTCTTAAACCAAAGTATTCCCCCCCTTTCCAACAGTGTGCTTAAGTTGAGCAGTGAAAGCAAAGGCCCTGCATCCACCTTATCTAATGTCCTGCCTGTTTCTGAGAAACTGGAGATGGAAAAGAGCCTTCTGTCCACTGCCCTATCAGCTGGCAGAGAGCGTGAGAACAGCAATGACTCAACCACTGATGGCCTAGCAGGACGGGACGGGTTATCACCATCCTCCAATCCACTTGACATGATGATGTTGCGCAGAGATGATGAGAGTCCAGGTCCGCTACATCAAAACACAGGAAATGTTAGTACACCTGGAACTCCAGGGACTCCAGGTACCCCTGGTCCAGGTGAAGGATCCCCAGGCAGTGGGGTGGAGTGCCCCAAATGTGACACAGTCTTGGGATCCTCTCGGTCTCTAGGAGGACACATGACAATGATGCATTCACGCAATTCCTGCAAGACACTGAAGTGTCCAAAGTGTAACTGGCACTACAAGTACCAGCAAACACTGGACGCTCACATGAAGGAAAAACATCCGGAGTCTGGTGGATCGTGTGTGTATTGCCGCACAGGACAGCCTCACCCTCGTTTAGCTAGAGGCGAAAGCTATACATGTGGATACAAGCCTTTCCGTTGTGAGGTCTGTCCATCCTTTATTTTATCTAATGGATTTTGTTTGACTTATTTTTTGTATTTTTTTTATTTAAAATAATGTGTATTTGTGTTTACTTTTTTCTACCCTTTTTGACAGTTTGACCATAACATTTCAATTTGCTTACATAACATATGCTTAAGTCTCTACAACATTAATAAGGCAAATTTATTTTTAAGCTGTATTATCTGGCATGTGTCAATTAGGATGTGTAAAAATAATAACACAACAGTTTTCAAGATAGTCCTCAAAGGAAAAGATGTACAACGAAGTGCCTTGTCAACAAAGCGTACTTGAGATAATCTAAAGCTGGTCTCAATTTAACTGATTATTCATTCATCAGATACCTCACGTTTGTCATAAATGCTTTTTAATGTCTTTTTTTGTTTTGTTTTTTTTTTTTTTTAAAACAATTCCTCTCTTTTAGGTATGCAATTATTCAACTACCACCAAAGGAAACCTTAGCATCCACATGCAGTCAGACAAGCATCTCAATAATGTGCAAACACTCCAGAATGGTGGCAGTGAGGCACCATATAATCACAACCATGCCAACCCTGTGTCTAGTGCCAGCCTTGGTGGAAGCTGCAGCACACCCTCTCCATCAAAGCCGAAGCAGAAGCCCACTTGGCGCTGTGAGGTATTGAAATAAACAGAGCATCATTGTAGCACAGTGGTAGTACACATGCCAATTAGCTGGTTGCACTGTCTGCACAATGAGCCAGTTATTTCTCTGTGCGTCACTGTGTCTATTATTTATTTTTCTCAACCAGATCATCTGACCTCTATAATAAAACAGTGTCTTATATATTCAAGCAATATCTAATTATTATTACGTCAATTCAAAATGTAGCATCTTTGCACCAGCACTATTAATACATGGATAAGTTGTGTTTTGTCGGTTAATATTGAAATTTTGCTTATTTCTTAGTTTCTATTCCAGACATCATGCGGCCGTAAATCCCTTCTTGCATACAAATTGTTTGTTATATTGCAGTATAAAGTAATATTGAGGTAACCAGTCATGCTAAATATGAAAACTTCACTTCTTCACCAGGTGTGTGACTACGAGACCAATGTCGCACGGAACTTACGAATCCACATGACCAGCGAGAAGCACATGCACAACATGATGCTGCTGCAGCAAAACATGAAACAGATCCAACACAGCCTCCATCTGGGCCTGGCCCCGGCCGAGGCAGAGCTCTACCAGTACTACCTGGCTCAGAACATGGGGCTCGCCGGGGTTAAATTGGAGAATCCAGCTGGCAGCGGTGGACCAGATGCCCAAATGATGATTAACCCATTTCAGCTAGACCCTGCAACTGCAGCTGCTCTTGGATCTAGCCTAGGTGATTTAAATGTTGCCTAATAAGATTGAGATTGGCATCCCTAACAGCTTTTAGAGATGAGTCAGTTACAAACTCAGAAATTCCCTTTTTGAATCATTGTTGCTCATAAACTTCACTTTTTTGTTATTTATTTTTTTTGTTCATTGTTTCCCACAAGCAGTTTTATCTGTAGTATCTAATTTATCTGATGCCATCTTGGTATGCTTTCTTTTATCTACGTGTGTTTCTTCTAGTTGGTCTTCATCAATCTTTGTGCCCTCTCACCTTCTTTGTCACTTTCCATCGGTTTTGCCCTAGCCCCCTTACGCTTATCCTTCTCTTGATTTCTTTCTCTCTTATCTCTTCTCTCATATGGTGCCTCTGTCATTGTCTCCTTTCTTTGACCTCTCTCGCTGATTAAAAAATGATTTTGAGATGCCACACGAGAATTATTCTTAATCTTTCATTTGTAATTTTCTTAAATCAGCTTAATCCACCCCTCTCTACATCACAAATGCCATCACCACAATATACACACTCCGTCCAACCTTTACTCATTCTACAGAGATGGATTCGCACACGCGTACACACCCACGCGTGCACGCACACACACGCACACACACGCCACACACACACGCACACACACGCACACACACGCACACTAAACAGCAGGAAGCGGATTCCCGTAGGAGTGAGAGAGATTTAACAATGACCCTGCAGTGCTGTACACCCACTCCCTCCTCTAGTGTGGAGGTCACAGCCCAGCTAGCAGATGTACTCTCACTGAATTACACTGATAACTCACAGCTCCCCATAGTGAGTGCAGATGCACATAGGTATAAATGGTTGGAGCAGGAAACTGATTCAAATTCAGATCCATATTCAGCATAATGCATTCATGCATGAATGCATATTTTCCGTTTCACCTTAGCATTTAAACCTGATGTAAGTTTATTTTACTTGGTGAAGTTCTGTTTATTTATACGTCCCCTAAGTGGACAAATTACTTTGTTAAACAATCTGTTTAGATGTAATATCTTAAATAAAAAAAAAAAAAGCAAAACAAAAAAAAAAAACATGATTAAATTTGGTAACATGCACAGAGGGACAATGAAGGGATCAAACGCGTGAGTTAATTACATTTGCATGAATTGCAGATCTCGTTTTTGTCCCAGGGTTGGTGGGCAGAAGAAAAAGAAACGTGTGTGTAATGCATTGATCAGCTTTTCAAATCTTTGGTTGATGCAAGAAAAGCCTGCAGCCCTAAAACCATTGTGCCACTGTTGCTGAGAGCAGTAATTAAAGCTACCTGATGAGCGAGTTAGCAAGTTGAAAAGGATGATTGTAATTGATCCTGATTCAATCCTATTAGGGTTTTTTATAGACAAGACTTTGTAAGTAGCCTTAGTTCTCTGCGAGGCTTTATTTTATCAAACCCCTTTGTGTAGGAGAGGCCTGCATGGGTGAAGCTTCTTTTCCGCACTTAATTTCATTTAATAAAAAAAGTGTATCTTCCTTTTTTTTTCCCATATGCATGTTATCCTTTTCACTCTCACCTCAGCTTTGTATGGCTGGCATATTTCTTTTTCTTCCTTTCATTTAACCTGTTACCTTTCTGCGCTGTGCAAAAGCAATTTTTACCTTTTACACTGTCTTAATTTATTTCCAGTTCGCTGCCTAACTTGTGTTTTCACTCATTTTCTCTGTAGTGAATAATGACCTATCAGCAGAGTTGCGCCTTGCCAGCGGTCAGCTGATGGCAGATGATCTATCCCTGGTGTCTTCAGGTGGAATGGGGGGCATGTCCTCAGCAGACCCTTCCCTTTCTGCCTTGTCACCACCCATCAGCGACCCTTCGCTGCGCCTCTACCAGTGCGCCGTGTGCAACTGCTACTCCACAGACAGCCTAGAGGCCCTCAACGCCCACATCAACGCGGAGCGCTCCCTGCCTGAAGAGGAGTGGCGCTGCGTGGTGGGTGATGTCTACCAGTGCAAGCTCTGCAGCTACAACACGCAGCTCAAGGCCAACTTTCAGCTGCACTGCAAGACAGACAAGCACATGCAGAAACATCAGCTGGTGGCTCACATCAAGGAAGGAGGCAAGGCCAACCAGTGGAGATTAAAGTGCGTGGCCATTGGCAATCCGGTGCACCTCAAGTGCAACGCCTGTGACTACTACAGCAACAGTGTGGATAAACTGAGACTACATGCCACCAACCAGAGGCACGAGTTCGCCATCCGCCTCTACAAGGTAAAAAAAAAAAAAAAAAGCAAAACAAAACAAAAGAAAAAAACTCTTTGCTTGCAATCAATTATGGAAAAAATCACTCTCTTTTGAAAGCTGTGGGATAAAAAGTCCCCGATGTTATTGATCACATGAGAAATATTTCTTAAATACAATAGATTTTACTGTTTGTTTCCATTGGGGGGACTGGTAAAGTACGGTAATACATAATGGACTGACATCTTTTTGTTTTAAACAAATCCTGCCTGTCCTCTTAAGTGTATCGTCACACAGATTAAAAGTTCCCATGAGAGTGGAACGACAAAGATAAAAAAAAAAAGGTCACTGTGAGAGCACCGAATCAGATCTCCATTTGATACGGTTACATTTCCTGCTTGCTGTTCAGCTCTATTACACACACAGTCATGTAATATCAGTGATTTTAAATTATCCTACATGATTGACCACCTTCAGCTCTCTTCACTGTAATAAATAGCTCTAGAATTATTTAACACAATAAGTAAACGTAATGTTAAGCATAGCCAATGCAGATTAGTTTTCTGCTGGGCTAAGGGAAAGGCAAAATGTTGATATATGATCTGCCTTTTTTTCTGTACACAAAAATAAGCAGCTTGAATGCCGTGTTTATGTTTGTGAAAATAGATTTTAAAATATGCATTCTTGGTGGAATGGGCATTTTTTGCCTTTATCTTGATGTATCATGTTCCAAGTAAACATAATGTGTCTCCTTAGCAGACAAACATTCTTTTCTTTTTGGTTGAAAAGAAGAAATGTTGAACTAAAGATCATTTACTGATGACATGCTTTATTGTTTATACATTTTTTAGCTATTATAGAAGGATGCAACACAGCAGGGTCTCCGCTAAATAAGTAATTAAATATTCTACACTTAAAGGAATAGAGAGCATTTGCGAAGAAATTCCAACATGTCCGATATTTGGCAAAGTTTTCGGGTAATTTGAGCTGTGAGACATCTCCTTCAGCTTAATAGGATGTTGCTACATTTCCGAGGCCTCAACGTACAGGATAGGATCAAGTGCATTACAATAATGAGGTCTCCTTTACAGCAATATGCAAGATTGGGCAATGAGACACAGTTGTGTGTAAATGTGTATACGTTTGTGTGTTGTTATGTCGTAGCTAAAAAAAAAAAAAAAAAAATCAGTTTTATTTCCTTTTCGTTTCCATATCAAGAGGTCATTTACTAAATTTAAGCTAAAACACACAACATTATGCTAAACTCAGAGATATGTTACTGCCTTCAGATCTTTGTTCTTTAAAGCTACATTGACTTTTCTATTCAGAACTATATTTACCAGTATTTAAAATATTGTTTCGTGAGCAATTACTAATTATTTAGATTAGCAGCAGAGGCTGGATCACACAGTGTGTGTGAGACAGCAGTAGCTGTAAATTAGGGGTTTACTACTTTAAAACGTAAACAAAATGATTACGGGTGACATTGTGGACTGTTGTTAGCATCTTATGTTAGCAATTTGTGTTTTTAGAATTACTAATGAAAAACACCTGTCCGTGTGTGTATTCCCTTGAGAATGTACGGCGTCCTTACTGCCCTGCTTTGATTTTGTTTTGTGACATTGAAATATTTCAGATCGTCAGACATATTTAAATATCTGACAATGATAAACCAAGGAAATCCAAAATGCATTTTGAAAAACATGATTAATTATCAAAAATCTATCCAAATCATCATGGCCCTTTGAAGGAAAGTAAATGCTATGCATTTCTCTGTGAATTTCATTGTTTTAAATCATAATCTGGAATTTCAACAATAAATGACTCCAAAATAAACCAAAAAAAGGTCTCTGGAGTAGCCTAGTCAAAGTCTGATACAATGCTAAAACTCAGCCTGTGTAATACCAGAGAAAGTAATTAATGACTAAAGCAGCAAAAATATGAAATGGGAATGGAAAACAATTGACAGAATTTATTATTCCATTTGCTGCAGCAGCCTCAATGAACAGCTACAACCTAGTAAAAAATCAACAACAAAAAACTTGCAGATACCAAAGCTTCTTCTCTGAGTAATACCTTTCACAACAAACAGTGTTGTGGTCCGAACAGTTTAGTAGCACTTTGACATGGTACATTCACCATACAGAAAAAGACAGGATTATTGCGTTTACCACTGATCATTGACCAGCTAGTGTTGACAAGTGGAAATTGCATACTTATGGTTAACTGATTTCCCCCCACCAGCCAAATTCTTGATGCATTTCCGCATAATGTGAATCACACTTCTTCAGCTAAATATTCAACAGTCATTTTGTCTTTTAATTAGCCACTTCACCCATCAAATTTTACATCACCATTTTTATTTATTTATTTTTTGCTTTTACTGAAATATCATGCCTTATTTTTTCAAGGATTTGCATTTATTTAGAAAATCCCTGAGTCCTAACTGCATTAGACTAATTGGCATTCTCAGGGCTATGTAAAACAGTCTTCGCTAACTTCAACAGGATGTTCATATTAACACAAGATTGTCAACAGTCTGGCAGCAGCTGAACTTGGCATAAGATGAACTGGAGATGTCTCTGCTCAGGGGAAATTGAGAAATTCTTAGCGAACGTGCAGCTTTCGCATTATGCTACATTACCTGAGGCCATAGCATATTGAATCAGCATGATTAGTTGACTCAAATCACAATCTCCTTTTTGTGAAAGGAAGATTTGAGCGCTAGTCCATGTGTCTTTGTTTCCACACATGTACAAGCATTTAAAAAGAGTGGAATCACGTTTGACTGCCTTTTCCGCTGAGTTCATATGAGCCACTTTTAGTTACCAAGGTTACACTAAATATTGGCAGCAATTTAATCACACTAAGAGGTTACAATATCAATGTAATGTGTACAAAGTGGAGACGCCTTATAGGTCTATTGAACTTTTTTTATATATTCAAGGCAGTTTGCAAAATCAGGAAGTACCTTCTAAGACACACATACGCCAGCTTTGCCAAAGCAAGTGAGGGTCATCCCAATGTCCCCTGAGTGCACCCGAACACCCCTGTACCTCATCTACCCACCCACCCATTCCACAGGCCTCAACAAATCTGTTCCACAGATGACGCTTTTAATGCCTCTGGCAGAAATTCCACTATTTTACCCTTGGACATGTGGTGGTAAAACAGAGAAAGGGAGCTAGAAAAAGTGTAGACGGGGCTAAGTGAGCTGCAGAGCAAAAGCGTAGGGAAAAAAAATCATTTCTTTATTTGACCAGAAAAACACCTCTCCTTTTATGTATTGGCAGAGGTGAGAAGCACATGGGGATAGAGGTAGCTTGGCCGCACGCATAAAAGATCCGAGTGTTGACGACTTTACCATCTGGCTTTTTGGAAACAGAGAATATCTTTATGGCATGGGAAACCATTTGAAGATACAAACAAAAAGCATATTCAGGAGATTTTATGGCCCCTTTGTAGCCGCCATTGAGTACTTCTGAGGGGAATTGAGAGTTTGAAAGTCGTTTTTTTTTTTTTTTTTTTTTTTTTTTTTTTCAGTCTCTGAAAAAGCAAAAGGGAAATGACATTAGCAGTTCATGGACATCAAGTCATCTGGTGTCCAGGGCACAGCAGGTGGCGAAGGAGCTCATAGGCCTTACAAGGAAAAAACAAAGGCCTGCTACTCACCACTTATCGGAAATGTGGGCAGTCTGATTGACCCTGCATTATTCATCACAAGAATAATTGCAGCCTTGAGTTTAAATATTGTATTTTTGCATTTAGACTTTAAACAGCATCTGTTGAACCTTACTTTAAGGTTATTATTACAACTGTCAACCATGTACAAGTTTCCATTCCTCTAAGAAAGTTGACAAAGCAAGAGGTGTTATGAGAAAGTGTCTGAACTACCAGGAAATGAGGTGTAGCGTAGCATGTCCATAGCTGACCGGGCTCGTTTTTAGTTTAGACTCAAATATTATGATATATGGCTTCGTTATGAATTTCAGTAACAAACACTGGTCTTAATGCACATGGAGTTGAGAGTAAATCTGTCAGTGCCATTCACAAGTGCTGCCTGGATGAGTAGGGGGTTTAGTTTGAGGTGAACATATGTGTTTGTGTGCATGTGTCCCAATAGGGCTTTGAGGTTGAGATCTACATTGTGCTTGTGCCTGGGTCATTAGAAGTTGAGAATGTTCATGGTCAATGTGGCGCAGTCGAGGACCACACACACACACATGCATGCCCGCACGCACATGCTCACACACACATACACACACACACACGTACACACACTGTTTTAGAGACCATGGCACCTGTTTCTTAGATGGCTATTCAAATAAATCTTAAACTGTTCTAAAACCACTTCTACTCATCCCAGGTTTCCGCCATGATTCAAATGGAAATGGACATGCAGGTTCCACACCGTGTTTTTCCATAATTTCTTTATTTTCCTTTTTTTTAATTAGCATTTTAGTTTTTATACAGTTGCTCCTAATCTCTTTTTAAGCTAAGCCTGGAAGAGTCTTGAAAAGCTTTCACAGTTTATGACCAACATGGACTTAAGGAGTTTTCCCCTGTGCCTTTTTTCATACTTTACCAGTTTATTTGTTTAATCTGCTGCTAGACATTTTCTACCAAACAAGCATCAGTTAATACCGTACATGGGCACGTTGCGTACCAGTTTCGACAATTGACCATCTAGATAAATGACCTATAATCTAATTGTAGTTAACTGAATGACGATAGAATGATTTGATTCCATTAAATTAAATCTTACGCAATAATTTCCCTTCAATTAATTTGGTTTGATGAGGGGTTATGATGAACAATAATTTGAATTCAACTAGAATCTTAAAATCATTTAGATATATTCTTCTGCCATGTCTTTCCCACTCTTTGTTGAGTCCCTTTCATTCTACCTCCCTCTTTCTGTCCAACTGCTGGGGAGCAGTAGGTAGGGCATCTCATTACCTATGATCCTCTTGGCAACACCAAGGCTTGGAGTCATGGGGTATGGCTGAATTAATCTAAAGGAGGGATAGGAGGAGAGAGAAAGGAAAGAAGGCTACATTTTTAGATCAGGCTGTCTATGTTTCACTGTATTTTTTTTATTTTTTTTTTCTTGGCCATGCCTTTGAATTTAATTTTTCTCCATCTAGCTCAGATGGAGGTAGCTTTGCTTGTGCATCAGTGATATTAGGTCCACCACTGGGGCCTTGACTATTAGCAGGGGTCAAGCCTGTCTCTCTCATTTAAAAATCAAATGGCCCAATATATATGCAGCTCAAATTATTAGACTGTCATTTGGACTTGTGTGATGGGGAAATGGACAGGAGATTGACTCCCATAGATTTGCATAAAACATCATTGTGCTGGTCCGTATAATAGAAAACTGTCTGGGTCTATTTCAGACCCATGGCCTCATTTATGGCACAGGCTCTCAGCTACACGCAAACACACATCAATGTACTGTATATGCACATGCAGAGGTGTGGTATTACATAGATTCATACAGGCACTCACAAATGTGGGTATCAGGTTACTGTTTTTCCACTTGACTCCATGTACGCCTGTTCCAGACACAGACAGTTGATAACGGCGTCCTTGTCTTGCACTCCTAGACAGACGTAGAGTTGATATTCTCTTCAAAAGGGAATCTTGTCAGACACTTCACGCGAGATGCTACTTGACTGCAAGATATAGATTTTCATCTTCTGTCATGGAGACGTATGATGGCATGAAAAGTTCAGAGCTGTAAACCCGATCAGGCAAATTTTCACACTTTTTATTTCTTTTCCAAGCCAAAAAGGTTGTCTGTTTAACGGTTGCGCTTCATCCCTCTCTTCGAGCAAACTGATGCCGGCTAGTAGATTAGTCAAATAGTCTCCTGTTTCACCTGCACTGCGATTACAATGGAAATCTTTCAGAGGTCAGGGGGTGGGGTGCTTGTGATGGTGGCTAATTAAAGCATAAAAGCAGGTGTGTGTTTGTGTATGTGTGTATGCTGTGCCGGTGGCTTTGTGTTTGAGACAGGTTTGAATGGACAAACGTCCCCACCCTCGTCTGTCTTCTTAATAATCCTCATAGATATTAATAAGAGTTGGACCCATTCTCCTACTAACGCCTTTACCAGATGGTCGCGTGAGCTGTTGTGTGTGCGTGCGTGTGTGTAATGTCCAGCTTTGATCCGGCTTTTGGCTGACACTCATAAATGATGCTTAATTACCCTAGCCACCCCTCACCTCCTCTCTACCTCTGGACTCCCCAGTGAATTAGTTCTGGCTGAAACGTAAATGCTTTTTGTGTTTTTGATTATAAAAGGTGAGTTTCTGTCTTTTCGAAACGGAGAAACAGACACTGCTGGTTTTCTCGGATTAATAGCCAGATGTGATCCTTTTAATAACCATTCCCACCCCTCACTGTGGGTCATTTGGGCTGTGTCCATGTGCAGGAGACTATGAAGCAGATCTGGGTTGACAGGTATGGGAACGATAGCAGAAGGGGGTGGAGTGGAGACAGAGGAAGGACGAGGGCGGTGGTGGGGGGTGGAGGGGTTGTGAAGGCCTTGGAAGCGGGGGGAGCGGTGTGAGGGATGCAAGAACAAAGAAGCTGGCAGGAGTTTGTCTTTGCTTTTCTGTCTCTTCCCTGTCTCCTTAACCCGCTCATCCTCGCTATATCCTGGCCAAAATACACACTCCCCTCCTCCACATTCAAATCATACACCCCTTGCTCAAGCCCATTTTGTATATACCGCCGACTCCTTTCTATCCCTTTGTTTCTCTTGGGGTTTGATTATCTTGTTTTCACTAAGACAACAGACACCGTTTGTCTGAAAAAAAAAAAGTAATAAAGAAAGAAGGTGCTTTGAGCACAAATATGATCCCTGGTGGCATGTTGTCTCCACTTTTGAAGCATTGATTTGATCAGACCAACTTCAGACAGATCACATGGCAGGGAGATCAGATGAATTCTTTAGTGGGAGTTAATTAGATTTACTTTTGCGATCACCTGACATTAAAACGTGCGCTTAATTTGTATGAAAGTTGTCATAAAATCGTTCGATTCAGCTGTTTCAAACGTTGCATTAGCTCTGCAATTGTATTTAGATAGCACCATAATGCTCTAACCGCCTTATGATTCTATCAGGATATTGATATGGACAAAGTTGAACTGAAATAGTCCTCAACGCCCTTCCAAATCAATAATCAATCGATTGGAGGTAATTGTGCTACTCCCTTGGAACAATCCCAAGTCACTCTCTTTCTGGGCTCCCCTACACCCCCAGTCTCACACTCTCTCTGTCATTATCAGCATGTGTAGCCGTATTTGGCATTTCAGCATACCAGCTGTAATTGATTTTAACCATTAGGTGCTCAGTGAATAGATAAGTAGTGGGAGATATTTGATTATACGGTGAGAGAGAGGGAGACAGGGATGAAAAGAGTGTGGGGAAAGAGGAGGGAGAAGGATTTGGGGATGTTGTCAGAGAGCTGTGGAAAGGGGAACTGACCTGTCCTGCTGTCTATCCGCCTCTACCACAAGCCCTCCATCTTTGCAGCAGCACAATACCGCTGACCTCCTGTGAGTTCAAGCAGCTTAGTTTCTGCGAGGTAATCCCTAATGCTTTGAAATAGACCTGATAGAAAGCCCACTTACTTGTTCGGGATTAATGTGGTTTGTGCGGGGGTGAGTGGGTCCCAAGTTCTCCACACATTCTGTTAAATTAACCCATTGGAATTATTATAGTCCACTCTAATTGTGGATGATAGTAAGTGCTATAAACTTGCACTACCTTAAGAAGTCGACTGGTAAATAAGGATCAGCAAACTTATGTGACGCTTGGTCTATCACGTCTAACTGTTTCTGCTGGGATTTACCTGCAAGTGGTCAGTCTGCAACAAAATCTCTGTTGCCCATCACTTACAGGAGAACATTTTGAACCAGAGTGCTTACGATTCACCACTCGTTCTTTTCTCATCTTTTCCTCATTTTGGAAGTGCTCTAGGTTAAGACTAGGAATAGGAGCGGAGGGGGTGGCGGGCAAAGGCAAACATTTGAGTAATCTTCAAAGGCCCCATTGGTATGTTGAGTGGACGCTGGTATGCGGACTGTGGCTGAGGCTTTTTCAGGGCAAAACAATATCTTTCTTTTCGACGGTTGGGGCCTGGGCAAACACCACCAGCCAGGCCATTCTGCCCAGTGTTGCCAGTGCTATTGGTTTAACCCCTCCAGTGACTCCTGCAGAAAACATTGATGTTCCATGTTCCTAGCACAGCTCATCATTATGGGTTTATAGGACTGATCGGAACATCCGAAGGCTGTTTTGACTGTACGTTTCTGTGGGTTTGTGTACAAAGTCAGTAAATGTTCTCTCAGTGTGCTTGGTAATATGCAGTTGCTATATAAGTCCTTGAGTTTTGAAAGAAGTGGGCAAAATAGACAGAGATGGCTTCCTTTTGTAAAGAGAGAGATCAAGTGTGCCATCTTGTAGGTCAACTGCAAGGTATTTGATTTCCTGTGGAAATATGCAAAATAGCTCCACTGAAGAGGTGCTTTCATTGTGCCTTTCCCTACAGAGCGCCACTCTAGCATGGGCTTACATTTTTGCTTATTTAAATGCCATATGCCCAATAAGTGACACAGAAAAAGAATCGACCGTCTAACTTTACTTGAATGTGTTGAAGTTTAATAATCACGGATGTTGAAACTTCATTCTATGTAAATAAAGAGGGATCTAATGGAAGTTATTTGTAGAGTCGTTCTGTGTAAACATATGCAGTGAAAAGTCTGTAAAATGTTAGACGGAGCGGTTGTTTATTCGAAAATCTTATGAAAAGCAGTCTGCCATTTTCTGACAATTTCAAAATGAATTCCCTTTGTCCAGTCATTACCAGCCATTTTCTCACGAGGATCCACCACAGGGATAATTTCCCCCATTTCTCTGTCATTAGCAGGCCCTGGTATTAGGCTTGTGTTTTGTTCGCTGTACCTTTTGTTTTGTGCTAAGTAAAACCATGCGACAGGGTAGGGGCTAAATGGAAAACAATACTCCCCTTCACAAGCCCAGGAATGTGTAATTAGTGATTTGAACCCAACTATGCTCGTCTAGATTCTCCCCTATCTTCCCCTCTCTCTATCTTTCCACGTTTTGTTCTTTTGTTCTTTCTGTCACAGATTTTCCTCTGTTGCTTCATGTCTGCCGATATGTATTTTATCTTTTTTTTTTCTTCTTCTTTGGATACTATACAGCAGCAGGGCTTCATAATGTAAAGTGTGAACAACAGGCTTTGCAAAAAGAAGCAGTGTTTCTTCTTTTTCTTAAGTATTAATTAAAATCGGACCGTGTTAATTAAGTGTTACATTGAACAAAAACCCAAATTTGAAGCAAATTCGAAGCAGTGTAAACAACATCTCTAATGTTGTCGCCTGAAAACGTAACCCTCTTTTTTTTCCCATCTTTGACCTCTCCTTGGTTCTTTCTATGATATGAAAATAGTTAGGCTTTTATGAAACCATACAAGCCTTTGTGCTTGGAAAGTGTGGAGGAAAGAAATACACCCCAACTAGAAGTTCAATAATCAAGGATTTTGTAATCTCTGTCCCAGTGTGAGTCAATGGAGAGATAATTGCAGCCGTTGATAGTGTAGGAAAATGGTGAAGTCTGGTCAGTCTCACCTGCCAGCGATGGAGACAAGCGGCAGCTTTTAGACCCTAATGGGCTAAGGTCAGGATGGTTAATAAGGACTAAGTGGCTGAGCCACGCTGTCTAAATCTAATGCTAATGCAAATACTGATCCATTTTCAAGGGGTGATGGAGGTGAGTTTACTTTCAAGACTCCATACACACATGAGCCAGTGAGGAAGAATGCAGGTGTGTCTGTTTTCAAAGATAGATTATTTCCATTTGTGTGGCATGTAATCGGTGTGATACATGGAGATACAGTTCCTTATATTCATGCCCGTAAAACTGCTTTACATTTCCATAATTGGTCGAACTCCAACCAATAACCTTAACATTTTTACAGCATTTTTTTTGTTTGCTTATTTTTGAGAAAGATCAGAAGAAACTAACAACTCATTATGAAGTGGAATAAACAGAACAAATGGTTTTGTTTTAGTTTTTACAAATAAAAATCTGATGTGAGGCATGATTTGCATTTGTGCAAAGCCCTAAATACATTCCAGTGAAACCAGTCGTCATTAGAAGTCAACTACTGAGGAAATAGGGTCCACATGTTTCATTTTAGTTCTATATAAAAATGGCTGTTATGTGAAGGGCACAGAGGTCACAAATCTGGCCTTTATGTAAAAATACCAATAAGAAAGCAATAAGCCACAGAAGAGACACCACAAGAAGGTGCTCTTTATAGATGAGACGAAACACTATTTTGGCTTGAATGCAAAACACTATGTGGAGGAACATTAACACTCCTCACCACATATAACATATTAACCCCACTGGTAGCTGCATCATGCTGGAAACTACCAGGTTTCAGCACTACCAGTGAGTAGTGCTGTAACCACTTTTTTTTTTCAGTGGTTACAGCAAAATTGGAGTTGATGAGAAAATGTACGAAGATAAGTCCAAGAAGTATTTTTTATTTTTTTTAAAAAGATGGGCAAAAGTAAAAAATATGCCTAAAATATTTCAGGTTTTATTTATTTTTATTTGAAAATCTTCCACTATACAAATATTCAGTACTAAATGTTGGTCAAAGAATCGTGTTAAACCTGAAAACTGAGATAAAATGTGCAAAAGATTATGGGGAATAAATCTTGTTGGAAATACTAGGTCGAGATCTGAATACCTTAAGCAAAGAAGACACATTATACTGTAAATTTACTGTTATTAATATGTTGTTAGATTTTCTATGCTCTGGTATGGGTTGGCTTTGTGGGATATTGTGTTTGCCTTGGCTAAAGACAGTGTAAGAAGACAAAGACATAATTCAACCAGAAGAAAGGCTAGTGGTCGGAGAACTACGGCCTTTACCCTGGACATGTGGGCAAAGATACTGTACATTGGGCTACAAGTATGTGTGAATGACTGCGTGTGTGTGCATATGTAAGAGTCAATGAAATGGAAGTATCCTGCATGTTTGTATAATTTTCCCTATAACTGTTACTGTTCTTTGCTGACACGTAGCAAAGTAAACTGGAGAAAGCTTGGGGAAATTACATAACCTTTAGAAGAAATTTTCAGTAAAACCTATTCGAAATGATATTGTGATAAGTCATTAATTTCTTTGCCCAAAATAAACCAACTACTTCGCTTTGGGTGACCGAAGCCACATTCACCATCACGCCATGTCTCGCAGACAAGCTTCAAAACCGAAATCACATGGTGGTTGCTTGCAGGCAGAGCTGACGAAAACAGGAGAGGCAATTTAACAGTACAAAATATTATTCTCTGAATTTCTGAAAACGCCAGATAGTGAGAAGTTCAGCAAAAAGCTAAAGGTTGGGATTTTAAAACAGTTTTGTGTCACATCTATGTTTAGAACACGCAATATAGCTTTTAAAAGCAAAAAGAGAGAGAGAAGGGTAAACTTTGAAAATGTGTATACAAATTCAGCAGTTTATGTGCCTTGTTGTTTTTGTGCCTGCACAGTGCCAAAACAATGTCAACATACTTCTGTTACCAGAGTGAAGCAAGGTGGCACATACCTGGGCCTTCAGTGTATCCTTTCAGCGGTGAAGTCTGCCAGCGGTTCCATTGGCAATGATCTTGTGTTACATCTATGTCTTGGGGGCTGAGTGGCGGTTAGCAGTAACATGTGTTAGGGAGGTGGTAGCACTGATGGAATTCTACTCTTGGCAGTCTTCCAGGCAGTGCTGGTATGTGTTTAAAATACTTTCAAGGAACAATGCATGCTTTTGTAGTTTACTGGTCCAAGTGGGGCTGTTTTTGTCTCTGATGGCCCCCGGGGGCCCGAAGGGGTAGCACCGGAAGCTGGTAGCGTTTCTAAAAGAAGGTATACTCAACAACAAGCTCCAGGGTTCTGCTAAAAACACTGATAAAAGTCTGTAAAGAGGTTTTTTATTTCCACAGTGTTCATTTGTACGCTTTCAGCAAACTCGAGACGACGGCAAGAGCACTGATTCTTTACGTATAAAACGTGTATGCACATGCTACGACACTCACACTGGTTATTAAGACACAGCTGCTGTTGAAGAGCATTCTTACTTTCAGTATGTATTCATTAGCTGCCTGGTTCTACACTTAATGACAGGAGAGACTCATGTTTGTACTGAATGCGCTAATTTGTCATTTGGTTTATGGAAGAAAATGCAACCCCACTGCTCTGTGCTGCTTTCAAAATATTTTTATGATGGTGGCGAACAAATCACAACCACACAAAAAGACAAAAAAAAAAGAGTGTATTGAAATTATAGACTAGCACCGAAATACACTTATGAGGTAAAATGAAGAGTGGAAATTACCCATGCATAAAAACCAAACACACAGAGACAGAAGAATGGATGGATTGAAACCTTATCCACACACACAAACTCGCGTTTTTGTGTGCACGGAGAGATAAAAGAAGTTGTGAAAAGATGTCTTTTGGCTTGGCTTATTAAGAATTCAGTTAATGAGGCAGCTTTGTCACCCCAGATAGAACAAATGGATATCAGACAGCGGCGCAGAGACTCTCCCCACAAATCCTCGTGAGTGAGTGAGCGAGCGAGCGAGTGGAGGGGAGGTGCATGCATGCATTTTGTATATATGTGTGTGTGAGGAAAGGTGTTTTGTAAACATTTCATTCTGCATAATGAATGCGGTCCTCTGTCATCCACACATAAACAGACACACAGCGGCAGCAGAGGTAAAAAAGGAAAAAAAAAAAAAAAAAACTACACAGGGGACCCTCCTTTACCTGTCATATCGGCTCCCCTCCCCTGCCTTCGCCTCACAGTGAGTGCATGCGTGTGTTTGCGCGCATGTGTGTGTTTGTGTATGATTGAGTGTTGACAATATTGTGCTTTTGACAGGCGAACAGGAACTCATGAGAGTTGTAATTTGTATTTCATTTATACGACGGGTGTGCATCCTCCTCCTCTGTCATCTGTAGCCATCTGTGCCATGTGTAGGTCCACCCGGGGAATGCTGTTTAGCTGATCTTCATTGGCCCACAGGGAGTGTTAGCTTATTTGGTTGTTTGCCAAACACTAATCCACAACAATTAACCACCAGCCACTTTGGAAAGGTGCCATATTGACATCGATGGCTCTTTTTTTTTTTTTTTGAGCCATTCTGCCACATTAAAGACACAAAGACACTCAATACAAATGTTCATGCAGCGCATTTCCGAACAGACAATCCTTCCACGGCATAAATTACATACACATTGCGAGCAGACGCATAAAGACGCAAATCCAGGAGCAGGAACAGTGTGTTTGTGTGTTTGAATATGCATTACACAGCCCACGCCTGGCAGGAGTCAAAGTGCTCCTTTAAAAGTTCATAAATCATGGATGGTTCTGGCCTGTGATCACCAGGCCGCCTGCGTTTCTGGCCTGCAGAGTTCCACGGAGCGACAGACAGCCTCTAGTTTTGGTCTTAGACAAACCCTCTGGAATGTGCTGATGGGGAGAGAATTAATATTTAGCCTAAACCTATCCGGCAGCCTGGTTCAACACCAAGTATATCATTCGGCTGCTCCCAGCTGACGCCTCACATCCTAAAAACCTTACAACTTAAGTTGAGGGATGTGTGGTATTTTAGACCGCAACTGATGGATATGAAAATGTTAATTTTGACACTGTGAAAATTCTCTCTGTAGCCATGCCTAAGGGGTAACTGTAAATAATAAGCAAGTCTTTTAATAAGAATCTTATTGGAGGCATCTGCATGGAACATGACTGCATTTAAAAAAAAAAAGTTTTACAGCACTGAGCCCGGTCTCTTGTCTCTATAGTAAAAATATATATTGGTTTTAATTTTTCTACCCACCAGTGTTTTAAATCGAAGGTGTATAAATGTACGTTCTTAAATGAAAGTATGATTATGTGGCGAGACAATTGAAAAACGCATAGTTACTTAAGAAAAGTATTGTAGTTTCCCAGTTTTATTTTAGTTTTATTTTATTTTGCTGTGCCAATTCAGATTTGTAAAGAAATGCCACTCATACCATCTTATTGATATTTTTAAACAAAGAGAAAATGACTTGTGGAATGGATATTGCACAGTATTCAGCATCTTACTTTATCAAATAGTTCACTTAATGCAGCTAGCATCAGTTAGAAATCATTACTCTAAAATTGTCAAAGACTTTCCTACTCTTTCACGATGGACACAATTTGCATTTTGCTGAACTATATTTACCCTTCGTGTTATCTGCTGAAAATCTTGCTCTCTCATAGTCGGAGTGAAAGAAAGTACAGTCTCCTTTTAGATAGCTTCTGAAATCTTATTCTGCTTCCTCTGACCTGGTAGCTTATACATATAGTATCAGCAATGAGAAAATGTTGAGTGTTGAGTGAATGTCACATTTCTCGTGACATAATAAAAAGATTAAAGGTGAAGATATTACTGGTTCACTTTTTATAAAACACACTGAAAGCGTTTCCATCGAGAAAACAGTAGTGGCATTTTTTTGCCTTTTGTTGCAGAAAGTATTACTTTTTAGAGTCTTGGTTCTTGTTAGAATCCATTGCCGTGCTATTTGGAAGAGTTGATAAAGTTTCGATTTCAACAAAAGGACAAAAAAAAAAATCTTGCCTTTGCCGGTGATAAATGCTTGTTTGCTAACGTAGCACACGTGTGTGGTTTCTACAGAAAGGCTCAGCAGTTCGGTTCTCCTGTAAAAGAGGGTGGGGGTGAAAGAAAAGAAGCAAAGAAAGAGAGGAAAAGCAAAGGAGGACTCCTTTCACAGAGAAACAAAGATAGCTGTAATTAATGGCTCTGAGCTCTGGACTAGGGGAGCTTTTTTCTGACAACTCCGACTTAATTAAAACTTAAGACTTCTGAAAGGGCCCTCTGACTGCGAGGGGACGTCCCACCGTCTCGTGAGAAAAAAAAACTAGCTAGATTCCCTACAAAAGGAAAGAAAGAGGGAGAGACAGAGAGAAAAGATGTGTTAGCGGCTGTAGCTATGTTGCTAATCCCTGTTTGTCAAAGGGAAAAATGGGAAGAGGGGGGTGTTGAACTCACACACCTGCGCCTCACTCCTCCCTCCACACACACGAACATCCAAAAACACACACACACGCATACGCGCACACCCTCCTCCTTCACGTGCGTCTTTTTAGAGTCTCTCCTTGCTCTAAATGAAATGATGCAAGGATATGTAAATATTACCTGTCTAAGTTTTAATTGCACCATGAAAGAAATATCCTATAGGAGGATATGAGAGCCGGTTGCCACACATTCACAGACACACACACACACACACACACACACACACACGCATACCCCTGTACGTATTAATTAATGTATGAAGCTCTGCACCTGTTTCTCACAAAGCAGTGTGAATAAATCTTAACAAAGTAGAACCAACCTTCATGAGCCACCTCTGTGTATCTGTCTCCATGCTTTGCTCTCTTCCACTCCCTGCGTCCCCGCTCTCCGTCCCCCCAGTCCCCTCCCTCAGCAGAGGATCAGATAATAAAAGCTTGGCCTGCTCTTTTGTTTTTGTGCATTGTTCATTAGCCCGGCAGCAACAACAGAAGCACACTTGATATGCTTGGCTTGACTGGGTGTATGGGAGCAGGGCAAGGTGGGATGGGTGGTGGGGGGTGAGGTGGAGAGGGTTGGCGTGCGTGTGGGTTCATGCACCTACACAACACAGAGGGCGGGACAAGAGGTAGGGGGTAGCTTTGCATGGCTGCAATGCCATTAAAGAGGCAACTGGAAAATTAAGGGCTTGCAACTGACAGCACACGTTGAATGAGAAACCCCCACAGCTGCCGACAATGAGGAGATCTGGACAAAGTGCATGCGGCAACGACAAAACACAAACCCGGACTTTGAAAGAAAAAAAAAAAAAATCTTTAAAGTCTTTCAATCACAGGAAATGTGCGCGGTTCGTTTTAAACGTCTGTGCAAGGGGTCGCTTTTGCAGGTTAAGCATATTAACCGGGCCCCTGTGTTTTTGTGCGACTTGCTAATACCCGTTCTTCTCTGTTCCGCAGCACTTGCAGAAGCAGGACAGCGCCTACAGTCAAGAGTCATGTGTCTACCTCTGCACTCTGTGTGACTACTCCACCAAGGCCCGCCTCAACCTGGTGCAGCACGCCCGCTCTGCTCGCCACCAGCAGAATGAAGGCCTGAGGAAACTCCAGCTGCACCAGCAAGGCCTGGGAGGGGATGACGATGGACTGAGCCTGCATGAAATGTTTCAAGTCAAGGAGTGCCCTGCCAGCCCAGGTCTGTTCTTCACGCAGTAAAACCTGCTTTCTTACGTTTTAATCGTTCCAACTTGAATTTATTAGGGTGTCTCAATGGCAGCTTATTTTTTACATACTTTCTTGTTTGTTACGTGCTATTTGTCTTGGCTCTATACACAGTTTTGACAGGGAATTTTGTTTTTTGTTTTTTTTTTTGCTCACGTCGCCCATCTTTTCTTTTAAAGATGCACTAATCAGAGTTCTGTGGCCAGTTTCCAATCTGTGGTCTCTGTAAAGGTTTTACCTGCCAATACAGATTTTGGCTGGTTCCTATTTTTGTCAGAGAAAAATAATGTAATACAAGACGTGGTCACTGTGTTTTTTCTACCATTTATGCCTAAATAATCAGTGACATCACAGTTTTTCCTGAGAGACAGTCGCTGTTACTTATTTTTACCCTTATATCTCTTTATTATATTTAAAGACAAACCCACTATAAATTTCTATTTCAAACTGGAAATCTTTGGGATTTTCAAAAGCCTGCCAATGTTCTAATTTCAACATGTTCAGTGACAGACAGTGGTCGGAAATCCTAAAGGATAAAACAGAGGAAATGAGCTCTTCTACCTTCAGCTTTCCTCTTACCTGCTTTAAATTTCTCCATCTTTCCATCTCTGTCTCTCTCCTTTCTCCTTCTGTACAAACATAATTACTTTATTTTTTTAATTTATTTATTTATTTTTTTATCTTGATTACCATCCTTTGGCTTCCCGTGGCTTAGTTAAAAAGAAATCACTGAAACAGAAAATTGACAAACGCAACCCTGCTCCTCTCAGTCAAAACTTCAACACTCTAGAGTTGTCAGCAAGACCTGGCTGTGATTTTGTTGACTGGTTGGGTAAAGATTCCATCATCCACCCCTCAGTCAGGGACGATGAAGATTGAAATCAGCTGATTCTGATCAGATGTCAATTTCTCAGTACACCTTTGTTTTTCTTTATTAATTGTCCCGTGCTCCTGCCTTCGTTCCCTCTTTTCTTGGGCCTTCGCATCCAGATCACGTCTCCCAATGCAGACCCGTCCGTTTCTCCCTAATCTCCCCAAAATGAGCATGCTGTTCCCATTAGGCTGCCGCACTTATATTTGAAACACACAAGCACACACCGTCCCATGTGTAGGGACATCCCAGGCCGGCAAGCAGTCAGCTTATGAAATTTCACCTTGGGAGGATCTCACAGTGGAAGGCCCGTACACACACATACGCATACACACGCATGCATTGCTGACACACACTCTCATGTATGCTATGGCTACACAGTCTCTCTCCCTGGAGTGAGCTTTCATTTCCTTTCTCATGACCAAAGCAATTTGGCTTTCATTTAAGAGTCTCCGTCCTGCCAGCAGCTAATAAGTGTAACAGAACTGTAAAACATTCAGAGAGACAAAAAAAAAGGAAAAAAAAAAAAAAAGATTAATGGTTTTTTTTTTTTTTTTTTTTTGAGTGGGGGTTGGATGGTTGGTGAGGGGTTGCAGTGTGTAAAAGGAGGGGGCTGTGCTTTAATTTAAACCAGAAGACTGAGAGTCAGGGTCCATTATTTAGTCATCCCTATGTTAATGCTGCTGGGAGAAAATGAGTGCTTAACTTGATTTTGCTTTGCTTGACCTGAAGGAGTGTGTAGAGTGAGGCAGGGTGTCGGTGCAGGGGGCCGCGGGGGTTCCACGTTTTCAGAAGAACTTCTGCACACCATTATGCCATCCATCCATTCCGTGCGTGTGTGTGAGTGTGTCAGCCCATGTGCATATTTAAAGCAGCGCACCCCAAAGTATCCTGTTTATACTGTGCCTTTACTTCCAAAAACAGATGGAGACTGAGACTCACTAATATGTATGAATCAGAACACACACTCACACGAACCGGAGAGGAGAGGAGATTTCAGTCCTGAAATAGGAATGATGCTGGCGGACGTTTGGTTTTAATTACACATGGATCAAAGCTTTGGTGAGAAAGAGGGTGCAGCAGCAAAACATGCTTAGATAAATCATTACCTTACATTTTAACTTGGCCCCACCATCCCTCCCTTTTTCTCCCTCTCTCCTTTTTTGTCCTGCTTGTTGAGTCTCTCTCTGACTCCTGCTCATGTCCATTTTTTTCAGCCCAAACAGAAGCTTTAAGCCACTTTTAACATCACTGGTTAGGTAACACAAGCGGTTTTTGAAGCTGTCAAAAGCAATGTTTGCCTTCTATACCTCTCTCTCTAATAAAATACGGCACATTTGTTGCTCGGACGTCTGCTTTCGCCACAGATTTGAAGACAAACGGATCCAGATTGCAACACACAGGATTCTAAACCAGGGTTATTTAGATGCCCATTTTGTTGTGTATTTTCACTGAACAGATTTTAACATGGTTAATGTTTCAGTTGCATTGTTGTATTGGCATAAATACTCAGTTCTGGTTATTGATCAATTAATAACAAAAAAACAAAAAGAAAAACAGAAAAAATCTAAAAGCAAAGTCTGATTTAAAAAAAAAAAAGTTTAGATTTTCCGACAATTTTAGGTTAAAATTCAAAATGTCCTTTTTATTGTTTATTTTGTAGAGAGACTAATTCAGTTGAGTTTCAACTTACCTATATATTTTAGTTTTATTGCTTGTAAAAATCTAAAATGGATTTACTGTAAAAAAAAAAAAAAAATTTGGAATGTTTCTCAAATCTCAAATTGTTCTTTACAAAAATCTGTCCTTAATGTAGAATCACCTAGTTTAGGGCTGCTCAGGCTCTGTGGCTCAAATTTTGACCAATTATCAAGCCATCCAGCTTTGAAGCAGATGCCAACTTTAGCATCAGAAGTGTTTCAATAACAATAGCCAGATACTGTATTTTCGCATTCTCCCTACAAAGTACTTCACTCATTTATTCTGTCAATGTTTCTTTTCTCCACGGTAAGCCAAAACCCTGCCACGTATGATTTAAAAGTGGTGAAGGATCCTGGAGTGCTTTTGAAACGGTTTGTGGTCCAGTCAGACGATGTCTTTATTAGCCGACTCTGACAACAGAACAGTGCCACTCAAGAACTACAGTATTTCCTTTTTAGCATCAAAATAAGAGTCACAAACAAGGATACAACACTTTGTTGAGGTTAATCCTCTCACACTTACACCCGGACCCCACACTAATTAGTTATTTCACCTGAGGAAGTTGCATGTGGAAAGCGTTTAACCAGACAGGACTTGATCAATATCGTCAGAACTAGCGGCATGAGGTCTCATTACTCTCAGGCGGAGAGTTGATTGTAACACATAAGGATCAACTACTTGTCATAAATTTAGTGTGTGTGTGTGTGTGTGTGGGGGGGTGGGTGTTTCTACAAGAATGCACAAATTTTGCTATGAGAAAATATACGTACAGTTTACTGCTGTATGTATCCATAATGATAGATGATGTAACTGTTTTAAAGGTAGCAAAACTTTCTATAGTCGGCAACATTTTTAACCAGTCTTGGGTTTGAGGGTGATGCATGTTTTTGTGCATGTGCGAATGTGGGCTGTTAGTTTTCTGGGGCTGCAACTCCTGACTCGAGCATTTTCTGTTCATTAGAGGCCAGTATGAAAAAGATTAATTTAAGTGCTGACCGGTATCTTTCTCTTAAAGCCTGGGACTTGGAACCCAGCCAGATAATTATAGGCTCATTTGGGAATAAGAGTTCTAATGCTCTGGACTTTATGTACATGTGAATGGCTTTCATTAAACAATTTGGATGCAGATTTTATGGCCCAATTAGGGATACGGCAATGCGGAGACACTGTAAGGGTAAAAAGTGTTTTCAACAAAGACAGGAGCAATACTAGTGGTGCATTGTTTGATTATGTTTGTGAGTACTGTTTTATTATTTATTTTCGGGGGGAATTTCAGTATTATTTACCCATTCTATTTTTTGGAAATGCATCTCAGGATAAACACAGTTATGTGAATGAACAGTGCAGGGAGTGAATAGTCACTGTGCATATGCTAAAAAGTTTTTATGGTGATCTTTCATCTTGGTCCCTTTCATACAAAAAGCCCCACTGTGTGCACATTTCTGAGCTAAACTGTCTCTTTGTGTACAATTATAAGCGATGAAGTAAATTGAGTTTATAAAAAATGCCAGTTTGCATCAGAAGAACAAGCATAAATGAATTCCCTCTCAACATGGAGGACGCGGATGCCATTCTTCTTTGAGGGTCGTCCAAAAGTGATTAGAAGAATTAGATTTTTTTTTTCTCTCTCGCTCGCTCTCTGTTCTGCAATAAACCCTGAGTGGAGCTGTTTAGTGTAATTCAAGCAACAAAAAAAAAAAAAAAAAGAAAGGAAAGAAAACTATGATTAATGGCAAGTCATGGGTATTCCATCATCAGTTTCATAATTTCAACAATTTGTTTAGGTGGATTTTTGGAGACATTAAGACTCTCTGAAGTTCGGTTGTTACAGTGATTTTTCTGTTGTCGGCTCCGTTTCAACCATTTCACCATTTGTTTAGCCACAAAGCACATCGCTACGAGGTGCAGTTGGTGTGTGCATGTGTGAGTGTGTAACCTCGACCATTAGCTCTGCTCTCCATCATGTGTAAAGCTCCGCATAAGTCAGACCGAGCAGAAACATGGGGCCTTTTCTGCATACTTTCTGTCATTTCCCCCCCTTCTGTGTTCCCTCTCTCCCTCTCACCAAAAGAGAAAAAAGAAAAGGAAAACAAGATGGGATCTTATGGAGGTAATTATTTCAGAGAGCTCAGCCTGTCATCCATACTCCACCAACCCACCATCCACACATCTCCATCCTGCTGTACCACCCCACCCACCCACCCACCACCCGACATGCATTAAAGAGGGAGGGAGAGGACCCTCTTTGTCTGATTTCCCCCTTTTAAACAAAAGACCTCTTCTGACTTAGAGAGACCAACAACACTTTTATCATGTGCACGACCCTGTGTGTATGCGAGTGTGTGTATGTGTTACAGTGTTTCTGTGTTCTGTATCCCTTTGTTTTTCTCTGAGTGATAAGGCTCTGGGACATTTTTTTTTGTTTTTCCTTTGGTCCTTGTCAAATTAGTGTAGCCACGCCAACCATTTACATAGCAGCTGTAGGCTAAAAAACAGAGCCTAATGCACTCCTCTTATCCCTGCGCTTGTGTGAGGATATAGGCGTGTTTGTGTTCATCCAGAAGGAAGTGATGGAACATGGGCACAGCAAAAGTGGGCTCCAACACACTCCACCCAGGCTGTATTTCAAGCTGTGTCCGAATCGCTGCGAACACATAAAACGATCATCTGATTCTCGTTGTTGGAGCAAGCTCTGCTGTTTCCACAAGGAGCATTTTAAGAGTCATGACTCCAAAAACCTTTGAGGTATTAGGTTTTCTCTCCCGCCTTACTTTCACTACTTAATTTCATCCTTTTTCTCCCTCTGGGTGGTGGAGGTGGTTTTTGTCATTCCAGTGGTTTTTGTCTTCTTTTTTCCTTTTTTTTCCGTTTTGGGCAAGGTCTCTCCTCAGACAGAAGTCTATTTCCAGGGTTTGTCTCAGTAATTTGTGGCCATTACATAAACATTCACAAATGCCCACTAGAGTGACAGAAATCATAGAACATACTCCAAGAGCTAAATAATTACCAGCGTTAGTACAGGGGTGGCCATTTTGTCTTATGAGTTTACCAAGAGAGGATTAGACTATCTTCTATGTACCAACATTTTTACTTTGACAAGTACATTAAAAGGACAGTTCTGGAGTTTTAGCATTCTGTTAAAAGCTTTTAAGTAATAATAAGTCAAAATCCACTCACTTTCACTGTGATGCAAGCAGTAGTAAAGATTACATAGCATTTCTGTTAGAAAAAGCTCTATGAATTAGTTAATAGTATGTGGAAGGCTGGATATATGTGTTTTGCACAAATAATGAAAATTGTTTTCATACTTCTTTGTGAATTGCAAAAGTGAAAAATTGCTGCACTCTGCTGCATTAGTTTGTCCTTCAAAAAAAAAAAAAAAAAGAAAAAAGAGCCAGTGACTGTTTCTAAAGTTCCCAAATGTATATCTAGATCCGCGTTACATCTTGATCCGTATCTTATGTCCCGCAGCAGACAAATGTCTTGGGATTTTGACTTGGTAGAAATCTGAAGGCTGAAATGAAAATAGAAGCCAAGGATAAGGTCCACCTATTTCTGTGTAAATCCATTCTAATCTCAAAAACATCATGCTAATGCAATTTCATGAAAATTTAGATGGTTTCATGTTTCCATTGGACAGTTTTTTGCATAGAGAGTGAAATCTTTTTGCACAAACCATTGACAACAATGCTATGTGGGAACAATTGAAACACTATATTATTATTATTTTTGTGTTTGTGTGTTTTACTTTATATCTGACAGTTACTCTAACAAGAAGCACTTTAAATGTCTTGTTTTTTGTAGTTTAAGTTTCCAGCAGGTATGTTAGCAGTGGCGCAACGCCCCCTACTTCCATTTCCTGCTAAATAATCATTGACTTCTGTGTATTTGCATACAACAAAATTTCCATCAGCTAAAGGCATTTAAGGCCTAATTTATACTGGCTTGCAGTCTGTGTGTCTTCTGTGACATCAATAGGGAAATCTGTTCTCCACTTGCCGGGGTCTTTTAGAGCATCTGCGGATGTTTGTGTACAGCGCAGGTATTTGAGACCAGGTTGCATGTGTACAAGGACAATAATAATGTCAGTCAGACATGGAAAACACGCAGCAGATATGGAAAATTAACATCAGGTCAAGAAGAAGAAAAACACCAACAAAAATAGTTTTAAAGAACTACAATGAGAATAAATTTGCTTAATTATTTATCTTTCAGGGACTGCAAGGAATTACTTTATTTCTTCTTTCCAGATTTATTTTTTATTTCCTTTTATTTTATTTTTCTGAGAATGGCTTACATTAACTAGCACAATATTGGTCGCAGTTATTTGTTACTTTCCAGTAACAACTAATCTAGATTAATATTTTTAAAAAAATGTGATATTTGCTGAAGATAAGTCATTAACTAAAATCTTTGTAAAAAGTATGGCCTTTGTGCATTAATTTTTATGTCATTGTGTGCTCATTAGCTGCGGCGTCCATTGTTTATAAAAGTTATAATTTTTTTTGTGTGTGTTTATATGCTTAAGAGGAGGAAAAATCAGTTTTTGTTTTTTAGATCATTAAAAGCATTTTAGTTGTGAAGGAGTTAAAAACCTTTTAACATATGGGCAGTCAAGCCTGCAGAACTTCACTGTCCTTTTAAGGTACACAAATATTGTTCCTATTTATCAGCTTTGATTCAAATGAATGAATTATTTTAATCCTTTCTGTCTCATCTAGTGAGTTTACGGACTGTAAGTCCACATATTTCTGTCAGATCCGTTCCTCTCATCATCAAAATCTCGGGATGTTATTTTTGCATGCCCAAAATGATCCTAAAAAAAAGTAGTCCCTGATGAGACTGAGGGATTTCACTCCAGAGGTTCCTTTTTTCAATCACTGTGCAATTAGTTGGAGACAATGTGCTGCATTTTAAATCATTTGTCAAATCAAAATGAGACACATTCATATATGTATATTATTATATTTTCGTCAAGTAGCAATTTAGCCCATATTTCCCAAAACCATATTCTCTTGCAGTGGGAGTAAAAGATGTGGTCACTTTTTGAATAATTCCATCCAAGCAAATTATAATTACTTTGTGGTCTGTGTGTGCACATAGAAGAAAAAGGGCAGCGGCCTGACTTGTGCTTCAGGGGGGAAAAAAAAGAGCTTCATTCACCATAAACTATTTTTGAAATGGTGTGTCGGGGCGGTACGGGCTCAGGCCGATTGTTTTTCTTTTGGAGCAGAGCAGCTCTTTGGTGAAGGGGTATTACCCGAGCTAAATTGTTCCCTCATGTTTTCCGCCAAGGTTCTGTGCCCACCACACTGACAGTTATAATTTGCAGAAATTGCACTGATTATCTGAATTAGCATACCTGACCAATGCCACATTAGCCTTATTTACAATACAAAGCCATGGAACTCTGAGGACGCATACTAAATATGACTTAACCCTTTGAAGAAGGGACTGGCGTCACGGGGCCATGATGTCTTTTATATTGGTGATATCACAAAGAGCTCAAGGCACCGCTCCATATGGAACTGAAAGCCACCGAAGGCTTCTGGAGCAGGAAGCGGTCTATGTAAAGAACCACATTAAAATCACAGGGTCATTGCACCTTTATCCTTATCCGCAGGTTCTTTTTGACCTTTTGCTTTCCATATTTTTTTTTTTTTACCTTTTAGCTGTTGTTTCCATCCTTCTTTCCTTTTTTGACTGCACACCACCCCTTTGCCCCCTCTTTTTTTTTTTCTTCTCTCTCACCTCCATTCTCTCCCCTCCCTGATCCCCTCATGCACCCCCTGTCCACTGACTCTTAACCACAGATGGACAAAACAATGGGCCATGTCACACAGCATTAAGACAAACAATCCAGTGATGGGAGGAGGGTTGTGTGGAGCTGGAGTCACGGTAACCAAGCAATGCACTCGCAGGGTCCAAGCAGCCACTAATCTCTGACGGCAATGATACAATTCACAGATGAACATTGAAAGAAGTCTATATGCGGCAAAAAAAGAAAGAAAGAAAGAAAAAAAAAACACGGCTAAAAAAAAGCAGTTTAATCAGACCAGTCTGAAAAGGTAAAAATTGTCCTCTTTCGCCGTTATTTTTCCTCACTCTTCTTTTTCAATCCTTTACCTCATCCATCAATAACAGTATGGAATTGATAGCAGCTATTGATTACCAATAGGCTAGGGCTAATCGTCGCTAACCAAAGGAAGCTTTGCAGTAACAGCAGCTGTCAGAGGCTTGTTGTGTTTTCGTGTGTGTGCATGGGGGTGTGCCTGCATGTGCGTGTGCATGTGTGTGTGTGTGCGCATATGACCCTTCAGAGATTCACTAGCAATAGCTGTGCCTCTCTATTGTTTGCTTACAGCAAGCTAATGGTCTAATAGCAAGGCACAGTATGGGGGGGGGGATTCAGAATCCTGCTTCTCTTTCAAGAATAAGAAAAATGTATGCTTTGTCTGTCCAAAAAGGGGGAAAAAGGGAAAAAAAAACAGAGGTATGTCAAGTTTCACCTCCCTACCTATCTGAGCAAGACCCATCTCCCTCTCACTTCTTTTCTTCATCTCCCTAATAGGAAATTTGAGCACACTGTGCGAGATTAAAGCAGAGAATCAATGCCTTGTGAGCAATCATTTCCAGACAAATCTCTTTCATCTTTTCTCTCCCCCCCTGAAGTTCTCTCGTTAGCTTTTTTTTTTTTTCTCCCACCTCCTAATGCTAACAGGGGGTCCTGTGTCATGACATCCCTTTTGCTTTTATCATGTCCTAATAACGCTCTGAAAATAGAGAGGGAGAAAGAGGAACGTGACAGAGGGTTAAAAAAAGGATGCTGGGAAAAAAAAGAACAAGAAATAGATAGACTGATAAAAATCTATTGAGTGAGCATGGAGCTTGATTTGTGCTTTGATGTGGATGTCTTTGTGCAAATTAGACAAATATGCCTGCTGCTTTAGTCATCTTGAAGCTCTTCCCAAGGCGTTGTCTCCCTTTGCTTTTCCTCAGGTTGGAAAGAACGGAGGAAAAATGAAGGACAAGTGCATTGTAGGTCATAAAAATATAGATTTTGCCAAATTTAGGTGACTGCACTGACAGAATGAGATATGCTAATGAGGAGTTGTTACATAAAAACACATCTTGAAAGAAGTAGTGTCTGGCGAAAGTCGGCGTACACATTGGACATTTTAACGTGTTGCAGCCTTGCAAGAAAATCATATGGAAGGAGATGCTCTGGTCAGAAGAGATCAAAAAATTTAAATGTTTGGTTTCTTCTCCCTTTATGGGAGAAATATGTGGCCAAAAACTAATTCTGCCCCATGTCTCCCTGAACATAACATCCCTCAAGAGGAACATGGTGAAGGCAACGTCATGCTGCAGGGACTCTTCTGATTAGCAGAGACGAGGAAGTTGGTCAGATGGGTTCCTAGATGAGGCTAAATAAAAGGGCAAACAATGTGTATTAAAATTGCCCTTGCAAAGCTCGCAACAAAATCCTACTAATAACATATAGTGAGGGTTTAGAGGGCCTCTTTACCTAATCTGATAGAGCTTCAGCTTACAAAAGAATGGGCAAATACTTCAGTCTCAAGAAGTTCACACATTTTTGCAACTTACCTTACAGTCTTACAAGACTTTCAGCTGTTATTTTGAGTTGATCTGTAACATAAAATCCCTTTAAAATATCTTAATGTTTGTGATTACTACTTGTGAAAATATCTAAAAGAAAGAAAAAAGAAAGAAAACATTCAAGAGGCATGAATGCTCTTAAAAAGGACTGTAGCCTTTTTGTGATGGTATATCTCCCCAGCTAGGCCTGGCAGACGCTTTGGATGGTGCAAACGTTTCACGCACAACACACGCACACGTCTCGGCCCGGCCCTTTGTTTCTGAAGCAGGTTAATGGGGAGTGAGGAAGAGGAGCATTGCAATTTTCTGCTCTTTAGGCACCAGAGAATTCTCTTCGGTGTAAGAGAGACCAGACTCTCGGTGTAATAGGCATTTTACACCCTCATCACCCCTCGCGCATGCACACAAATATAAACCTGTGGAATGAAATAGGCATTCTGTGGTGTGCATAGCCAGTCCCTGGAGTGCCAGTAAGTGTTAGACATGCATGGAGTTGGCAATGAGACAATCAGCATACTGAAATTGAAACCTTGTCTGAAGTCACACAGGAGAGGGGAGTAGAAGAGTGGAGAGGAGACGTAGTCTGGAGGAGCAGAGATTGGAGCAGATGGTATGAGAGAAGAGAGCCACCGAACAAGTGGAGAGGAGAGACAGAGGGGGAGGAAATAGGAACTGATGTTTGTTTAATTGCCTCATAAGTGATGACACAGATAATTATGTCGAAAAAGGAGATGCTCCTCTTAGGCAGGGCCAATGAACAGTTAGATCTGTTTTAGTCATTTATGTTGTGTGCGCGCGCGCATGTGTGCATGTGTGTGTGTCATGCTGTCTGTCCCTACAGCTCCATCAACCGTCGTCCCCTCCAGCCACATCAAGTATAGGACGCCATTAAAACCCCCGTACGGTTTGTGTCACATCACATCTTTCAGCTTAATTAAGAAAAACAGAAATAAAATGCACCCACAAAGCACACTCATCACTTGGAATCATTTTAATTACTCTATAACATCCAGGTTATTAATATCTCTGCTTCACATACCTGGGGATATGAAGATGAGCACGCTCAACCTGATTTCCTGCGATGCGCGTTCGTAAGTGGGGGGGGGGTCTTTTTTTTTTTTTTTTTTTTTTCCCTGTGTGTAAGCGACGCTTTCCTGACTTCATATCTAATTGTCTTTTTTTTTTTCTCCCTCTCTCTCTGAATTGCAATACTCTTGCCATGTGCCGACTGTACGTAATGAGTCAGGGCGTGTCAAAGTGCGGGCCTGAGCTGTCCGACTGAGTTAAGCTCTTCCTGTCTACTGTAGAAGCCTCCGGCTTCTGCGCTCGCACACTCACACAGTATCAATGTGGGAGTTCCTGTATCTGACACGAGATTAAGAGGGCCAAGTGGAGGAACGTCGAAGAGCTGCCCTGTTGCATTTGCGAGAGGGGAAAAGGACCATCCTGTCACACGTGCGTGCACACACAACAACACACAGGCCGAGCATCCTGCGCTGTAAGTGAGCAGTAGCCTGCCTTGCATTATTCACAGTGGCCGAGTGATCGAAGCCCGGTTCAATAGCACTAAAGCGGCGCACGCTGGAGAGATTTGTCTTACAAAACCTTGACACACATACACAGGCGCACATATGCTCTCACACACATTGATTTTTAGGTGGTGGGAATCTCTCAGGCTTTGGACGAAAGACAGGGACGTAAGAGGGGCTTCCCCCGTCAGAGAACCCCCCCCGCCCCGCCAGCAAACTCTGCGCGCCGCTACACTCAGTCACATAGAGAGACACGGGGAAAAAAGCTGTAAGGAGAAGCTTAATTCTCACAAAATAAGATTCAGTGATGTCCGCTGCGAGCATTAATATTAAAATGGAGGGGGGAGAAAAAAATGGGAGAGGAAGGATCTGTTTCTTAGATCTGATGTGGTTTCATTTACTATGAGATGAGCTGATGGTAAAAATAAAAAGCAAGGAAAAAGGCCTAACTGATCATATTTCTTTTTTGCTGAGTCTCCTCTTTTGCATTTTACCATCAGGGGGCTTTTTGCAAGCAAGGCAGAAAAGAAAAATCATGCAATGCCTGATATGTCACATCTTTCCTCTGTGGTGTATGTTTTAATGTTTTCTCTCTCCCTTACTCCCTCTTTCTCTCTCATTCCCATTTTCTTCTTCTATTTTCTTTCTTTTCCCTTTTTCTTACAGAAAACTGTTTAAACTTGAACTCAAAAGCAATTTTTTTTCATATGCCTGTCACTTTATTCAGTTCCCCAATAATTTTCTGAGACTCAAAGTCACTCTAACTCCAACCGGAATTTTTATTTTTTTCATCTTTTACTTTCCTTTGGACAAATTAACATATTGACAAGTGAACACTTTTGCGTCTGTAAACACAGAGGTACAAACACACACAGACACACACCTCAGTCCCCCTGAAGATGTGATCAAGCAGACCCAATCCCCGGTAATCATCTGGAGCTCCCACTTGCACCCACATATTGCTCCGCTTCAATCCCGAGTAATGGTTTGGGGCAGGGGGCTGAAGCGGTGGGCTTCTTTCCCTTAGCCCCAGTGTCTTAAGCTGCCATTGATTAAATGTTAACTGATATACTCGGCCCTGGCAATCTTGTTAGAGTCGGAGTAGGCAGGCAGCTCGACAGACAGTTTAGGACCTGCACCCTCCTGATCAATAGCACAGATAAAGATTTCATCCATCAATGGGCTCCCAAAACAAAAGGTACCTGATACCTGATTAGGCCCACAGGGACACACACACACACACACATAGATTTGAACATGAAGACCTGCTATCACATGGCTGAAGGAGATGAATATAAAATAAAAAAGAGCGTAGGCTTTTGTGGATTTAACACAAAGCCATGCGCTCATCCCTTGCACTCTCTTATTTTGTCCAAAATAATACCACGAACAACTCCATCTAAAGTCAATCTATTGCATAGTTAATGGAGTAATTATAATAGACACACACGCATGCACACGCAAACATATGGGCAGTCAAGCCTGCAGATACAACAGCTCAGACTTTTCCCGGATGAAGGTTAATTATGCTCCGTTAGTCGACTTAGGTGTGTGTTCATTTTGTTTGTCCGTGCAGGTGCGGGGTCCACGTGTCTCCTCTGAAACAGCGAGTGTACTTAGATCGGGTGCGCATGCCAGAGACACCGCAAAGTGGTCGGATCAATGTCTGGGCGACCACCACTGTTAAAGTGTATCAATAATGTTTCCCTATCTTCTTTCCGAGCTATTGTCACAGGGCAGCTTGGAAGTCCAAGCGGAGCTGCAATTAGAACTTAATTATTAATCAATATGTGGGGTCATTTAAATATAGATTTTTCCTTTTTCCTCAAATTGTTAACATATTCCACACCCTGCCCATGTTTTTTTTTTTTTTTTTTTGGTTACATCTTAGAGGGGAATCAATACTTTCCTTAACAGTCAATCAAGAGGAGCTTTTGCATTGCCGGACCTCTAAGAAAAAAACAAAAACAAAAAAAAACACACAACTAGATCTTTGAGAAATGTTACAACCTCTCAGATTCTAATATCCTTTCTCATAAAACTAATAACACTTTGCAGCTCTGTAGTCGTAGTCTCACTTGAGGAGTTTTTTACATTACATTTGGGTTGCAGAGCTGACGTTTTCTGTGACATAGCAGTGTGTCGAGGCAGCCTCCATGCAAGAATATCAGTCCAGCCACAGAATAACCTGTGTTTCATTTGATTGAATGATAAATTAGCTATTTTTTTCACTCTTTTTATTATCCTGCACAGCCATTGCAAGCGGCAGAAAGATTTTCAAGTGGCATGTCAGGGGGCCGGAGGTCTAATGCATGGAAACATGGAGCTTTCTGTTTTTTGACGGCTAGCAGAGATAAGGTAGAGATATGGCTCTTGCACTGGCTCAAATCTAAAACAGATCCCACTGAGGAGGGGGTGAGGGGGAGAGTTAAGAAAGTGAAGGAAAGGAAAAGAGGGAGAGAATGGGAGTCTGGGGGTGTAGCAAAAAAAGGGGAATATAGTCAATCCTCTAAGTGTCTAGCGGTGTCTCTCTTTCTTTTCCTCTTTCTCTCACTCTTTCACTCCCCCACTCTCCCTCAGTAATCTGATTTATTCGAAGCATATGTGTGCTGCTCTGTCTTTGTCTGCTTCTATTAGGGCCAGTGGGGGCCCATATGACATTGTTTAGCCAGTAATGAAATGGACATTTTTTGCATGTTTTCGAGAAAGTCAGAGGAAAGCCAACACTCCTTATTTGTAACAGTCTGCAAATGCCATCTCCAGGGCAGCTCAGTATCATCTCCGGCCCTGTGGTGTGTATTTGTGTGTGTGTGTGGTGTGTGTGTGTGTTGTTGTTCACATATGTGGCCATGCATTACAAGTTCCATGTGGATTTTTTTTTCCTTTCACATTTTTATTTTATTTAGATGGATATATATATATATATATATATATATATATATATATATATATATATATATATATATATATATATATATATATATATCTTTAATATAGTCTTATTTGTTATTCTCTCCCTAATCTACATAAAATACAACAATTTGCATTTTTATGTAGATAGGTACAGAGTCCTCTGTATGTAGGAACGGAGGACAAACATGTTAATAGTTTCCATTTAAACATGCTTGTGTAAAAAATTGTCACATATGAAATGAAGAGGTAAAAACTGTTTGCCATATTAAAAAAAAAAAAAAGTACTTCAACAACGTAAAAGAACGTGTTACTTTTTCAAAACAAACATGCACAAATAATAAAATTAAGACTACATGTAGAGATGCACCAATCAGGCTTTTCCAGACTTTCCGGTTTTCTTTGAGGTCAGAGTTGTCGATTCTGATTTTGACCACTTATGATTATGAAAACAATTTTAATGAGTTTTTTCATAAGTTCTTTTGGGATGATTGCTTTCCTTTGCTTCCCTACCAGGATTACAGCTTTGTTTGTGATGGCTCTGAAAGCAGATGGTTTGATGCTGTCAAAAACAGGACAGTAGCCCAACGGGATAAAGATCTGTTTAAGCATTATCCATTTGGCCACTGCCCGTCACAGGCCTATTTTAAGCAGAAACACACATACAAAGACGTAGACACACAAACACAAAAACCCATTCTTTCAAACCATGGCAGCCATTTTATTAGATTCCCCGTTTTCAAGGCTTGTATTAGTTCCCGGAAAATAAATAAACCTTGAATGCATGACAAGGACCAGTCTGGTCAATTCGAAACTATATCTATCCAGGCCGCATCTTTGTTTACCGGTGTAGTGATTGATGGAGAGATAGAAGGATAAATGGAGACATGGAGAAACAGATGGACCGGGCATATGGATGGATAGCTGTGTGAAAAGATAGAAAAATAGATAGACAGATAGGAAGATAGGTGGATAGATAAATGGATGGACAGATGGATGAGTAAAACAGGCAGATCTCGTTGCGCTGATAGAGTTGAGCAGGTATGCCGAGAAACAGCTGCTTTCTTCATTAGGTTCATCTATCGATCTCGGACCCTTGTTGGCGTGTGCGTGCGTGCGCCGGTGTTTGTGTGTATGGGCGCGTAGTTTGAGAGCAAGGGAACAGAAAGACAGGAACCTCTGTAGATAAGTGCCTGTAATAGAACAGAATGAATTCTTATCACAGAGATGGGGAGGCCATTAACCCTCAGCTCCTAGTTCTCTCTCTCTCTCTCTTTCTCTCTCTCTTCCCGTCGCTGTCTGGTCTGACTCTCTTTCCTCCTGTTTCCCCCTCCTTCCATTCCCCGGTCTGGATGTGACAGGGTCACGTTGCCGACTTTGTGTGATATTTCCACTGCATGTGTGACTCTCACTGAGCGTGAGTGCGTGTCTGTCTGTCTCTCTCTGTGTGTGTGTGTGTGTGTGTGTACACATGAGAGCGTTCTTCAGCTGCTGCTGCTGTGCAGGCTGCCCCATCAGCCAGATGTTTATAATCAGGGGCTGGATAAATATTGGACAGAGGAATTATGAAAAGAAGAGAGAGAGAGAGGGAGAGAGAGAGAGAGAAATGGGAAGAGATGAAACAGAGGAGAGGAATCTTCTTTTAAAATTATTCTTAAATCCCTCGGTAAGCTTGCCATGCCGCCTCTTCAATTCACCTCCTCAGCCTTAGGTGCTTCAAACAGCCGAAATGCCAATATGGCTCTTGTGTAAGAGGCGTGTGTGTGTGTGTGTGTGGTGTCCAGTAGCCCTGCTTCTCTATTTTATAAAGCCAGGTGTTGGTGCGTCACTGTACTTTTTGAAGTCATATTTTGTTCTGTAAAAACCTTTTGTATTTGCCATTAAGGAATCATTAACATTACCACGCCAACACACACACATACACACTCTCACAGTGCCCACAGCTCTAAAAATGAAATCCCTCTTTACGCAAAACAACAGTTTCTTTCTGCACAGCAAGCAAGACACGCAAGCCTTTAATCCTGGCTATGTTTATTCATATGATTTCCTTTTTTCTCCTTTTTTTAGGAGTAATAGGTGTTTTGTTAGTTGCCTGCAAGACAGCAGAGCGGGCAATAGAGGAAAATGAAAACACAAGAAGTGTCCCAGGAAGTTGTAATTGACAACAACAAAGCAAATTTGGGGCTGCTGATACAAGCACATTTTGAACACAAAAATCTTTTCCCTTTTTTTTTTTTTTTTTTTCCCTGCCCATTCTTTCAGTTCAACTTATTGACATTCACACCAGGAGCGAATTAAATGTGACAATCCTATTGTCTTGCTTTCACAGTCTCCCTGAAACATTTTTAGTTTTTCTTTTTTCTTTTCTTTGTCGCTGGTGTACTACGTTCTTGTGTGTTTTTCACCCAACAAATGGCTGCGCGTGGGTGGAAACACGTGCGCTTGCTCGCGCTGCCGTGTTTACATGTTAGCATGCGAGCTGCGGACGCTTGTGCATGAAATACGGGTGAAAGCAGCGTGGGAGCAAATGTGTGCCGCATGCATGGGGGCTCCGTTGGTTAGGTGTGTGTGAAAAGCGTGTGCGGCGAGTGAGTGAGTTTTTCCCAGGCCCTGTGCAGGAGCTGTAGACCCTCTCCGCTAGGTTGATGTTTAGTATTTTAGACATGCTACATTAACAACATCTGGTTAAGATCTAAATGCTTGTTAAATGCGCTGAAATTCGGGGGAAAGGTACAAGGGGAATAAGGGGAACGGGAGGAGGGGGATACAGATGGAGAGTAGGGTAAATAAAGATTTGAGGGTGAGAGAACAAGAGGGAGGGAGATCAGTAAGTCTGTAAGGTTATTACTCTGGCAGAATTACCACTGGCCCTTGACTGTGTGTGTGTGTATATGTATGAAGGCCTGTGACTGTGTGGGATGGTGTAATGTTTCAAAGCTTTCCCCTTAAAACCTAGAGGCCAAACTAGAGCCACGCGCGCGGCGCAGGAATGTGACATCACAGGGCCCCTTCCTGCTCTCTCACGCACACATATGGGCAAATAGTCTCACAGGGGACATGACCAGAGTTGTAGAAAGGAATCAGCATCAACATCAGGCCTAACTCAAGGAGACATGGCAGTCAGGGGTGCAGCCCAAAACATCAAGGCTGCATTACTACCACAGATACACTGGACACAGTGCATCTAGTCTTTATTCAAATGTACACACGGATTAAAAAATAAATAAATAAAAAGACCGTTGTCTGAACTATACAGTAGAATCCTATGTATTTATTGCTGGTTTTCTCCAATTACACCTTCAGTTGATGCTCAATTTTTATGGAGTCTCTGGTTTAAAATAAACAAAACGTTCAGAGAGAATTATTTCCCCCTCCTTTATCCCTTTAATGAGCCCCATCCTAGCCCCCAGGAAGCAAATCAGAGGTGGCTGAGCTAAGAAAATCAGCCATTTTGGAGCGTCCAAACGTCCAGCTTCCTGGCGTGGCATCTCTCTGCAGTTTGAGTGCTTGTATGACTGAGTCCTCCACCGGGCACATAATGACCCAGCATGGCGGTTATGGGCCCTTGGGGGCAGATGGGAGGGGGAGCGAGTGGTCTCAGAGCAGGTCATTATATAGCTAGAGGGCATGCTCGCTTGCACATACGCACACATGTACGGAGAGAGTGCTGACACTTTTCAATACATTCTTCATTGCTTCCATCTCCCATATGTCTATCGCTCCATTTTTCACTTTCCAAACATCTCATTTAATATATTGTTCAGCGTTCTCCGAGACCTGTCTGTGTGAAGCTCTATGTTGCCTTTAGAGTTAGAGTAAGGGTCTTCCTTTTGTGAAAACGTAAAAGGATATAGTTTAGATTTCATGTCAAGCACCCTTCCAATGTTTCCACACTGACCTCCAATTAATGGTTAGATTTTAGACCAGACTGTTTCAACTTTAACTATGATCAAGAGTCACTTAGTTATTCTTCCTGTTTAATAGTTAAATATAGGCTTGTGTCAGTTGCAGGGTAATCAAACCCAGGGTCTGTGGTTAACTCAAGCCCACCGGCCGGCTTTAATGTTCCGACTGACCCACATCAAAGATAGTCCCACCAGGCTGCCAAAATCACACCCCCTCCTGGACTGTTCTCTCTTTCGCTCTGTTTGTGTGTGTGCTTGTGCACTGAGGCAGAGGAAGGTGACTGCGAAAGTTTTGCTCTGTCCTCTGGTAGCGATTAAGTTGATGGTTAAGAGTCCCCCTGTCTGCTTCAAACACACACACGCACGCACTTGCACATGACATCTCACATTCAAACACATGCAGTCACTGTCTCTCTTTCCCTTGCTATCTCTCTCTCTGTCTCTCTCTCGCTTGATCAATTTCGCACGCACACTAACAAACCGAAACACACGCACGGTCAGGGACAAGCACACACGGGCGTACGCACAAATGCGGTACGTAACTGTCAGGGTCAGTCAGAGGGCAGACGTTGGGCTGATGTATGGAGAGAGCTTGTCTGGGAATGTCCTCAGTGTGGAAGCACATTCCCTGGATCCACACAGACACACCGCAGATATCACCGAGTATGAGGAGAAAGAAGCAAAAAAAAAAAAAGGTTGATTGGGCCCAGATGATCGCCTGTTTTTTTTTTCTTTCATATGGTTTTCCTCACCACTCCTGTTCCTTCTTCATCCCTTTTTGTTCATTTTTATGATTCTATTCCTCTTTTCTAGCTACAGGTATACTGCCCCCTAGAGGTTGGTTGAAAAGGTGTTTTAGTAGTAGTGTTATCTCAGACAGACTTCCCTTTGACCTCTGTGTTGGTTATTTCCTTTGTCTTCATGTAGACAAAAAAAAAAAAGTTTTCTATCTATCAACTTCATAGAACCATTTAAAAATGCTACTTCTTTCTATTAAATGTGATGTCGAATAAAGTTTATTTTTTACAACATCAAATAGGGTTTAATGTTGAGATTTAACAAAAAAATATAATTTATGAATATTTACTGTTTTTATTCAGATCTTAAAGATTTTTCAGAACAATATCAAGAATTAACGCAAAACTTTGCACTCATTCTTAATTAACAAAGCATCAGTATATTTACATTACATGCTGCCATTACAGCATGTAATAGCAAATGAAGTTCCCTTTCACCTTCTTTTTCTGGTTTTATTTACCTTGTTTTCTTTTCCAAAATTGTATAAAACATGATGCTCAATATGTGCACTCCTGGCAAGTCAAGTATGCAAAAATGATAAAACAGTCACAAGTTACGTTCAAGCAGTATGTACGTACAACAGTTCCACCCACTTACACACACATGCACACGCACAAATTTACTGAGCATTCTTCCCCTCCTCCTTTATATGTGAAGGTGAGGTGAATTAAAATACAAGATGGACGCTGCAGCAGCACCAGCAGTGAAAATTGCAATTTCTGCAGCCCGGGCTCTGCCAGCTGACAGGAGATATTTCATCTCCGTTGTCACCGATGTATTAATAAAACATCAGGAGCAGAGTGCTGTCCCAAACACACACGTACACACGCACATTCACAGACAGACTATGTGTGTACATATGTGATAAATGTGCACAGCACACACATGGACTAATGCAGAAATATAACAATGACTGCAACACACACACACACAAACACTGCAGCAGATTTCCCCAACAATCACATGCCAGCATCTGCCATGAAAATTTCATGCTGTATATAATGTCCTCTTAATGTGTTGCTGCTTAAAGCAATGGCGCCAGTGCTTAGTCTCCGTTTGTGTGTTTGCACCATGTGTTATGTGAAAGGGTTAATCATATCATGTTTCTTAGGAGGGGTTTGGAGACCCCGTATTGCCATCATACAATGGCCAAAAGTGATTGTATGCAAATGCAAGCTGACCTCAGTGCACCCATTGCCTGACTTTTGTGCATATTACTTTGTGTGAGTGCGGTGTGTGTGTTTGCTTTTCATAAAATATGGTTATTAAGGCTCCGCAGGATTGATGAGCACAGCTTTTTTTTTTTTTTTTTTTTTTTCTTGAAACACACTCGTGCACGCAGACGTATAACAGTTTAATACTCTGGCAGAGTGAGAGGTTTGTGGTGAGGGAGACCCCCCTCTCTCCCTGCCTCTCTCTCTCTACCTCACCCCATTTAAAAGACATGAAATTTTTAACGGTTTTTGTGTGTGTGTATATATGTGTGGGTTAACACAATAGTGTATGTGTGAAAGATTTGATGTCTGTTTGCAAGGGTTTCACTTTGATTGTGGACTAGTGTGTTCTCCTCCTGAGATGGAAGAGCTCACTGTGCGAGTATATATATATATATATATATATATATATATATGTATGTATGTATATGTGTATACATATACACATACATATATATGTGTATATGTATAAGTAGGCGTGTGTGTGCGTGTGTGTGCATGTTTGAGTGTGTGTCTGGTTATCTGGCCTCTCTCAGACTGCTCAAAATTCATTACAAAGTGACATCAGCCCAGCCGGAGACAAATGATGGCTGGATGAAAGGGAGCGCTGGGGCTCGGCTAGGATTAGTGTTAGCTTGTGCTGGCGACACGTATACACACATACACACTCATACGCATACACAAACACACATGCGCGCACTTTAATCCACTGGCAGAACACTGCAGATACACAGAATTATCAAACAAGGGGCTGAACTCGCAGAGATGGGCAGGCTAATCTGCTAATAGTACAGAGCTGCATGTGTGTGATTGTGTGTGTGGATGTCTCTATGAGTATGCAAAAAATATAAATAAATAAATCTACATGAATATTGTATATAAGAATATGAATTTCCTGAGTTATTTTCTATGTACAATAACTCAGAACACGACTTTTACAATGTGAGCATGCAATTTTTTTCATTTCTATTTTACTGTATTCTTAACCTAAACCTGGCTTTTAAATTATGTTATATATGTGACAAAGAAAATAAAATAAGCAGAAATTTAAATAATTCTCAATTTAAAATTTTGCTGTCATCTACTTTTCTATGTAATTTTATTCACATCAATGTGTGTCTATCATTTCACAGCTTCTTAACAACCAAAAGCAAAACTAAAAATTAAATATAGTATATCTTTCTTTTAAAATATTGTCACAGAAACAAAAAACTCTTAGTTATAGTAAGATATGTTATCCTAAGGAAAAATATACATACTAAATGTGTTAAAATTGGTAGGACTATTTATCAATATGCTCCAATTTGAACTTTTTTATGTCTATTTTCTGTTAGATTGGAACAACTATATAAAGAATGTTTTTGGTAGCATACTGGCTATACAATATAATTAATCTAGATTTTTTTTTCTCTTCCTCACAAGCCTTTTTTATGTTTTCTTTTTCTTAAGATGCGTACAAATAATGTAAACTGTAGGACTGAACAAATCAGTACCAAGTACCGAAGCATAAGTGGATGATTCACCCTAGGAAATTGGACTGAGTCAAAATAGCAATGTTATAATATAGTTTTAGTAGCTATGACCAAGTACTGCATTTAAAAAAAAAAAAAAAAGGCAGGTTTTAGAACCTGTATGAGTTCAACTTGTCCAATAAAATATTTTCAATGTAAACTATTGTAAAAGTTGACATATTTGGTGTTTCTTCCTTCCCCCAAAAAAAGTAAAAAGAAAAAAAAAACTTTATATCAACAAAAGAACACAGCTGTATTTCGGATTAAATTATTTTGAAACATTCACTACAATAAATTGCATTTGAAATTGTTTTTCTGGAAGACTTTTGTAAATGTGGGGCACCGTCCCTGCTTGCAGGCCATGGATAGATTGTGTTTTACTTACTAGAAGTGGCTTTGCAGGGATTTAGTCAGTAAAAACTCTCTTCTGGCAGCTGTTTTACTTAATAATATGGCAAACCATCCATTGTAGAGCAAATTTGAGCTTTACACTGTAAAAACAAATGGTGATTTGAAATTAGCTGTAGATGAACAAGAAGCAATATTTGCAGCAACAAAAACAACAACAAAAACCTTGCTATTATGTAGCTGCACAATTTCCATCACTTTTTTAAGAGAGAATGATGGGTAATGAATTCTGTCTGTGTTTTCAGAAGAGGCTGCAGAGGAAAGTGAGAGACCTCTTCGATCCTCCTCCCGGCCTGGACTCAACCTGACTGACCGAGATTTGACGGAAAGCAAAAGACCCGACCGTAAGTCTTCACATGAGATACGAAATAAAAACTTAATTTGACATAAAAAACACCCATTAACCAAAGCAGAAGCCACTCTTCATCTATATAGCCTTCACTTAAATAACATTTGAGTGTGTGCGTAACATGTGATCGCTGCTTACAAGCCACCATGACCTGTTTTAATCGCTTCCATCTGACAGATAGAGGAGGAAAGGAAAGAGAGAGAGAGAGGGAGGGGTATAAGACGAGAGAAAAATGAAGAGAAAGAGAGAGGGAAAAGTTGAGTGTTGTGGATATTACCAGGCAGTGTCCAGGCCCTAGATTATTTTTTAATCAAATCAGTTTGCGTGCTTGTAATTTATAAGCGCCTTGCATTAATCTTTTCTCGTTCTTGTGCCCTCTCCGATGACATATTAATTTTTCATAAGCGCAGGATTAGATGGGGGTTGTGTATATGTTTTTCTAATATTGCTCTGCATCCCTGCAACCCTTAAATTAGTTTTTTTTTTCCCCAGCACTCTCTCCCCCCTTGCATTTTTCTTTCTCTATTTTTCCCCCTTTTTCAATCCATAACTTAAATGTTGTCCAATCTGTGACCCTATCACCAGTAATACCACTGACAGAAAAATTGCGCAAAATAGAAAAAAAAGAAAAAAAGAAGGTGGAGGAAACTTTTTGTTCATTTGCTGAAATAGAAACATTGTGAGCCGGAAGAGGCCACAGTCTTGGCGTTTGTGTTGTTTTGGGTAAGGTTCAGGGTTGCGGTCAGGATAGTCCCGGCTTTGTTTGGTTTGATTTGTTCAAATAAGAATTCATCTGGTCTTATGTATGAGATGGAAATCCATGGCTGGGGATGAATATTGCATGGGATCTCTGAAACCTTTTTTTTTTTTTTTCCCTTTTCTCATTGCATAGGGTTCTCATTTTTCCTCCCCTTACAAATGTCTCATTTTTTCTAATCTTACCCGCCCGACTCACACACGAACCTACTAGCTCCCACCCTCTATCCATCTGAAGCTCCCTCCTCACCTTCTCTTCCTACCGTGCCATACCTAGCTCCATAATGTGAGGCTCAATGAGGCAGAAGGAGAGCTGAGTGAGGCTGGGGCCTATTAGTTTAGCTAGTCATCTATCTTTTAGCTCTATCATTCTGACAGGCCCGTTTGACCGACCGGTGGGGAACCACCAGCCATGCATTTGCTGCTGCATTTCACCCAGAGTGTCATTTAACAGCCCCGAAGACATGCAAAACAGCAAAGCAGCACAATGTCCAGATCCCCCCCTGTTCAAAGGCGTGCTTTCGTTCTGTATGCACGTGTCCTTGCATGCTGTTTGAGCATAGTGAGGTCTGTTTTACAAGTAGGAATGCGTGCCAATTGTATTTTTTTGTGAATAACTGCTTACAAGAAATGCCTTGGGGGCCAGATCTTAGTTTGTCAGCCAAGCCAAATATAATAGTGCTAGTGTTTTATTTTGTATTTGGATTAACAGCGGTTTGAGAAAGTCGAGTCATAGAAAAAGCAATGCTCATTGGGTGTCAGCATTAAATCTTGAATTTCCCCCCCCAGCCCCTTAGCAAACATCTTTTCGATCACCTTCAAATTTCAGGCCAGCTTAAAATAGTTAGATTAGTCAAGGGTCGGCACAAGATTCTCATGGAATGATAACCTTAAGTAAAAACAACATGATATGACTGTACTTACACAAAAATCTAGAATTAAAAAAAGGACTATTGCAGTCATCTGTATCATTTATTTATAGTTTATTTATTTTTATTCATTAATAAAAATGACTTTATTAATCAAATAAAGTATATGCCCAATATTATATATTTGTCTGTTGTTCGTTAGTTGGGCTGGCTGCTATGGTAGCCAGCTGCTTTAGGGACATACTGCTCCTGGCTTTTATTTTACATAGTTTATTTATTTATTTATTTATTTATTTATTTATTACAACTATTATTTTACCAGAAAATCCCTTGAGGTTTTTTTTTTTTTTGAAGGAAAACCATGACAACAACCTCTTACATGCACAATATATTGAATTGCAATTGTTTTCACAAAATCTCAGTCAGAAAGGAATGCTTGGATGTAATATTTGGTGACATGCATACAAGCTCGGCTTTGTAATTATATATTTGATCACTTGCATGAACTTTCATTGTCCACAGCTGATCTGAAGCTTGGTAATTAAGACGCTAGAGCTCAGAGAGAGTGAAGAGATAATGACACATAAAAATTCTGGATTTAACAGCAATTGGTAACATAACCATTATGCAAAATAATATTGCACTATCATCTTCTCCTACTATTGTGCAGCCCCAGTGTTACTGTAATGACTGGTTCCTTTTCCAAAATTAGAACCGTGCTTGTCTTTCGCAACAGAAATACAGCGACTGGCCAATACTTGCGTGGGTTAGGGACCACAACCTAAAACCACCCATGAATAGATGAAATCTGTGAAGACCCGTTTTTAAAACAGCGTTTATTTTCTTATTTTAATACTCCAACACCAAATGCAACATAATGTGTATTGATTAGCACTGTGCACGGTACTTCCACAGAATCTACAGTCTTCTTTGTCTTTTGAACATACGCTTGAAAAAATACAATGTTTTGAAGAAATTTTTGGAAATTATTATCGTGCAAATAATTTCACAAAATAAGAGTCACTTTCCTCAGAAAAATCCTCAAATTGGTAAATCTATGAATCACTAATAGGCTCAGTCCACTGCATAGTCAAACAGCCATATTCGTTGTCTTTCCAAAATAGAAAAACATTGAGTAGCCTTCTTTACACTAGCTGACTGACAGTGCACAGCAACTGAAAAAAGGAAGGACTGCTAGAATGAAAAATCACAAAAAAAATCTTAAAAAAAAAAACTTTTGCATACCTTCATATATATAAATATAACCAACCCATGCCTCATTTCAATTGGGGGTGAAACCAGGGGAGCAGTGTGTGCACTTCATCTCCAAGATAGAGCAGAAGAAAGAGATAGGACAATAATAAGAAGAACTGGTAGGAAAACACTGTTGTTGTTTTTTTTTTTTTTTTTTTTTTTTTGGTTCATTTAGTCTTTTTTTATATATAAAATGTCAGTTTACATTAAATATAATTCCTGGTACAATTTTCATGCAAATGCTCTTCATCTGGATTACTTCCAGATAGCTTTGTGCTGTGTGTGTAGATGGCACATGTCGCCGCCATAGCTCAGGGGCCCACTTCTTATAAATAACCAACCAAACAAAGGCTCCAGCATAGAAATTAGCCTGTCAGACAGCCTAAGAAATTAGACATCTCTAACGGATTCAGATTAGGAAAGAAAGTACTCATTGTTCCTGCAGTCAAATGTTATGTACTAATATTGTGAAGGTGAAATGGGGAAACAAAATCTTGGCAAAATGCTCCATAATTCCTCTGTCATATTCTGAATATTATCAGGAATTTGTATGTGCATACATCTTGCAAATTTGCCAAACTTGAGAGCAGTGATGTGCTGCTTTTCTGATGAGATTAAAATATATTAAGAAAATTAGCATGTTTAATTGCAGGCCTGCAGCAGTTCCTATGTGTCTTTTCTTTGTAATGACAGCTTGTTGAATGTCTCATACAGTTTGTCAAGTGTGACAAGACCTTGGCCATATTTATATCTCATTAGATGTGGAGATGGAGAGAAAAAGGGAGGCTAGTCATTAAGAAAACACAAACTATAAAAGACAGCTGCTGTTTAATAGCCTTTCTTTTTTATTTCCCATCTCGCTCTCTCTCTCTCTCTCTCTCTCTCTCTCTCTCTTTCTCTTTCTCCTTCTACACTTTTGCCCCTTTCCATTTTGCTCCTTTCCGAGTCTATCTCTTTGTGTACTTCCCTCCGGCTAGACCTGGGCCTGCTGAGTGCTTCGGTGGGAGTTTGAGGTTCAGAGTGTGTTGCTGTAATGTTATCAGGTGACCGGAGGTCAGCCTAATGCGTAACCCCAGAGCAGTAGGCCAGTAAATCATGCTAGTCGGCCCTCCCCGGCCCGCTTTGGCCGGCTCTGCCTCCTAGATTTACTGCTCTGTAACGCTAGCCAGTCTGCCAGGGATCAGAACAGCTAAATTGAATACTAAATCCATGCCACCCAGCCCCCTTTACTCCATGTTTGTGAGGGTTTTTTGTGTGTGTGTGTGGGTGTGTGTGTTATTTTCATAATGGAGAAAGACATACATGGAATCAACGTTGCATTTTCTATGCTTTGATAGATAAAATCGAGATGTTTTAGAATAACAAGAAAATGTGTGGCAGATTTTCATATGAAGGAATATCAGGAAAGATGTAAGGGTTTACTACATGCCCGCGTAAAATATAATTCGAGTTGGGTTCAGACGAAAAGCATTATGATGTTGCTTTGTGTTTATGTCTGTTTATATATATATTCTTTCTGTTTCAATGTCAGCCATGCATTTTTGCAAGTGTGTGTATGTGTGTTTACATGCAGCTCTTTATACGCCATTGACAGTTGCAAATAAAGATGGGTGTTGTGTGTTCCACTCTTTCCCGCAGCAATGCAAAAGGGGCTTGAGTGTCATAAATCACTTTTTGATTTATCTAATCACGCAAGGTCTTGCTCTGTGCAGACATTTGTCACTAGTGGAAGAAAGGGGATGGGGACGGCTATGCAGTTGTTTGGGACAGGGATTTGAGTTTGGGGTTTATTTTGCCAATCCACTTAATTTGGTGAAGGGATGAACGGAAGGTTGGACAGGGGGGGTGAACAGTCATTAAATGTGGTTTGTAGACAAAGAAGAGTACCGTGAACCAAAAGACAATGGTTTTGTTTTTTTCTGAAGAATTAGCAAAGCTATGATTGCTACAGACACTATTTTGTAGGCAACTACATCCTTGGACTTAATCTGCAGTTTAAATTCACTCCAATGGTGTAAAAATGTGTTTTATTCACCATTGAAAGCCCTAGGTCAAAGGTGCATATAGCCGGAGGACGGAATTTTATGTTGCACGTCCAAAGAAAAAAAAAAAACAACAAAAAAAAAACAACTGCAGACATTACACAAACATACATTTACATTCAGCATGACAGTAATCAATGGTGATGTGCGAGGCTCTTTTCCCGAGCCACATTGTAAATGTGTTCGCAGGCTCTCGTCCGACAATCGCCTCATCTCCTTTCTCCTGGATGTAATTTAGTTGCAAATTGACTGGAAGACGGGGCCAAAAATTGAAAGTTGAAATTAGAAATGGTTATAATAAATGTGGGAGGCGGGGATGCAGACTTTGGTAAGGTCAGGTGATGCGACTGCCGCTTCTAACCCGGGCCAATGACGTGTCAGAGTCCTGACGAGGGGTACATATACACACACATAAATATATATGCATGTATACACCCACATGCAGGGGCCATCACGAGCAGTTGAAGACGAAATTACCTCTGTCTTCTGAGCTGCAGAGCAATTCTCGGATGTTCTTGGAAATTCACATTGTGCCCTTGTGTCCCCCCTCCTGCCCTCCCCCTTTCCTTCTTTTTTTTTTTCTTCTAGCCCTCTCCCTCTTTCTCTCTTGTCACTTTCCTTGACAGGCCAATATTTCAGGCTCCAGATATAGGGGATTACAAATAAAATAAGTGGAACGCCTACTTAATGCAACAGAATTAAAATGCATGAACGGGCCAAAGGAATTGATATGCGTCCAATACAAACACGAGCCACAGAATAATATGAAATACAAAATGTTTTTTTTTTTTTTTTCCAAGCCCTCCCACCCCCCTCTCCATGTATCACTGCTTTGATTTCCCCTTTTTTCCATTTGTGCATCTAGCGTGAAGCGTTGATTCGCAAGAGTGAGGCTCACATATTGCCTTGAGTGACCAGACGAGGGAGGGGACGCGAAAGAGGGGGCCGGGGGCGGGGGGGGGGGATAGCTTAGGGAGAGGGGGAGGAAGAAAGCAAGTAAAAGGGAGGGAATGAGGGAGGGAGAGTTGCTGTTGCTGTGTCTTTGTGTCGAGCAGATTGGGTAAATTGCAGTGGCAGAGTATAGCAGGGCCTGCACGGCTTGTATCTTAGGATGAGGCTAATGAAAGATTTATCAGTGGCTGCAGCATTTACTAAATACAACCAGAGGCTGATCTCTCAACACTGAGCCCTGCTGTTTACGTCTCTCGCACACACACTTACATGCACACACACACAGTGCTACTGTACCACCAGCCGTGACCGAGCCCTGAAAATTTTGCATCTCGTACAGACACAGGAGTTGTTGAGGCAGTCGGGGAAATGTATATGAACTAATGAAGTGTATAATATTACCATAACATTTAATGTATGTCGTGCTGCGATAATGAGCCTGACTGGGTTTTTTCTCATTTTACATGTCCTCAGGGCTGCACCACGTCACCGTATATGCATATGAATTATACAATTTGTGCTTGCGCTCATGCTAATGTTGTTTTAGAGTCAAATCATTTTTTGAATCATCACCTATGCCCCACTGAATATTAATTGGAAGCACGTGCTTATATGCACAATATTACTTGTAAATCAATAAACATTTGATCAATTTCTAAGATGAGACAGCTTCAGCATTCCACAGTGTCAGCGTTTTTACTAAAATAAATATTTGCTAGCCTTATGCCATATATTTAGAGTAATATTGCAAGATTTCCTCTTTTATTGTGATGGATTCGATGTTGTTGCTTAGATTTATATTCTTGTTGCTTTATGTTTGTCTTGCATTTCAGTGGCATAAGATATGCTGTCTTGAGTAAATAACACTTCAGCATCATATTCCTGCACATGTGATCTTGTGGCAGCACCTGAGCCACACTGCAAAAGCACAAAATTGTTGTAAAGCACAACAACTCTGCTGAATTAGTGTCATTCAAATGTTGCTCCAGTGACGCAATAATTACATTGTTTTAATTCCATGCCATGCTGTGCAGAAGTTTCATCTATACAGATGAAGATCCAGTTATCTCTGCACTTCAGAATGTTAGAAATGGCTTCAGCTGAAGCTTTCTACCTACTAGTAATTATTTGACATTTGGAATCATCAGTGACTAGCTTTTGAACTGAGCATTGTTTTCTTTTTCTCTAAAGGTGGATGATTCCCTAAATATGGTAAAAGAATAAAACATGATATTGATGCCCAAACTAAAATATCTTATGAATTTTGCTCCTTTTGACCCAATACATGCTATGTAGAATGACATTTGTGTGTCAAACATCTGTTTGACTTTACAGACATAAAGTAGTAACTGATTATTTTTTCTTCCTTTAGGACCTAATGCCATGTCCAAAGAGGTATCCGGACTGAATGCTATGGGTAAACATTCCCTCCTGGCAGATCGTCAAATCGAAAGTCCACCCAAAAGGCCGAAGTCTGCAGAGGGGAAGACGTCAGCCAGCGACCAGGTAAAGGTGTGCAGAAAATCAATAGAACACCGCAAAGTGTTGGGGTGCATTTCCTAGCAACTTAAAGATTGTCCTTTTGAAGTTGATTATTGAAATGTAAAGTTTGCACAGGCTGGTGGTGTTTTTAAGTTAAACTCCAGCCTCGTATAGCAAATACTTGGAGGAATTTGTCAGTGCATGTACAGAAACCTAATTGCTAATGAGGCAGGTTCATAAGCTCTAATGAAATCTAACCTTCACTGTCACTGTGGGATGAGCTAATGGGAAAATACTTAACTGTAAGAAGCAAAAATGCTAAGCCAAGCATTTGGCAATTGCTGGTGCCAGCTTTCATTCAAAGGGTTAAATACAACCCTGCATTCCCTTCCTGACAGAGCTTTTTAACATCAAGCACAATAGGCCAGCTTTTGTGTTCTTAAGTGGAATACCAGCACTAGCCTTAGGCATCCCTCTCTGCTTCTTTTTCCTTTTTTGCATCTCTTTAAATTATATGTGTTTTTAAATTAGATTATGAAGTATTAGCCTGTCTGGTTCTGGGTCCTGCAAGGAGGGAGGATGTACTCATTTCAGAAATGGATTCTATTAAAACAGGTGATAGAGACGTAGCTATGCTAAGAGTACTCCATCTAATGAGGGCAGGACATAGCTCAGGAGAGTACACACCTTTATCATCTCTAATCTTCTGAGTAGAAATTCTGGCCAATCATGTTTTCTTCAAATAAAATTGCATGACTTGCCCTAGATTCCTAAGTGAATAACATGAAATATGGTTGATCTACATTTTTTCTGTGTTTGTGGTGGGCTTTTGAATTTAAAGCAGAGGTGAAAATCATAGATGGGTTGAGACAAAATTGAATAAATAACACAAAAACTAACTCAATTTAATTTTGCTAATGTTTTTGAAAGTCCACCCAAACATCTAGATCGGTTTTGAGTTGAGATTCAAAGGGATATAATCATGCTGCTTTCTTGTTTTTCAGGTTCAACAGTGCCCATATTGCAACTACAGCAGTAAAGATGCCAACCGTATGCAGCTCCATGTGATGTCCCAACATTCCATGCAGCCTGTAATCCGCTGCCCACTGTGTCAGGATGTCCTAAGCAACAAAATTCACTTGCAACTGCATCTCACGCACCTTCACAGTGTGGCTCCTGACTGTGTGGAGAAGCTCATTCTAACGGTACGCAAAGTTGATTATTATGAATGAAATTTCTATGTATGTACTTGTCAGTAAATGTGATTAAACTGATTTTGCATTTAAAATGTAGATAAAGGACAGTTATAAAAGTGTAGCTTTTAGTCTAATTTTCCATTTATTTTAGGATATTTTCGTAAAGACTTATTTTCCATGATCTCAAGTGTTTTCGTTTACACAATGTCCATGATGAAATCACATTGTCCCAGTTCAAGAATGTTTACTAAAGATAAGAATTTACAGTAAATGTGTTGTCTTTTTTTTTTTTTTTTTTTTACATTTTTATGGAATTTTATGCCGTTTATTTTGTATACGTACATTTTATACAGTTGTAGTAACTGATTTAATTTCATTAACTTGATAGGTTGTTGGACCTGATACATCCACACCAAATAATGTCATGCATCCCCAGACTGGACAAGGGAAATCACCATCGTTAACAAGTTCCCCAACCTCTCTTACTGATGGATCAGGTTCGCTTAAAGGTGAGCAGAGTACAGTTATGTTCCCCCAATTAATGTTTTTAAATTATTACAACTGATGTCATACTCTATTCATTTGTTATGAAATAAATTAAGAACATCCATAATATGTTATAATAAAAATCTCTGAATAACACTGCAAATTGTTGTTGCATCTTGTAGGAAACACCTCAAAGGAGGACCAAACCAGTCAAGACAAGAATGAATTAGAGCAACAAGAACTCAAGCCCCCCAAAGAGGCTTCGGAGGCCCCAGACTGGAAAAGAACCACTGGATTAGGACATGATCGGAAGTCTCCTGATAACCTACAAGACCATCTCAGTGAGCTTCAAAGACTTCAACAGCAACAACAGCAACTTTCTGTTTCTGATCGCCATGTCTATAAATACCGTTGCAACCACTGCAGCTTGGCCTTCAAGACAATGCAGAAGCTTCAGATACATTCTCAGTACCACGCTATCAGAGCAGCCACTATGTGCAGCCTCTGCCAGCGTAGCTTCAGGACATTCCTAGCCCTCAGAAAGCATTTGGAAAATGGACACCCTGAACTGAGTGACGCTGAGGTGCAGCAGCTAATAGGAAATCTGCCACTGAATGGTGACATTACTGAGAGTGAGGCCAGGGCCTTGGAAGAAGCTCAAGCCTTTGACCATGACTTGGACAAAGATGATGAAATGGACCAAGAGGATAAACCCAGTCCTACTGGAAGTGACAGCAGCTCACTGCTTGATGACATGGGAGCAGAACCAAAACGGACCCTACCATTTAGAAAAGGCCCCAATTTTACAATGGAGAAATTCTTAGATCCCTCTCGACCTTATAAGTGCACTGTATGTAAAGAGTCTTTTACCCAGAAGAACATCTTACTGGTCCACTACAACTCAGTTTCCCATCTACATAAACTAAAAAAGGTTCTTCAAGAGGCATCAAGTCCTGTGCCACAAGAGGCATCCAACAGCATTGACAACAAACCATTCAAATGCAATATTTGCAACGTTGCCTACAGCCAAAGTTCAACTCTCGAAATTCATATGAGGTCAGTGCTCCACCAGACCAAAGCAAGAACAGCCAAAACGGACATGAGCAGCAGTGGTGGCACTGGCAGCAGTGGCCCCACCCCTGCAAAAAGTCCAGGTCCAAGCGCACAAGGGAACAATAGCAACTCTGACAGTGCTAGAAGTGGGACTCCTTCTTCTAACAAAGAAAATGCAGTTGAACCCAAAGAAACCAACAACAGCAGCAACACAAAGACAACACCAACTACTGAACATGTTTCAGCACAGGCAAGCACTCACCAGTCAGCACAGTCTTCAGCCCAACTGCAGCTGCAGCTTCAGCATGAACTCCAGCAACAGGCAGCCTTCTTTCAGCCTCAGTTTCTCAACCCAGCATTCTTCCCTCATTTCCCAATGACTCCAGAAGCTTTGCTCCAATTTCAACAGCCTCAATTTCTCTTCCCCTTTTACATACCAGGAGCTGAATTCAATCTAAACCCAGAACTCGCTTTACACTCAGCAGCAGCTTTTGGAATGCCTGGCCTGACAGGGTCATTCCTAGAAGACCTGAAACAGCAGATGCAACAGCAGCATCAGTTGCAGCAGGCTCAAGCTCAGCAACAGGCTCAACAACAGCATCAGGCTTCTCAGATACAATCCCAAATTCAACATCAGAAAAGCCAACAGCTGCAGAATAACAAATCCAAAATGGAGCCTAACACTATATCAGTTTCAGAAATACACATGTCTGCAGAGGCTGAAGACCACTTAGATAAACAGGAAAGCAGAACTAAAATGGAAAATACAGGAGATGGAGTGAGTGATGGAGTGAAAGAAAATAAGGATCCTAAAAAGTCAAAGTTTCCAGAGCCGTTGATCCCTCCTCCACGGATTGTGTCAGGAGCAAGGGGCAATGCAGCCAAGGCTTTATTAGAAAACTTTGGATTTGAGTTAGTCATCCAATATAATGAAAACAGACAAAAAAATCAAAAGAAAAGCAAAGAAGGCATCGAACAAATAGACTTCAGCACTGATAAGCTGGAGTGTGGCATGTGCGGAAAACTATTCTCAAATATGCTGATTCTCAAAAGTCACCAAGAACATGTGCACAGTCACTTTTTCCCATATGTTGAGCTTGAAAAGTTTGCTCAGCAGTACAGAGAGGCCTATGACAAACTGTATCCAATAAACCCTGCATCTCCTGAGACGCCTCCGCCTCCACCTCCTCCGCCTCCTCCTCCACCACCAACTGCTCCTACCCCAGTACCAACTCCTCAGCCCCCGTCTACATCGATGACCAAACCTCAAACACCTGCACCATCACCAGTTCCTGTTCCTCATCCAACTACACATCAAACTACTCTTCAGACCCAGCCAGCCCAGCCACCACCACCACCTCCTCCTCCACAACCCACAGCCCCACCTGCACCACCCCAAGTGCAGCTCCCTGTTCCCTTAGATTTGCCACTTTTCCCACCTTTGATGATGCAGTCTGTCCAGCACCCAGGCCTCCCCCCTCAGCTGGCATTGCAGCTGCCCAGTATGGACTCCCTCTCCACAGACCTTACACAACTCTGCCAGCAGCAGTTGGGTCTTGATCCAAACTTCCTCCGTCAGTCTCAGTTCAAGCGACCACGCACTCGCATAACTGATGACCAGCTCAAGATACTCCGTGCAAACTTTGATATAAATAATTCCCCTAATGAAGAACAAATTCAGGAAATGTCAGAGAAGTCTGGCTTGCCACAAAAAGTCATAAAGCACTGGTTCCGTAACACTTTGTTCAAAGAAAGACAGAGGAGTAAAGACTCTCCCTACAACTTTAATATTCCTCCAATTACTACATTAGAAGATATAAGAATGGAGCCCCAGGTCAGTGCACATGAGTACTACAGAACTGACTCAGCTATTAACAAAAGGTCATCTAGGACCAGATTCACTGATTATCAGTTGAGGGTGCTACAAGACTTTTTTGATACTAACGCATATCCAAAGGATGATGAGATTGAGCAGCTGTCTACAGTACTCAACCTGCCAACACGAGTCATTGTGGTGTGGTTCCAAAATGCCCGCCAAAAGGCTCGGAAGAGTTATGAAAATCAGGCAGATTCAAAGGACAATGAGAAAAAAGAGCTCACCAATGAGAGATACATTAGAACCAGCAACATGCAGTATCAGTGCAAGAAGTGCAACATTGTATTTCCTCGCATCTTTGATCTTATTACTCACCAGAAAAAGTTGTGCTACAAAGATGAAGATGAAGAGGGGAATGAGGACAACATCAGTGAGGAATACACAGATAACCCTGAACCACCTCTATTCAAGGCAAACCTGGCACCATTAGAGCTACCCAAACCATCCCAGACTGGAACTGCTACCAGTTCAGGCTCAAGCTCCCCTGTGATGGCTTCACCTCATGGTCCCATGGGGAAAGCATCACCAAAGCCAGATATTTCCCCTGAAATAGAACTGAAACAATCTGAGATCCCCCCTTCACCAGTGATGAAGTCACTACCAGAACCAAGACCATCTAAGGCTTGCACACCTCAACCACCCCCCCAAAAAGCTCCCCAGCCACAGTTGTCAAGACCCCATTCTCAGCCACAAGCAGCAACAGTACCTTCAAGTCCACTTTCGCTTGCTCTTTCCTCACTCACAAACAGTATCCCCCACCAGATGCTTCAGTACCAGTGTGACCAATGTAAGATCGCCTTTCCTACAGTAGAGCTGTGGCAAGAGCACCAGCACATGCATTTTCTGGCAGCCCAGAACCAATTCCTCCATTCTCAGTTTCTTGAAAGACCCATCGATATGCCATATATGATATTTGATCCAAACAACCCCCTAATGGCTAGTCAACTATTATCTGGGGGGCTCTCCCAAATGTCATCCCAGAGTAGCTCAAGTATGGCTACAGCTGTAAGCTCTGGGTCAATGAAGAGAAAACTGGATGACAAGGAGGAAAATGCTAATGATAAAGATGGTGGAAACAGTAGTGAAGAACAACATAGAGATAAACGTTTGAGGACCACCATTACACCAGAACAATTGGAAATCCTTTATGACAAATATCTACTTGACTCTAATCCAACAAGGAAGATGTTGGACCACATTGCACGAGAAGTTGGCTTGAAGAAGAGAGTTGTGCAAGTCTGGTTCCAAAATACTCGTGCAAGAGAGAGAAAGGGGCAGTTTAGGGCTATAGGGCCCTCTCAGTCCCATAAGAAATGCCCCTTTTGCAGAGCACTCTTTAAGGCTAAATCTGCTTTAGATAGCCACATAAGATCAAGACATTGGCATGAGGCTAAACAAGCAGGATTTAGCTTGCCACCAAGCCCAATGATGAATCAAGACAATGAAAGAGGTGAAAGCCCAAATAAGTATAATTTCTTTGACTACCCACAGTTGCCCAACAAGACAGAGCCAAATGACTATGAGTTGCCAACCGCATCCTCAACTCCAGTCAAACCATCTGAGGCTCAAGTAAAAAACTTCTTAAGCCCTTCATCCTTAAAAGCTGAAAACTGTGATGAAACTGAAGGGCCTAATAATAATTCAGCAGAAGCTTCATCTTATGATCTCAGTAAGATGGACTTCGATGAGACATCATCAATTAATACAGCCATTAGTGATGTCACGACTGGAGATGAGTGTAATAACAATGAGGTTGAGAGCCTAACTGCTAATGGAGGAGACAAGATGAACGACAGCAAAAAGGGCCTGTTGCTAAATTCTGATGCTAGTAATGAAAGGTTTCAATTCAGCATGGTGAGCCCTGCCCTCAGCTTCTCTGGAAAAGACTGTGACTCCTACTTTAGCTCCAGAGATGACGAAATGGATGATAACAATGACAGAAGTGAATCGTCCAGCCTTGCTGACCCCAGTTCTCCCAGTCCATTTGGGGCAGGCAACCCTTTCAACAAATCTGGAAAAGTCAACAATTCTGGAGATCGACCAGGCCACAAACGTTTCAGGACCCAGATGAGTAACCTGCAACTGAAAGTACTCAAAGCATGTTTTAGTGACTATCGCACTCCTACAATGCAGGAGTGTGAAATGCTGGGCAATGAAATTGGACTTCCCAAACGTGTTGTCCAGGTTTGGTTCCAGAATGCCCGTGCTAAAGAGAAGAAGTTTAAGATTAATATTGGAAAGCCATTTATGATAAGTCAGGGTTCACC